>CM035848.1:86564840-87764840 GCA_020510985.1 Pholidichthys leucotaenia | reverse complement strand
ATGCTGTGAATTCATTACCAAGCTGTTTCTCTTTTTGGCGGGTAATGTAATGGCGGCGGCGCGCATGGACGCAGCGGCCCCTCTTGGCATCAGCGAGTGTGAGAGTTTTGAGTGTTTTGATCATCCCAGATGTGCATTCTGTAAAACCTACAACCGTGAGACCTTATTAAACATCAAGGTACTGCACGCTGCAACAATCGCAGCGCTCGGTTGTGACTTGGACATTCTATGCCAGCATGGAATTCTGGCGGAGTCCCCGCTAGAAGCTACCCGGGAGAGGAGGAAGCGTAAGCGAAGGGAACGCAAGCAAAAGCGTGGAAAAAGGGCCGGGATCCATGCTAGGCTAAAGGCTAACCCCTCCAGACCAGCGCTACCGTCGCTCATTCTCTCGAATGTCCGCTCCCTCGGCAACAAGCTGGACGAGCTGCGTCTGCTGAGAGAAACCCAGAGAGAGTGGAGGGACTGCTGTGTGCTTGCGTTCATGGAGACATGGCTCCACAACAACATCCCTGACAAGGCCATTTAACTAGAGGGGACGACGGTGTTCCGAGCAGACAGAGGAACGATGAGCTTCGGTAAGAGCCGCGGAGGTGGGCTATGCATCTATGTTAATAAGAACTGATGCGTTAACGCCACGTTAGTATCTAAACACTGCTCTCCGTTGGCGGAGTTCCTTATTGTAAATTGTCGGCCATTTTATCTGCCAAGGGAATTCAGCAGCATGTTTGTAGTGGCTGTTTACATAGCGCCAAGCGCTGACGCTAACGCTAATGCTAAGAAGGCACTCGGGGAACTACACGATGCAATTAGCGAAATCCAAACTTCACATCCGGACAGTTTTGTAGTGGTTGCGGGGGATTTTAACCACACCAACTTAAAGACTGTGCTCCCCAAGTTTAAACAATGTGTAGACTTTAAGATCAGAGAAGAGAATATGTTGGACTTAGTGTACACAAACACAAATGCATATAAGGCAATACCCCGCCCCCACCTCGGCCTTTCTGACCACATATCCGTGATGCTGGTGCCTGCCTACAAACCCTTATTGAAGCGCAGCAGGCCAGTAGTGAAACAAATCAGGATTTGGCCAGAGAGTGCCACCTCTCCACTGAAAGACTGTTTTCTGCACACAGACTGGGAGGTCTTCAAAATAGCAGCCTCCCAGGAAGACAAGACAGATGTGGAGGAGTATGCTGAAATGGTCACCAGCTACATCGCGAAGTGCACAGAGGATGTCACTACAGTGAAGACCATCACTATGCTGGGTAACCATAAGCCCTGGATGACCACAGAGGTGTGCTTGCTGCTTACAGCCAGAGATGCAGCCTTCAGAGTGAAGGACAGGATCGCCCTCCGCTCAGCCAGGTCTGCGCTCTCAAAGGGAATTAAGATGGCGAAGCGCGCCTATGCGGAGAAAATCCAGACACCTCTGTGACACTAGGAACACCAAGCAGATGTGGCAGGGAGTTCGGACACTGACGGGCTATAAGTCTAGGCAGGGGGTTGATGATGACGACGCTTCACTTCCAGACAGGCTCAACAACTTCTTTGCACGTTTTGAAGCATCA
The DNA here is from genome assembly GCA_020510985.1 of Pholidichthys leucotaenia. Lineage (NCBI taxonomy): Eukaryota > Metazoa > Chordata > Actinopteri > Cichliformes > Pholidichthyidae > Pholidichthys > Pholidichthys leucotaenia. The sequence goes on along the minus strand of CM035848.1, from coordinate 87,763,272 downwards.
AACCCGACAATCAGAGGGAGGGCTGGCCCATCCCCACCATCGGTCGGACCAGCTTTTACCATCAACACAGCGGACACATGGAGGACCCTAACCAGAGTCAACCCACGTAAAGCTGCAGGTCCGGACAACATCCCGGGACGTGTACTCCGAGACTGTGCGAGCGAGTTGGCGGATGTACTGACTGACATTTATAACATCTCCCTGAGTCAGGCCATCATTCCCAGATGCTTCAAGACCTCTATCATTGTACCGGTGGCAAAGAAACCAGTTGTGTCTTGTCTGAATGACTATCGTCCTGTTGCACTGACACCTATTGTGATGAAGTGTTTTGAACGGCTTGTCAAACCACACATTACAGCCTGCCTCCCTGCATCACACGACCCGCTCCAGTTTGCATATCATTCAAACCGCTCCACGGAGGATGCTATAGTCACCACCCTGCACTCTGTCATCACCCACCTGGATCAGAAAGACACCTATGCCAGACTCCTGTACATTAATTTCAGTTCAGCATTTAACACCATTATTCTCCAGAGACTGATGGAGAAATTACTCCTTCTTGGTCTGAACACCGCCACATGTCTCTGGATCCTGGATTTACTGACTGAGAGACCTCAGTCTGTCCAGGTTGGAAACAACATCTCCAACTCTGTCACGCTGAGCAGCGGATCTCCTCAAGGCTGCGTACTCAGTCCACTGTTGTTTACACTTCTAACACATGACTGTGTAGCCAGACACAAGGGGAAATAGATTATTAAGTTTGCAGACGACACCACGGTGGTGGGACTTATTCAGAGGGATGAGGAATCATTGTACAGGGAAGAAGTGAGAGACCTGGAGGGCTGGTGCAGGGAGAACAATCTGGTGCTCAACGTGGACAAAATGAAGGAGATGATTATTGACTTCTGGCGGTCACAGCCTGAACACGTCCCCCTCAGCATCGGCGGCCGTTTAGTGGAGAGAGTGGAGAACATCAAGTTCCTTGGAATGCAGATCTCGCAGGACCTGACCTGGAGCAAGAATTCCTTGGGGATCAGGAAGCGGGCCCAGCAGAGACTGCACTTCTTGAGGAAACTCAAACAGGCCTCTCGCCCCATCTGCATCCTCAGGACCTTCTACAGAGGTGTGGTGGAGAGTGTTCTGACGTACTGCATTGCTACATGGTACTGCAGTTGCAGTATGTCAGACAAAAAAGCCCTGCAGAGGATAGTTAAGGGAGCTGAGAGGGTAATTGGAGTCTCCCTCCCCTCTGTCCAAGAACTTTTTCAGAACCGTTGTAGGAGCAGGGCACTGAACATTGTCAAGGACCGTTCTCACCCTCTACATAAACACTTTGAACTTCTGCCATCTGGCAAACGATTCCGGAGCATCAGAGGCAGAACCACCAGACTAATTAACAGCTTCCTTCCACAAGCTGTTAAGATGCTGAACAGTTGATCCGGAATCTCTCGTACACACTACTGCACCTACGGACATTATGTACATTATTTGTATATTATAGTTAGTTAGTTTTTCAAGTATGTCTCAGGGATGCGTAAATGGATGTGGTGGGGTGGGGGGTGAAGATATGTGTGAGTGTGTCTTAAATCATGTTCTTTTACTTATATGGATGCCGAGAGAAATGCAATTTCATCTTGCCTGCACTCCTGTCATATAAGATAAGATAAGCCTTTATTAGTCCCACAATGGGGAAATTCCAGGATTGCAACAGCACAGGGATAGCAACACTCAGAGCAACAATCAGAAGGCAAGAAAACAAAACAAAACAAAACAAAAAACAAGAGCAGCTAGTATACATATGTACATATTACTATTAAAAAAAAAAAAAGAGACTTCCGGTCTGGACGCCATGGCGACTGCAGCTTAACACTGAAGTTCTCAGACCCAATCCAGGATAACACATTGAAAATCAAACTTAACGGATTTTTGGAGGAGTGAAAATCAAAAGACAAAATCATCATGTCTAAAGGAAAACAGAAGAAACTGAAATTCTCCAGGCCAGGACACGTATCGGCCGGAGAATCCGAACTGGAAGATCTCCGTTCAGAAGACGAGGAACTGGTGATAGCTAACAAAAGGGTTAGCCTGAAATCACTATTTGAGGAGCTACGATGATTTCGCCGAGATGATACGGCCGAATTTCGGGAATTCAGAGAAGAATTGAAAAGGACAAACAGCAGAGTGGACCAGGCCGAGAACCGAATCTTGGAAACAGAGGATCGAATAAAAGTGCTCGAAGATTCTGTGCTAGACCTACGCAAAAGACAAGCAGCTATAGAGGCTAAGCTAACCGACCAAGAAGGAAAACAAAGAAGAGACAACATAAGAATTCATGGTCTGATAGAAGGAACCGAAAATGGTTTTAACTCAATGGCAGAATGCGTGGAATCCTTACTAAGAGAGAAATTGGATATTCCACAAACCACCGACTTGAAGATAGAAAAGGCACATCGTTCATTAGCCGCTAGGCCGGCGGCGGAAGCGCCCCCACGTTCGGTGTTGGTAAGATTTTCCAATTTCAAAATAAAACAAGAGGTTGTAAGACTGGCCTGGCAGAAAAAAGGATTTATGCACCAGGAGAGAAAAGTCTACGTGGAACACGATTACGCCCCGGAGGTCCTTAAAAAGCGCAGGGAATACAATGACGCGAAAAAGGTGTTAAGAGAGAAGAAATTGCGCTTTCAGACACCATTTCCTGCGAAGTTAAGGGTCTTCTACGGCGATGAAACGTGTCTCTATAATTCGGCGGAAGAAGCAACAGCTGACATGGCGAAAAGAGGCCTCCCGGTAACGGTATTTAAACCCACCGCAGACCCGAGTGAGAAGATCAAAACGCAAACATGGACAACACAAAGACCTTCAAAATCCACGGACCAGCAGCGAGAAACCCAGCACCAGAGCGTCGCGGATAAACTATCCGTTTTCAGGTTGGAATAGCGACCTTTTTTTTTTTTTTTTCTCTTGAATCAATCCGCACATCCAACCCCCCTCATACAAGGTAACAAACATTAAAGGAGATGCATATTCAGCATGTGGTAAAACATTTCATGGAACAATCATATTATTTGAAACAAATAAGTCTTTGTAATAAAAAAAAAAAAAACTTGTTAAAATAGAAATGTGACAATAATCCACATGTTCTCCTCATACTAACAAATACTGTTTTTGCGTGAATGTTTGATGTGATGGGGGTGGGAGGGTGCACACAATTTCACAGGGTTTAGGCATAAAAGGAAAAAAAAAAAATCATTACAAGTTTGGATTGGGTTCTGAAACTCACGTTAAAAGCATGGGACTACTTACAGGGGTAAGAGAGGGCCCTCAACACGTAACAGAGTTTGAGGAATTTCCCTCAGAGCCTTCACTCCATCAAGGCTCTTACAGGGTCTTTAAAAAGACCTCAGCTCAGGAAGTTCTTATGACAGCTTTTTGTTTTAAAGTTTTTTACACTATGTTCTTAATGTTTTTCTTGTTTTTAATGTTCTTTCAGTTTCTGAGTAGCACAAAAGAGGGCCACCACACAGTTATACTAAACAAAACAACACAATGGAGAAACAGGGTGTAACCAAAATAATTTCATATAATGTAAAAGGAATCCTGAATCCAGTTAAAAGATCCAAGATTCTAGGCAAAATGAAAAAAGACAAAGCAGGAATAATACTTTTACAAGAAACCCACCTAACAGACGTGGAACACAATAAACTCAGTAGACAAGGGTTTAAAATGATCTCTTCATCTTCATATAAATCAGGGAGGAGGAGGGGAGTAGCGACATTGATATCAACCAAAATTACATTTGAAAAAAAATCAGAACACAAAGATAAAGAAGGGAGATACAGTTTGGTAACTGGGCGGCTAGAGGGAGAAGATATCACCCTGCTGAATGTGTATGCTCCCCCAGGGGCTAACTGGAAATTTTATAAAAATGTATTCGACCTAATGATAACTAAAGCTCAAGGTTTAGTGATATGTGGTGGGGACTTCAATCTTAGACTGAATCCATACTGGGATGCTTCTGGTAATTCCCCACATCAAAATAACACCCAAAACAGGAAGACTCGGATGCTACTAAAAGAATTGGGAATCTGTGACGTGTGGAGGGAACTCAACCCCAGTGTAAAAGACTATACATTTTACTCAACTCCACATTCATCTTACTCAAGGATTGACTATTTTTTTATGTTTAATAGAGACATTGGAAGAGTAAAAACATGTAAAATAGGACTGATGGATCTCTCCGACCACAGTCCGATCTACATGGACTTAAATATCCAAAAATACACAAATAATACATTTTCTTGGAGGTTAAATTCAAATGTCCTGAAAGGACCATTGAAAGATGAATTGGAATCAGATATTCTCAGATATTTGGAAGATAACGATAATGGAGAAGTATCCCCTTTAATACTGTGGGATGCATGTAAAGCTGTAATAAGAGGAAAGATTATTGCAAAACTGGCAACCCAAAAGAAACTAAGACAAGAAAAACTATCCACATTAGAGTCAGAACTTAGGAACCTAGAAAAAGAACACAAAGGCAACACTCATTCTACTGACTCGCTCAAGATTAAGGAAATTAAAAACCAAATAAATGAGATCTACACAATAGAAATCCAGAAGAAACTTACATTTCTGAAACAAAAATACTATGAAGCAGGCAGTAAATCGGCAAAATTGCTAGCCTATAAATTGAGGAAACATCAAACAGAAAGAGCAATCTACAAAATCAGAGACCCAGTATCAAAGGAAATAAAATTCAGAATTCAGGATATTCTTAAAAACTTCGAGAATTACTATAAGAACTTATACTCCCACAAAAAACATAAAAACGCATCCGAGGCATTCCTAAACACATTAAACCTTCCCCAACTTACGGAGTCACAAAATAAAACACTACTGTCAGAAATACATCCTAAAGAATTGGAAAAAGCAATTATGAAACTTAAAGCTAACAAATCCCCAGGAGCTGATGGCTATACAGCAGAGTGGTACAAAACCTTTAAACAGCAACTATCTCCTCTCCTCCTGAAAACATTTAATTATGTCCTCCACACAGGGGAAATCCCCCCCTCCTGGAGAGAAGGGGTCATTGCAGTTATACCTAAACCTGAAAAGGATAAACTAGAGTGCTCCAACTACAGACCAATCAGTGTACTAAATCAGGACTATAAGCTTTTTACCATTATCCTTGCCAAAAGGTTAGAAAATATACTGACAGACCTAATTCATTTAGACCAAACAGGTTTTATAAGACAAAGACAGACACAAGACAACATTCGACGCACTTTACACATAATTCATCATATAAAAAAATATAACTTAAATGCAGTCATATTGGGATTAGATGCTGAAAAAGCATTCGATTCGGTTGACTGGTCTTTTCTATATAGAATCTTATCCAGTTTCAATTTTCATAACAACTTCATTAGAACTATACAGGCATTATATAAAAAACCAACAGCTAAAATAAGGATTAACGGTAATTTATCATCATCTTTTGAACTGGAAAGAGGATGTCGTCAGGGCTGCCCCCTGTCTCCACTGCTCTTTGCAATCTTCATAGAACCTGTGAGCCAATGGATAAGACAAAACCAAAAAATTCAAGGTATTACACTTGGTCAGAAGGAACATAAAATAGCACTCTTTGCTGATGACATTTTAATATACCTAGGGCAGCCGGACACTTCTTTACCAGAACTAACCTCAGTTTTTTCAGAGTATGGAGATTTATCGGGGTACAAATTAAATATGCATAAAACCCAAGTTTTAACATTCAACTATGACCCAAATCATTATTCACTAAGCAAACTCAAAACTAACTGGGAGTCGGAATCTATGAAATATCTGGGGGTCAATATCCCGAAACAACTCAACAAAATTATATCACTAAACTATGATCCACTGGTGACAAAAATAAAATCTGACCTAGCAAGATGGAATATGATACCATTCTTGGGTACTGCACAAAGAATTGAAGCAGTCAAAATGAATATACTTCCACGTCTTCTATACCTTTTCCAAACAATACCGGTAGAACCTCCCAAAAAAACATGGCAGGAGCTGGACAGAAGGATCTCAAGATTCATATGGCAGGGCAAGAGACCTAGAATCAGATATAGAACCCTACAGCTAAACAAAGACAAAGGTGGGCTCGCACTGCCAAATATCAGGGACTACTTTAAAGCCGCACAAATTAAAACTTTAGTAGAGATATGTAACCCAGTCTACACTGCACAATGGAAGGAGATCGAATGCCAAATAACAAGTGACATCCCCCTACAGGCGATAATAGGGAACAATGTCTTACCTAAGCTTTTGAATAACACTAACCCGTGGATAGAGACCCCGCTAAAAATTTGGTTTAAGATAGTCAGAGAGAATCAAACTAAAGAGCCCTATCGACTTCTGCAATGGATCGCCTATGATCAGGACTTTACTCCTAATAAAACAGACACCAGATTTAAAAAGTGGAAGGAGAAAGGGCTGATAAAATATTACGATTTTTTTAAAGGGCAAATCTTAAGAAGTTTTGAAGATTTGAAAAAACAAGGCCTAATAAATCAAGACCTTTACAGGTTCTTCCAGCTTAGACACCACATAAACAATATACTTAAAAAGGAGGTTTTGGAAAGGGCCCAGTCAGGTGTTCTGAAGGTCTTCTTAATGGCATATAAAGGGATCCCAGGGATCAGATACATTTCTAAAATATACCAAGGTCTTCAAGACTTAAAAGGAGACAACACATCTTATATAAAAGAGAGATGGGAAAAAGAGGGGAATTTCACTTTACAACTGGAAATATGGGAAAAGCTAAATAAACAGCAATGGAAAAGTACCTCATCCCTGCAGTGGAGAGAATTTGGATGGAAAAACTTGGCAAGATTTTTCAGAACACCTGCACAAAACAAATTTACCCATAAGGGATTGAACTGTTGGCGCTTGTGTGGTGAAAAGACTGCAAATCATTTTCATGTGTTTTGGTCATGCCCAGTTATCCACCAATATTGGACCAAGGTACAGACAATATTGGGGAAAATATTCAAAATTACAGTTCCCTTTTCTTTTGTAACTTTGTATTTGGGTTTACTACCGGACTCACTGGAAAGACGAGGAGAAAAATACTTATTCAATGTTTTAATATTGGCAAGCAAAAAAGCTCTAACTAAAAAATGGATGTTGAAGGACTGTCCTACACCTGAAGATTGGACTAACGTGATCCAAGACATTTACTCGATGGAAAAGTTGACATTCGCACTGAGACAGGACATGGATGTGTTCATGAACTTTTGGCAACCCTGGACCGCATATGTGTCTTCCATTAGATCTAATCTTTGACAAATACCATTTCAATAATGGTTCCGCTCTTTGTTCCAACGCTACTCAGATGCTCTTTTATCTTTATTTACTTACTTTTTCTTTTTGTTTGTTTTTTACTGGTTTTTTTTTTTTTTTTTGTTATTTGTTTCTTGTTTTTTTTTCTCTTTAATTTCACTTTTTCTTTCACTTAAAAAAAAAAAAAGGGGTGTTGTAAGAATTAATCTTCCAATGTTGTCAGATATCAGAAAATAAGGGAACATGTGATGAAAATGTAAACACTGCATTGCTGTAACGACCTGTATACCCTTTACAAAAACTTAAATAAATTTGTAGCTTTTCTCAAAAAAAAAAAAAAAAAAAAAAATATATATATATATATATACAGTATATATATATATATATATATAGACACACAGTGCGGAGCATTGTGGTTGGTGGATGTGCAGCAGAAAGTCTAAGCTCTCTCTCCGCGGATGCAGCAGGCCAGCTGGATGTCTTTGGGCATGATGGTGACCCTCTTGGCGTGGATGCCGCACAGGTTGGTGTCCTCGAAGAGACCCACCAGGTAGGCCTCGCTGGCCTCCTGCAGAGCCATGATGGCGGAGCTCTGGAAGCGCAGGTCGGTCTTGAAGTCCTCAGCGATCTCCCTCACCATGTATGTACAGCAATATTACAATAAAGGTTGATTTGATTTTTGTATATTTGTGAAATCTTTCACCTATTTTTTTTTCTTATACATAATTAATCATTTTTACTACCATTAATTATTTCACTGCTAATTGTACATTATCTGTCTTTACTCATTTTTTCTTTTTTTTTTCTCTAATAATTTTTTTTTCCTTTCTGGTCTAATTGTACTACCCCCCTTTGATACATGGGAATCCCCATGTAGCAGAGTGGAGGCCTACTAAAACAGTGTCATGTGATAAGTTGTTTTTTTTTTTTCATTAGGAGAAAGTGGTGCTGTGTGAGTTCCTATGTGACCTTGTGCAGCTGCTTCTGGTAGGCAAGTGTTTCCCTTAGAGATTCAATCTGTGCCAATAATGTGTGTGGCACATGTACATATGGAATTCTTCTCCTTGATAGCTTTAATAAGGATGAGGTCCCCTGGTTTGGCCCAGATGGGTACACCCCCGTGGTTCCTTCGTCACATGGTCCCTCCTGGGAAGGGCAGCATGGATGACATCTCTGTCAGCTGGCATTCTTTGCATGTAATTAACCAAACACGCTTCCTCATCACCTAAGTTAAATGGTCTTAATGGTAAGAGTTGGTAGGGTTTGCCATTCATTATTTCCCTATTTTTTGTCACTATTTTCCTAAGCCTTCTATAGTAATCCTATTTGTGCAGTACGCTAATCCTGCAGATTGTGGATGGTAAGCTAAATGGTTTTTCAGGTAAATGTTGAGTACTGTACCTAAGTGTGATAAAATTTAATTCACAAAATGTGTTCCATTATCTGAGTAAATCATTTCAGTTATTTCAAATCTTGACATTATTTCAGTTAAGGGTTTCTGTGCTACCATAGCAGCATTTGGATTAGTGTAAGGGAAGGCCTTTGTCTATTTAGTAAATATACCAATAATTACTAAACAATATTTTTTGCCTTCACACTTATTTAACTCAATGAAATCCATGCAAAGGTTTTGAAAAGAAAAAGTCTATGCAGGGAAGGTCAAGTTATTTTTGCTTTAAGTTCCCTTAAATATTTGCAAATTTATTGATGTAAATTTGACTTTTTCTGGTGTATGCTGTGAATTCATTACCAAGCTGTTTCTCTTTTTGGCGGGTAATGTAATGGCGGCGGCGCGCATGGACGCAGCGGCCCCTCTTGGCATCAGCGAGTGTGAGAGTTTTGAGTGTTTTGATCATCCCAGATGTGCATTCTGTAAAACCTACAACCGTGAGACCTTATTAAACATCAAGGTACTGCACGCTGCAACAATCGCAGCGCTCGGTTGTGACTTGGACATTCTATGCCAGCATGGAATTCTGGCGGAGTCCCCGCTAGAAGCTACCCGGGAGAGGAGGAAGCGTAAGCGAAGGGAACGCAAGCAAAAGCGTGGAAAAAGGGCCGGGATCCATGCTAGGCTAAAGGCTAACCCCTCCAGACCAGCGCTACCGTCGCTCATTCTCTCGAATGTCCGCTCCCTCGGCAACAAGCTGGACGAGCTGCGTCTGCTGAGAGAAACCCAGAGAGAGTGGAGGGACTGCTGTGTGCTTGCGTTCATGGAGACATGGCTCCACAACAACATCCCTGACAAGGCCATTTAACTAGAGGGGACGACGGTGTTCCGAGCAGACAGAGGAACGATGAGCTTCGGTAAGAGCCGCGGAGGTGGGCTATGCATCTATGTTAATAAGAACTGATGCGTTAACGCCACGTTAGTATCTAAACACTGCTCTCCGTTGGCGGAGTTCCTTATTGTAAATTGTCGGCCATTTTATCTGCCAAGGGAATTCAGCAGCATGTTTGTAGTGGCTGTTTACATAGCGCCAAGCGCTGACGCTAACGCTAATGCTAAGAAGGCACTCGGGGAACTACACGATGCAATTAGCGAAATCCAAACTTCACATCCGGACAGTTTTGTAGTGGTTGCGGGGGATTTTAACCACACCAACTTAAAGACTGTGCTCCCCAAGTTTAAACAATGTGTAGACTTTAAGATCAGAGAAGAGAATATGTTGGACTTAGTGTACACAAACACAAATGCATATAAGGCAATACCCCGCCCCCACCTCGGCCTTTCTGACCACATATCCGTGATGCTGGTGCCTGCCTACAAACCCTTATTGAAGCGCAGCAGGCCAGTAGTGAAACAAATCAGGATTTGGCCAGAGAGTGCCACCTCTCCACTGAAAGACTGTTTTCTGCACACAGACTGGGAGGTCTTCAAAATAGCAGCCTCCCAGGAAGACAAGACAGATGTGGAGGAGTATGCTGAAATGGTCACCAGCTACATCGCGAAGTGCACAGAGGATGTCACTACAGTGAAGACCATCACTATGCTGGGTAACCATAAGCCCTGGATGACCACAGAGGTGTGCTTGCTGCTTACAGCCAGAGATGCAGCCTTCAGAGTGAAGGACAGGATCGCCCTCCGCTCAGCCAGGTCTGCGCTCTCAAAGGGAATTAAGATGGCGAAGCGCGCCTATGCGGAGAAAATCCAGACACCTCTGTGACACTAGGAACACCAAGCAGATGTGGCAGGGAGTTCGGACACTGACGGGCTATAAGTCTAGGCAGGGGGTTGATGATGACGACGCTTCACTTCCAGACAGGCTCAACAACTTCTTTGCACGTTTTGAAGCATCAAACCCGACAATCAGAGGGAGGGCTGGCCCATCCCCACCATCGGTCGGACCAGCTTTTACCATCAACACAGCGGACACATGGAGGACCCTAACCAGAGTCAACCCACGTAAAGCTGCAGATCCGGACAACATCCCGGGACGTGTGCTCCGAGACTGCGCGAGCAAGTTGGCGGATGTACTGACTGACATTTATAACATCTCCCTGAGTCAGGCCATCGTTCCCAGATGCTTCAAGACCTCTATCATTGTACTGGTGGCAAAGAAACCAGTTGTGTCTTGTCTGAATGACTATCGTCCTGTTGCACTGACACCAATCGTGATGAAGTGTTTTGAACGGCTTGTCAAACCACACATTACAGCCTGCCTCCCTGCATCACACGACCCGCTCCAGTTTGCATATCATTCAAACCGCTCCACGGAGGATGCTATAGTCACCACCCTGAACTCTGTCATCACCCACCTGGATCAGAAAGACACCTACGCCAGACTCCTGTACATTAATTTCAGTTCAGCATTCAACACCATTATTCCCCAGAGACTGATGGAGAAATTACTCCTTCTTGGTCTGAACACCGCCACATGTCTCTGGATCCTGGATTTACTGACTGAGAGACCTCAGTCTGTCCAGGTTGGAAACAACATCTCCAACTCTGTCACGCTGAGCAGCGGATCTCCTCAAGGCTGCGTACTCAGTCCACTGTTGTTTACACTTCTAACACATGACTGTGTAGCCAGACACAAGGGGAACCAGATTATTAAGTTTGCAGATGACACCACGGTGGTGGGACTTATTCAGAGGGATGAGGAATCATTGTACAGGGAAGAAGTGAGAGACCTGGAGGGCTGGTGCAGGGAGAACAATCTGGTGCTCAACATGGACAAAACGAAGGAGATGATTATTGACTTCTGGCGGGCACAGCCTGAACACGTCCCCCTCAGCATCGGCGGCCATTTAGTGGAGAGAGTGGAGAACATCAAGTTCCTTGGAATGCAGATCTCGCAGGACCTGACCTGGAGCAAGAATTCCTTGGGGATCAGGAAGCGGGCCCAGCAGAGACTGCACTTCTTGAGGAAACTCAAACAGGCCTCTCGCCCCATCTGCATCCTCAGGACCTTCTACAGAGGTGTGGTGGAGAGTGTTCTGACGTACTGCATTGCTACATGGTACTACAGCTGCAGTATGTCAGACAAAAAAGCCCTGCAGAGGATAGTTAAGGGAGCTGAGAGGGTAATTGGAGTCTCCCTCCCCTCTGTCCAAGAACTTTTTCAGAACCGTTGTAGGAGCAGGGCACTGAACATTGTCAAGGACCGTTCTCACCCTCTACATACACACTTTGAACTTCTGCCATCTGGCAAACGATTCCGGAGCATCAGAGGCAGAACCACCAGACTAATTAACAGCTTCCTTCCACAAGCTGTTAAGATGCTGAACAGTTGATCCGGAATCTCTCGTACACACTACTGCACCTACGGACATTATGTACATTATTTGTATATTATAGTTAGTTAGTTTTTCAAGTATGTCTCAGGGATGCGTAAATGGATGTGGGGGGTGGGGGGTGAAGATATGTGTGAGTGTGTCTTAAATCATGTTCTTTTACTTGTATGGATGCCGAGAGAAATGCAATTTCATCTTGCCTGCACTCCTGTCGTATAAGATAAGATAAGATAAGCCTTTATTAGTCCCACAATGGGGAAATTCCAGGATTGCAACAGCACAGGGATAGCAACAATCAGAAGGCAAGAAAAAAAAAACAAAAAAACAAAAAAACAAAAAACAAGAGCAGCTAGTATACATATGTACATATTACTATAAATATATATATATATATATATATCCATCCATCCATCCATCCATCTTCTACCGCTTTTCCGGAGGTCCAGGTCGCGGAGGCAGCAGTTCAAGCAGAGAAGCCCAGACTTCCCTCTCCCCAGCCACCTGCTCCAGCTCTTCAGAGGGGACACCAAGGCGTTCCCAGACCAGCTGGGAGACATAGTCTCTCCACCGAGTCCTGGGTCTGCCCCGGGGTCTCCTCCCAGTGGGACTTGCCTGAAACACCTCAAGTGGGAGGCGTATATATATATATATATATATAGACACACAGTGCGGAGCATTGTGGTTGGTGGATGTGCAGCAGAAAGTCTAAGCTCTCTCTCCGCGGATGCGGCGGGCCAGCTGAATGTCTTTGGGCATGATGGTGACCCTCTTGGCGTGGATTGCGCACAGGTTGGTGTCCTCGAAGAGACCCACCAGGTAGGCCTCTCTGGCCTCCTGCAGCGCCATGATGGCGGAGCTCTGGAAGCGCAGGTCGGTCTTGAAGTCCTCAGCGATCTCCCTCACCATGTATGTACAGCAATATTACAATAAAGGTTGATTTGATTTGATTTGATTTTTGTATATTTGTGAAAGCTTTCACCTATTTTTTTTCTCTTATACATAATTAATCATTTTTACTACCATTAATTATTTCATTTCTTATTTCATTGTTTTATTTTACATTATCTGTCTTTACTAATTTTTTCTCTTTTTTTTTCTCTAATAATTTTTTTTTCTTTCTGGTCTACTGGTACTACCCCCCTTTGATACATGGGAATCCCCATGTAGCAGAGTGGAGGCCTACTAAAACAGTGTCATGTGATAAGTTTTGTTTTTTTTTCATTAGGAGAAAGTGGTGCTGTGTGAGTTCCTATGTGACCTTGTGCAGCTGCTTCTGGTAGGCAAGTGTTTCCCTTAGAGATTCAATCTGTGCCAATAATGTGTGTGGCACATGTACATATGGCTAATTTAGATGAAAATTTTGTACAGTGTAACACCTTTAAAATGAGGTCTCTGTAGTCATGCCTCTTTGCTGTCACTGTTGTAAAAAATGTTCATGTGGGTGAGTTGCTAAATATTTTGGAATGTGGATGTCATTCTGCACAAGGAATGTTTTATTATTATTTTACTTCTTTCTCCTTTAGAATTTTGATGTTGGCCACTCAGATGTCAGTCATACATACTGAGACAACAGTGGTCTGTGGCCTACTACGTAGTGGAGATATTGAGCTTACAATATTGTGCAGGCCTGGCATCGCCGCGCTCGGCTCGGCCGAAACCAAACGCCACAAGTACAGTACCCTAGCACACCAAAATCATACAACACAATTATTCTTTATTCTTGTCACATGTATGAAATGTGATACTGTCATACTGTTGTGTGTGCCAAATGTGTGACATTGAACACTCATTGTCACATTGAACAATATAAAACTCACAAGTATATCAGACATGGAAAAATAAAAGAATAATATGGAATAATATGGAATTTTTCTTTCAGGGAGGAAATGTGATGTTGTGTTTTGGCACCTTTATTGTGAAGTGCGGTGTACTGGCAGGAACTTCCTGTTCCGCCTCTGCACTGCCCTATAAATACCAGAGGGCACCCATAGTGCGGCCTCTTCGACCAGTGCCCTCTGCCTGGTGCCTACCTGTTTTTTGCAGGAGAGTCAGGGCAAGAATGCTGTTAACTGTAGCAAATTTCATGCATTTCAGTCTTTCCACTGTGAAGATAGCAGTGGGCACCATTTCTGGCAACTCCAAATTAATCCTGCAGGAAAATGCCTCCATCTCAGAGGTCACCTTCTCTTGGTCCAAACATAACTGCAAATTAATCCTGTCAAATGATGTAGCATTTCAATAAAAGGAAAGTCAGTTTATTAATAGGCTATACTTAAATTATCCTATTTTGTCATCAGAAGAAAGTCATTAAACACATACATAGAAAGGCATATTATATTTGTAATAAATTATATATTTATTATAAATTAACCTTTTTGATAAATTAATTATGTACATTGACTATTTTATACTTTTTGTATTTTATTTCTGCAAAAATAAATATGGCTAAATGGAATAAGAAGTGCATGACTGCTGTCTTTTAGGCATTACAATAATAATAGGAGGTCAAGTCAATTCCAAAGCAAATGGTTGTCAGCAGGCTACAATACAGAACCTTTAAACAAAAGCTCTGAAGGCTTTGGTCTCTCGCAATATGGAGGTGATTTTAATCATATTTTATGGCAAATATAGGCAGGCATGGTCTTGGTCTTTGGGCCCCTAGGAGACTTTGTAGTTATAATACTACATATTTAGTGTGGCCTAACCACTTGAATTAATGTAGAAAGAATTGTGGGTGTGACAGAAGAATTGATAGGGATTTATTTTTGTATTAATAGCTGAAATTCTGAAGGAAAGTGCATAACAAAGACACATGACATTGACAAAGGGGAGTGTTGGATATGAAGGGAGAAAGAGGACATAAAACACACAAGCCTATTTAAAGCTACACCTGCACTTTGGAATACTGACACCAAAAAAATTATGGAAAACCAAAAGTGAAAGGGTTTTAAAAGGAACTCCGATTATATTGGCATGTTAGCTCTATATGCTTTATTTTGATGTTAGTAACATAACTATAATATAATTTTTTTGAAAATAATTCCCAGTTTTATATATTTTTAAAAAACTTTATTACGATGTAAATCGCCATTTTTGTTTACGTCGCAATGCATTCTGGGTAGTGATGTAGAATGGTTTCAGCCGTTTTTTCTGTCTTATACAAGCCAAGAAGTGAAGCTACGAACTACTGCCATTTGTCAGTGAAAATGCCACATTGCATGGCTTTTGGATGTAATTTCCAATCAAAGGGAAATAAAGAGAGCGAGGTAAGCCTCCATAGCTTTCCTAAAGAGGGAAAGTTGAGGAAAAAGCGGGGCGGCAGCGGCTCAGGAGGTAGAGCAGGTTGTCTAATAACCCGATGATTGGCGGTTCGAATCACGCTCTCCCCAGATATAATGCCGTTGTGTCCCTGGGCAAGACACTTCACCCGCATTGCCTCCAGTGCCCATAACACTGGGTATGAATGTGTAAAAATGTTTAAATGTTCGGTGGTGGCCGGAGAGGCCACTGGCGCGGATTGGCCGCCACATTTCCGTCACTCTATGAGTGTCTATGATCAAGCGCTATAGCACACGCTTGATAAAGCTGATATATATATTTATCACGCTATGATAAAGCGCTATATCGCTCAAAGCGCACGCTTGAGCGTGCGTTTCAGACACTCAAAGCACACGCTTTGAGTGTCTATGATAAAGCGCTATAGCGCACGCTTGATAAAGCTGATATATGTATTTATCACGCTATGATAAAGCGCTATATCGCTCAAAGCGCACGCTTGAGCATACGTTTCAGACACTCAAAGCGCACGCTTTGAGTGTCTATGATAAAGCGCTATAGCGCACGCTTGATAAAGCTGATATATGTATTTATCACGCTATGATAAAGCGCTATATCGCTCAAAGCGCACGCTTGAGCGATATAGCGTGCGCTTGAGTGTCTCTCCGCTCCGCGAGTGTCTCTCCACTTTGAGTGTCTCAAGTGTGCGCTTGAGGAAGCATTATTTTAAGGTGAAACTTATATATTGTTGATTTACTTACAATAGAATGCTCAAACACAAAAAATTGTCTACAAGCATGATGGGCACTGAACTGATAAACACGGACTCTCAGCAACATAAAGCAATTTCTCTGTTGCTTTCTCAGACTGCGGGTTGAATGTCCATAAGCAGTGCTCAAAAGTCATTCCAAATGACTGCCAGCCAGATCCTCAACATGTCAAGCGTGCGCTTTGAGCGATATAGCGCTTTATCATAGCGTGATAAATATATATATCAGCTTTATCAAGCATGCGCTATAACGCTTTATCATAGACGCTTGTGCACGCTTGTGCGCTTTGAGCAATATAGCGCTTTATCATAGCGTGATAAATACATATATCAGCTTTATCAAGCGTGCGCTATAGCGCTTGATCATAGACACTCAAAGCGTGCGCTTTGAGTGTCTCAAGCACACGCTTTGAGCGATATAGTGCTTTATCATAGCGTGATAAATACATATATCAGCTTTATCAAGCGTGCGCTATAGCGCTTGATCATAGACACTCATAGAGTGACGGAAATGTGGCTGCCAATCCGCGCCAGCGGCCTCTCCAGCCACCACCGAGCATTTAAACATTTTTACACATTCATACCCAGTGTTATGGGCACTGGAGGCAATGCGGGTGAAGTGTCTTGCCCAGGGACACAACAGCAGGATATCTGGGGAGAGCTTGATTCGAACCGCCAACCATCGGGTTATTAGACGACCTGCTCTACCTCCTGAGCCGCTGCCGCCCTACTTTCTCCTCCACTTTCCCTCTTTAGGAAAGCTATGGAGGCTTACCCCGCTCTCTTTATTTCCCTTTGATTGGAAATTACATCCAAAAGCCACGCAATGTGGCATTTTCACTGACAAATGGCAGTAGTTTGTAGCTTTGCTTCTTGGCTTGTATAAGACAGAAAAAACGGCTGCAACCATTCCAAGTCACTACCCAGAATGCATTGCGATATAAACAAAAATGGCGATTTACATCGTAATAAAGTTTTTTAAAAATATATAAAACTGGGAATTATTTTCAAAAAAATTATATTATAGTTATGTTACTAACATCAAAATAAAGCATATAGAGCTAACATGCCAATATAATCGGAGTTCCTTTTAACAGTTTGTTACATTTTAGCAGCACACTGTGTAGATAACACATGTAGCACTATCAGTCCAACACAGAAATAAGCTAGCTGCAATGCAAATCTTGTCTGAGCATAAAATATTTCTTACAGTTTGAGGAATGATACTAATAAATGGAGAAATTAAATGTATTTCAGTCTTTACACTGTGGAGATGAAAATATATGCAATTTCTGGGAAAAAAAAATACAGGAAAATGCATCTGCCCCAAAGGTCGGTCATCTCCACAGTCCTGCCCTGATTCTCCTGCAAAAAATGTTTGATGTTTTGACCAACAAAAGGTGAGTTTTGTGATGGAGGCATTTTCCAGCAGGAGTAGTTGCCAGAAAATGCACAGAGTATGACTGAAGAAATTTACTACATTTATTAGCTTCAATCATTATAATTTCATTCTGATTGCAACAGAATTTTACACTAGGGCAAATTCAAGTAAGTTTTTTTTTTTGTGGGGGGGGGTTCCTTGTTTGACTTTACTTCCTCTAAAAGTACATGTCTAAAAGTACTATACTGAATACTGGCTCAGATTTTTTTTAGCAGTGATCTGAAGGCTGACTTTTATTTTGACAGATCACACTGCGGGTGAGCTGTTGTAAGTTTTGATTATAATTCCAACCTTTTTACTTTATAGTGCTTATTAAATATCAGTTGTCTCATGTTTGTGTGTTAAGTCTTTATAAAAGTTCCCCTGTCTGAAAATTAAACCGACAGTTAATAATATGCCAGAATTTTTTACAAACCTAAGTGGCTGATAATGAGAAAAATATGATAATAAATTTAAAGTCTCATCCAACACACACACGCGCGCACACACACACACACACACACACATCAAGACGAATCACCCTTACAAAGAAGTTCATCTAGTTGAATAAATACACACTCAGACACCAGCTGGAACTAGAAAAACACTCATAGAGCGCATACTTCCACCAAGGCTCCTTCAGTCTCTCATGGATCACCTCCAAAATGTAATGGGTTTGTGTGTAGGCCTAGAGCAACTTGTGGTGAAAATTGCATCAAAGTCTGTCCATTAGTTTTGGAGTATTGTGGCTGACACGCTGTGAGAAGAGCCTTGGCTGAGGTATGCATTCTCAGATCATCACCAAAATGTCATGGGTTCCTCTCTAGCCCAAGAACCACCTCTGGTGAAAATTTCATCCAAATCCATGCAGTAGTTTTTGTGTAATCCTGCTGCACAAATACAAACAAAGCCCTTGGTGGAGGTATGCACTCTCAGATCATCACCAAAATCTAATCATCTGTTCCCCGTGCCATTACACACCTTTCCTGAAAATTTCATCAAAATCCGTTCATAACTTTTTGAGTTATGTTGGTAACAGACAGACAAACAAACAGACAGACAGACAAACAAACCCCTGTAAAACCATTACCTCCTTGGCGGAGGTAATAATAAACTGACCCTCAAACTTGAAACATGTGGATGTACTAAAGAATCTAAGAGTCTCAAAGAATCTGGAAATAAAAATCACGATTGTCATTTTATTCTGTTATTATGTAGACTTGGATCAATGTGATTTCTAACCCCCTTTGAAACACTAAAATGTCTGGTGAATAAACATAATTTAAAGCCCATTTACAAGCCTGGCTGTCGAGTTATATTTTAGAGTTGGTGGTATTACACTGTCACTCCCTTAGATGCGCGTTGTCGCACACGGTCGGGCGCCAGTCCCGCCCATTTCCACATGTCCGTGACAATGGGATGCAATTCTCGGCAAGTGAGTAGAACTCGGCACGACAGAAAGTACTCAAATCCTTTGCTTTTTAAGTTAAAGTATAGATAAAGTTCCAAAACTAAAGTAGCACAATTTCCACTTAAGTAAAAATATTAAAGAACTCACTTTTGAATGTACTTCAAGTATAATAGTTAAAGTACAAGATTCCATTCAACTGACTGTATTGACTCATTCTGATTGCTGAGGCCACAGTAAAAACAAATGATTTTAAATGCAACCCAGCCCTGTAAAATCTACTTTACTGAAGTGCAGCTACATGAAAATTGTGCTTAAATACAACAATGAAGCACTTTTTTGTCACATTCCACCACTGGCTTTTAGCAACAAGTGTATTTCCCAAATATACAGTGGTGTGAAAAAGTGTTTGCCCCCTTTCTGATTTCTCATTTTTTTGTATGTTTGCCACACTTAAATGTTTCAGATCATCAAACAAGTTTAAATATTAGACAAAGATAACACAAGTAAACACAAAATGCAGGGTTTTTTTAAATAAAGGTATTTATTATTAAGGGGAAAAAAAATCCAAACCTACATGGCCCTGTGTGAAAAAGTGATTGCCCCCTGAACCCTAATAACCCTAACAACTGCAATCAAGTGTTTGCGATAACTGGCAATGAGTCTTTTACAGTGCTGTGGAGGAATTATGGCCCACTCATCTTTGCAGAATTGTTGTAATTCAGCCACATTGGAGGGTTTTCGAGCATGAACCGCCTTTTAAAGGTCATGCCACAGCATCTCAATCGGATTCAGGTCAGGATTTTGACTAGGCCACTCCAAAGTCTTCATTTTGTTTTTCTTCAGCCATTCAGAGGTGGACTTGCTGGTGTGTTTTTGGATCATTGTCATGCTGCAGAACCCAAGTGCGCTTCAGCTTGAGGTCACAAACAGATGGCTGGACATTCTCCTTCAGGATTTTTTGATAGACAGCAGAATTCATGGTTTCATTTACCACAGCAAGTCTTCCAGGTCCCGAAGCAGCAAAACAGCCCCAGACCATCACACTACCACCACCATATTTTACTGTTGGTATGATGTTCCTTTTCTGAAATGCTGTGTTACTTTTACACCAGATGTAATGGGACACACATATTCCAAAAAGTTCAGTTTTTGTCTTGTCAGTCCACAGAGTATTTTCCCAAAAGTCTTGGGGATCATCAAGATGTTTTCTGGCAAAACTGAGACGAGCCTTTATGTTCTTTTGGCTCAGCAGTGGTTTTCCTCTTGGAACTCTGCCATGCAAGCTATTTTTGCCCAGTCTCTTTCTTATGGTGGAGTCATGAACACTGATCTTAACTGAGGCAAGTGAGGCCTGCAGCTCTTTGGATGTTATTGTGGGGTCTTTTGTGACCTCTTGGATGAGTCGTCGTTGTGCTCTTGGGGTAATCTTTTGTCGGCCGGCCACTCCTGGGAAGGTTCACCACCGTTCCATGTTTTCGCTATTTGTGGATAATGGCTCTCACTGTGGTTTGCTGGAGTCCCAAAGCTTTAGAAATGGCTTTATAACCTTTTCCAGACTGATAGATTTCAATCAGTCTGTTTCTCATTTGTTCCAGAATTTTTTTGGATCACAGCATAATGTCTAGTTTTAGAGAATCTTTTGTCTACTTCACTTTGTCAGGCAGATCCTGACAAAGTGATTTCTTGATTGAGAACAGGTGTGCCAGTAATCAAGCCTGGGTTGGCTAGAGAAATTGAACTCAATGTTACAACTCACTCTGGGCCGTCATCTGCCTCAGCTGTGCGCGCACCTGGGAATAATCAGCCCCGGGCTATATAGCCCATCCTGTCTGGAGCTTCGGCACGGAGCCGTCTGATATGCAACGCTCATCGTCCTGCGCACGACTGATCTCTCTCAGCTCCGCGCAACTCTGCTGGACTCTCCGTTGGCACGTAAGCTCAACATCGTCCATTTACCTTTTCCCAGGCTCTCCCCTGTGCACAGGTGGATCCCTAAGGCGGCGGTTCTCTCCTTCGTGGCGGCGGAATCGCCCTTCTCTCCACGCCGCGCTCCACAGCGCTTCACCGGGTGCGCTTGCCAGACGCTGTCTCCCTGGCAGGAAGCCGAGGCCAAGCCAACATCACCTGTAGAACATCAACAAGTAAGCCTGTTAATTCTCTGATCATTATAACACGGCTGAAGGCTAACATTTGTGTTTGGCTCTGTCTCTAGGGTTACCAGGCTGTACAGCGCTCTGTGTCACCCCCGGCTGCAGCTCGTTCACCCACAATACATTAACATATCGCACACACGCATCCATACACCTGCTGGTATTCAATAAAGATTATTGTATTGAACTTGAGCCTGTGTGTGCATGTTCCCTGGGTCCAACATTATGACAGTACGGCTCCGTCAGAATGACCCAGCGAACTGCGGGCTCGCACACCGCTTTAACATCTTGGAGGCTCGAGTTGATCAGTTGGCTTACCAGCAGCAGGTAATTTTAAACCAGCTAGGTCAGATAAACAACCCGTTGGACCACCTGGAAGGACAGCAGGCGTTCCCTCCGGCTCAGGGCAGCAGGCCAGCTCCCGTTGGCTCACCATCTAGCCAGGCTAGCCCGGGCACGTTCACACATCTCACACCAATCCCCATGCCTACGCGCTTCAGTGGGAGGCTCGGGGAGGCGCGGGGTTTCATCCTCCAGTGTGAGACGGTGTTTGAGCACGTTCCCAGGGACTTCCCTTCCGATCATAGCTGAATCGGTTACGTGGCTAATCTCTTGGAGGGGCAAGCGTTAGCATGGGCTTACGCCATAATGGCGAAGCCCAGCTATGCTAACCTTACTTACGCCCAGTTCGTCCGAGATTTCCATGAGGTGTTTGACCATTTGGATCGTGATAGTGTGCTAACCACCCGGTTACTTAACCTTCACCAGGGTAGTCGGTCTGTGGCCGATTACGCTGTCGATTTCCGGGTGGTGGCGGCAGAAGTTGGGTGGGAGGATGCTGCGCTCTGCAGCATCAGGTTCATGTGAGGCGGGTCTTTCAATGGCTACTTGAGAACAAGCTCTTCGTGAAAGCTGAGAAGTGAGTTCTACATGGAGAAGACCTCCTTCCTGGGCTTTATTATTTCACACAACCAGGTCATTCTGGATCCGGAGAAGGTGAGGGCGGTGGTGGATTGCCCCCCCCCCCCCCGTTGTCAAGGAAACAGTTGCAACAATTTTGAGGTTTTGCCAACTTCTACTGGCGGTTTGTGCCCAAATACAGCTCAATCGCCACCCCTCTGACCCGCCTCACCTCCCCCAAGGTGGCGTTCCGGTGGACGGAGGAGGCTGCGTCAGCTTTTTCGATCCTGAAGACGGAATTCTCTTCCTCCCGGGTCTTGACGCAGGTGGACCCCGCGCTGCAGTGTTTGGTCGAGGTGGATGCCTCAGACTCAGGGGTGGGGGCAGTCCTTTCTCAGCGCTCCCCAGTGGATGGGGTTATCCGCCCCGTGCCTTTTTCTCTCGGCGTTTGTCACCCACCAAGAGGAACTACGACATTGGCAACAGAGAACTCCTGGCGGTTAAGCTCGCGCTGAAGGAGTGGCGGCACTGGCTGGAGGGGGCCGCGCTACCCTTTGTGGTTTGGACAGACCATAAAAACTTGGAGTACCTGAGGACGGCTAAGCGCCTGAACGCTCGCCAGGCGCGTTGGACCCTGTTCTTTGGGCGCTTCCAGTTCACCATCACCTACCGCCCGGGGTCAAAGAACGCAAAGCCAGATGCCCTGTCCAGGCAGTTTGCCTCGGAGGCCATCGAGAAGCAGGAACACACCATCCTCCCGGCCTCGTGTGTCATGGGCGCCCTCTCCTTGGCGATCAGGGATAAGGTCCTGAGGGCTCGGGAGGCCGAACCGGACCCGGGCGGGGGTCCCACCGGGAGACTCCACTGGGCCCACACCTCCAAATTCGCCTGCCATCCTGGGATTTCCCGGCTAGTGGACCTGCTCCAGAGATCCTTCTGCTGGCCAGGGCTCCGTCAGGACGTCACCGGCTATGTTCGGGCCTGCCCCCAGTGTGCCACCGGGAAGACATCGACATCTCCACCGGCGGGCCTGCTCCATCCCTTGCCTGTCCTGGGGAGGCCTTGGTCTCATGTGGCTCTGGACTTTGTGACCGGTCTCCCGGTGTCCAACTCCTTCGACACTGTGCTGACCGTCGTTGACCGCTTTTCCAAAGCTGCTCACTTCATCCCCCTACGTGGGCTTCTAACAGCACGGGAGACGGCGGATCTTCTGGTGCAGCACGTCATGCGTCTGCATGGAATCCCTGCGGACATTGTTTCTGACCAGGGTCCGCAGTTCGTGTCCAGTGTGTGGAGGTGCTTTTGCAACACTTTGGGGGCTACGGTAAGCCTGTCCTCCGGTCATCACCCCCAGAGTAATGGGCAGTGTGAGCGAGCTATTCAGGAGCTGGAGGCCGCTCTGCGCTGCGTCATTGCCTCCAGTCCATCATCGTGGAGTGGCCATCTGCCTTGGATTGAGTATGCGCACAACCTAACTGTCTCTGTTGCCTCAGCTGTGGGCGCACCTGGGAATAATCAGCCACGGGCTATATAGCCCATCCTGTCTGGAGCTTCGGCACGGAGCCGTCTGCTATGCAACGCTCATCGTCCTGCGCACGACTGATCCCTCTCAGCTCCGTGCAACTCTGCTGGACTCTCCGTTGGCACATAAGCTCAAATCGTCCACTTACCTTTTCCCAGGCTCTCCCCTGTGCACAGGTGGATCCCTAAGGCGGCGGTTCTCTCCGCGGTGGCGGAATCGCCCTTCTCTCCACGCCGCGCTCCACAGCGCTTCACCGGGTGTGCTCGCCAGATGCTGTCTCCCTGGCAGGAAGCCGAGGCCAAGCCAACATCGCCTGTAGAACATCAACAAGTAAGCCTGTTAATTCTCCGATCATTATAACACGGCTGAAGGCTAACATTTGTGTTTGGCTCTGTCTCTAGGGTTACCAGGCTGTACGGCGCTCTGTGTCACCCCCGGCTGCAGCTCATTCACCCACAACACATTAACATATCGCACACACGCATCCATACACCTGCTGATATTCAATAAAGATTATTGTATTGAACTTGAGCCTGTGTGTGCATGTTCCCTGGGTCCAACATTATGACACTCAACTTTCCAAACATGTGATAAACCATCCATCCACCTTCTTCCGCTTAATCCTTTTTGGGTCTAGAAGGGGCTTTAGCCTATCCCAGCATCTTTGGGTGAGAGGCAGGGTAGACCCTGGACAGATTGCCAGTCCACTGCAGGGCCAACACAGAGAGACAGACAGCCATTCACTCTCACATTCATACCTAAGGACAATTTAGAATCCCCAGTTTGATGCCAATTAACCTAACTTGCATGTTTTTGGCATGTGGGAGGAAACCGGATAAATCCCGGAGTAAACCCACGCAGACATGGGAAGAACATGCAAACTCCACACAGATCATTGTTGGTCGGGGGCTGGGATCGAACCCAGGATCCCCTGGCCAAGGGTGAGTCGCTGTGCTGCCGCAGTGCTAACCACTCCAGCACCGCGCTGCCCACAGTTAATTTATGTTTTAACTGGGGGGAGGGGGGATCACTTTTTCACACAGGGCCATGTAGGTTTGGATTTTTTTTACCCTTAATAATAAATACCTTCATTTAAAAACTGCATTTTGTGTTTACTTGTGTTATCTTTGTCTAATATTTAAATATGTTTGATGATCTGAAACATTTAAGTGTGACAAACATACAAAAAAATGAGAAGTCAGGAAGGGAGCAAACACTTTTTCACACCACTGTATGTTTTAAACTTGCTTTGATTAACCACCACCCATTTCTGTCTTTCGTCTAGGCAAGAGGAAAACGATCCACCCCAAACTGGACCTTACGACACTATTTACAGAGATTCAGGCTGAAGATCTACTGAACTGGGACCAGTGTGAGTGAGACATCCAGCTGCTTCTCAGTGAAGCACATGAGACAAGAGAGCATGAAACTACCTTATGAAGGGAGGAGATGGCTCAGAATGCTGCCTTCAATCAAGCATTCCTTGGTGTGCTGGGTGACGTTGCAAAGGTAATGAGTGGCCGGCGTGTGTGACCCATTCTAAGTTTTTCTTTTACAGTTTAGAGTTTGAATTTTGCACATTCTAAATAATCTGGATTTTGCTGGTGATTGTAATAAACAACTTGTGACTTATGTGTTTGCATTATGATTTTCTATTTTGTCTGTTAAGACACCGGTGGGAAAAGAGTCAACAGTACAAACCAAACATTTATCTGTGACGTTGAAAATGGCTCATTTTTAAGAAAAAATAACCCAAAACAATTATTTTATTTACTGAAGACTGTATTGTTGGATGTGCCAGTGCAGAAGACACTGCACACTTTACTGATAGTACCAGTATATGGAGGAATTCTCTGCCATATTAGCATCTGTATTTCCTAATAATGAGTTAGGGTTTAATGGGATTACACATATTTTAACAAAAACTGCTTTATGGCTCATAATTATGTTGAGAGACCGCTGGATTATTCTTAGACAGCTTTTCCAATCTTTTAGCATTTAATTTATGTAACTTGGTAACCTTCACAAATAAAACAAACACTGCAGACATATCTGCAAAAGGTAGAAAAGTTTATTGTCAAAATTCTTAGTGCAATACTAAATGAGTACATGTACAGTACATTGTTGATGCAGAGAATATATATCTATACAGTATCTACATGTATATACAGTGGGGCAAAAAAGTATTTAGTCAGCCACCAATTGTGCAAGTTCTCCCACTTAAAAGATGAGAGAGGTCTCCAATTTTCATCATAGGTATACCTCAACCATGAGAGACAAAATGAGAAAAAAAAAATCCAGAAAATCACGTTGAAGGATTTTTAATGAATTAATTGGTAAATTCCTCAGTAAAATAAGTATTTGGTCACCTACAAACAAGCAAGATTTCTGGCTCTCACAGACCTGTAACTTCTTCTTTAAGAGGCTCCTCTGCCCTCCACTCATTACCTGTATTAATGGCACCTGTTTGAACTCGTTATCAGTGTAAAAGACACCTGTCCACAACCTCAAACAATCAGACTCCAAACTCCACTATGGCCAAGACCAAACAGCTGTCAAAGGACACCAGAAACAAAATTGTAGACCTGTACCAGGCTGGGAAGACTGAATCTGCAATAGATAAGCAGCTTGGTGTGAAGAAATCAACTGTGGGAGCAATTATAAGAAAATGGATGACATACAAGACCACTGATAATCTCCCTCGATCTGGGGGTCCACACAAGATCTCAGCCCGTGGGGTCAAAATGATCATGAGAACGGTGAGCAAAAATCCCAGAACCACACGGGGGAACCTAGTGAATGACCTGCAGAGAGCTGGGACCAAAGTCACAAAGGCTACCATCAGTAACACACTACGCTGCCAGGGACTCAAATCCTGCAGTGCCAGACGTGTCCCCCTGCTTAAGCCAGTACATGTCCAGGCCCGTCTGAAGTTTGCTAGAGAGCATTTGGATGATCCAGAAGTGGACTGGGAGAATGTCATATGGTCAGATGAAACCAAAATAGAACTTTTTGATAAAAACTCAACTTGTCGTGTTTGGAGGAGAAAGAACACCATACCTACTGTGAAGCATGGGGGTGGAAACATCATACTTTGGGGCTGTTTTTCTGCAAAGGGACCAGGACGACTGATCTGTGTAAAGGAAAGAATGAATGGGGCCATGTATCATGAGATTTTGTGTGAAAACCTCCTTCCATCAGCAAAGGCATTAAAGATGAAACGTGGCTGGGTCTTCCAGCATGACAATGATCCCAAACACACCGCCCGGGCAACGAAGGAGTGGCTTCATAAGAAGCATTTCAAGGTCCTGGAGTGGCCTAACCAGTCTCCAGATCTCAACCCCATAGAAAATCTTTGGAGGGAGTTGAAAGTCTGTGTTGCCCAGTGACAGCCCCAAAACATTATTGCTCTAGAGGAGATCTGCATGGAGGAATGGGCCAAATCTTTCTTTCTACACCTTTCACTCTGTATATATATCACGGACGCACGGATCGCCCCGGGGGTCTCCCGGGTCGGCGGACAGAGCCACTGTTTGCAGCGGGAGACGTTACAGCGGGGAGGAGCTAGTGCTAGCTAGCACTTGGCCGCCGCCTGGTGCTAATGGGAAACTCGACATACCGGGAGCTGTAGCGAAAACGACGCGGGTGCCGGGCTGGAGTTTAGGCGGCGTGCAAGAAATATAAGACAGAATAATAAAGAGCGATGGCAAGAACCAAGCAGACTGCCCGTAAAATCTACTGGAGGAAGAAGCCCCCCAGGAGACAGCTAGCCACCAGGGCTGCTCGGAGAAGCGCTCCGGCCACCGGCAAAGTGAAGAGGCCTCGCCGTCACAGGCCCGTGGCTCTGAGAGAGATCCGTCGCTACCAGAAATCCACGGAGCTGCTCATCCGTAAGCTGCCCGTCCAGCGCCTGGTGAGGGAGATCGCTCAGGACTTCAAGACCGACCTGCGTTTCCTGAGCTTCGCCGTCATGGCTCTGCAGGAGACCAGCGAGGCCCACCTGGTGGTCTCTTCTTCACTAAGGGGGTCACCATCATGCCCAAAGACTTCCAGCTGGCCCGCCGCATCCGCGAAGAGAGAGCTTAGACTTTCTGCTGCACATTCACCAACCAACCATAATGCTCTGCACTGTGTGTCTATATATATACATTTATAGTAATATGGACATATGTTTACTAGATGTTGTTTTTTCTTGCCTTCTGATTGTTGCTCTGAGTGTTGCTATCCCTGTGCTGTTGCAATCCTGGAATTTCCCCATTGTGGGACTAATAAAGGCTTATCTTATCTTATCTTATCTTATCTTATCTTATCTTAAAATACCAGCAACAGTGTGTGAAAACCTTGTGAAAACTTACAGAAAACGCTTGACCTCTGTCATTGCCAACAAAGGGTATATAACAAAGTATTGAGATGAACTTTTGTTATTGACCAAATACTTATTTTACTGAGGAATTTATCAATTAATTCATTAAAAATCCTTCAGTGTGATTTTCTGGATTTTTTTTTTTTCTTATTTTGTCTCTCATAGTTGAGGTATACCTATGATGAAAATTGGAGACTTCTCTCATCTTTTAAGTGGGAGAACTTGCACAATTGGTGGCTGACTAAATACTTTTTTACCCCACCGTATCCAGTAAATCCATGTATTTCTCCATGTAACCTTGTGACTGCATTATTTTTAATTGATTTTAATCCTAAATCAAGTTTGTTTTGGGTTAAAAATGTATCATAATTGTTAAATATATCTTATTATACCTAACTCAGTACTGTTTACCTGTTGAAATATGTACTTTACGGCTCATATTGCACCTGGCGATCAATTTTTTTTGCAGCTGATCACTTTTGGCCACGACACAACCACAGGCTGGAGTGCTGCTGGAGCATCCCATGACATTTAAACAGTCTCTCCATGATTTTCACAAAGATCAGAGCAGTTTGTTGCACAGGAAGTTAAACGTTTCTTCAGACATTCTGAAGTTCTGCATCCACTGTGCGTTCATGAATCTGGGGTGACATCCCACCACTGGGAGACTCGGTTGAATGCCCAGACCAACAGTTTGAAGCGATAATTTTGTCACAAGAGAGCCATCTGAAATACACACACAAAGCATACATATTTTAGTTCCTAATAGTGATAACTTGCCGCAATTACAATGTAGTACGGGGGACTTATTAATGACTGTAGCAAAGCATTAGCGATCATTAGCTTACCTTCATATGTGATCTAGTTTGTATTCTCACGTCTTTGGCTTTATACTGCTCTGTGGCTCTATATGGCTTCAAAAAGCCGTATAGAGCAAGCAGCATCCCCTTGATATCCTCCATCTTGTGTTTTGCTTGAGTCACATACAAATGATGTTAAGAGAGTGTCGGGCTGCCTTGCTGTAACGATCCCACCCACTTTGAGGTGGTACTCAGTTGTAATGGAAAACACACCACACCGTGTCGAGCCAAGTAGAGCTGAGTAGAGTCGAGGTGAGTTGAGCTGAGTAGGTACTAGTGGAAAAGGGGCTTTATTGAACAGGTTTCTAACTTACAGCTATCCTATAATGGCACATTTGCAGCGTTGGTTCACAGAAAAAACCTGTACAGAGCTCTGCCTACAGCACGCATATGCACAGAGAGAGAGAGAGAGAGAGGGAGAGAGAGCTAAACGCACGTACTTGTTCATATAATGGGACCTGTCGGGGATGTGTTTGAGTACTTTCAAGCTACAGGATTTAAGATCCAAATCACTGTTTAGCCCTCCCCCCATGGTTTTTTTTTATACCTTTGCCTGAAGTCTGTACCATCAGCTGTCCAGTGCTGTTCTGATAAATATGGGTGTTTTTATTTATTAGGGGTCCAATGTGTGACATTGGTGGCAAAATTTAAAATTGATCAAATCTGCACATAAAATTGACTAATCACTATCCAATTGTGTCAGGTTTATGAAACTATTAACTATTTTCATAACGGCATTCGCGTTCAGGAACTCTTGAGGATGAGTGCTCACTTCAACTACTTGTAAATGGAGACGTAAACGGGACACTCGGGGTTTTGTTTCCCCGTGTGCCAATGCACTTTGCAATGGCACATGTTTTACACGAAACAACTTCAACACTTCCAGTATTTTTCACGCATCAAAACTCATCAACAGCTACATTTTCATGACATATTAAGATGTGATAACGTGCATACATACCTTCAAATTCTCCCTGTTTGTTGGATAAGACGTAAAATCGCAAAAGGCGTAAATGCGGGACACGGAAGTTTGGACCTTGGATAACTTCAATATAAAGTGACCACGGTTAATCCTCTCCATATGGGTTGAGCACATCCGGGGTAGAGAAAATAAAAGTGCTTTCCCAGGGCGGTCACCTCGCCAGACGGGGCTGCGCGCGGCCGACCAAGACCGAAGACGTAAATTTTTTAAAGGACCCCATATTCGATGTGTCATAAATGTTTGAGATTTTATTGAAATATTCTACATCTGAGCTTCACAAAGACTGATCTCCTTTTTACGTGTATGGTTTGGGATTTGAAAGGTGCAAAGTGAAAAGCATCAACACTTCCTGTTTTCTGGTTACTTTACCAAATAACTTGCATGTTGCTGCGTAAATTCGGGGACACGGAAATTTACGTCGTATGAGTAAATTTGCAGGGGTCGCCGTACAAAAACCATAGATCAGATCACATTGGGGAATGTTTTATTTTGAATTTACATTACAACTCTGTTATCTCTTGCATAAATGAGTAGAAAGAGTTACTCAGAGATCACTTTACAGTACTTTGAAATTGATGCGATTTTCATGTCACACAAAAACTGGGAAAAATGAGGGGACACGACCAATAGTTTCGATTCTAATGGCAAAATCAATGATTTTTTAAAAAAATTGCAATGCAAGTCTGAAACTGTTTTATGTTCCCTTGCATATTATAAAAACGAAACCGACATCTGCAAATTACAGAAAAAGAGAGAGCGCTTGAAAGTCGGATACCCCTGATATAGTGCACTGGACCCCCCCCCCCCCCAAAAAAAACACCCATATACCAAAATCTCAGAACACCGGAGGAGGTGGATCCAATCAGCTGATCGCCTGAAGCACAGAGCACCTGTTTTCCATGATAAATCACACTTTGCTGTTGGCTGCACTTCCCAGCAAAGTATTATCTTGTTTTGTTTTGTTTTTTCACTTTGTTGAAAATCAACTTTTTTATCACCATCAGTTTGTGTGCCTTTGAGACAGGTCGTGACAGCTGTTATCTGACAGGTGTGACTGACCTGACAGATTTGACAGCTCTGCCAGGTCAATCACGCCCCCCACTGTGGTCTTTGGAGGGGAGAGTCATCTTGGTTGAACAGAGATGATCTGTTGCACACCTAGGATTCATGGATCGGGGCAACGGCAGTTTCTTATGAATGCGCATGCAGAAGTTATAAGCTATGCAGAAGTTAGACTATTGTTGCGCATAAGTTGTGAATGTCGGCAACATGCTAAGCATTAGTTGGTTTAAGTTACTTATGAGTTATGGAAATATTCTATATAAATTACTTATATGTTATGTATATGTCCAAGTCATTATGGATACGCGATGCATACGGCCAAAAGTGAAACTTTCAGTGTATCCCGGGATTTTAGACCAATATTTATACATTTGGCAAATGCTGTCACGCCGCGCCGTTCATCAGCGGCGCCACCTGCTCACACACCTGATCCTCATCAGCGGCGAAGGATAAAAGCCGCCTCGCCCGGAGGCTCGGCCTGAAGCCGTCAGACTTCGTTCCCTCACCGCCGTGAGCATTCCTCTCTTCAGCATCGCTATTCTGGGTAAGAACCCTTACCTCCTTTTCCAGTCTGCTCCCCTGTGCACAGGTGGATTTCCCGGCGGCGGACGTCTCCGTTCCATCGCCCATCCTTCGCTGCTGCACGGAGCTCTCCAGGTGGCTGTCTCCCGGGCTACGTTCCCCTTGCTGTGCCAGCTATCCTGACAACTCAAGTAAGATCTTCTCTTGCCATAATTCATCCTGTGTTGGTGTATGCCCGTCACCCTCTCCCTGTGCTCTCTCCATAGGGTTGCTCGGCCGAACGGTCATCTGCCTCTGTGCCTGAAGCAGACGCCACCACCAACACATCTGCATCCCGCAGACACACACTCATTCACCCCTGCTGTTAATAAACTATTTGAACTACTCTAAGCCTGTGTGTGCGTGTCTCCTGAGCCGTGCGTTATGTCAGTACGGCTTCAGCAGAGCGGCTCGGCGGACGGCGGGCTCGCACACCGGCTTACCACTCTCGAGGCTAGAGTGGATCAAATTGCTTATCAAGAGCAGGTTATCCTGAATCAATTGATAACTATCACTGGCCGATTGGACCGCCTGGACCCCCAGCAGCCGTTCCCCCCGGCTCCTCAGAGTGGCGCAGCTCCTGCTGTTCCGGTGGCCGTCCAGCCAGCTCCAGTGGCACCGGCCCGACTCACACCAATTCCGACCCCCGCCCGCTTTAGCGGAAAGCTCGGCGGAGCGCGGGGGTTTGTGATGCAGTGCGAGTCCGTGTTTGACCGTGTGCCCGGGGACTTTCCCTCAGATCACAGCCGGATCGGCTACATAGGGAACCTCCTGGAGGGGCGTGCTTTAACTTGGGCCTACGCTATTATGGCGAGACCCAGTTATGCCACCCTCACCTATGCCGAGTTCGTGAGGCGCTTCCTGGAGGTGTTTGATCACTCCCGTTCCGAGGCGGTCCAGGTCGATCGGCTTCTCGCTCTCCAGCAGGGAAGCCGGTCAGCCGCGGATTATGCCATCGAATACCGGGTAGCGGCGGAGGAACTGGGCTGGGAGGAGCGCTCCCTCTGCGGCCTGTTTCTCCGCAGCCTCAATAGTGATCTGAGGGATGAACTGGCTGGACGGGATATCCCCGGAACGTTAGCGGAGCTAACCTCATTAGCAATCAGCTTGGACAACAGGCTGCGCGAGCGCTCCTCAGGACGGAAGCCGTCTGCTTCTCGCCCTCGAGGAGTTCCGCTACGCCTGCCCCAAGCTCGCCCCCTGGCGACGCCGCCACCATCGTGCCCCGAGGAGTCGGAGCCGATGGTGACGGGCTGGGCAAAGCTCTCCTTGGCAGAGAGACAGCGCCGCCGTGAGTTGGGTCTCTGCATGTATTGCGGAGACAATCAACACACGGTAGAGCTTTGCCCACAAAAGCCAAACGGTGGGGTCCGCGAGTCACTGTAGGGGGCCTCGCGGACGTCAATCGGCAAAGTCCCCTCACTCAATTAAAGCTGCCCATCCGTTTTTGCCACAATTCCACTGGGCACCTCACCCACGCACTGGTGGATTCGGGCGCAGAGGGCAGCTTCATTTCACAAGGCCTGGCAACCCGATTGGGCATCCGCTGTCAGGCGCTCAAACACCCCATCTCCCTGGTCCATCTCTCCCGTGCCTCCCTTGGGAGAGTTACCCATCAAACCATTCCTGTCCCAGTCATCATCTCAGGGAACCACCGGGAGGAAATGGTTTTCTACGTCCTGCCCAACTCTGTGTCGCCCGTCATCCTGGGGTATCCCTGGCTACGCCTCCACAATCCTGTCCTGGACTGGAGGTCAGCTGGGGTGTCGGCGTGGAGTACCTTCTGCATGGGCACCTGCCTTCAGTCCGCTGCCTGCTCCCCGTCCGCGGCTCCTCCTGTGGCGGATACAGCACCCCCGGACCTGTC
The DNA here is from genome assembly GCA_020510985.1 of Pholidichthys leucotaenia. NCBI lineage: Eukaryota > Metazoa > Chordata > Actinopteri > Cichliformes > Pholidichthyidae > Pholidichthys > Pholidichthys leucotaenia. Next base: position 87,730,060 of record CM035848.1, on the reverse strand, counting down.
ACTGGTGCCCCCAGATTTTCACGACCTGGGTATGGTATTCAGCAAGTCAAAAGCTATGTCTCTTCCCCCGCATCGACCATATGACTGTGCCATCAATCTCCGCCAGGGGGCCCCCCTGCCATCTGGTCGGCTCTACAGCCTGTCGGCGCCGGAGAAGGAGACTATGAATACGTACCTGAAGGAATCACTGAGCGCTGGGATTATCCGCCCATCGTCATCACCCGTGGGGGCGGGGTTTTTCTTTGTAGGGAAGAAGGACGGTTACCTCCGTCCCTGTATTGACTACCGAGCACTTAATGACATCACTGAGAGGGACCGTTACACCCTGCCCCTCATGGACACTGCCTTCCACTCCCTCCAGGGGGCGACCTGGTTTACCAAGCTGGACCTCCGCAGCGCTTACCACCTCGTCCGGATCCGGGAGGGAGATGAATGGAAAACAGCCTTCCGTACCCCGAACGGCCACTTTGAGTATCTCGTCATGCCGTTCGGGCTGACCAATGCTCCTGCCGTCTTTCAGCGCCTCATCAATGACGTCCTCCGGGATTTCATCGGCCTCTTCGTGTTCGTCTACCTGGACGACATTCTGATCTTCTCTCAGTCCAGAGACGAGCACCGGATCCATGTGAGGCGGGTCCTTCAAAGACTGCTGGAGAATCGTTTGTACGTGAAGGCTGAGAAGTGCGAGTTTTACGCTAGGACCACATCCTTCCTGGGATTCATCATCGCCCAAGACCAGGTGCTCCCGGACCCAGAGAAGGTGAAGGCGGTGGTGGAGTGGCCTACTCCCGCATCTCGGAAGCAGGTGCAACAGTTTGTTGGCTTCGCCAATTTTTACCGCCGTTTTGTCCCGAATTTCAGCTGGATCGTCGGACCACTGACCCGCCTCATGTCCCCGAAGGTCCCGTTCCGGTGGACCGAAGAGGTCGATGCTGCCTTTAAGGCGCTGAAGGCGGAGTTCTCCTCCCCCCGGGTCCTTCGCCAGGTCGACCCCGCGCTGCAGTGCATTGTGGAGGTGGACGCATCGGACACGGGAGTGGGAGCAGTGTTATCCCAGCAATCACCGGACGATGGCGCCAAGCGACCGTGCACCTTCTTCTCCCGGCGCCTGTCCCCGGCGGAGAGGAACTATGATGTGGGGGACAGAGAGCTCCTGGCCATTAAACTCGCCCTACAGGAGTGGCGCCACTGGTTAGAGGGGGCGGACCTGTCGTTTGTGGTCTTGACGGACCATAAGAATTTAGAGTATCTACGATCTGCCAAGCGCCTGAATGCCCGCCAGGCGCGCTGGTCTCTGTTCTTCGCCAGGTTCCGGTTCTCTATCACCTTCAGGCCAGGCTCCAAGAACGGCCTGCCTGACGCCCTCTCTAGACAGTTCACCCCCGCGGGGGTTGAGGAAACGCCCCACACTATCCTGCCCAGGTCGTGCGTCGTGGGAGCTATCTCTTGGGACATTGTGGACAAGATCCGGAAGGCACAGGAGGTGGAACCTGATCCTGGCGGCGGACCGGAGGGAAGACTGTTCGTTCCGTCTGCGGTCCGAGGAGAGGTCATCCACTGGCTCCACACCTCCCGGCTCACCTGTCATCCCGGCACCTCTCGGATGATCAGCCTCCTCCAACGGTCCTTTTGGTGGCCGGGCCTGCGGAGGGATGCAGCCCGCTACGCCCGGGCTTGTCCAATTTGTGCCACCAGCAAGTCGGGAAACGCCCCTCCAGCGGGTCTGCTCCAGCCTCTGCCCGTCCCTGGCAGGCCATGGTCGCACATCGCACTGGATTTCGTCACCGGGCTCCCAGCTTCCAACTCATTCGACACCATCCTGACCGTCGTGGACCGTTTCTCCAAGGCGGCACACTTCATCCCCCTGCGAGGTCTCCCTACTGCCCTGGAGATGGCGGGCTTCCTCGTCCAACACGTGGTCAGGCTGCATGGGATCCCGGTGGACGTGGTCTCGGACCGGGGCCCCCAATTTTCATCCGAGGTTTGGAAATCCTTTTGCAACGCCATCGGAGCCAAGGTGAGCCTCTCCTCCGGCCATCACCCCCAGTCTAACGGGCAGTGTGAGAGGACCAATCAGGAGCTGGAGGCTGCGCTCCGCTGTGTTGCAAGATCCAAGCCGACGTCATGGAGCAACCATCTCGCCTGGGTGGAGTACGCCCACAACACCGCCCGCTCTTCTGCAACGGGGATGTCCCCCTTCAAGGCGTCCCTGGGTTACGACCCCCCGCTGCTTCCAGCGCAAGAGAGCGAGGTAACTGTTCCGTCAGTTAGGGCGCACGTGAGGCAGTTCCGCTCCACCTGGGCCGCCGCGCGTCATGCGCTTTTACGCACAGCGGAGCGCAACAAGACCGTGGCAGACCAACGTAGAAGACCTGCCCCGGCGTACAGAGTTGGGCAACTTGTCTACGTTTCCACCCAGGACGTCTCCCTAAAAGGCGAGAGGAGAAAGCTGGCACAGCGCTTCATGGGTCCCTTCCCCATCACCCGGATCATCAACCCGGTGGCTGTGCGCGTGGCTATTCCCCCCTCCCTCCGCATCCATCCCACCTTCCACGTATCAAAGGTGAAGCTGGCAGTCACCGACCCCCTTTGCCCTCCTCCTGCAGCGCAACCCGCGCCCCGGATGATTGGTGGCCACCCGGCCTGGTCCGTCTCCTCCATCCTGGACTCCCGGCGCCGGGGTCGTGGGTTGCAATACTTGGTGGACTGGGAGGGCTATGGGCCCGAGCATCGACAATGGGTGCCCCCGTCGTTTGTGTTGGACCCATCGCTCATCGCGGACTTCCACCGAGCGCACCCGGATAAGCCATCGCCAGGAGGCGCTGCTAGAGGGGGGAGTACTGTCACGCCGCGCCGTTCATCAGCGGCGCCACCTGCTCACACACCTGATTCTCATCAGCGGCGAAGGATAAAAGCCGCCTCGCCCAGAGGCTCGGCCTGAAGCCGTCAGACTTCGTTCCCTCACCGCCGTGAGCATTCCTCTCTTCAGCATCGCTATTCTGGGTAAGAACCCTTACCTCCTTTTCCAGTCTGCTCCCCTGTGCACAGGTGGATTTCCCGGCGGCGGACGTCTCCGTTCCATCGCCCATCCTTCGCTGCTGCACGGAGCTCTCCAGGTGGCTGTCTCCCGGGCTACGTTCCCCTTGCTGTGCCAGCTATCCTGACAACTCAAGTAAGATCTTCTCTTGCCATAATTCATCCTGTGTTGGTGTATGCCCGTCACCCTCTCCCTGTGCTCTCTCCATAGGGTTGCTCGGCCGAACGGTCATCTGCCTCTGTGCCTGAAGCAGACGCCACCACCAACACATCTGCATCCCGCAGACACACACTCATTCACCCCTGCTGTTAATAAACTATTTGAACTACTCTAAGCCTGTGTGTGCGTGTCTCCTGAGCCGTGCGTTATGTCAAATGCTGCCTAAATCGTCATGGTGTGACAGTAGATAACTCAAGTTTGCATACCCTGTCTGGCTCCAAGTATCTACTCCATCAGTTGCAAACAAGAGGCATTCCCAGCAAGATAATTTGCAGCACTCTTCGGAGGCTGTAATCCAAGGATACCGCTTGTTGCTAATATGGAAGTGACGGACAAATCCTTTCCCCGGCTGAGACGGGCCTGCTAGCTTCGGGGTTGGCCGACCTCTCTTCACAACGACCAGCTTTTCTTGAAAAGTCTGTCTGGAAAATTGATTTTTTAAAATATCAGCAACCAAATAATTTTCCTCTCCCCTGTCAGCCATTGTGGGTGGAAAAACAGCTATTGTGGAGAGAGCCAAGAACCAGGCAGAGAGTTCCAGATTATATCAAGCTTTATTAAACTCTCTCTCACATTTTCCTAGAAACACAAGCAACAAAAGAGTAACAGATCTCAGGCACCTCTGTTCTTATATCCCCTCACTAGATCAGCCTTCTGTCTGCTGCATTAACATCAAAGCCTTTGTAATTCTCATTCTCTTTGACACTGTTTACATTAACAACCCAACCCCCTGCATGCACACACAAACCCCCTATTACGATTCTCTTCTGTCTGAGTGTTAATATACTGAGGTGGATTCCCACACCGCCTTCCCCCCCCGACTCAGACTGAGCCCGGACGCTCATGTCCTTTGAGTTTCAGCCTACGTCCAAAGCGGCTGTAATGTGGGGTCTGTGGCTTCAAGGTTAGGGGTGCATCCGTCTGTGGGGGGGCATTGGGAGGGGGGAAAACATCATTAGCAGGCCAATGTGACTGATCTGACGAGTCATTTACCTGGGAAGTTCTCAGTGGGGGTCGTCCGCGCTGAGGAGATTGGGCCAACACCACTTGCTCGTCTGATAACACGAAAGCGGGCTTAAGCCTGTCTATACAGACTGTTTCTCTGCGTCCTCCGAAGTGTAACACAAAATGTTTCTCCCTGGGTTCCAGCACTCTGAACGGGCCATCGTATGGCGGGCGTAAAAGGGTCTGGTGGGCATCGTGCCTGACAAATACAAACGCCGCGTCCTTCAAAGCCTTTGGCACAAAAGCGTGTGGAAAACAGTGGTGGACCGGTCCGGGTACCGTCCCTGCCACTGTGCTACGCGGTGAAAGCGGGTATGGATTGGTGTTTGGGGCGGGGCTGTCCGGCAAAAATTCCCCTGGGAGCCGTGGCGGCTGGGAAAAAAACAGCTCTGCTGGGGAGGCTGCCAAATCCTCCTTTGGTGCTGAACGCAACCCTAATAGAACCCACGGCAACCGGTCCAACCAGTTTGCATCCGTGAGTGAAGCCCTGAGCGCTGCTTTAAGCGATCTATGGAAACGCTCGCATAACCCATTGGCCTGTGGGTTGTATGCAGTTGTGCGATGAATTGTGACACCCAGGCTCCAGGCCATGGTGGACCAGAGGTCGGAAACAAATTGCGGGCCCCAATCGGACGTGATATCCGAAGGGGCGCCGAAATGTGCCACCCATGTCATCAAAAAAGCATGTACAATGTCTGCGGATGTGGTGGAAGCTAGCGGGACTGCTTTGGGCCAGTGTGTGGTGCTGTCCACCACTGTCAGGAGGTGCGTGAACCCCTGCAATGGCGGGAGGGGGCCCACGAGGTCCATGTGAAAGTGTTCGAACTGCTTAGCTGGGATATGGAACGGCTCCAAGGGGGCTTTTGTGTGCCTGTGCACTTTGACTCGTTGGCATGCTACGCAGGCTGCATCCCACTCTTTCACCTGTTTCCGCAGGTTCGGCCAGACAAACTTTGCTCCCACCATCTTGACTGATGTGCACACTCCTGGGTGCACCAGGGAGTGAGCCAACTCAAAAATGCCACAGCGCCAAGCACGTGGGACCACCGGGTGCGGGTGGCCCGTGGAGATGTCACAGATTAGGGGGGGACCCCCATCCTGCAGTACTCTGCTCTCCAGCCTCAACTCTGTTGGTCCAGACTGGAGTGCAGATACATCTGCATCACTGATCTGCTCAGCGGCCATGGCCGTGTAATCTATCCCCACGTAGACTGGGGCCACTAATGCGCGCGAGAAGCAGTCCGCCACCACGTTGAGTTTACCGGCCACATGCTGAATGTCGGTTGTAAATGCCGAGATCGCGGCCAGCTGTCTCTGCTGCCGGCCCAACCATGGTTCCAAAACCTTGGCCATCGTGTACGTTAGCAGCTTGTGGTCCACAAATGCAGTGAAGGTGCGCCCTTCCAGCCAGAACTGGAAGTGGCGTGTGGTCGGGTGGAGAGCTAGTAACTCTCTGTCGAACGTGCTGTATTTATGCTCAGTGTCACGCAAAGACCTGCTAAAAAAGGCGAGTGGCTGCCAAGAACCGGCGACATGCTGCTTCACGACGGCTCCTATGGCCACGTCTGAGGCATCGGTAATGAAAGCTATCCAAGCCGCCGGGTCCGGGTGCGCCAACAGTGCGGTGTTCGCCAGAGCTGTTTTAACCTCGGAAAGCGCGTGCTCCCGCTCAGGAGTCCAGTCGATCCCGTCCGCCGGTCTCCGTTTCTTAAGCACGGCATACAACGGCTACATGAGCTGGACTGCGCGGGGGAGGAAACGGTTATAAAAGTTAACCATCCCCAAAAACTCCTGCAGCGCTCTGACTGTCTGCGGCCGGGGAAAATCTGCCACCGCGCGCATTTTGTCCGGTGTAACAATATATGAATTAATTGTTATGATCAGGTATAAAAATTATTTAATTTATATTAATGTATTGGAACCTGAGATGAATTGTCGGTTCATATACACTGGAAAAGTTAATAACACTCGTGGGGCACCAGCTTCTATCTCTAAGAAGCAATTTAATCTTTAATTTCACTTTATACCTGTTTAATCACTCAATAAATTAATTAATAATCAGTCTCAAAATTTTAGTGAATTCGATACTGGGGACTTAAACCAGACTCAGAATGAAATAAATTCCCAACAACTTCTCCCATTTTCACATATTTATTAAATGAAATAATGATTAGAAGACATTGCAGTGATTTCATTAACCATGAAATTAAACTTGTAAATGATAGATAACAATGTCAACATTTGCAGAACCAGGGTTAACTGTGAAATAAATTTAGATCAGTTTGAAGTTAACAGATTATGGAAACAATGCAAATTTATGGGAAAAGTTTTACTAATTATATGAAAAGTTCTGGATTACTCTAAGAAAATGAAAATGGGATTTTAATTAAAAGGAGTTATGTTAGTGATTCTTTAATTTGCATCTGATTAGATATCAAATTATTATCGAACCTCAGGAGTTTAATTCAGCAGATGAATAATATTTCAGCTCACGTGACGGGCGTTTGATGTTGAAGATCCTTCTGCGTTGTCCTGTAGTTCTTAGATGGCTCCAAAAGTCGGAATATTTGACCAGCAAATATTCTTTGACGAGGGATGAGATTGGTATCTTTGAACCCAATGGTTGAAATCCAGCCGAGGCGTCTAATCTTCGTGGTGTGCTGATTCCTTTAGCACGCGTGATCGTGGGGAGCTGCGTCTTCTTTCCTCTTCGTTGGCAAGCGGCTTTCCCAGGGAATTCGATAATAATTAAAAATATCTAATTTGATCTCAAATTAAAAGAGTTTCGGACTTTAGATAAAAGAGCTTCTGGTGTGGGATTGGTCAATAAAAATATTATAAAAATAAAGTCAAGATTAAAGCTTACATTAAAATTAAAACCGTGGCTTTACAGAAAGTTTAACAGGGAAAAGTGATAGAACTAAACGTCAAGGATTAGAGTTTTAAACTCTTAATTAGGATTTGAGCTCAAAGAAAAAAAGAATCAATTCCCAGACGTTTAAGAGAAAAGAAAAACATTAAAATACATAGTTACAGAACACAAAGTTACAAGTTATCTGCTCTGTGATCGTCGAAAAGCAACACGTGGGAGAAATCCTTTGTTCTCCGGTAGTTCTCTGCTGTGTAGAGATGAAGACAATAGAAGTGAAAAGCCGAAAGAGAGATGGCGAAAAGAGGAAGTAGCAAGGGGTCTCCCTCCTTTTATAAATTCAGTCGAGCTTTTGCGGGCTTCCGGGTTGACAGGAGCTCAGCCAATAGGCTTCCTTCGTAGGCGGGCTTGATGAACTTTACTCCACTGAGCAAACAGTCTTTTGTCTGGAACAAACAACACTGAGAGCTGTTGTCAAGCAGAGATTGGTTGCTGGCAGTCACATGATTTGAGATACGCTTTGCAAATTCTAATACACAAGTTTCAATACTGCAATATTCCTCTATACATTTGTGTATAACTCTAACCTATTTCAGTGTTCATGCAACTTATAAATCAACATGCAGGAATAAACATTCATTTAAACATTTTAACATGCATATATATATATATATATATATATATATATATATATATATATATATATATATAATCACGGATTAATATATTTCACACCCATTGGTTGATTTTCACATTAAAGCATAAGGGTCCATTTACTTTTCCTGGTGTCTCCAGGGTTCTGTTCCATGTCTCCATGTGTATGGGGCCATAAAGTGAAAACAGGAAATGCATTAGGGTGAATTCCTTACACTGGTTTTAACAAAGGAATGTGAGTTCAGTTGTGGCCTGGGGTAAAAGAGCAGTTTCCTTGCTGTCTTTTTCCTGGGTGAAACAATGTCTTTAAGCAGAAGAATAATTCTTTTTGATGAGCCGAAGTGAGATGATGCTACACCGGTAAGGGTACCGTGCCCTCTGGTGAGATGCGGCGGCCCAAAAAATCGATTCCCGTCACCCCGAACTGGCACTTTGCCGGGTTGATTATTAATCCATGCTCCTCCAACCAGTGGAAAACTGTCCTGAGGTGGGCTACGTGTTGGTCCTTGGACATGCTGGCCACCAGGATGTCGTCCAGGTAGACGAACACAAACGGCAGATCGTGCAACACCACATCCATCATGCGTTGGAATGTCTGCGCAGCACCTTTTAACCCAAAAGGCATGTGTAAAAACTCAAAAAGACCAAATGAGGTCATTACTGCCATTTTAGGTATGTCCTCAGTGCGCACCGGGACCTGGTGGTAACTGTGGACCAGGTCTATCTTGGAAAAAAAGCGTGCCCCGGTGAGGTGAACGGAAAAATCCTGAATATGATGGATCGGGTAGCGGTCGTGCGCTGTGGCGTTGTTCAATCTGCAGAAATCTCTGCACGGTCGCCACGATCCCTCGGCTTTAGGAACCATAGGTAGCGGGGATGCCCATAGGCTGTTTGAGTGTCTGATGATGCCCAGCTTTTCCAAGTTGGCAAACTCCTCACGCGCTATGGCTAGTTTAGCTGCATCCAAGCCCCGAGGTCGTGTGAAAACGGGCGGCCCGGTGGTGGTAATGAAGTGCTCCACCCCATGTTTAGTGATGGTCGCCGAAAACGTTGGGACCGTGAGTGCTGGAAACTGGGTGAGCAGTGTGTGGAACTTACCCCCTGGAGCTGTGACGTTGGCTAGCGTTGTTGGCCCGGTTCCTCGAGCTGTACAGGGGAGAGAATCAAAAGACATTGCGTTAATCAGGCGCCATTAGCAACATTGACTAGTAGTCCGTGTGCACACAAAAAAATCAGCGCCTAAGATTGGGAAGCTGCATGCCTCTATGACGAATGTCCATTGGTACGTACGGCCGTGCAAGGATACAGTCAGTGTCCTCTCACCAAAAGTCTTAATGTCTGAGCCGTTTGCGGCCATCAGCTCGGGGCCGCTAGTTCCCGCCAGCCGGTCGGCGTAGGACGACAGGATGAGGCTCTTTTGGGAGCCGGAGTCCATGAGGAACCGTCTCCCTGAGCATGAGTCTGTCACATAGAGCAGCTTGCTTGCTTCACCGGCGGTCGCAGCTGCTACCAACTGCCGGTCCTGTCGTTTCCCGAACGCTTGAATTGGCACGGTGGCACGCATCAGCGTGCGTCCTCTCCAAAACGACGGTGGTAGAAGCAGACTGTGTCTCTCTGGCGCTTTCTGGCCCCTGCTGCGGCCACCATCGCAGGCTTCTCACCTTCGCTGACCGTCTCGCTGGGTTCTGATGCTGCTGCGTTCACTGTGAGGGCTCTAGTAGTGAGGATAATCCAATCTGCCTCCTGGGCTAGTGCCCGGTAGTCGCGCGCGGCCAGCAGCGGCGAATTGGCAAGGACCGCTCTAGCTGCCATCGGGAGGTTCCAGAGGAAAAGGTGGGCAAAGAGAAAATGCCCGTCATCTGTGCCCATCAACGCCAACATCTTCTCCATCAAGTCGACTGTCGACCCATCTCCTAACTCGGACCGTGTCAGGAGCCTCTCCGCCCTCTCGCAGTCCGAGAGCGTGTAGCGTTGGGTCAGCGCGGTTTTTAGACCACCGTATTTGTCATGGGCTGGGGGCTGTTGGAGCAGGCTTGCCACCTGCTGAGTTGTGCTAGCGTCTAGCACTACGACCACGTAGTAATATCTGGCGTAATCTGCCGTTATTCCCCGGAGCATGAACTGGGCCTCGATGTGGAGGAACCAAGACTTCGGGTCGTGTAGCCAAAAGTCAGGGAGTTTGACCAAAACGGCACACGCTTTGCTGGTACTTCCCGTCCGGGTCATCTCCGGGGTGTTCGCCTTGTGTTCCATTGTGCATCAAGGGTCACCAGTGTGGAGAGAGCCAAGAACCAGGCAGAGAGTTCCAGATTATATCAAGCTTTATTAAACTCTCTCTCACATTTTCCTAGAAACACAAGCAACAAAAGAGTAACAGATCTCAGGCACCTCTGTTCTTATATCCCCTCATCAGATCAGCCTTCTGTCTGCTGCATTAACATCAAAGCCTTTGTAATTCCCATTCTCTTTGACACTGTTTACATTAACACCCCAACCTCCTGCATGGACACACAAACCCCCTATTATGATTCTCTTCTGTCTGAGTGTTAATATACTGAGGTGGATTCCCACATTATTATATTTAAACAGATACAGTATATTGTAGCTGTTCAAGCAAGTCCTTGCACTGGCATTTTGCTAGCTAGGATCCTCTGCAGTGTGGTTGGAGGAGTCTAACCATCCAATCAAAAGACGTGAAAATGTCAACGTTCTTGAATGCCTTCTATGCGTACCCCTGGGCGTACAGAAGACATCTGATTGGTTAAAGCAACAGGATAAGTTTAACAGTTAATTTAACCTACAGAGCTGCACTCTTAATTCCTGATGGATAATACATCCTCATGGAACAAATACAGTGGGGAAAAAAAGTATTTAGTCAGCCACCAATTGTGCAAGTTCTCCCACTTAAAAGATGAGAGAGGTCTCCAATTTTCATCATAGGTATACCTCAACTATAAGAGACAAAATGAGAAAAAAAAAAATCCAGAAAATCACATTGAAGGATTTTTAATGAATTAATTGGTAAATTCCTCGGTAAAATAAGTATTTGGTCAATAACAAAAGTTCATCTCAATACTTTGTTATATACCCTTTGTTGGCAATGACAGAGGTCAGACGTTTTCTGTAAGTCTTCACAAGGTTTTCACACACTGTTGCTGGTATTTTGGCCCATTCCTCCATGCAGATCTCCTCTAGAGCAGTGATGTTTTGGGGCTGTCGCTGGGTAACACGGACTTTCCACTCCCTCCAAAGATTTTCTATGGGGTTGAGATCTGGAGACTGGCTAGGCCACTCCAGGACCTTGAAATGCTTCTTACGAAGCCTCTCCTTCGTTGCCCGGGCGGTGTGTTTGGGATCATTGTCATGTTGAAAGATCCAGCCATGTTTCATCTTCAATGCCCTTGCTGATGGAAGGAGGTTTTCACACAAAATCTCACAAAACATGGTCCCATTCATTCTTTCCTTTACACAGATCAGTCGTCCTGGTCCCTTTGCAGAAAAACAGCCCCAAAGTATGATGTTTTCACCCCCATGCTTCACAGTAGGTATGGTGTTCTTTCTCCTCCAAACACGACAAGTTGAGTTTTTACCAAAAAGTTCTATTTTGGTTTCATCTGACCATATGACATTCTCCCAATCCTCTTCTGGATCATCCAAATGCTCTCTAGCAAACTTCAGACGGGCCTGGACATGTACTGGCTTAAGCAGGGGGACACATCTGGCACTGCAGGATTTGAGTCCCTGGCGGCGTAATGTGTTACTGATGTAGCCTTTGTTACTTTGGTCCCAGCTCTCTGCAGGTCATTCACTAGGTCCCCCCGTGTGGTTCTGGGATTTTTGCTCACCGTTCTCGTGATCATTTTGACCTCACGGGGTGAGATCTTGCGTGGAGCCCCAGATCGAGGGAGATTATCAGTGGTCTTGTATGTCTTCCATTTTCTAATAATTGCTCCCACAGTTGATTTCTTCACACCAAGCTGCTTACCTATTGCAGATTCAGTCTTCCCAGCCTGGTGCAGGTCTACAATTTTGTTTCTGGTGTCCTTCGACAGCTCTTTGGTGTTGGTCATAGTGGAGTTTGGAGTCTGACTGTTTGAGGTTGTGGACAGGTGCCTTTTATACTGATAACGAGTTCAAACAGGTGCCATTAATAGAGGTAACGAGTGGAGGACAGAGGAGCATCTTCAAGAAGAAGTTACAGGTCTGTGAGAGCCAGAAATGTTGCTTGTTTGTAGGTGACCAAATACTTATTTTACCGAGGAATTTACCAATTAATTAATTAAAAATCCTTCAATGTGATTTTCTGGATTTTTTTTTTCTCATTTTGTCTCTCATAGTTGAGGTATACCTATGATGAAAATTGGAGACCTCCCTCATCTTTTAAGTGGGAGAACTTGGTGGCCGACTAAATACTTTTTTGCCCCACTGTATAAGAATGTAGGTTGTAAATGTAATTCTGATAGTGTTTAGGCCAGCAGAGAAGGCTTTGCTGGCCCAGAGGGTCCACCACTGATTTATATATATACATATACTGTATATACACAGTGCATCCAGAAAGTATTCACAGCACTTCACTTTTTCCACATTTTATGTTACAGCCTTACTCTAAAAGGGATTAAATTCATTTTTCCCTCAATATTCTACACACAATACCCCATAATGACAAAGTGAAAAAAGTTTTCTTGAGATTTTAGCAAATTTATTAAAAATAAAAAACTAAGAAATCACAAGTACATAAGTATTCACAGCCTTTGCCATGAAGCTCAAAACTGAGCTCAGGTGCATCCTGTTTCCACTGATCATCCTTGAGATGTTTCTACAGCTTAATTGGAGTCCACCTGTGGTAAATTCAGTTGATTTGACATGATTTGGAAAGGCATACACCTGTCTATATAAGGTCTCACAGTTGACAGTGCATGCCAGAGCAGAAACCAAGCATGAAGTCAGAGGAATTGTCTGTAGACCTCCGAGACAGGATTTTCTCGAGGCACAAATCTGGGGAAGGGTACAAAAAAATTTCTGCTGCTTTGAAGGTCCCAATGAGCACAGTGACCTCCATCATCCGTAAATGGAAGAAGTTCAGAATCATCGGGACTCTTCCTAGAGCTTGTCGGCCGTCTAAACTGAGTGATCGAGGGAGAAGGGCCTTAGTTAGGGAGGTGACCAAGAACCCAATGGTCACTCTGTCAGAGCTCCAGCATTGCTCTGTGAAGAGAGAACCATCCAGAAGGACAACCATCTCTGCAGCAATCCACCAATCAGGCTTGTATGGTAGAGTGGCCAGACGGAAGCCACTCCTTAGTAAAAGGCACATGGCAACCCACCTGGAGTTTGCCAAAAGGCACCTGAAGGACTCTCAGACCATGAGAAACAAAATTCTCTTGTCTGATGAGACAAAGATTGAACTCTTTGGCATGAATGCCAGGTGTCATGTTTGGAGGAAACCAGGCACCGCTCATCACCAGCCAATGTTGATAGCAGCATCTCTGGCCCAGCCAGAGCCTTTAATTTCCAATTTTCCTGTTTTAGACTGTGGGTTGTTGCATTGTACCAATGGGTTAATGATCTATTGTTCACTTTTTTTCGTTTTAAAGGGGCGGCAGCTGAGTCTAACGCTGGATGTAGTGCATATGTGACATAATCATGAAGTTTTCATGGAAATATTGTCTAGTTCACCTTTACCAAATAAATGCAAGATGTATTTCTATCTGAAGTGAGCGCTTTAATATTTCAACAGTATACATGTGATCCACTGATGCATTTAGAAGGTTTAATCCCTTCAGCACTTCCTCTATTACCATGTCTCAATATAGCAGACAGCACTGACTACTTGAATCCATTTGAATTAGACTTTTTATTTTGTAATATTGCAGCCTCACTGCAGTCAACACTTGACTCTATAGCCCCTCTTAAAAAGAAAACTATTAAAAATAGGAGGCAAGCTCCATGCTACAATTCCCACACCCGTAAGTTAAAACAGAAAGCTAGATCCTGTGAAAGGCTCTGACTTGCAAATAAGACAGAAGAATCTTGTTCAGCCTGGAATGCCAGCCTTACTACCTATAAGAAATCTCTCCATAGTGCTAGGCAACAGTACTATTCATCCTTGATTCCTCCAACTCTTAGTGCTGATGACTTTTTGAAATTTTTTAATGATAAAATTGTCAGTTTTAGGAATAATATTCCAAAAAATAGTCCCCCCTAAAAATACCAAGCCTCTACCTAACACTGCTGTGCCCACAGGCTCAGAACTCCACTTTTCTAAATTTTCTCGTATTGTAGAGGAAAGGATGTGGAGGAGAGGCATGAGCTTAGGTCGACACAGGTTCTTTATTCACCCTCTAACATAAATACGGCCTGTGTACCCCAGCATTGCCTGCTGGGGCCGCGTGTCTGGTAGGAGAGTTCCTGCGTTCTTGAGGCATGTATAACAAGCTCTTTTATACACTTTATACAGACAGAGAGAATGCATGGCACATTAGCATAGTGATATACATATCAGTCAATACATATCATTAGCGTGATCAGCTGGTGCCCAGATGTCCTCTCCGTCGTCCGGGGACGTATACATAACAGTCCATTGTTCTGATTGCCCCCTGGGGCTCTCTGTCCATATGTAAATTGTCCTCCGTTTCCTCCAGCCCTGCTGAGTGTGAGATAGTGTCCGTCCGCAGTGTGCTGGGTCACCACATGGCTCCCCCCAGAACACTCAGAAGGGGCTGTGACACCCCCCCCCACCCCTGTCGTTTGGGCTCCAACTCCGGTAGAACTGTCCTGCTGTAGAAGAATGTCGGAGGGCATGTCAGACTGTGGGTGGGACGGGGGAGGGGTGGAAAAGACAGTGTGCTCCGCTTTGAGTTCCAGCACGTTGAACGGCCGTGGATCGTGGGTGCACGGGGCCGGTGCATGTCGTGCGTAATGGAACAAACCAACGATCGGCCGGCTTTAGGGAGTGAGGTGCAGGAAGAGCGATGTGGAGGAGGAGGGGGTTAGGGGTGGGAATAAGGGAGTGCTGGCCCGGCACGTCAAAAGTATCTGGGCCGCTCAAAAATTGCGTGTGGATCCGCCATGGTGAGGGACTTTCCTGGTAAACCTGGCGGTGATCCGCAGCAGCTGTGAAAAAAATTAAGTCTCTGACTCTTCTTGCGGCTCAGTCCTGTGAGGATGTGGGGAAGGCGAACGGCCAAATTCCCTGAGGATGCGTAGCGGCTGTGGAAAAAAAACCCCTGAAGCTGTGTAAGGGACTTGGCGGTTTGGCTTTAGGTGCGGAAGCAGCCCTAAAGTCATTGGGGAAAGCAATAGGCTAAATTCCCGTTGCGCGCCGTGGCTGAGAAACCCATACAAAGTCCTGTGTGCGGGCTGCATGTCTGCTTCAGGTGCATGAGTAGCCCTAAAGGTTCCGAGGATGGCGATTGGCCGTGTTTCTCGGGCATGTGCAGTGGTAGAGGACAATGTATAAGTCTGTGGAGCTGGTTTGACCCTGGTGCGTGGTGCATGCCTGGCACAGTGACCACATAGCTGGAAGTTGTGCTGTCCTTGTAATCCTGCGGTGTGCGCGCGGGGCTTCTGTGCACAGAAAGTCCACTGTCGGGAGGTGAATCAGAGTCGGGGAGCTTGGTGGAAATCAATGCAGACGGCGGCGATGATCTTCCCTGTTCAGGCTGTTTCTGTGCATTGCTCGTGTCGCTGATCCTCATGCGTCTCGGTCCCAGCGCCGCGCTCTCCGTCCGGCCCTGGAGGTCTCCATCGTGGAGAGAGGATAAGGCACGCGCGCTCCAGTGTGGATGCGAAGGATGTAGCCGAACCCCGGTCTCTGGAATCCACAGGGCGGTGAAAGGGAGCAGACAGTCATCCCACGTCAGGTCACCATGTGGTGTGCGGCGTAAGGGAGAGACAGTTCATCTCCGTCAGGTCACCAATGTGGAGAAAAAGGAATCCACGGCACGGCGAAAGGGAGAGATAGTCCATTTCACTTCAGGTCACCAATGTAGAGGGTGTAAAGGAAAAGATGTGGAGGCAAGGCACGAGCGTAGGTCGACACAGGTTCTGTATTCACCCTCTAACATAAATACAGCCTTTGGACCCCAGCGTTGCCTGCTGGGGCCGCGTGTCTGGTAGGAGAGTTCCTGCATTCTTGAGGCATATATAACCAGCTCTTTTATACACGTTATACAGACAGAGAGAATGCATGGCACATTAGCATAGTGATATACTGTACATATCAGTCAATACATATCATTAGCGTGACCAGCTGGTGCCCGGATGTCCTCTCCGTTGTCCGGGGACGTATACATAACAGTCCATTGTTCTGATTGCCCCCTGGGGCTCTCTGTCCGTATGTAAATTGTCCTCAGTTTCCTCCAGCCCTGCTGAGTGTGAGATAGTGTCCGTCCGCAGTGTGCTGGGTCACCACAGTATTAATCATTCTGATCTAGCCCTAATAGTGTCATCTAAACCAACTACCTGTCTTTTACAGCCAATCCCCGCTAGACTAGTGAAGGAATCACTATCTCTGATTAGTCCATCTCTTTTGAACATAATTAATATGTCCCTATTGACAGGACATGTACCACAGTCATTCAAAGTGGCAGCAATTAAACCTCTACTTAAAAAAACCTTTGCTTGATTCTGGGATTTTGGCCAATTATAGACCAATATCTAACCTCCCCTACTTTTCCAAGATCCTCGAAAAAGTAGTCACCAATCAACTATGCACCTTTTTAGAAAAAAATTCTATATTTGAGAAATTTCAGTCAGGTTTTAGGAAACATCACAGCACAGAGACAGCCTTAGTGAACGTTACTGATGACATCCTTATGGCATTTGACAAAGGATTTGTCTCCATCCTTGTTTTATTGGACCTCAGCACTGCCTTTGATACCACTGACCACCATATTCTGCTAGAGAGACTTGAACAGCAAATTGGCTTGAATGGAGCAACGCTATGATGGTTCCAGTCTTATCTATCAGACCGTTCCCAGTTTGTTCATGTCCATAACAAGTCCTCTACTCAGACCACGGTTAGCTATGGAGTTCCGCAGGGATCAGTACTTGGACCAGTATTTTTTAAATTATACATGCTGCCTTTGGGAGACATTATGAGGAAGCATTCTTTTCATTTTCATTGTTATGCTGATGACATTCAATTGTATTTATCCATCAATCCAGATGATCCCAGCCAGTTGGGTTTACTCCAGGAGTGTCTTAAGGATATCAAAACCTGGATGAACTACAACTTTCTATTGCTGAATACAGATAAAACTGAAGTCATTGTTCCTGGCCCCAAACATGCTAGAAGTACTCTTTTTAGCAAGATAACAACACTAGATGGCATTGCACTGGCTTCTATGCCTTCTGTTAGGAATCTTGGAGTTGTCTTTGACCAAGATGTATCTTTCAACTCTCATATACAGCAAACCATTAAGACAGCCTTCTTCCATCTACGTAATATTTCTAAAATTAGGTCCATCCTGTCTCATAAAGATGCAGAGAAACTTGTCCATGCCTTTATCACCTCTAGACTTAACTACTGTAACTCACTTTTATCAGGTTGCCCAAATAAGTCCATAAAGTTTCTTCACTTTATTCAGAATGCAGCTGCACGTATCCTTATGAGAACAGGGAGAAGAGATCACATTACTCCAGTCTTGGCTTCTTTACAATGGCTCCCAATAAAATATAGAACTGAATTCAAGATATTGCTCTTAACCTATAAAGTTCTTAATGGTCTGGCTCCTTCTTACCTGCAAGAACTCTTAGCTCTCTATCATCCAACCAGAGCTCTGTGCTCCCAAAAATCCAAACTACTGGTGGTTCCCAAGGTCTCCAGAAGTAGATTGGGAGGTAGAGCTTTCAGCTATCAAGCTCCCTTCCTGTGGAACCATCTTCCCAGTTCAGTTCGGGCCAGTTCTGTTCGGGAGACAGACACTCTCTCTTTATTCAAGAGCAAGTTGAAATATTTTCTCTTTGATAAGGCCTTTAGTTAGAAATGCTGCCCCTGCCAGGCCTTCACTCGCATGTGCAGCCTGGCCAGGCTTGGTACTGGACTGTTTGGCTTTGAATGTTGTATTTGTATGTTTGTTTTGAATGTAGCTACTCAATCCAGCTGGTTGTGGCGGATGGCTGTCCTCTATTAGCTATGGTTCCACCCGAGGTTTCTTCCCATTTAAGGGAAGTTTTTCCTCACCTATGTTGCCGCAGTGCTTGGTCTTAGGTGGCCTAAACCCACTTTTTTCTGTAAAGTGCCTTGAGATGACCTGTGTTGTGATTTGGCACTATATAAATAAAATCGAATTGAATTGAAAACCCACAAACACAATTCTGCATTTAATGGACCCTTAACCTGTTGATTATAAAATTAAAGGGAGACAATGTCTTTCTGATGGATAGCCTATGTCTGTGCATATTCATGAGTGCATACATCAACCAGACTGCAGGCCCAGTTTTTTCAGGTAGCTCCTAGGGGGAAATAAAGTTTGTTCAGCATCTCCTTACAATTGGTGGTTTCTGATTTATCCCCCTGTTGCAATAATACTGTGGAACCTGAACCACAGCAGTACAATAAATAAATAAATAAAATATTAACCTTGAATGGAAAAGTGAAATGATTTACATGAAAAATCATAATTCTATTTTGTGAAAAATATTGTCATGGTGGGTGAAAACCTTGTATTTCCACATTTAGTCTTTTTTTAGTTTTTTGTATAAACTCATTCTCTTGTTCAGCCTTTATGTCTTCAGATGTTTTTTGCTAATAACAAACCAATCAGAAACAGTAGAAAGCCATGTGAATTAATTTTTTTAACTACTAAATCAATCAGAAAATGCAGGGGGGGGGGTTTCTCATGCCCTAGAAAATGTCTGTTTTGGAGATAAAAGATTTGCACCCAACAGCAACTGTTTTTGATTGGACCCATTTTAAAATAAAAACAAAATCAAGATCTTCTGTAGAATTTCTGTAAAAAAAAAGAAAGAAACAAAATGCCAAGATAGTCATGCATTTTATTGGAAATAAGACAGATATTTCAGGTCATCACTTACCTTAACATCAATACAAAGAAAATAAATCTTACAAAACACCCCCCCCCCAACAAAAAAAAATGCTTAAATGCAAAATTAAAGACAAAATATGCTGCCCATAAATGCAATTGTTTATCTTTATTAAAGTCATTTTGGCTAAAATGTTGTCAACAGTTCTGATCAGGTTACATTCAAGTGTAAACATTAGTATGAGGCAAGACATTGGAAAACCTACCAGGTCATTATGTGGTAGCTCGCTCCATTGCATCATTAACGATAAAACTCCAGACGTGGAGGTATTTCCCTGTCTATGCTGGTTCAAACACACTTAGATAGTGATCAGAAGGTAGTTTACATCGTGCTTTTGGTTAAAGACTTAAACATGATAAAGGAGGATAACTGGGGGACAACATGTCCTGGTTCGTCTGAGAAAAATATCAACAGGATATCAGCTTTTACATGTGCAAAGAAACTCATTTCACCTCTTTTACACTGACCTGTCTATTGTCTCCAGCTGTAATGATTGTTTGATCCAGGGCACTTGTGACAAAATACATTTGGAAGAGGAAAACCTTTTATGGGAGCTACATTTCATTTCATATTTCTGTTAACACAATGGGTTTATCTTTTCATACACCACCAATCTGACATTGGCACAACAGAATAGGCATGGATGGAGGGCTTAAATGCAACTTCTTTATGATCAACATTTACAGCGGTACATGTTGTAATGTACACACCCAGTTCTTTTCCCGGAAAATAAGCACGATGGCCATTCCTGATGGAAAGTCATTACTGGGACAATCTTTAAATTAGCAAACAGGTAAAAAATATATTTATTTTGATAAATAATTGCATGGCAGGATACAGGAACACATCCCACACAGGACTGTTGAATCCTGTCTGTGATACAATTACAGCTTTAAAATCGACTTTGTGTCAAAAAGATTTCAGGGTTCAAGGTTGTGGATTAAACCAAAATTGTAATATTGTTTAAGGAGAATTTGGAGAGTTTGGCTCATGTCTGTTCCTTTCTTCCATTTTTTCTTAAAGACAAAACATAAGAAAGGGTGGGAGCACAAAAACCCACATGGGCTACTTTATATGATGTCATAACATTTGCTAAAATGTTTCCATAATGCTCATGTCATCCAAAGTGCTTCTCTTTGCCACTGTTGGACTTGGAGTCCAAGCATGATTTAACTGGCTGACAGTGTAATCAGACTTTCTAGTGAAAAAGACTTTAATCTCCCTCCTGCACCTTTTCTCAAAGTAAATATAAAACCCCCTCCAACCACGTAGCAGGACTCCCCACAAGGGCGTCGGATATGTCCAATATAAAGGATGCATTCTGGATTATTCCCTTTATGTATCAGTTGTGTGATCTCAAGTCTTGCTGTGGCCCCAGGTCACTATCTATAGCTTCTGCAGGGGCTCCACAGGGTTCAGTAGAAAGTCCTCCAGGCTTCATGGCGTTGGAGGCAGTTGCAGACCCAGTCTGCAACACCGATGCCCCCTGCTGAGACCCTAGGCTGATCTTCTGTTCACTCAGAGGACTGGTCAGGCCCAGGGTGGACAGTGCATCCAGGGTACCGTCCGGGTCCACCATCATATCAATTGCTGTTAAGATTAGATCCAAATTACAAAAGTGAAGTTAATCCTACCAAGTAAAACATCAGATGGTACATTACAGGTATGATTGAAGACTTTGTTAAAAACTGAAGGAAGACATCAGATCGATACCTAGCAGCTGTCTTTCCACTCTCTTCAGGTCTTGAATGATGGTTGAAATTTCCTGTTTAAAGAACATGAATAAAAATGAAGGCTGCTGGAAGTGATAAGTAACTGAAGACTCAGAAACACCAAATAAATCAGCCTGATTAATCTTTTCTTTGCCATGGGAATAAGCTTGGAGCAGAGCCCTTCTCCCTCAGTAATGCTTTATGAGCCCTGCGACATGTGCCATGCATGGTCAGACTGCACCTCCACAGGGTTCACATGGGAACGGGCTGAGTTAAAGTCACAATTTATGATCCTGCTCCTGATTGGGGAATAATTTTGTGGGTGGAGGTGAGCCTGTAAGCCTTTTTCCTCCAACAAAGACAATATTGTGTGGTAAAATGCAAAAATTTGCATCAAACAGTAATCCTACGGTCATGCACATTATGGAGCTTTTAAAGTTTGACCAAGTATTGTAATTTTCTCATCCAAAGACAGACTAAAAGTAGTGTCGTAGTACTCGAGATTGGTCTTGGTCTTGAGACCACATTTTCAAGGTCTTCGTCTTGCCTCTTAATCTGAGTCATTTTTACTCGGTCTTGTCTTGGTCTTGGAAAAAATGGACTTGGGATTTTACATCAACATTCATGATCAGCATGAAAATTCACAGAAATATTGTGATATAATTTTTTTTGCCATACAGTCCACCCCTATATATGGTATACAGTGTATGATCTTGGTCTCTTCTTGGTCTTGGTCTTGCACACTCTGGTCTCGGCCATGTCTTCATCTCGGTTAGTGTAGTCTTGACTACAACACTAACTGAAAGATTACTGGTGTGAATTATTTTGTAAGCAAAGTATTTAATTGTTGTAAAGTATATGAGCAGTTTTATGTAGGAAGTGTTTTGGACCAAATACATCCATATGGTTATTACTTTAATTTTGCAGTATTTTCATATTTATGAGATGCTTGTGAGAACATGACAGGATGTAAACATTACATAGCATACCTCCTGCTTGAGCCGTAGCATTAGCTAGTTGCATGCCTGTGCATATAGACAGTAGAAAGAATATAACGTGATTCTGCACACTTTTTTTTTGGACAAGCTGACATGTCTAAATAAAGTCTTCTAACTCGGGATGCACAGATATGCACAGATAATTTTACCCTGATTTCAGGGTAAAATTTCCTTAATAAAGAAGAAACTTCATGTCCTTCCTTAACCTATGAAAATGTATATTTTATGGACATAAAAAAGACAAAATTACATCACACACATGCTCACACTCAAAGGAGCTCATTGTATGTTTCTTTTTTCTTTCTTTAATGACATCTAAAGGTCCACTGGCTGCTGTCGATACAGTGACAGACTAATATTGTTTTTTTTCTTACCCATGCTGCCTGGAAAGCTAATAAAAATATCTCTGTCTTCCCTGCTTAGGAGATAAAAGTTTTAGAAGTCTATATATTCATCACCTTGTTGGAGCTCTTGAGCAGTAAGGAGTCATGCTCCGCTTGCAGTTTGGTCTCGATTTCTTCCCATTTTCGTTCTTTATCCTTGAAGAGGACCCTGAAGGCCAGGTTGTCACAAAAATAGATGAAAGTGAAATACATGAAACATGTTAAAAATAGGTCTTCACAGAAGCATTGGCTGTCAGCTAAAGTGGTTTAATTCAGTGCTGTCTGCAGACTGTAGTGGTAACAAAAGGCCTTTGAGCCATTATTGTAATGAGAAAATATGTAGCTGGCTAGCAGGAAAAAACTCTGTGATGTGCCACTCATGTTGTGCTAGCTGGCCTCATTAAAAACGCACTCCAGCGGCTCAAAAAAACACCTAAAACCACCTCAAAAACCAATGTGTATTGCCCAAAATAGTATATTGTGGCTTTTTATACATACAAAAAACTTTCATTGCCCTAGAATGGTTTGGAAAGAGCTTTTACATCTTCCACCTACTTAAATATGCACGGACCTATAAATATTCTAATTAGCTCCACCCATACTCCTGCCCACCAGTAGCTGTAAGAAGATAAGGACATTGTACAAGGTTCCCAGAAGGTGATCCAACTTGAGGAAGTAAAAGTTTCCATAGGTGAACCTGCTGAAGGATTATTCTCTTTGGAGCGGAAAGTTGCTGCAGCCTGTTTAGCGTGGAGGCTGGAAGTTTTCCCGTCGGGCCCTGGTTACCTACTCACCGCGGATCACCTTGCTAGAGACCGGCAAGCAGTTCACCTTGGTCCAGTGCGCCCACCAGCTGGCTCACCTCCGAGAAACTCTGAGCTTTGAGCTGCTCCAAGGCGAACTGCTCGCTGGCCCCCAGCAAGGCGATCCATGGTTAGTGGGTAACCAGGGACCTGTCACATGTCTGAGCATCTGTTCTCAGCGCTCAGACTTTCCTTTGTTGTTATGAGTGTTTTCTCTGTTCATTATTGTCCTGTTAGTTCTGTTACGTTCTGTTACTTCTGTTACGTTGTGTTTATGATATGAGCCCCTTTTTCCTCATTCCAGACAGCCATCTCTCTCTTAGTCTGTGTTTGCTTCTCAGCTGCGAGTAATTGTGTTTCCTTTCTGTCTTTTGCCTTTTTCCCTCTCTCTCTGCTCTCAGGTGTCTCTTCCAGCAGCTGAGGGCAGTTAGTCATTAGTGTCTTCCAGCCCGCCTCACACACCTGTGTCCCATCACTGTTATGTACTTATACTCAGCTTTTCCACCGAGTATTTGTCACAGCCTCATCTATGTTCAGATTAGACTCGTTCCTACGGTCTGTCTCCCCCTCCGTTCTCTCCAGAGTGCTTTCTGCTCTCCAGCCTCTGCATAAGTATCTTGTTGCATTTTGCTTTGCCTTCACAGTTTATTTTTGGACTGTCATGTTTGTTCACCAATAAACTGCCTCACTGTGGTTAAGCACCTGAGTTTGTTATTGCCCCAGAGGGGCGTTCATAACAGTAGGCTGTGACCAACAAAAGTTGCACCACGCACACCAGGGCCGTCTCCCCTGGCATACAGGGTAATGCAGACTGCAAACCCATGTCCTCTCCGGTATTTTAGAAGGGACACTGAGGTTTTTTCAAATAAAATTTATCACTGCTGTCATATTTTCATGTCTGTGGGTAAGACATGTAATTTAAAAGAAGAGGATTTCTTGTTCACATGGCCAAAAACTGAACATGTATAATCTGCCAGTGCGGTGGCGGAGTGGTTAGCACTGTGGCAGCACAGCAACTCACCCTTGGTCGGGGGATCCTGGGTTTGATCCCAGCCCCCGACCAACAGTGATCTGTGTGGAGTTTGCATGTTCTCCCCGTGTCTGCATGGACTTACTCCGGGATTTCTCCGGTTTCCTCCCACATGCCAAAAACATGCAACTTAGGTTAACTGGCATCAAAAAACTGGGGATTCTAAATTGTCCTTAGGTATGGATGCGAGAGTGAATGGTTGTCTGTCTCTCTGTGTTGGCCCTGCGATGGACTGGCGATCTGTCCAGGGTGTACCCTGCCTCTCGCCCAAAGATGCTGGGATAGGCTCCAGTACCCCCGCGACCCAAAAAGGATTGAGTGGAAGAAGATGGATGGATGGATGGATTTCTTGCTCACATGGCCAAAAACTGAACAGGTATAAACTGCCATCTTTCCTAACTTGTAAAAGCTCCTGCCACTCCTTGGCTTCCCCCCCCCCACCCCTTTTTTTGCTGTTTGGCTTTTCCCTCTTCCCCGAGGCAGTGAACTCAGGTCTGTAGCCATGCCCAGTGCTTAGCCTGATTGGTTAATGTTATAACCAACCAGGCTAAGCAGGGATGCTTATGTAGCTAGAAATGGTCTGTCTAAACTCACCCGTTTGAGGGGGGCGTTCCCTAACTAGAAATTTACAGCAGAAAAACACAGACTTGGGACTGCGGTAAGATTTTGCTCTGGATATGTCTTGTACATCACAAAAAACACGTTACAGACATGTTAACAACAGGAAAAAAACCTTGATGTTTACCGGAGTGTCACTTTAAAACATAAAACACAAAAACTTGAAATGAATGAAAATGTTCATTTTTTGACACTTCAGCATTGCAGAATGTGTTGGTTATGCAGTACTAACAGATAGATCAACATTTTATGTGGATATATGGCACGATTCTCACCTGATTTTGTATGTTGTTTTGTCAACAGACTGTCGTATCCTGGTTGACAGCTGAGTCACAGAAGCTAGTAGTAAACTGTCAAGAATCGCCTGATAATAAATGGGGGGGAAAGTACTTAAATGCAACAAGAATATAGCAGTTTAGCACAATGCAATACAATGTTATTGTCAATGCACTGAATTACATCTATGCCAGACATGAGCAGAGTAAATGGAATGAATGGAGAGCCCTCTTGTGGCTAACTGTAGACCAGGGCTATTCAATTGCAAAATCAGTTGGGCCACACTTTGAAATCAAGACATGTAACTGAGCCGCATATGTTCAGCGAATTGAATATGTTGAATATGACAAATTTCAAACCAACGCAGATCAATATGATAAAAAATACACACTTTTTATTTATTGTTTTGGTTTTAAACGTGCACTTGGCACATGACAAAGGCACAGACTGGGCCTGGGTCACTCGGAGGTTGGTTCTGGGCCACAAATTAAATAAGCCTGCTATAGACTAACATTCTCCCTTAAACTACAAAATTGCTGATAAAACTGAACCTGTAGGGCTTTTTCTTTAACTTTTGAATCTTTTTTTAAGTTATAGTTAGGATTAATCCTGCTCTTGCTGAATATTCAAAGATTGTGTCTAATTTTTATATACTGTATGAAAGCTCAGTCAAGTCAATTTGATTCAAGTATTTAATTTTTTTTTTTTACTTATGAAACCTGTAAACCATTTGCCCAAATGGCTTTGTCAGTCAGGAATGAATGTACAGAAGGGTGTAAACAGACGTATACTACCAGTAACCAGCATGTTTTATCTTAAACACTTAAGTTTTAAAAAAATTACATATATTTAAAAAAAATAAAACTGTACCCTCACGAATGCCATCTTAAGTTTTAAAAACTACTCTAAATATTGGTATAATTTAGCTATATTTATGTAAGCACTCAGTGTCTATTTGTAAAATGGTTAAAAGTTACATTCATATAGTCACCTGAGGGAAGAACCTAATGTAGCAGAATAAAATCCATTTAATTTAGCAATTTTAGCTGTGGGAAATTTCTTCTTCTTCATCTTCTTCTTCTTCTTCTTCATCATCTTCTTATCTCCATTAACTTTACAGTCTGGTAAGAAATTCTCCATACTACTCGAAGACAAACAATCAAGGCCCATAGGTGCCCATAAGTGGTGCTAAAATAATAGTTTTACATTTATTGCAAGAACGACTGGGCCTCTATTGATCTTATGCTATAAAAATTAAGTTTTCTGCACCTTTTTTCAAAAATGTGCGTCAAGTTAAAATGAACTTCTCCAAGGCCATTCATCCAAACTGCTTGAACTTAAGCACAAATCATCTACGTATATTGATAATGAAAAGTTGTTAAAATTATTAAAATATACCAACCATTTTGATATTCTAGGCTGATCAGGTTGTACAGTTTCTCTCTGGCATATATTTTCAGATTTTAACTTCTGACATGGTGTTCCAAACTTGATGAAACTTCACACTCACAATCTCAACAGTATTCTTCAGCAAAACACAAAATGCCATGCAATGCTATTCATGTTACAAAAATCATGTTTATGAAATGTCTTAGTGTGTGCGAAAGTCAGTGTGTGAGCCAACAGTCGTATGGTGTAGTGTTTGTATGTTGGACACCTAGGTTCAAATCCTCCCAGCAAAATCTCAGTCTTCTGAAGTACAACATGCCTCTCCTTTGCATTTGAAAACTTAATCTGTAGTGCATATTCAGTTTTAAATGGTGTTCTGTAGCTGCTTGGACTCCATTTCAGTGGAACATTTATATTTTGAGCAAGTTAGAATGTGAGCTGAAACAGTAGTGTGATGGAGTGATTAAGGTGATCGCTTAGTATACTGGAGGTCCCAAGTTTGAATTACTCTTCTAAACAGCAAAAGAAATACAACATGCCTCTGCTGTCCATTTTAAAACTTCATGTGTAGCACAACTTACCCTGGATTTCCACTGACTCCGGATGCGATCCATTAAGGCTCTGATACGATTTGAGTCTTGCGGCCCTCCCCACCAGCTCCATTTGTGTTTTGAAGCGTAACGTGTAAGAACAGGGTTCAAATTACAAGATCACGCGAAAATTATATAAAATAACGCGAAAGCTTGAAAGAGACCGATGAGGACCAATTGCGACCACATGATAACAACAGAGAAGCGTGCTGTAGCGGCTCTCCACCTGGATTCGTTTGCTCCAATAATGTGTAAGTTATCTGTCAGTGTTAATTCTGTGGTAGAAATATTTAGATAAGATTAGGATATTAAATATTTTTTACACAATGTGCTTTTTGCTGTATGAAGTTTTTTGCACTGCTACACGCTTAACATAACAGGATGTGGGCTGTTAGCTTTGCACACACACACCCTCCATTGCTTGGCAACAAAGGACTGCTTCTGCTCACATAAAAAGGGGGGAGGTGAACCTGGGTTCAGGGTTGCGATTAGAGATAGTGAAGCAGCAGCAGGCTGCACCTGGCCGGCAACCGTTTGCGGAGGAGAAGGCATCTGATGAAGTCAGCAATCCTTAAGAAGAGAGCCATTGTCGGGGTCTGGGGACTGCCCCAGACCAGCAGCTATATGTACTTAGATTTTATTGTTTTTCAGGGTTCTTGACTCTGTCAGGTTGTGCTGGGACCAAAACCTCATAGCTGTGATTATTCTCTGCATGCTTCAAATAAACAGACTCTTACAGAGAAAGGAAAAGAGTTTTTACAATTCTGTGATGTATTTGTATGTTATATCAAAGTTTTTATCTTCTCTAACACAATAGTGAAGGAGTAGACCTCAGAAAATAACAGGCAATCCCTAAATAGTTTTTTAACAGTTATTAAATACAATACATACCACCATAGGCGGATGTTTCATGTCTCTGTTGGCAGGACAATAGACAGAACATTTTCTCAAGAATAAAGATTTAGGGGGACATTATAGGTAGCTGGGGCCCTATGTAAGATTGTATTTAGAGGCCGTTATTTTTGTAATAGGGAAAAGTTCAAATGCTTTAAAAAAAACATTAAAAAAAACAAACTTGAGTCATTGTCTAGATGAACAGAGACTTTTAAACCCATTACACAGAATAAAAACTTAACCAGCATTCATATGAATGTTGCAAATTTAAAACAGTTATGAGAAAAAAGTTGCAAATTCATGAGGAAAAAATGTTGCAAGTTTATGAGAGAAAAGTCACAAATTTAAAAGATAAAGATAGCAAAATTATGAAAGAAGTTGCATATTTATAAGAAAAATGTTCCATATTTACAAGAAAAAGTTGTAAATTTATTAGATAAAAAGTTGCAAATTTATGAGAAAAATTAGCAAATTTATGTGGAAAAAGGTAGAAAATTTACAAGAAAAAGTTACAAATTTATGAGAAAAAAGTTGCAGATTTAAAAGAAAAACGCTGCAAATTTACAAAAAATTTTCCAAATTTACTTTTTAAAAAATTTAACATTGGTGCTTCAAAGTCATTTTATTCTGTTATGTAACATGATAATTTGTCAAAAATTATCGCCGAATCCAGAGAATTCGTTCCACAATGATCTGGACCAGGTGGGGAGTAGAACACTGACTAGAATGGGAACTATTTGCTGCAGAAACCAGATCACAGCCATAAGGACCACAACCAGAGTCAGTGGAAATCGGGGATTAGGTTTTACATGTTATTGCTAAACAGTACAAGACCAATTCTACAGCTGCTTGGAACCCAATGATCGCTGTTTCCAGATATATTTAAAACTATTTCTGCTAAATTAACTTTTATCAACTGTTCTTTAAACATCTCTGATTTTCATGCATGAGAGCAGATATTGTATTTTAGGATCAAGTTGTAATATGTTCATCTGTCCACATACCACGTAGAAGCAGAAGCAATAGTAAACTATTAACATAGGCTGAACTAGGTTGTGTCCATTTGGTTTTAAGACGTGCACTTTTATCGTATACAGTGATTAATCCTATACAGTGATTAATCAGTATACAGATCAAATGCCTCTGCTCTCTACTGTGGGGTAAATATTGGTTATAAATTTAAGCACAGACTCACATCTTCTCTGTTCCATGTCTGCCGGCGGATTGAGCGGGTCTGTCCACCGGAGCCACGAGCTCGAAGCGCCACAGACTGCCCATTGTTTCCCTCTACAGACTGACCACCCAGGTCTGCACTGTCATCAAATACATGCTCCTCTAACTAAAACAGAAAAAAAGTATTACTTTGTATGATTTATTTCAATTTTAAAACAGTATTTCACTCAGAATAATAGTTGTCTGTAATCTGTCTTCCTTTAAATAAAAAAATGTCATATGTAATAATAGCAAGTAAATGGAAAACACAACATCATGCTGTGGTTATATTAATATAATGACTCTACCAGAGCTCCTGGGTCAGTAGCTGCAGGGCTGACTGAGTCGATTTCTCCTGCGACATCATGGATCTCTCGGGCAAGCATGGCAAGGTCTTTGGCTAGATCTTGACTGATTCTAATGAACAAACACATGTATGATA
Source organism: Pholidichthys leucotaenia (assembly GCA_020510985.1). Classification (NCBI taxonomy): domain Eukaryota; kingdom Metazoa; phylum Chordata; class Actinopteri; order Cichliformes; family Pholidichthyidae; genus Pholidichthys; species Pholidichthys leucotaenia. Next base: position 87,700,880 of record CM035848.1, on the reverse strand, counting down.
TCAATTCTTTGCTTAATTTAGTGGTTTTTATTTAGCACACTTCATAAATGGGCTCATAACTACCAAAAAAGAACTGTACAACTCTAAACCACAGAAAAGATCATATTAATAATGGCTGTGTAAGCTAAATTGTACCAAACTGCACTAAAATACTTCTCACCTACGTACCTGGCTATTTCCTCACTGTGTGCTGTCCAGTCTCTCATATAATCATCCTGCTCCTTGGAGTGCTGCTTCAGGGCAGTCAGGCCTGCAGGGTTCGGGGTTGCTGGGGCTGAACCTCCGAGCTGAGCTATTCGAGTAGAAGGGAAAGGGCGTGTGTGGCCCTGCTTGGATAAGTGGCGATTAGAGCCATACTCATCCTCTGACGTTGAGGCGTACTCCACAGGCACGCGGCGCCACCGAGTACCAGCTGAAGAAAGAATAAAAAGGAAGATGGTGTTTTTTTAAACAGATTTAAAGTATACAGTGGGGCAAAAAAGTATTTAGTCAGCCACCAATTGTGCAAGTTCTACCACTTAAAAGATGAGAGAGGTCTCCAATTTTCATCAAAGGTATACCTCAACTATGAGAGACAAAATGAGAAAAAAAAAATCCAGAAAATCACATTGAAGGATTTTTAAAGAATTTATTTGCAAATTATGGTGGAAAATAAGTATTTGGTCACCTACAAACAAGCAAGATTTCTGGCTCTCACAGACCTGTAACTTCTTCTTTAAGAGGCTCCTCTGTCCTCCACTCGTTACCTGTATTAATGGCACCTGTTTGAACTCATTATCAGTATAAAAGACACCTGTCCACAACCTCAAACAGTCAGACTCCAAACTCCACTATGGCCAAGACCAAAGAGCTGTCAAAGGACACCAGAAACAAAATTGTAGACCTGCACCAGGCTGGGAAGACTGAATCTGCAATAGGTAAGCAGCTTGGTGTGAAGAAATCAACTGTGGGAGCAATTATTAGAAAATGGAAGACATACAAGACCACTGATAATCTCCCTCGATCTGGGGCTCCACGCAAGATCTCACCCCATGGGGTCAAAATGATCATGAGAACGGTGAGCAAAAATCCCAGAACCACATGGGGGGACCTAGTGAATGACCTGCAGAGAGCTGGGACCAAAGTAACAAAGGCTACCATCAGTAACACACTACGCCATTAGGGACTCAAATCCTGCATTGCCAGACGTGTCCCCCTGCTTAAGCCAGTACATGTCCAGGCCCGTCTGAAGTTTGCTAGAGAGCATGTGGATGATCCAGAAGAAGATTGGGAGAATGTCATATGGTCAGATGAAACCAAAATAGAACTTTTTGGTAAAAACTCAACTTGTCGTGTTTGGAGGAGAAAGAACACCATACCTACTGTGAAGGATGGGGGTGGAAACATCATGCTTTGGGGCTGTTTTTCTGCAAAGGGACCAGGACGACTGATGCGTGTAAAGGAAAGAATGAATAGGGCCATGTATCGTGAGATTTTGAGTGAAAACCTCCTTCCATCAGCAAAGGCATTGAAGATGAAACATGGCTGGGTCTTTCAGCATGACAATGATCCCAAACACACCGCCCGGGCAACGAAGGAGTGGCTTCGTAAGAAGCATTTCAAGGTCCTGGAGTGGCCTAGCCAGTCTCCAGATCTCAACCCCATAGAAAATCTTTGGAGGTTGTTGAAAGTCCGTGTTGCCCAGCGACAGCCCCAAAACATCACTGCTCTAGAGGAGATCTGCATGGAGGAATGGGCCAAAATACCAGCAACAGTGTGTGAAAACCTTGTGAAGACTTACAGAAAACGTTTGACCTCTGTCATTGCCAACAAAGGGTATATAACAAAGTATTGAGATGAACTTTTGTTATTGACCAAATACTTATTTTCCACCATAATTTGCAAATAAATTCTTTACAAATCAGACAATGTGATTTTCTGGATTTTTTTTTCTTCTCATTTTGTCTCTCATAGTTGAGGTATACCTATGATGAAAATTGGAGACCTCTCTCATCTTTTAAGTGGGAGAACTTGCACAGTTGGTGGCTGACTAAATACTTTTTTACCCCACTGTATGTTCATTTTTTTAGAAAGAGCTGGTTGTTTCAGTGTAACTGGATCTGCATTAAAATAGAAAAATTTCCAAATATTTCAGAAAATAATGTCACAAATTTACTGTACAATAAATAATTAAAATTTGTCAGAAATAGGTCACAAAATTGCAAAAAAAAACCCACTGCAAAGACATTTTTTTTTTTTGCAAATTTACAAGAAATGCAAATTTACAAGAAATGCCTAATTATGAAAGAAAAGTGGTATACTTAAAAAGAACGAACTTGCATATTACCAATGTTAGCATGCCAGTTTATAGCACTGATTTGGTTGTTTTGCGTATAGATTTTTTGTGGCTAAAATTTACACAAAATTGTTCTTTCTGTAGTTAAAGTTCTTGCCTCCTGCCTTAAGCTGGGTTCATGCTGCACCTCCCCCTTCCACGTCTGCTTGACCTGTGTGACAAAAATTATGTCATCATCTCCAGTCCGCTAGGCTCTGCGGTCCCCTTCCGTGGCTGACCGCGCGCCAAATTTTGTGACCATGTTGCCTGGGTGCGTTGACTGCGCATGCGTGAGATTGACTCTCCCATTCAAGAGGTGGCGCTACCGACACAGCATACAAAGTCATAGTAGATGAAGAAGAGGAAGAGGCCCAACGAGATGAGAATAAACATACATGAATCATTTTGCAGCAGCAGAAGTTTGAGCGGAGAACGTTATTGAAAAGCAGTAATTCCTCATCTTCCTCGAAATAATGCCATTTTTGCTACAAAAAAATGTGCGTCATTCTCATGTTCTTCACTTTTATATAGCTGGTGAACAAACTGGCATGATAGTGCATTTGCGCTACCGATAGGGATGGGGTGAAACTACAAATGATGGTTGTGCGTATATGTCAACCGCTTGGCCTGGTAGATGAAAAAAATGAAGTATATACACAACCGCGCCTGCACCGGCTTCGTCCAAAGCGGACACACATCTCAGCGCATCAGAGCGGAGGTGTAGTATGAACAAGGCTTACTGTAAGTGCTCGGAGGTACTGTTTGGGGACTTTTGGTTTTAATGACACATTGTGGTCACAAAGTGAACTGCAGCCCCATTCATTCCATTTCTTAGTCAACTAGGTGTCTTTAAGAGCTTAAAGCTTTAGCGTTACTAAAGCTTACGTTTTCAAAATTTGAAGGTACTGCTGAAACAAACCAATAAAATAAGACCAGCTTCTGTAACAGATCCCAAATAATTTCTACTGCTCTTGGACATGGTAAAGGTTGTTCACGATAAGATAAAAAAAAAATGTACACGCTGGTGTGATATGTCCATATGATGACGTTCCTTTACTCTTGTCAGGCAGCTTGGAAGCACTGTTCGCTCTCGCTCTTGGACCAGACACCGGGTTCACGTTGGATCCTCTCAGTCCTTGTCGTACACCATAATCGCCTCCAACATTACGGGGCCCCAGACCTCTGCCCTTGGTCACCGTGGCCTCTGAGTCACTCTGGGCAGATGGGGAACCCACCCGTGGCCTCCTCGGTTGTGCCAGAGCCTCTATCCGGGACATGCCCCTTCTCACGATCCCTGTTCTGGATGCCGAACTTGTGGTGGAAGCCTCGGACGCCACTGACATCCGGTCCAAATCAGCAGGCTCTGTGTCTGATGAATCCCCCAGCCGGGCTCGCCTCAGCAGTGAAGCTCTGGTGGGTCTGGGCTTGAGGACGCCACCGGTTTTACTGGGTGCAGGTGCCTGGGTGATCTTAGCCCGACTAGACTTGGTACTAGCCCCCACTGTTGTGCCCCCTGTCTGGGCTCTAGCATGTGAGCTTCTGGATTCTTGAACAGAAGTGGGCTGTGAGTCTGACAGCAGTGAGTTGGAGTTGACGTCATCATCCGTAAGGTCAAGAGAAGTCCAGGGGCGGCTCGTCTGTGGAGCTCCAGATGTTTTGTTCTTGGCCCTCCTGTCCTGGGTGTCCTTTCCCCCGACAGGACCCTTGCTGGATGAGCACACCACTGTTCTCTCCTTCTGCTGCCCAGCAAGGGTCCTACGTTTCTGGACTACTTTCCTCGCCCCCTCAGCCTGGCTTACTGTGCTTGTTGTATCCACATCTGACTCCGGTGACATGGACCCTTCAATGGACTGACTTGGGGGATCGCCTTGGTCTGATACAGTGGTCTCTAGAAAGGCTGCAACAGCTTCTGAGTCTTTCTGCAGTGTGTTGCTGTCAATGCCAGTCTCTCTAGTATGAGTTCTCCCTGTGACAGCATCAATACGTGGTATAAGCTCAATGGGCACGTTGGAGCTCGGTTTCTCCACGGTAAAACTCTCCTGCCTCAGCAATGGCTTCCCACTAGTTTCTTTAGTTTTCTCATCTTCTCTTTTCCTCCGCCGTACCTCCTCCATCCTCTTCTCCCCACTGGTCATGGGACGAGGGGGGAGCTTCTTTATCATGTCTGACTGACCTGACCTCCCACCCCCGCTGTCCTGGGATTTGGCTGGTGAAGAACGACTTGGGCTTCCACCATGGCTCCCCACACTTCCAGTACAGTGACTAGGACGGCTCTTTGTCCTGACCATCTTCTCCTCCGGGTTTGCTGTTTCCTGTAGCTCTGTATCTGGTTTCTCCCCCATATCTGTGCGCAAGCCCGAGCCTGGGCTCCTCGTTCCAAGACTGACCTCCTCCCCTGGCAGCTGGGGTAGTGTTCTCCTTTTACGTTCCGTGTACCCGCCAGAGGGGAAGGAGGCTGAATGGCTGGATTCACTGATGTCAGCTGAAAGAAGAGAAATATTTTTAAACAATCTCTAGTACATGTACATGATGAAATGTTTTACCAATCCTTTATCCATTCACTTTTACTTATATTAAAGCAACACCATGTAAGACAATGTTTCTCAAATCATTTTGATGGTACATCAGTCTTTGATCAGGGGAATGTCACTTCCACCATAGCTTGAGAGGGCCTGCATCACCTGCAACGGCGCTGTGCACTGTAACGTTCCTGTTCTGGCAGGAACACTGAAAAGACTTTACAGTCTGAGATCCAATAGCCAATCACAGGGCGCAACTACAGCCACCAACTAACAAAACACCGTGTGATTGGCTATTGGATCTCAGGCCATAAAATGTGCCAGTTGCAGTCTTTTCAATGTTCCTACCAGGAACAGGAAAGTTTCATTGTGCTGCTTTAAATATCTTAAATGATTTTTCACATTATTGTCAACTTACTGCAATGCAAATGTAGCAGATAAACTTTGAATATGAAAAAAAATTGTGTTGTAGACACGACCAAGATTTTAAAGGGTTGAGACTGAGTCAAGACCAGAACAGGCAGAGACCAACTTGAAACCAAGGCCACTGTGTATGTACGTCTTGGTCTTGACTTGGTCTCGACTTAGTCTTGACACCTTAAAGTCGTGGTCTTGGTATACTCTTGTATCAGTCTGGTCATTCTGTGGTTTTACTACAATGCTAAAAAAAACAAAACAAAAAAAAAACTAACTTTATTTACTTTTACACAAATGATCTATGAATGTTTTAAAAGTGGATTGAGGGAGAATTGAAACAAGAAAAATATACAAGGGTAGTATTGCTTTTTTGGGACCATTCTGACTATCATGATTTTTTCTAAAGGAATTCTGAACTCTTCTTTCCTTACTACTACTCTAGTACATTTTTGATGACTACAGTTAGTTGCACTTGAGTAATTAATTTCCTAAGGTAATGCTACTTCTTCTTGAATACAGTTTCTACCAACTCTACCCACCTTTGCAGGTGTCACACTCTGAATGGTAGTCTTCTCGAAAACCGAAGTAATAAATCCACTGCACCTGTGATACGACACTAATACACTACGCTTGTTGAGTCCAGTTGTTGCAATAGTGATAAGCAAAACCACTGTCATATTTGATGAATTAAAACACAACTTACAAACTTATGACGTGAAAATTGTAGAGTGGTGAATGACTCTGGAAATCACCAACCACTGTAGCTGGGAATCTGCAGTGGTTGTGTGCACAAATGTTCATATGCTTGTTAAAGTATAGGAAACTACAAACTTTCCCAGTGTTTAAGTTATTTGTTGTTTGGTCATTTTCTCCCCATCCTGTCACTTTCTCTTGTGGTACTGCCATGCTAAAGTTTTGTTTTGGAATTTAAAACTCATTTAGTAACTGGGCGAATCATCTATTGAGGTCAAAGGAACATAAACCAAGTACAGTACCTCTGTCCTCTGTCACCATGATGTGGCTGTCTCCTCCAGATCCTTCAGGGTCCGTCCGAATGTGACTGGCGGCGAGAGTAGCCCACTGCGACACCCAGCGAGGACCACCCACCATCAGTTCCTCAGACAACACCTGAAAAGGAGAACACAAAAAATGTTAAAAAAAAAAAAAAAAGACATACAGGGTGGAAAACAGATGTTGTCCACCAGCTGACTTATTTTTGCACCTCTGTTTCCATACGTCCAGGTTTTCCTCGGTCTCCAGTACCGGACCTCTGGGAGGTGAGCCTCTCTCTTTGATCAGTGCTCCCAAGCCGGGACTCATCCACACCAAACACCTGAAACATATACACAGAAGCAATCTATTATATGCTGCACATACACCGATCAGGCATAATGACCACCTGCCCAGTATTGTGTTGGCCCCCTTTGCTGCCAAAACAGCCCTGAACCATCGAGGCATGGAGTCCACTGGAACCCTGAAGGTGTGCTGTGGTATATGGCACCACAATGTTAGCGACATATCCTTTAAGTCCTGTAAGTTGTGAGGTAGGGCCTCCACCGAGTCAAATTGTTTGTCTAGCACATCCCACAGATGCTCAACTGGATTGAGATCTGAGGAATTTGGAGGGGCACAACAACAAGTGCCAGATACCACAGCACACCTTCAGGGGCTTAGTGGAGTCCATGCCTCGATGGGTCAGGGCAACACAATAGTGGGCAGGTGGTCATAACGTTATGCCTGATCGGTGTATGACTACATAATTAAACGATCAAAGGATGATTAAATATACAGAAGAAAAAAATAGGTATACTCAGTCGGGGATGAGGGGGGATGCTAGCCCCCTTGTTAGCCAAATGACTCAAAAGCATCCCCCTTGTTAACCTGCCATCTCCCCATCCCCATTCTCAGGTGTAAATCAAGGGGCAGACAGGGGCGACACTGCCCCTCCCAACCTGGAGAAAGGAGAATTGTCTCGCCAATATCATCATAAACCTTTTTATATCATTTTATGGAAATGAATAACATGACTTTGAATGACCAATTCTAAGCAGAAAAGCAACAAAAACAACAACAAAATCTTATAAATTTGCAACTTTTTTCTAATAAATTTGCAGTTTTTTCAAGTAAATTGGCATTTTTTTCCTGTAAATTTTTAACTTGTTTATCATCGATTTGCAGCCTTTTCTCAAAAAATTGTCTTTTTCCCTCATACATTTGCAACATTTTTTTCTCATAAATTTGCAATTTTTTTCATGTAAATTTAAACTTTTTATTGTAAATTTGCAACACTCATCTGAATGCTGGTTAAAAATTTTATTCTAATTAAATTGCTAATTTGTGATTTTAAAAAAACTGGCATCTTTTATCATATCTTTGTACCTTTATTCTTGCAAATTTGTACCTAATTTACATTTATATGTTTGTACCTTATGCTAAATTGGTGAATACCCCTCATCCCCCCTTGTTAAAAAAAAAAAAAATCACCTACTGAGTATACTATAACTCTTCTTTCTGACCTTGTCAATCAACTTCCTTGCCTCTTCTTCTTCATGGTCTCCATTCTCTAATTCAATGGTATAAGTCCCTCTGTCACTGTAATCATCTCGGTGGTGACAGCACTCGTCGCGTCCACTCTGCTGATGCGGTGCTGAGCCGCGCCGTCTCTCTGCCACTTTGGAAGTGGAGGGTTTGCGACGACGTGCAGGACTGTCCTCCTCTGCGAAGAGACCCTCTGGTACGTTTGCCCGACCTTCTCTGATCTTCATCCCTGCTCCGCCCCACAGCCCCCACGAGCGCTCCTCCAGCGCCGCGGCTCTGCGCTGTTCTCCGAGTGCATTTTCTGAATCACTCTGTGTGCCATCCTCGTGTTTACTGCCTGCCACATGTGGAGCAGGGAGGACAGTTATAGATATGATGACAGAGAAAGGGAGCCAAATTAAACATTTTGTAAACAACACACCTTTAAGACTCCTCAGATGTACTGGTACGTCGCTCTTTACACTCTCCCCATCCTCCTCTGTGGCCATCTCTTTTAGAGCCAATGGCAGCTCATTCTGGGCCAGCCAATCAGCTACTTTGACCTCTGCTGCTACCATGGCTGTCTGAAGAGGACTTAGCTCCTCCCCGACAGCCCTTTTAGGACGTGGCTTTGTCTCTGGTCCTACTTTTGCAACTCGATCTTTGACGGTTCCTTTACTGGATGCCCCAGGGTCAAACTCAATGGTGAACGATGCATGGCCATGGATGGGCTCTGCAGCAGCAGCAGCCTCTTGTTCACCACTTCCTTTACTTGCAGAGAGACTATCTTTGGATGGGATCTCAAAGTAGCTTGGCTCCTGGTTGGAGGTGGTTTGCAGAGAAGACTTTTGGATTTCTGCACTTTTCTTGGTGTCTGTCAGGGAAATGAAAACCAGCACTGTGAAAAATCCACACTAACTACAACCCTTGCTACACTGTAAGACTCTATACAGTAGTGTTCTCCTGCAGTTTTTTTTTTTCATTACCCGTTTGTGCTTTTTCTCTCTTCCGGTCTGAGCTCTTTTCCTCAGGCCGCCCTGGTTGCTGGTCGTCAGTGTCTCCATCTCCCCACCAGGCAGGCTGCCCATAAAGTGGAGTACCCCTGTGCAACACTGCTACATCCCCTGAAGAAATATATGTCGGCTATACATCCAAATAAACACATAATTTTGACAATACTGTAGATTGTGTGGGGTGCACCAGCTGCAAGGTGGTGCCTTGATCATTGGCACAGTAGCAGGAGAACATGGAGAGAACTTGCAAAAGCAAGGAGGGAACATGTAAACTTCACACAGAAGGGCTTTGGATCTGTTTTTGATGTTCACTTTGTGGCCAGAGTCAAGACATACTGAATAATAGTCTAGTTAAACCATTTTTCAATATCTAATTTATTCAGTTACAGTCTGAGAATTAACAGATCAATTTGCACTAATATTTTATATTAAAATTCATTATTTTTACCACTTCTGCGCATGACATTCAGATAAAGATGTATGCACCGATAACAGCCGATGCATAAATTTTGAGAGCAGTATGGTGGTGTAGCAGTTAGCACTATCACCTCGCAGCAAGAAGATTGTGTGTTCAAATCTGCCAGCCAGCAGGGCCTATCTGTAGAGTTTGCATGTTCTCCCCATGCTTGCATGGGTTTACTCCAGGTGCTCTGGTTTCCTCCCACATTCCAAAAAACAAACCACGGAAGTTGGATCAACTGGAGACTCTAAAGTGACCCTATGTGTGTGAAAGGATTGGTACTGCACAGTGGTTGCCTCATCCAGTTGGATGCCCTTGAATTTCTCTCTGGAAAATGGATACGCCAGTATCCAGTGACCTATGTTTTTGTCATTTTTCAGTATTTGATCTCACCTGTTGTCTTGTCTTCTGGCCTGCTGACTTCGGAGGGCTTGGCAGCTGTTGCTTCACACACAGGAGCTGCTGCTGCTGCTGTCTCAGAGGGTTTGACCTCAGACTTGGAGGATTCTGCCTCTGCAGGTTTCTTCTGGTTGAGCTGAAGCTGGCTACTTAACTTCTCATGCTTATATGTAAATAAGACAAGGACAGCAAAGACTGACAAACTAACAAATGTGTATATGTTTATACAGACTTCAACGGTTTAAAAAGCATACATTACACCTTTCCTCTGTAAAACCCTATCTGATGGATTCTGAATAATAATGTTGAAATATCATCTAGCACATTAAAGAAGCAGTAGGTAGCAATCCAAGAAACCAGAAGAAAACTGGCTGAAAACTGAAAAAAGTGCTTGCCTCCTGCAAGTGCACTGATCTCTATAGAAAAACTGGATGAATCATTGGCGGCCAGAAGTGAAGCCACCTGGCCCCCATATTCGTCGGCCTCCGTCGGTCTATGATGACCATGGAAGAGAATCCTAAACGTCTACTCTGCTGGGACAGCACCGCCTGTGGCTGAACAGGCCGATGCGCGAATGGCAGTCCCTGTCACACAGGTCGCACTTGTGGGTGGTCTCCGTGCTGCTGGGTCTGTGGCGGTTCTTCCTGGGGGTCCTTTTTTCATCTGCTGCAGCAGTCAGTCTCTCTTCACCCGCCTTGAGCTGTCTGGTCAGGGTGCCTCTCCATTTGGAGCGGTCCGTTGCAAGGTCCTCCCAGCGCTCTGTGTTGATCTCCAGGGCCTTCATGTCTCTCTTGCAGACGTCTCTAAAGCGCAGCTGTGGGTGGCCAACGTCCCTCCTGCCAGTCACCAGTTCGCCGTAGAGGACGTCTTTGGGGATTCTGCCATCCTCCATATGGTGAACGTGGCCTAGCCAGCGGAGCCTGCGCTGCCTGAGTAGAGTGAACATGGAGGGAAGGCCGGCGTGGGACAGAACTTCTGTGTTGGGCACTTTGTCCTGCCAGGATATGTCCAGGATACGGCGAATGCAGCGCAAGTGGAAGGAGTTCAGTCTCTTTTCCTGCCGGGCGTATGTTGTCCACGTCTCACTCCCATAGAGCAGTGTGCTGATGACGCAGGCGTTGTACACTGCCATCTTCGTCTTGACAGAGAGTTTGGGATTCTCCCACACTCGTGTGGTGAGGCGAGCGAGTGTGGAGGCTGATTTTCCAATCCTCTTGTCGATCTCTGTATCAAGGGAGAGGTTGCTGCTGATTGTGGACCCCAGGTACGTGAACTGATTCACGACCTCCAGCTCGTAGTCGTCGATGGTGATGACTGATGGTGCTTTCGTGCCTTGCGCCAAGACGTTAGTCTTCTTCAGGTTGATGGTAAGCCCGAGGTCCTTGCATGCCTGGGAGAAGCGGTCCATCAGGGTCTGAAGCTCCTGCTGTGTGTGGGTCGCGACTGCAGCGTCGTCTGCGAACAGCATGTCTCTGATTAGAGCCTCGCGTACTTTGGTTCTGGCTTTCAGGCGGGCGAGGTTGAAAAGCCTGCCGTCGGAACTGCGGAACTGCTTTTACTAATAGGAGAAGGGGCGAGGGCGGATCTCTGGCGCCTTAAAACCAGATGCTTCGGGTAGATGGTGGCTCGTCAACCTGGGAAGGTAGCCCATCTAGGGGAAGGTAAACCCTGATTTCAAACCTCTGCTGCCTTGCGGCACACCCGGTCACGGGAAAGGCTTCGGGAGTCAACCCTGAGGAAAAATCTGGAGTCGGAGTCCCTAAGGCAGTTCTCTGTTGTGCTCAACATCATTCTGGCAGCTCCCATATTAGTACACCCAAAACACTCAGCCAGTCAATGGAGAATGAATGGGTTTAGTAGTAAACGGTGACACTTTTATCTCAATACCTTCCAAAAAAATTAACAGATTTTGAATTTCTTGGTATGAAGGCACAGCTTATAATCTTGCACGACCAGTGAACTATAGAAATCGACAGCCGCTGAACATAATGTCAACTCGATTTCTATAGTTCACTGGTTGTACAAGATTATAAGCTGTGTGTCCATACCAAGAAGTTCAAAATCTGTTAATTTTTTGGTAAGTTATTGAGGTAAAAGTGGCACCGTTTACTACTAAGCCTATTCATTCTCCAGTGACTCGCTGAGTGTTTTAGGTGTACTAATATGGCAGCCAGGTGGCTTCACTCGACTCTGTACTCACTAAAGGGGCGTGCGCTATCCAGTTTTTCTATAGAGATCAGTGTGCAACTACCATTCCCTTCCCTGTTCTAAGCCACTCCCCGTCTGAAGCACATGTCTATACATGACAAGGCCTGTGACTGGGAAGTGAAACCATCAGAAGTGTAAAACTTTCTACAGGCTGAACAGAGCCTACAGGAAATGCTGGGATAGGGTCCAGCACCCCCCCCCCCCCGCACGACCCGAAAAGGATTAAGCAGAAGAAGATGGATGGATGGATGTTTTCAATTTATTTCAACTATCAACAACAGGTGGCAGCACTGTGCTCAAAAGGCAGATCTCTTTAAATGCTGCCAAGATACATGACACACCCTGCAGGTGAAATTGTGGTAATTACAAGACATCTGGACGAGCCCTGGCTGTGAATTCAGTACAGATCTCTGTAATGCAGTAGAGTGGGACCTTTGGTATAACATCCTAACTGTTGTTTCTAAACACTAAAACCTTTGATTGTAGAAGATGACAAATAGCTGTGTTTATGATTATGTTGCTATTTCCATAGTTTACTAGGATGAAACAACCAATTTAGCAATCTCGGAAAGTAGTTCTTGCCATTACTGTTAGGTTAATTGGTTGTTTTAAATTGTCCCTAGATATCTGTCTCCTATACGCCCTTAGAATAGAGGGTTAGTACTAGTGAAGCGCTTTGAGTGGTCTTTGAGACTAGAAAAGTGCTATATAAGTACAGGTCCTTATCCTTATCCTTATCCATTACAGAGAAGAAACTGATCTTCCTATTATATAACTGGTAGCTGATGGAAAAGTACACAGTCTTTCCAGATATGCTCTTTAGAACTGGCATAGTTACTCCAGCTGTAAATGTACAAACTGCTTGCATGCTGTCTAACCTTGAGGGCCTCTTCAGGAATATGCAGCTCTCCTCGGACCACAGTGAACAGGTTGGTATGTGAGGCAGGTTAAGGTAAAAGATGACAAGCTCTTTGCATGGGTGTGAAACACACAGTGATACCTCATGCATTATGCAGCAGGCAGAGTACAATAGGCATCCACGGCTAGCCAAGTAGAGATAAAGTTACAATGCTGTCCATATTCACTGACCTTGTGTTGTGTGTCACTGGTTTTAACACAAGAACATGTCAAAGGATATCATATCCAAACCTCAATTTATCCTCAATTTTCAGGGTGACATAGATTTGCTCCTGTATTCTGACATCATTGACGAAGGTCTGCAAAAAACAGTGTGGTTAAGAACAGTACGTGAAAAGCTTTTGTTTTTCAAGTGTCAGATTATCTGCTATTTTCTTCTTCTTCTTTTAGATTTGATTAGCGGTTGGCAACTGTTTGTGCAGCAGAGATGCAAGCAGTGCTGTAAAATCCCAAGTTAGTTAACAAAGGCTGAGTCCGAATCCTACTTTTGTTTTAAAAGGGTTTTTCACAGCAGTTGTATCAAGATATACATGTGTATATACGTGTGTGTGTGTATACATGTATATTTATAGTTAGTTAGTTAGTTAGTTAGTTAGTTAGTTAAAGCTTATTTTGAACATGTGGAAAAACAAAGGAAACAAAGGAAAAGAAAACAAAGCAGATGGGCATCCCATCACAGACAGACACAACAAAATACACAAGAAAAAGAAACAATATCAGCACATGTAATGTTTCAGTTTCACGTTCCCACCCCCTTTTCCCCATCATGGCATAAATTATCTATTTTTATATTTAGCTTCCTGCTTAACATCCCCGTTTAAAAAAATATAACTCAAGTATACATACACACACACACACACACACACATATATATACAGTATAGTGATGTAAAAAAGTGTTTGCCCCCTTCTTGATTTCTCATTTTTTTGTACGTTTGTCACACTTAAATGTTTCAGAGCATCAAACAAATTTAAGTATGAGACAAAGAAAACACAAGTAAACACAAAATGCAGTTTTTAAATGAAGGTGTTTATTATTAAAGGTAAAAAAAAATCCAAACCTACATGGCCCTGTGCGAAAAAGTGATTGCCACCCAAACCAAATAACTGGTTGGGCCACAATTAGAAGCAACAACTGCAATCAGGCATTTGCGATACCTGGCAGGCAGTCTTTTACAGCGCTGTGGAGGAATTTTGGCCCACTCATCTTTGCAGAATTGTTGTAATTCAGCCACATTGGAGGGTTTTCGAGCATGAACCACCTTTTTAAGGTCATGCCACAGCATTTTAATCAGATTCAGGTCAGGACTTTGACTAGGCCACTCCAAAGTCTTCATTTTGTTTTTTCTTAAGCCATTCAGAGGTGGACTTGTTGGTGTGTTTTGGATCAAACAAACAGATGGCCAGACATTCTCCTTCAGGATTTTTTGGTAGACAGCAGAATTCATGGTTCCATTTACCACAGCAAGTCTTCCAGGTCCTGAAGCAGCAAAACAGCCCCAGACCATCACACTACTATCACCATATTTTACTGTTGGTATGATGTTCCTTTTTTGAAATGCTGTGTTACTTTTACACCGGATGTAATGGGACACACACCTTCCAAAAAGTTCAACTTTTGTCGAGTCAGTCCACAGAGTATTCTCCCAAAAGTCTTGGGGATCATCAAGATGTTTTCTGGCAAAACTGAGATGAGCTTTTATGTTCTTTTTAGCTCAGCAGTGGTTTTCCTCTTGGAGCTCTGCTATGCAGGCCATTTTTGCCCAGTCTCTTTCTTATAGTGGAGTCATGAACACTGACCTTAACTGAGGCAAGTGAGGCCTGCAGTTCTTTGGATGTTGTCGTGGGGTCTTTTGTGACCTCTTGGATGAGTTGTTGCTGCGCTGTTGGGGTAATTTTGGTCAGTCGGCCACCCCTGGGAAGGTTCACCACTGTTCCGTGTTTTTGCCATTTGGGGATAATGGCTCACACTGTGGTTCACCGGAGTTCCAAAGCTTTAGAAATGGCTTTATAACCTTTTCCAGACTGATAGATCTCAATTACTTTGTTTCTCATTTGTTCCTGAATTTCTTTGGATTGCAGCATGCTATCTAGCTTTTGAGGATCTTTTGGTCTACTTCACTTTGTCAGGCAGGTCCTATTTAAGTGATTTCTTGATTGAGAACAGGTGTGGCAGTAATCAGGCCTGGGTGTGGCTAGAAAAATTGAACTCAGCTTTCCAAAGATGTAATAAACCACAGTTAATTTATGTTTTAATTGTGGGGGGCAATCACTTTTTCACACAGGGCTATGTAAGTTTGGATTTTTTTTTTTACCCTTAATAATAAACATCTTCAATTAAAAATCTACATTTTGTGTTTACTTGTGTTATTTTTGTCTAATATTTAAATTTGTTTGATGACCTGAAACATTTAAGTGTGACAAATGTCATGCGGTGGCCCTCACGAGCCACCATAAGACGCCAAAAGTCACCGGTGAGGTCTGCATAGATGTTTAATTCACAAACACAAGATAACACACAAAGTAATGAGCCTCGGTGGGCTAAAACACACAAGACTAGACACAAGAGATCGTAAGGCTAACACCAAGCTTACTTACAATCCAGATCATGAATAATCGTAGACAAGGAATAGTTGACGTCTGAGGCGAGAACCGCTCGCTCAACGTCTGGCAAGGAATTATTGACGATAGTTGACAAGACTGCTGCATAATACTGCTCCCAGCGCCCACTTAAATGCCGGGCTGCTGATGAGCCGTAAATGCAGCACAGCTGTTAGGCTTTGACAGCAGGAAGCCCCTCCGAGCACTGACACAATAAGAGCTCGGGGAGCCAGAAGGTAACCACTGCTGTCAAACCTGGCGGGGATGATGTATGGTCCGAGCGCGGACGACATCGGCACTCAGACCATGACAACAAATATACAAAAAAATGAGAAATCAGGAAGGGGGCAAATACTTTTTCACACCACTGTGTGTATATATGAAGAGTTAGTTTGCAAAAACCGATAAATGCCACTTCCAAGAAAATTCCCCTCTTTACAACAAACTGTTCACATTACCTACTTATAGAAGTTCAAATTGTTTTTTTCTAAAAATTCGCTATATCCGCTGTTACTGTATATACACTATGAAGTTCATGTTTTTTTCAAAAGCCGATAAATGCCGGGACTCTGCTTTTACAAAACCAAATAACTACACGACAAATCAGCGCTTGGCATTTGGGTGACCTTACGCAATGGTGCAACGAGGATCAGCCAATCACATGTCTAGATGCTGATACCAGCCAATCATGTGTCTATCTGCTGCGGCAGTGTTCTGCAGAGACCCCTACTTGGGTCTGCTCGCTTTGCGTGATTTCCCTGCCAGTTTTTTTTTTTTTTTTTTTACAATTTTGTTGCATTTTATGTCAAATATGGATCATTTTGATGAAGCAGATGAACCAGTGATGCGTTCACCAGACAAACTAGCATGGTTTTTTGGGACATGTCTGTTTTTGCAAAAGTATGTGTTGTGGACTTATCTCTTTTTGTACTCATAAATTGCCAAAAAATAACAATGAGTTGATGTTCAATTTTTTGCTTTATTATGTCTAAGATACTCATATTTCAAGTGACCAAGTCTTAGAAGCTGAACTGGAAATACTAACACATATAAACCAACAGATGAAAAGGTTGTTTTTGTCATTATGAAACAATTTGGACTTACCTGTTTTTGCAAACTCTTCACACAGACACACACACACACACACACACACACACACACACACATCTATCTATCTATCTATCTATCCATCCATCTATATTATGTCTCTATCTGTGTGTCTATTCTACGCATATCTCTCGAACTGTTCATCAGACTGACAGATTTTATAAATGCTTTGCTGAGGCTATGAGGGTGTGCATCCCAAGTATGGAGTTGTTAAGTCAAACTATGTAGTTTTTAATCAATAAAAGTTTAGCTACTGCTCTCTCCTCATGCTCTGGCTTCTAGAAGTGTGGGTGGGGTTTTGCATTGACTCCATACTGATTGGATAATACGCGGCATCATGGCATCAGTCATCACAGCACTCCGTGAGCAAAACAAGGAAGCGAAAAGCGACAAATTTAACTAGAAAAAGATAATACTGAAGAGTTAATGCTTAAAAATTGCACCACAAAGTTGCTATGATTGCGTAGGTCTAAAGGATAATTTGGCATATGTGTAGAACACGAGGCACGTGAACAGACAGAGCGGAGCGTCAGCAGGGACCTGGGTCTGACAAAGAACACCAGTGTATCCAACACAGGACATGCCTGGAGAAGCAGCAGCCCGACCAGGTGGACCACAGTCCTGTGCAGGGAGGCATGCCCAGCCTGCCCAGTCATTTGTAGACGGGAGTCCTAACTGCTGCTTTACCCGTGTGGTACCACTGTACTTTGCGGGACTAAGAGACCCCCTCACGCGCAAGTATCTAAAAATTAAAAACTTAATAATAATACCACCATGACTGTGGCGTGGAATGGCCAAACAGGACACAAAAACGCCCAAATAACGAAATAAATCATTTTTAGTTAAATATTTACTGACAAATGGGCAGCACTGATGCAATGGTTGCAGTCAAGCAGGTCCTTCTGCTGTGTATAATAATGTTGGGTGTTTCATAGTTAATTTGATTGATTACAGTTTTAAAAAACCTTTTAATAACAAAATATTGCTACAATATAAAAGGATGCACTACAGTGGGTCTCAAATATTTGTAAATGTGTCCCGTTATAGTACTGCATGAGTTTACTGACGATAGACTATAAACTACACATATAAACTAAAACAATTATAATGGTGACCAAACAACTCTTATTCCCCAAATTACAAGAATCTAAGTCATTAAAGATCACACAAATAAGTCTGACAAACAAATAAACAAGGGTTTTTAAACAGTCGCTAATACTGCATACCCCATTCATTTTCAAGAATTCTGTAATTAATATTCATACAAACAAATACATTTTAGTATTCAGTCCCTTTTATATTTGTCAAAGTCTAACATGTGTGATTGCCTACATATAGGCTACACCGCTTTGTATTCCACTTTCAAACAGCCTACATTTGGGCCAGTAAAGCCTGATTGGCCTACCTGTTTTCAGACAAGAATACTTGCTTTCTACGGGCATGCACTAGTATGATAAAAATATGATATACATACACATACACAGTACATATGATTGATAAGTGCATACTATGCAGACATATGAACATACAAAAGGCATTATGGAAAATAATGACAAATACCAGTGCCAACCAATTAAGAGCTGGTGATCTTTAGACACAGTCTTCATTTTTATAGTTTGGATAAATCATTTCTTTATATTTTATTTTAAATTGTTTGACATTTTTAAATGCTTTAAAAGCCACCTTCAAACTATTCCACAGTTTAATTCCTCAAACTGATACACAAAAACTTCTTTATCTAATCTTTCGTACAAAGATTTGAAGTTTTGAATCTCCCTTAAGTTATATCCCACTTCCCTCCCAATGAATAGTTTCTGAATATTATTTGGTAACAAACTATTTTTTGCTTTAAATATCACTAGAGCAGATTGAAATGCCATTTTGAAATAGCTTCTTTCTGCATTTATATTTGGTTATAGTTGTCTTATCTTTCTGCTGATTGTTTGCTTTTCCCTCATTGTGTTCACCACAGACTACAAAATAAAATATGGATGGAGTGAGAGCTCTCTAAAAGTGAAGCCTGTTCATCTACATTGCCCTCTGGTGGCTGGCTGCAGTATGCCATTAAACCTCAACTTTTTCCCCACTACTGTGTGCAGCGATTTGCCAAACAGAAAACAAAAAACATTCCTAGATATTTTTTTAAAACAATGGCTTCTGTCCTCATATGTAATTCTTATCATGTTAATGTTTGATTCAGTTTCAGTTTGGATCAGTTTGGTTTTAATTCGTTATCTGACACTGTAAAAGCGTGGGTGGTCATGACTGAACATAGTTATGATTGACTGTGTTAGTTTCCCTTGTGTACATTTATTTGGAGCATTTACCCCCATTTTTTTTGGGGGGGGGGGGGGCATCATCAGTGTTTTCAGCTCCTTCCTACTCCCATGTAGGGAGACAGGCATGGGACAAGGGCACAGAGCCTGAAATAAAGTGATTTATTAATAAAAATTTACAAGGACATTTTTTTTTTTTGCAAATTTATACTGAAAATTTAGTAAGTTTACAAAAACTAGTCTCAAATTTACATGAAAATCTATGAATTTGTGACAAAAAGGTGCAGATTTATATGAAAAAGCTCCAAATTTATAAGAAAAGTCATATTTCTGAAAAAATGTTGATACTGATGCAATCCAGTGAAGGAGAAGAAAATCAGTCTATAATATTTTGATATTCACCCTGGAATGCTCGAAAACTGACATTCATGGCAACCATAATATACAGGGTTGCACTGAAATGGAATTGTTGCTCATTTTAAGGATTGTTTACAAAGTTACACAGAGTCCAATACATTTCTTATCATTTTTTTCTTATTTTACATTACATAATTAAAAACTATTGTTTAATTTAGGCAACATCAGGTTCAGGTTCAGGTTACTTTATTTGTACCCGTAGGTAGATTTGTTACCATGTTAACATGTTGCTTGAAGAAGCCAGCAGCCTCTTCCTGACACTGAGGAGTATATTAACGACACTGAGGAGTATATTAACCTTTTAATGTTACACCAGTATCGGGTCAGCTCATTAACGCTGTTCGGAGATATCACAGCCAAGATATCAGTATGAGATTGGTGGCCAAAATAGCTGGATCACTGCATCCCTACTAATAAACACAAGTACTCATACTCAGTCTGTCTGTCCTCACATGTGGATTACGATCTATAAACCACAGAGGATCTGCAAAGGCACAAAAGTTTCACAAGTTAAGCAATACCATGCAAGACTTTCACATTAAAATGTTTTCCAAAATTATTTTGATGGTACCTCAACCTTTGACATGGTGAATGTCACTTCCCTCGTAGCCTGAGTGGGCCCACACTGCCTACAACAACTCTGTTCTTGGTAAGAACACTAAAAAAACTACAGCTATGCTGACTTTAACCTGAGTCCCAACAGCCAATCACAGGGCAAAACCAGCCACCAACAACTGAGTACCCTGTGACTGGCTGCTGCGACTGAGGTCATAGTGGACATACTTGTAGTCTTTTCAGTGTTCCTACCTGGAAACTGAATGCTACATAGTGCTGCTTTAAAGGTCCAATGACACAATTTTGACTTCATCTAATTTTGCAACACATAATTTCAATATGGCGAAATAGGTTGGTCCGTGCAGTTCTAAGTCAATCAGGCTTTTTTCCACGCGAATATCCAACGTTTTCATGAGCGCCACGTCACAAATTGCGTCAGCGGCTGGAAAACCCCCCGGCCATGTTGTTACATCAGCGACAGAACACAGCGCTTGGCTGCCCATTGTACACGCAGGATGGAAGCGATAGAAAAACATCGACGATGGTTCCAGCACATGTAGTCTGGAATTGGTTTGTGTTGTCCAATCTTCAGACCATTGTACTTCAGAAGAATGGGATGATAATGAAGAATCTGGGGGCATCAGACCTTATACATTTGAGCCGTGCCAAGCGGGCATCGTGCCTAGCAAGTCAGACTCAGAGAGTGATGGTGGAGAGGCACACATGCCCTCCGCAGCAGCAGCGGCAAACACACGGCAGGGGAACACTGAGTGGTATGCTTTTGTTACAGATATTGCAACAAATTATTTGTTCGTAAATATAATTTATTTAAACCCAATTTTTCAGTAAAATCATAGCAGTGTATTCTCTGTGGATCAGGCATCGGGTTTATTATGTATTATCTTTTGAGTTCTTGTTGTTTTTTTAAGTTTTGTACATGTGGTTTATGTGCTGTTTTGACCCACTTTCAAGTGGGCACTGTCCAAGATTCGCCGGTCAGACCACGTCCCCTCTCTCTTTGACAGTCAGCTGTTCATGTTTTGTGTGCATCATCTGCCGTGTTGTCAGCTAGCCAATATTGCACACACACCACAACCGTGGTTAACATGTCTCCTCTCCATGCGTTTGCTGGGCGATGTCAGCCCCGAACGCCAACTGTAAGTGTTTCTGTTTATTTTTGTATGTCTTCACCTTTTTGGGAACTGTTGTCATCAGTCTTATGTTCAATACATGTGCTGTGGTGAATCCTACGCATAAATCCATTCATCCTTCCCCTCCTTGTGCACTCCTTGTCATGACCCTCCATGCGCTTTTACACAGCGTACGGAGAGGGAGGATGAAATAACAAGGATTTACGTGCAGGGTTCACCACAGCACATTTAATACAGAAAGACAGACAATTCCCAAAAAGGTGAAGATGTACAAAAAATACAAACACACTTACTGATGGTGTTCGGGGGCCGGCATCGCCCAGCGAACGAATTAGAGGAGACGTGTTAGCCACAGGTGTGCCCCAGAGCCGACATTGCTTCAAGGACGCACGAGAACAACGGCGAACATGGAGTGACTAACACGTCGTGAGAGTGCTGAAAATACTGGCAGACTAACAGCACAGATGACAATACTATGGACCAGCAGTGCGTGACTGGCAAACAGCCACTAAGTACACGCACTGCTGGTGATGGTGTGATGAGAAGCACCTGGGTGAGGACCGGGAAAGATGATCAGCGGGAGTGGGAATCAGCTGGTGATAATGAGAGAGGGGACGTGGCCAGATCGGCGAGCTGTCAGCATGCGCTCACAGAAAGTAGGTCAAAGCGGCCGTCTAACAGCTGCCGGCCAGACAGTGGCTAAGAAGAGGAAAGCACACTGAAATACATACTATACATACATAAACAGCGGCACCTAAACCCACAGAGAAGTCTGGACCGAGCAGGGGGAAACCAAGCCAGCTTGGCTCCTGACACTCCTCCTGTGTAAAAGCGCACGAGGAGCACACAAGGAGGCTTATGACAGTTGGAGCTGAAGCATGTGATGTGGTCTTTCATGGCTTGCTGTTTATCTAAGCCTGCGACACAACGCAAAGGCATAGCCGTAAAATTAAAACAAGAAACCAGAGAAACTGTGAGCTACAAATCTGCTGACATTCTAGTCAACAACACCAGCGTCCGTTCTGTCGCTTACGTCATTGCCGACTCCTCCTTCATTCGGTGGGCAGCACCACAGTCCAGTCAGGGGCTGCGTTTTTTTGATGATAACTAGTTTATGCAGGCGCGGTTGTAAAAATTATATTGATCATTGACAATGATTTTTGGGTTTACACAACATGCTAAAAAATGTCAAAAATGTGTCATCAAACGTGTCATCAGACCTTTAAGTAACATTGCACATTGCCATTTGGCTGTAAATTAGATACCATTGATTTAGTCCACTTGACCAAATTACACTCAAAAGGTTTATTAAAGCACCACTACATTTACTTAACGAATTCACTGGTGTAGTCTGTGTTGTATGCAAATGACCACTCATATATTACTTCTCATTACCTTTTTAATGAATATCCTAACTTAATCGTGATAAAACAAGCAAATGATCAAGAAATGCCAAGAAATATAAACACCATACACTGAGGCATTGTGACGTCATCCCCAAAATTGTGTTTTGAGACACAGGACTACTCACAGTAATCAGTCAGGCGTGACCAAACCACACGTGTTGCGAACTACCCTACATGCATTTGTACGTCTTGTTTTCTTAACAGAGAAAAGTTCTTCCCAAATATGGCCAAAAATAGATTGGTGCGGTATTAAATCCCCTGACTGTATATGAGAGCAAAAAGATTTGATAAAGTGAACAAAATTAAATAAGTATAAGGCAACTTGGAAAGCAGTGGAAGAAAGCGGAAGAGATAGAGAGGGTAGGGCTTGATGCATTACAGGCAGAGATAAGGCAGAGACTGACAAATCTGCGAAGAGCAGAATATCTCAGACGGCAACATAGGAGGAAAGAGCATGCAAGAACCCACTTCTACAGCAACCCGCACAGTTTTGTCAAAAACCTGCTCAACAAGGAAAAGAGCAGAAGCCTTAGAGTGCCCATAAAAGATTTGGAGGAGCACCTCAGGAAGACATATTCAGACAACAGGAGGCATGAGCCAGTAACCATCCCAGATGACATGCCGCCAATTAGCACGCCTGAGCACCAGATGGACACTAGACCTCCCACATGGAGCGAGGTGGAAAAAAACAGTAAAACAAGCAAGATCTGCGTCACCTCCAGGGCCCAATGGTATTCAGTACAGACTCTATAAGAACACTCCTGGAGTCCTGAAATACCTCTGGAAGCTGATGAGGATGGCATGGCAAAAGAAAATAATACTTAAGGCATGGCGAAGGGCGGGAGGCATTTTGATTCCTAAAGAGGCAAACTCATCATCCATCAGCCAATTTCGTCAGATTAGCCTTCTGAATGTAGAAGGGAAGATCTTTTTCAGCGTACTCACCCAAAGGCTCTCAACTTTCCTGCAAAGCAATAACTTGATTGACACCTCTGTGGAGAAAGCCGGAATACCCGGTTTCTCTGGATGCCTGGAACATGCTAGCATCATCTGGCACCAGATACAAACTGCAAAAAAAGAACAGAGATCTGCACATGGTCTTTTTAGATCTCGCCAATGTGTTTGGTGCAGTTCCTGACAATATCCTATGGACAGCGTTTAACTTCTTCCATGTCCCACAAAACATCATAGATTTAGTCAAAACCTATTTTCAGGATCTCCAGTTCTGCATTACAACACAGAATAAATCCACCACCTGGCAACGCCTGGAAATCATAGCAGGTTGCACCATTTCTCCCTTGGTTTTTACCAGGGCAATGGAGCTCATTATTTGGGCATCTTGGCGGGTGGTGGGAGGTGAGAAGTCCAGGAATGGTCTGTGTCTGCCACCAATCTGAGCATACATGGATGACATATAACCACAATAACAACAACTAAACCCTGCACCCGACGCCTGTTACAGAAACTCCAGCAAAACATCAAATGGGCACGGATGGAGATAAAACCGAGCAAATCCCACAGTATCTCTATTGTCAAAGGCCATCTGACAAACAAACGGTTTCACATTAGCGATATACCAATCCCAACAATCCTGGAGAAGCCCATCAAGAGCCTTGGATGATGGTATAATGCAGACCTCAAAGACACACAACAACTGGAACAGCTCCGGCAGGACACAGTAACCGGCCTAAAGCAAATCAACAACACCGCTTTACCAGGAAAATTGAAGTTCTGGTGCTTTCAGTTCGGACTTCTACCTAGACTCCTGTGGTCTTTAACAATGTATGAAGTGTCATTATCCATTGCCAACCGCCTTGAAAGGCTGGTCAATTCTCAAGTGAGGAAGTGGCTTGGACTACCTGGGTGCCTTAGCAGCGTTGAACTCTACAGTGATGTGATTCTCTCTCTGCCAATCTCCAGCCTGGTGGAAGAATATAAATGTGCTAAAGTGAGACTGGACCTGTCACTCAAAGAATCCCAGGATCCTGTAGCGAGAGGAGTTGCGCCTACCCTAGCAACAGGGAGGAAGTGGACCCCAGCTGCAGCTGTGCTCAATGCTAAATCCACCCTTCGCCATCGAGAAATCGTAGGCCACGTCCAACAGGACTGTTTTATTTGTCTGAGATTTGAACTGTCCGTGACCAAGGCAGGATTTTGAAGTCATATAATCAGCTTTTGCTGGATGTGCCCAGGTCAAGGTATAAACATTGGGGTGACTGAGCCTTTTCTGTTGTCGCCCACAGGCTCTGGAATAATCTCCCCCCTGACCTATGTGCTATCTCTGACCTGGCCCTTTTTAAATCAGAACTTAAAACATATTTGTTCAGGATGGCTTTTAATACCCAGTAGTGGTGACATTTGTTTTGACATTTGTTTTTATTTATTTATTTTTTAGGTATTTATGCTTATCTCTTTGTTTATGTAATTTGTTTTTATGCTGTGTGTGTTTCTAGTGCTGTTTAACTTTCTGTAAAGCACTTTGGTCACCTACCGGTTGTTTTAAAGGGCTATATAAATAAAGTACATTACATTTACGATTGAATGCCGAGCCATGGTAAGAGAGGAAGTGCGTCATCATCAGGAAGACGCATTAAGATGTACTAAAGCTGTAGTACAGGTGAGACAGGGCTGCTGGACGAAATGTGAGGGTGTAGAAAAAAGGAGACTCACATGGAGTGAGCTCTGGAGCATGGAGTCGAATAGGTTTAGCTTTATCATCTGAGCCACATACGACGTCCTGCCCTCTCCTACTAATTTAAATCTCTGGCTGGGAGAGGAAGCAGCTTGCTCCCTGTGTGCAGCCCCTGCAACCCTGAAGCACATCTTGGTTGGCTGCAAGTCGAACTTAACCCAGGGCAGATATACTTGGCGACACAATCAGGTCCTGAAGTGCCTTGCAATCATCCTTGAGTGCAGGAGGGTTTCCATCAATGCCCAACCTGTTAATAACCAGGCAAAACTCAAACAAGCCACTTTCTTTGTCCGAGAAGGCCAAAAAGTGATCAATCCCTCGCCTCCTGACCTCAGCCCACTGAATGTGGCCAGGGATTGGGATATGCGAGTAGACCTTGGACAGAGACTTATTTTTCCATCTGAAGTTGCCACAACCACCCTGCGACCAGATTTGGTTCTCTGGTCCAGGTCCACCTGACTTGTCTACATCAATAAGCTGACAGTGCCCTGGGAGGACGGGATCAGTGAAGCCTTTGAGCGCAAGAAACTTTGATACACCAGTCTCGCAGCTGAAGCAGAAGACCGAGGCTGGAATGTGAAGGTGCGCCCCGTGGCAGTAGGATTCAGGGGCTTTGTGGCAAGTTCAACAGCAAAGCTCCTCAGGGAACTGGGAGTCAGGGGTCAGACTCACAGAAGAGGACTCTAAGAACTAGCTGATACAGCAGAATGGGCCACTCACTGGCTGTGGATCAAGAGGAAGGATGCCATCTGGGAGGTCAAGACCACTAGCTAACCACAGGACACTCACCCAGGCTTGATTAACCTGTGGTGGGCCTGCCTCAGCGGAGGGTGTCTTGTGATAAAAAGGCCGAAACACCCTGTGATGCTGAGGTACACAACTGACGATGTGTCCTTGTGGTTGCAATGTCACTTGGCTTTCTTCAAGTGACTCTCCCAACAGTTGCAAATAAGAGGTTATAACATCTAGACCTTTGACATGAACTCAAATAATGTTTTTTCTTGACATTTATCCCTTTGTGTTATTGACATCCCTACATCACTCTGTGCACCACAATTCCCAGAATGCAACTTGAAAATGCCTTTCATTCTCTGCCTGATTAAACTGATTTTAACACTGTTGTTCTTCATATAATCAGATTAATTTTAAAAGATTTCTGGAAATACTTTCTTGACTATCTTCTTCTATCAGCTTTATCACCTTTAGGGGTCTGCACAGCGGATCATTTGCCTCCATCTCACCCTATCCCTTGCATCTTCCTCTGTAACACCAACCCTCTCCATGTCCTCCTTCACTACATCCATGAATCTTCTCTGTGGTGTTCCTCTTCTCCTTCTGCCTGGCAGCTCCATCTTCAACATCCTTTGTCCAATGTATCCACTATCCCTTCTCTGCACATGTCGAAACCATCTCGCTTTGACTCTCTTACTTTGTCTCCAAACTGCTCAACCTGAGCTGTCCCTCTGATATACTCATTTCTAATCTAGTCCCTCCTAGTCATTCCCATGAGACTCATAGCATCTTCAATTTTGCCACCTTCAGCTCCCCCTCCTGTCTTTCTATCAGTGCCACCGTCTCCAAACCACACATCATAGCAGGTCTCACTACTGTCTAGTAAATCTTCCTTTTCCCTCTAGCTGCTATCCTTCTGTTGCAAATCACCCTTGACACTCATCTCCACCTACTTCACCCTGGCTGCACTCTTTTCATCTCTCTTGTGCATTTTCCATTGCTTTGGATGGTTGACCCCAGGTATTTAAACTACAGTACTCTCCTCCTTGCATCTTCACCACTGCACCTGCCTACCTCACACTGATGTATTCTGTCTTGCTTCTCCTGACTTTCATTCCTCTTCTCTCCAGAGCATATCTCTACCTCCAGATTCTCTTCCACCTGGTCCCTACTCTCACTACAGATCAAAATGTCATCCATAGTCCACGGAGACTCCTGCCTGACCTCGTCTGTCAGCCTGTCCAGCACCATAGCAAACAAGAAGGGACTCAGAGCACATCCCTGATGTAACCCCACCCCCACCTTAAATACACCGTCTTGTTCTCCTCATACATGTCTTGCCCCACCCTCAGATACTTCTTTGCCACTCCTGACTTCCTCATACAGTACCACACTTCCTCTCTTGGCACCCTATGCTTTCTCTAGATCCACAAACACACAGCGCAACTTGTTCTGATCTTCTCTGTACTTCTCCATCAACACTCTTAAAGCAAGCATTGTCTCTGTAGTGTACTCTTTCACGACATGAAGTCGTACTGCTACTCACTGATTACAACCCCTCTTCTTAACCTGGCTGCAACAACTCTTTCCCATATCTTCATAGTGTGGCTGATCAACTTTCTTGAATGTAACAAAACATATTTTAAACATAGACTCCGCCACATTCTTCAAGAGGAGTAAACAGAAGTCCATGTGAAAAAAGAAAGGACAGAGGGTCCATTTCAAACCAAAGTAGTAAATAGAGAGCACACTCACCCCATTTAAGCTGCCCAAGTCCTTAACTTTATGCTCATCTGTATTTGGCTCATAGTTGATGATGGCGTGTTGTTTGTCGACACTGCGGGACTAAACCACACCAAATCCTGTCAGTCACTGTAATCCACACTGATCCCAATGTTTTGGATCATAATCTGGCCAGAGGAAGAGTGACAGCTCCAGTGGAGCTGTAGCACTGTACCTGCAGCATGAGCTCACAGTCGTCCCTCCCCACGAAGATCATCTCCCTGGGGAGACGGTGGCGCGTCCCCCCGCTGCTGATCAGGAACCAGGAAGTCAGACTCATCTCTGCCTCTCTAGCTCACCGCTGACTCTTAATGCATCCTGCTGAAACAAGAACACCGTTAGACTGCAGTTAAAGTTTATTCTTAAGCGTGCCGGTGGGCGTGACATCCCGCTTCATACAATTACACCAAGGAAATGAGTTGAACATCTGTGTGCGTGTTTCTGCAGAGCAGCTATTTCAGTTATCGCCTGAGGACCGTGACGTGCTTATCACTTCTAGGAACATGCAAGAAACTCAATGAGAGAATTTTCACTTACAGCATCCCATGCATCCTCTTGAACTCCTTTGAGCCAAAAGTTCAGCACTGGTTAAATATCCTGCAAAAAGAAGGAGCTGGTGAGGCTGATTGTAAGTATACAGAGACAGGGATGATGCTGCATGCATCATGATAACTAATTCAATCAGGTGGAAGGATGAAAGTCAGACACAAGCAGGCACAATGCAGGGCGGGGGGGGGGGGGGGAGAAACCCAGAGAAACGAGCCTAGAAAACGGAGATCAGTAGAAACCCACGTCTCTTCTCCCCGTGATTCTCGCATATGATTTCACCAGGGTTCCCATGCAGTGAAAACCAGCACAGCAGCTCCTTTCTCTGCTGCAACGCGGGCCTTGCTGACTCACCGAGAGAGAGCCATGGGTGAATTTGTGGGATTTAATTACGCACACTGTGTCATATTTTGGGGGTGGGGGGGGGGGACTCCTCTTGTTTGGCCATCAGCTTTAGCCCAACGGCACTTGACGGGCCCGATTTTAGAGGGCGGCGTGCTTCACCCGCTGAACGGGCAGGCTCCCGGAGGCCCGGTTTCCCCCTCTTGAGCCGCTTGACCGCACACGGCTCCGTCCATTCCCTGGTATGAATCTCCCTCACAAATGACAAGGCGGCCGCTGCGCCGGAGGCAGCTGATGATCCGGAGTCGACCAATGACAGAGCAGGAAAATTAGCCTGGTTAGGCCGCGTCCGAGTCCGGCTTTTATTCTCTCTTAGGCTTTTAACATCGCATCCTAGTAGCTGGTATCCCCTTAGACTAATCTAATGCTGTCTATAGATGATGCGCGTATGGATAAAAACGCGATAAAAGACGCCCTGGTGACACAATCGTTTATTACCGTCTATACACTGATCTGAGGCGTGCATTGATCCCGGACGCTCGCTTAAACCCTTTCACACCAACACGGGCTGATTTACAGCTATTTACAGTAACAGCCATCACGTGTCAAAAAAAAAAAAAAAGAAAAAAGAAAAACCCATCATGCTGGGATGATGTCCGCTGATGTCCGCGGATCCGGGCCGCCGTCGCACAAACACAGACGCTCACCGCTCCGTCTGCATCTTCGTCCAGGCGGAGGAGCGGAGAAGCCAGCGCGCCTGCTACACGCCGCAACATGCCAACAAAGAGCGCATCTCACCAGACAGCGCCAGATCCGCGGGTGACCGGGGGGACAGTCCCGCTCCTCCTGCACCCACCTCTCTGCTGCCCAGCCCAGCTCCTCAAGCGTCACCCCGTCTTGGCCTCATGGTGGCGCTGTGCCACCACGCAGGGAAACTCAAGTGGGGTTACGTAACGCAGCGCTGACAGCGAACCGTGAGTGGCCTGCATTAGAAGGGTAATTTATAGAGGGGCCTGGACGATGACGATACAGTTTTTGAGTCAGCTTTTCTGACGACGAATTTGTGCCAGATTGTCATGATAATTATGGTTAACTCATGCGGATGAAGGCGCAGAGGGCGTAAGTACTGAAAAATGAAATAAGAGGGAAAAAATCTGGCAAAATTGCAAGTAAAAATTGCTAACGTTCAAAAAAAGAGAACTCACAAATTACATGCAGAGACAACCAATAATCAGAAAAAAAAATATTTAATTTAGGTAGAGAAGGTGGGAAAAGTTGCAAACTCGTAGTAAAAAGTCACACATCTGCAAGAATCAAGATGCGAATTCATCAGATCAATATCCCACATGTACAGGAGCAAAGTCACACATTTATGAGAAGAAAGTGGCACTTTTTTAAATAAAAAGGATAAAATAATCAAAGAATAAAAAGGCAAAATAAAAGCAGCTATATTTTCTGAAAAATAGCAAACTATGAGAAAAGCCATGAATTCACTAGAAAAATCATCATCATCATCATAGCAGTCTGTTGGGGGCGACAATGACTGTTTCATTTAGGTCTGATCAGATTCCTCCATGCAGCTCTGTAATTCACCTTCAACTGCCAGGAACTCCTGACCTTGTTAACCCGGGCGACGTCCAAGCCGGTATGAGCTGCTCTCTGACTGACCATTTCATGAAACTGCTTGCAAAGTATTTGAGTACCGCTAGCTTTTGCTGGACTAGCGACACATTCTTGGCAGATAGAGGTTTTATCAGTGGTAAGGACAGGCCAAGACAAACTGACTCCAGTATCTGTTGTAGTGACTGACCAGATGATAGGTTTGTTTATTTCTGCTCTTTGTGTAGTGCATGTCTTGATGCACCGACTGGCAAAAGACCTTGCGACAGATGTGCTTATCTGCCAGGATGTCCAGTCTCACCCCGTGTAACTGGGAGTGGTCTACCAAAGACCTGGTTTTACCCACGAGGCGTATTAAAACCAAGATTTTCCATCTTGCCTTGAGAGAGAGCAGTCGCATTTTTCTTCCCTCCTCCCCTGCCTTCCTGATCTATTCCCAGCTTTTGCAATGTTGCGTTTTTGTCTGTGTTTAGTCGCTCTTCTTCTGCTGAATCTTAATCTAAACGGAAATTATGGATTTGGAAGCGGCTTAAATGTGCTATTGTCACTATTTTTCAACAAGAATTGGGCCAAGGGGGAGCCCAAGAATTGGAACCTACGAGGAGACTCATGGACATTGGGATTCATGCGTCTATGGAAACATTATTGGTTATGATCTCAGGACTTCTATTTTTGGCTGTGGAGTTCCCTGATGCATCAGAAACTGAAGGAAAGTGAGAGAGCTGATCAAGCGGACCCGGCAAGCTCCTTCATCAAATTCGACCAGTTGGGGAGGGCACGAGTAGCGGCAAACGGTGAACTGAATGACAGTGATTCAGTGAAGGAATACATCTGAAGCCCTGTGCTCTCTATGGAAAAACAGTTTAAGCCTGCATATATAATGGAAGCACAGAACTACACGGATGAGGACAAATTCTATTCTCTGAGTGCACTGTGCTGATTTGATTTGATTTGACCTTGTTTGCCCCGTGTTTACATTCCTCCTGACTGAGATAAGCGGAAGGATCGGCTCATGTCTACCCAAACAATCAACAATCAGTTGTTTGTCGTCAGCGGATTGGACCCTCAAGGACAATGCCCATGTGCCTTCTGCAAGCAAGAGAGAGAGAGAGAGAGACTCTGGACTCTGGACTTGTTTATAAGTCACATGATTATAACATCTATCCACTGCCAGGAGGCGCCCTCTGCTGCTCACTAACAACTGTTACATTTACACTACACAATGCATACAACACTACATGCATACGATATACACACACTGTTCTCCCTCTGCGTGTGATCTGTCTACTAAATGTCTGCTAAATATGCATTGAGGGTTTTTTTTGCCTGCAATCAAAATTTCGCTTACTCATTAAGCGTCAATTTGATAAAACATGTTTTTTTCTCTCGCCTACTGTGTCATATCCTTTCTTTTCTTTTTTTTCCTTTCTTCTTTATGACTGGCGCCTAGCGGCTGCCCCGGCCTTGGATGCGCTCTGCAGAGCGTGCCCAAATGCCAAGTCACGTTTCGTTACCTTGTATTCATACATGTGTAATGACAATAAAGTTGAATCTCAATCTCAATCTCAATTACACACTTAAAGTAACAGTAAGCAAGATTTTCACCTTAAAATCTTCTATCGGGTCGCCACAGCAGATCATTTGCCTCCATCCTACCCTATCCCTTCATCTCCCTCTGTAACACCAATCCTCTCCACGTCCTTCTTCACTACATCCATGAATCTTCTCTGTGGTCTTCCTCTTTTCCTGGCCTGGCAGCTCTATCTTCAAAATCCTTTGTCCAATATATCCACTATCCCTCCTCTGCACATGCCCACACCATCTCAGCCTAGTCTCTCTTACTTTGTCTCCAAACTGCTCAACCTGAGCTGTCCCTCTGATATGGGCCAACTCATTTCTAATCCTGCCCCTCACTCCCAATGAGAAGCTTAGCATCTTCAGTTCTGCAACCTCCAACTTCACCTCCTGTCTTTTTGTCAGTGTCACCATCTCCAAATCACACATCATGGCAGGTCTCACTATTGTCTTGTAAATCTTTCCTTTCACTCTAGCTGCTATTCTTCTGTCACAAATCACCCCTGACATTCATCTCCACCCACTCCACCTTGCCTGCATGCTCTTCTTCATCTCTCTTGTGCATTTTCTATTGCTTTGGATGGTTGTGTGTAGAGTGTGTGTGTGTGTCCTTATGGCTTGCCGTAGCCGCCCTGTACGGTGTGACGTCAGGCGGGCTACGGCGCCACTGTATATAGTTCTGTGAGTGTTCAATAAAAGGGTGAGCTCCCTGCATGGCATAAGACTGGCTCCAGACTCTGATTACCGACATAACATTTTGGAGACGAGACAAAACCATGAAGGCGTATGGGCTACCTCCACCTCTGCCATCGTTTCTGGGGTGTCTGGGAGAGCCAGCGATCCTGTGGCTGGACTGGATGGCCATATTTGGGGGATACACTGTTGGGCTGGGCCTGGGTAGACTCAACGGAGACCGAGGATGGGCACTCCTGGTCCATCGTCTTGGTGTGGAGGGTCGGAGAATTCTCCTCATGTTGGGAGAGATGGAGGTTTATGCAAATGCTGTTGGGCGGCTGGTTGGAGATCTTGCCGAAAGTACAAGGGTCACGAAGTGGTGGTTAGTGAGGCTGTTGGCGCCAAGGGAAGGTATGCGCCAAAACCAAGCTACAAGCTACCATCTGGGTATCGAGGGAGGACCGGAGCTCCCGGTCACCGACAACGGCAAGCCAGCCGAGGAGCTCAACATGGCGTGCGACTGTAGCGCTGGTGGTGATGACGGCGAGGTGAGTAATGGTAGCATGGAGGGAGAGCAGCGACTGGACTCAACTGAGTCTTCCCCTCAGCTGGAGTCCGGGCAGTGAGAGAGCGGGAGCAAGCATGATGAAAGTCCCGGGAAACAACAGCGACAGCTGGGTGCAGAGGCAGTGCAGTGAAGCGCCTTGGACAAAGATGCTGGGCACAGCGGCGAGGCACCTGGGTCGACGAGTGATGCCGATGAAAGTGGCGCTAAGAGCCCCAGGAGAGAGCAGCAACAGCCGGGCGCAGAGGCAGTGCAGCGGAGTGCCTTGGACGAGGGTGCTGGGTGCAGCGGCGAGGTGCCTAAGTTGACGGGTGACGCCGACAAGCAGGCTATAGTCTTCCCCCAAGTTCGGCCACAGGGGACTGGAGTGTTTGGGGCTACAATGGCGGCAGCTGCCGCGGTTCCGAAGACAGTTGGGGGCGGACCAACGGGCACGGAGGGACTGCGTGCCGGGCAGCAGCACTGCGGGTCCAGACGAGAAAAGCGGTCAGTGGTGAGAGGGGACATTCTCGCTGGAGAGGTCAGCTTCAATCTCGGGGGCAGGCGGCTGCCAGGGCCGTGCATGCCATGGGGCTGCCCTGAGCCCCCAAGTCGGTTTTAGCCTTGGCTGCCAGTGGACATTGGTGTAACATAAATGACTGTTGTAAATATGTTCATATGGTGTGCATGTGAATGGTTGCTGTGATATGGGATTATTTTACATATTGTAGGAACACGCTGATTTTAGTTGTTTTTTTGGGTGAATGTCTTAGGCCATTCCAGCTCATTGTCCCCATTATTTCCCTTAGTGCATAATTTGGGTCCTAAACTGGGGTGGGTCTGAATTGTGTGTATGTGTTTTGAACTTTTGTGAGGGAGCGGAATATGTGTGTAGAGTGTGTGTGGCCCTTAGGGCTTGCCGTAGCCGCCCTGTGTGGTGTGACATCAGGCGGGCTACGGCACCACTGTATATAGTTCTGTGAGTGTTCAATAAAAGGGTGACTTTACTGCATGGCATAAGACCGACTCCAGACTCTGATTACCAACATAACAGGTTAACCCCAGGTATTTAAACTCACTGACCTTCACTACCTCTACTAAATGCATCTTCACCATTACACCTGTGTCCCTCTCATTTATACACATGTATTCTGTCTTAATTCTACTGACTTTCATTCCTCTTCTCTCCAGAGCATACCTCCACCTCTCCAGGTTCTCTTCCACCTGCTCCCTATTCTCACTACAGATCACAATGTTGTATGCAAGCATCTTGGTCCATGGAGACTCCTGACTGACATCGTCTGTCAGCCTATCCATTGCCATGGCAAACAAGAAGGGGCTCAGAGCTGATTCCTGTTCACCTGAAAATAATGTTTTCAAAATTATTTTGATGGTACATCAACCTTTGACTGGGTGAATGTCACTTCCTCCACAGCCTGAGTGGGCCCACAATGCCTGTAGCAGTTCTGTTCTTGGTAGGAACACTGAAAAGACTACAACTATGGCAACTATGACTTAAGTCCCAACAGCCAATCACAGGACACAACTTTAGCCACCAACAAGTAAGCACCCTGTGATTGGCTGTTATAGTTATAGTTTATTAGTTTATTTGTCAGGGACCATGTACAGAAAAACTTTAAACACAGGGTAAAGATGCTCTGTACCAGACTATAGCATTCTCACTAATTTCCATCTGTAGTCCCTGACACTGACGTCAAAAATGACACTGAGGTCTCGCCATAGTTGTAGTCTTTTCAGTGTTCCTACCCCGAACAAGAAAGTTACACAGTGCTGCTTTAACAGGAAAAAAGTGGAAAAAAGAGCAAATTTATCAGAGTCAACATCAGAACATCAAATTAACTGAGATAAAGAAACGTAAATTTACAAGCAAATGTAGACAGATGTATTTAAAAAATTCTAAGCTGAGTGTACATATCGGCTCACTGCAGATTTTTTTCAATTTTTTTTTCGTGCAGGCTAGACAATGATGACCCACTTGGTGGGGGGGTGATAAAAAATAAACACAATCCCCAGCAATTAAAAAAAAAAAAAAAAAAAATAAGTGTACATTTTAAGTGAATATGAAATGAAGACCACTAGATGGCGACAAAGGACTAAACTGCAATATAAGTGCAGCTTTAAATCCAGTCACTGGAGATGAGTTATGGTCCCGATAGAATAAAAAAAAATGACAATGAAAGACAAAAAGAAATTTAAACAAGAAGTGAATCATATCTCTTCAGAACTTGTATTTGAGTGTCTCCTAATTATTTTATATAAAATTTACATGATAGTGGCCAGGTACTCAGGTAAAAGTAGCGTTACTTTTACCTGACAAAGAGCAGTCACACGAAAAAAAAAAAACCCGAGCAAGTGTAAGAAATTATTTAATAATAATTTTAAAAAATACTCGGATTTCTCTAATCAACTTTTGAGGTTTTTCCATTTTAAAGTATGACTTTTTCCCCTCAAATTTGAAAAGTTGTTCTCATAAATGTGCAACTTTTTGTGATAAATTTCCGCACAAACTGACAAATTATAACTCATAAATTAGCATTTTCTTGTAGCTAAATTTGTCATAGATTCTATCTGATTCTTCTTAGACTAGCACATCTATAAGAGGAAAAGTCTCACAAACTGGGAAGCAAGTGCAATATAATCAAAATCATATAAAGAAACAGAAATGAACAAAATAATTTCTGATCCAGAAGAGGAAAAACGACGATTTCAAATCTGATGGCGAGAAAAACTGATGAGAGAAAAACTGGAGTCATTCAAATCAAATAAGTGAAATCTAAAACAGAGAGAGCTGCCATGTGTAACTGTGTGTAGCCACAGATTTTCCACCAAAAATGTCACCAAATAAGAGTGAAAGATAACCTTTAATAAGACTACTTACTGTACATAACAAATCAATAGGAAAAAAAAGTCAATTTATTTAAAAGAAATACTAAATTCATGAGCAAAAAGTTTCAAAATTACAAGAAAAACGTATGAATTCAAGACAAAAGTCAAAAACTTATGACGCGCTGAAAATTTATGAGGAAAAAAGTCAAAAATGTACTGTACAATAACAGTCATTCAGGATGTATAAGAACACACAGCCAGTTATCTTTAAATGGTTAACTAAATTCATTAGAAAATAATAGGCTATAAATTGTGGAGAAAAATGTCAAAAAATTATATGAGAAAAGCAGCACTTTTACAAGAAAAAATGCCAGTTTTTTTTAAAGAGACAAAGATATGAATTTATGACACAAAAGTCACAAATTCAACAAAAAGGTAAATTCATGAGTGAAAGAAACCCCTAAAATTTCATGAAGTCTCAAAATTTTGTGAAAAAGTCTACAGTTTATATAAATATACTGTATATACAGCTCTGGAAGAGTCCAAAGAGACCACTGCAAAATCATCCCTTTATCTGGTTTTATTATTTACTGTATATGTGTTTAAGTAAAATGAACAATTTAGTTTTATTCTCTAACCTACTGAAAACAACTTCCCCAAATTCCAAGTCAAAACATGGTCATTTGGAGCATTTATTCACAGAAAATGACAAATGGCCAAAAACGCCAAAAAAAGATGTTGCTTTTAGATCAAATAATGCAAAGAAAAAAGTTCATGCTGACTCTTAAACACTACAGTTGTTAAGTTTTAAGTTAGGAAGAACTCAGAAATCAGCATTTGTGGAATAACTCTGGTTTTTATTCACAGTTTTCATGTGTCTCACCATGCTGGGATGATCAGCTTCGGTAGAGCGAGGCGTCCTCGTGCTGGAATCCAGCAGAAACTCAAACTGATCGGCTGCCATGCATGCAGAGACGCTAAAGGTTTTGCAGCCGTCTCTTAATTTGTCCTGATCTGTACATAGCCAACACTGCTACTATAATAATACAACAAGACACAATCATTATTTTATTTAAGGGGCTGTTGCCTGGGCAACAAAGGCCCTGACGTCTGCACGTGCATGTCCCTCACACACTGTGGGGCCCAAACTTAAATGTGCATTATCAACCAGGAATTTTACCATTATTAATTCTAAAACTGTATTTGAATTAACTGAAGCAGTTTTAAATCAGATTTTTTTTTTACCCTGCTGTGGGTGTTAAGGCTGCTGAGCAGATTTAGATCAGCTGAAGAGCCTCATCACTTTCCCCTGCAGCCTCACCCACAAAACGCACAACTGACTTTAACACACGTTGAATAATTTTTCCAAGCAACGAATTCCATCAGTTTTGCTTTTGCGATCTCATCGCCATTGCTTCGCTTCTTCTTTCTTTTTTTAATCTTCAGCGCTGGAGGAAAAGTGGCCTTATGTTCCACGCGTGTGGGCCGCAGTTTAACACCTCTTTTTTGCTCTTTTGAATTTAAGTTCTGTAAATTGCACAGCTGTTCCAAAGTCCATCAAAAAATCAGAGCGAAGAAATCCTGTCCTTGGGTGCTTTTTGCAGCCAGTTATTTATTCATTTATATTTTGCCATGGGGATAAAAATATATGAGCAGGCAGATGAAT
This sequence comes from Pholidichthys leucotaenia, assembly GCA_020510985.1. Taxonomy (NCBI): domain Eukaryota; kingdom Metazoa; phylum Chordata; class Actinopteri; order Cichliformes; family Pholidichthyidae; genus Pholidichthys; species Pholidichthys leucotaenia. Next base: position 87,663,582 of record CM035848.1, on the reverse strand, counting down.
AAAAGCGCATAATGGGTTGTACAGTGTGAACTGGGAATTTGCATAAACAATTAATATTTATATGAGCCTAGAAAACACAACGCCAGAGTCTGTTTGCTCTTTTTTCTGCCTCTGCCGTGCTCCAGCCCTCCTGATCCCCTCGTCCACTGTCGGGGTCCCCCCCCACACACACACACCACCACCATAGGTAGTCCATAATGAGTGTCCATTGGTCTCCATTATAGCCCGTCCCCCTCCCACCGCTCGGCGTGGCCCTGCCCACGTTGCGCGCGTCTCCCTCTCTCCCTCCGTCCGCCGCCTGACGTTCAAGTTCGTAGGGACGTCACGTCCGCACTTGAACTTGCAGCTCGGGGGGCTTCGGCTTCACCCCCATCACTCGGTGTTGGCAGAAAAGTCATGAGGAGCTCCGCGGAGCTCGCTGCGCGCTCCGCCTCAGCCGCCGCATGATCCCCCCCCCCCCTCCTCCTCCCCCTCCTCCTGCTCCTGCTCGGATGTCGGACGCATCAATGAAGACGTTTCGTTTGGAGTTTACCTTGTAGGAGCGGATTTCCCAATGTGAACTCAGCTGAAAATCCGCAACTAAGCCGACATGTCTCGCCGCAAGCAGGGCAAACCCCAGCACTTGAGCAAACGGGAGTTTTCGCGTAAGTGGAGATACATTATTGCGGGGGTTTTTTTTGGCTCTTGTTTCTGCGCGCGTCCTTTTTCCGCCTCTTGTTTTCCTCCTTTATGCCAACTTTCTTTGGGATTTTAGTAGGTGGGACTGGCGGCTGTCTGCTGAGCGAAATTGCAAGTAAATCTAAGAGTGTACAGGTTCGGCTGTAATTGCTTAAAGGAAATCCCGGTGGAAGTTTTAAAACCCCCGCACGGAGCGCCAGCCCGTGCGGTATATCGCAGCCTTCCAGCTTTCTCTCGCCATTAAAGGGCACGCGTGCGCTTTACGGCCGGAGACCTCTGGCTGTAGGAAGGCAGCGCCGATTCACAGCCGCCGCTTCTCGCCGACGGCTTTCCACGCTTGCCTCCCTGAGCCATTTTTCCCTTCACACCCCAACTTCTGCCTGATTATTTGAGCGCTTTTAAACTGAGCCCAGCCGCTCTGGATTCGGGGAAGTGGCGCTTCCACAGCCGCTCGTCTCCGGCGCACGCAGACCTCGTGTGCGTTATGGGAAGGAATGCCGCTTGTCTGCAACTAATTTTCCAATGCCTGCTCTTTAAACGGAGTCTGTTCTGTGTTATAGCCGAGAAAGTGCCGCTAAAAGGTAAACGCTTGATGGAAGCGCAGGGATTTTGCCCGATACCCGCTAACGATCGTGGGACAGGAGAGGCGTTTTACGCGCGTCTCTGCTAGGGTGGCGTGGCTTAAATTTAGACTGCATGCCAGTTTTGTTTGTTTGTTTTTTTTACAAAAAGGTGGCTGATACGTGTATGTTTGCATGACGGTCATTTATCACCCATTCACCCGGTGACAGCTTTATCATACACCTTCAGTGCCGCTGGGCGTGGAGACGTCTGCACATCTGCGCAGGTTGTACAGATGTGCAGACTTTAAAGTTTGCGCTGGGATGCTGCGCTTTTTTTTTTTTTTTTCCTTTTGTCCCCTCTTGTTTTCAACCCTGTAGTAAATGTCTGTGCGTGCTGCTCCCTTTGCGGTTGAAACCCATTGCGCTCTGGCAACACGTCGGCCAGTGGGGGGCGCAATCTGATTGTGGACCCTGACGGGCCACTCGTGAACTTGAACTTGAGCCACTTTGTTCCTGTGCTTGACCGAGCTTGTGCAAACGATGGTTTTAGCGCCAATGAGTGATTCTGTATTTATTGTTCCATGTAGTGGCGTGTGTTTATTGGACACGCACGTTTGAAAAATATCCACATGTTCAAGAAAAAAGGGGCTTTCACAACAAAGTTATAGAAACGTCATAAATACAGTAGTAAATAGTGACTTAAAAGGTTCAGATGATTTTCTGAAATCAAATCGTTTTTGGCTGCTGGTTATGATTATTTGTTTGGACTTTTGTGTTAAAAATCAGCTCACATGATCATTTTAGCAACAAAACACTTCAGGCTGCATAACAGTAATAACAGTGTGCATTGATTTTTTTTTTTCAGTGCTAATTGTGATGTTGCAAATGGACACTAGTACATATTCATATGTGCAGAGATGATGCTTGATACATTCATGAATTTTTAAAAATGTATTTGAAATTTTTAAAAAAGGCCCTTTGGCAATTTTGAGGGAGTGACTCTAATAACATTATCGATCGGCCGTTATTATGTGCAGTCATTCTAGTCTAAAATGGCAAGTGGAAAAAAAAAAAAGGCCTAATGATCTTCCTGATGGTGAAACCGACCTGCTGCTGCTGCTGCTGCTGGAGCCCAGTGGCAAACACACGCTCACACTGCTTTAAATTCTGGCCCAGTGAGATGTCAGAGAGCGGGGAAAAGAGCGGTGCATATTTTAGTTTTCAAAGTTATTCACATCACTCTTGGTTGGCGTCAAAATGAGATTATTTGGTTTGAAGAAAATCTTTCCAGCTAACCCAGCCTCACACACCTCGCCTGTGTCCGTGGCATAAGCTGGTTAAGATAAGCCCCGGTAAAATAGCAGCGAACTCCCTCATCTTTAATGCAGTCTGAACATACAAGTAACAGGGCCTATCTTGCATAGTCCCTCACCGCCTTCTCATCTGACCCGATCTAGAATTAAAGGTTGAACCGGCGGCAAGAATTCATCACATCTTATCTCAACATCCCAGTCGAGGCGCCCGCTGTCGTTTACCGTGTGGTTAGATTACTTCTTTATTAAAAAAAAAAAAAAACTCTCTTCCTCCTCTCTCTCTGTCTCTTGCTCTCCTTCTCTCTCCCTCTCCCTCTCCCTCTCGCTCTGCCAGTACTTCAGGGACCTACTCCACATCCAACCCCTCAATGTCTAACCTTGGTTCACGAGATCCCAGCACTTTTAACGAAATGGGGTCCAATCATCTTGAACTCAAATTAGAATCTATTTTTTGATTCTCAGAGGTGTTAGGTTCATTAAAAAAGTGAGATTGGCAGCACAATAAAGAGGGTCAAGCGACTTAATCGTTTGACTGCTGCCTGCAAGCTGAACATGTCTGTCCACATCAACGCTGTCTGCGTGCTCTCTCTGTCTTCACCCACCCTTCTTCCCAAAAATGTTGCATGCACTTTTTTTACAGTGTGACCTTATTCTTTCATGTGTCTATAATAATGAATTAGCGTAGGACTCACTGACGTGGCCTTTACACTGCCTCTTCAGACTCATTTGTTTACTGAATGCCACAATCCTCTCTCTTGTCTGCCCATCCAGCTGAGCCCCTCTCAGGTGTTTTACCAGAAGAAGACTCTCAGGACTCCCCCAGTCTGGGAGTGGCTCAGGGCGAGCCCCTCAAAGGGGACCAGGATCTGCTCACCTGCGGCCAGTGCCACTCTCGCTTCCCCCTGGCTGACATCCTCCTCTTCATCGAGCACAAGCGGAGGCAGTGCCACGGCGGCCTCTGCGTGGACAAGCCTCTGGACAGGCCCCCGTCGTCCCCGCTCGCCTCGCCCCTCTCCACGTCCTCTACGCACTCGCGGACCCAGCATCAGCACCCGCGGAGGGTGCATCAGCCCGTCGAGGTGGCCGTTCAGGTGTCGCCACAGGATGAGGATTGTTTATCTGCGCCCTTACAAGGAATAATCCCCAAGCAGGAGAATGTCACAGGTAAACACACGGGGGGGGGGGGGGGCTCAAAATGGCCGGCATGCGAGACTGAACCCACAGGGGGACACATGAGGGAAAGGTGTGAGCTGAGTCGTTAGGGTGTACAGGGTCACATATGAGATTCATAGTGAGTTTATCTCTGAGGGGAGCACGCCCCCCTCTGCCATTTCCTTTTTCTTTCCTGCTGGTGGTGGGGACGTGTCCAGTCTGTGTAACCTGGGTGTGAAATATCTGCTGCTGCATTTAGAAGCCGTAAACCTCCCTCAGCCCGCCTTCCTGAAAATTAGTGGGAGAAAACGGAAGAGCTTGCAGATGGTGAAGAAGTCGCACACACGGAGACAGGCACCGAAACTGATCACGAGAGAGAGAGAGAGAGAGAGGAAGAGCTGGAAGTCCTTCGGTTTGCTTCTGCATCACAGATGTGCTCAGATCGGGTGGATTCCAAATTCTCTCTCGCGTGGCGGTGAGAGGCGCATCCACAGCCCTCCCTGGCTTATTACAGTGTCATGTCTCCTGTACCCTCAAGTATGTGCCAGCAAAGGCTCACGCTGCTGCTAAAATTAAAAGAAGATAGACGAGAATGTAATTATGCTGATCTGTCAAGGAAGGAGTGTTTATTTGAGGAATGCTGCAGCCACTAATTGTCAGTGTATTTCTTGATTTGAGTAATTAAGGACTTCCTAAGATGACTGCTTGGTTTGTTTGTTGTCCACAGGGATAAATGAGGCTGCTGTGAAAACACGAGTTGCTGTACAAACAAGCACGAGTCCCTTGTGACCGGTTTTACAGAGGAGGGTTTTATTTTGGCCAGCCCAGTTTAATGTTTATTAATTTTTTTTTTTTTACAGATCCGACAGTGCGTGCCAGATTGTGCTGATTGTCTGGGCAGTTGTGTTTGAATCTGAAGCCAATTCAGGCTGAACCCACAGAGAGCCGTGCTCAGTAATAACCTCTACTGTACTGTCATGGGCAGCGCTTCAGATTTCTGCAGATGGCATTGTAAAGCACCGTTGTTATTTGTTTGTTAGTTAGAGCTCTGAAGAACAGAATGGCCGCCGTTCATTAGTGCGCCGTTTGTTAAACATCTGCCCACACATGGGCATCCTCACACGCACACACGCACATGCACTCCTGACATGCCTCTTGGCCCCGTCAGCTGTTTGAACATGCTTTTCTTTGCTCATTTAGCTCATTGGGCGTGCAGTGGAGTTCACATGATACCGTAAGGTCACTAGCATTGTGAGAACAGCTTTATTTATAGGCCTCTCATCTCTGGACACTGTTTAACACAAAATCACGTTTGTTCTTTAGCTAATAATGAGTAGACTGTATAGGGAACAACGCTGCAGCAGCCCATTTCGTTTTCTGTAACTTTTGAGCCTGGCAATAAAGATGCAGCCACTGTGCAGGACGGATTAAACATCAGCCGCGTGTGCACGTGAGCCAGCCTCTCCCCCACCTCTGTTTTCCACATCCAAGATTGATGGATCCAGGCTGGCAGTGCCAGCGCACCACCCCGCACTCCATATGCTAGCTGCCATGTTCCCTTGCCCCGCTCAGTTAGAGGCTGACACCGAGCTGAGGCGTCCCAAAATGCATACTGTCCCCAGAACGACTTCACAGCCGGTCCATTCCAGATGAGTGTTACGTGTTGCCGCCTTAAAAATTTCACCGCATTCTGCCCACCTGAAAACATTCAAATGAAAGCGACCCCCTCCGCTCCCCGCCGGCTCCTGAGGTATCGTTTGACACAGATGGATTTCTGTACGGGACAGCAGGTCTTTTTTTTTTTTTTTTAAGGCAAGGGTTAAAGAAGAAAAAAAAAAAAAAGGGAGATGACACCCAGGACGGGTGAGAAAGGGGAGGGAAGAATCCACCCCAGAGCTTTAGATGAAGCTGTGCCCCTTGGAGCCTGTCTGTGGGACAGCTGAGGCCGTCTGGGTGTCTCATCACCGCAGCTGGGGTCGGGGTCTGCAGTCTGGGGCTGCGGGCTGTTAGAGGAGGGCAGAGCGGCCGTCATTTGCATGATAAACAATTTAAGATATGCACAGAGACATCGGAGCTTGTCTGCGCACTAAGCATGGCCCAGAAAAAAGAGCAGATGATGGTTTTCTCAAACGCATGTGATGTAGTGTGTGGGACTGCGTTTATGTCAGGATGTGCAGTAATTGCTATTAAAGAGGGAGACCGGTGAGGCCGGCCCATAGTTTTTTATTTATACACACATTTGTTATTTCATGGACTAAATGCGATTTTTATTAGTGCGATGAGTGATTGTTTGGCCTTTCTACACTGAGTAATTGCACACACAGCCACGCTTGTGCATACAGGCTTCTTCATGTCCTACATACCATAATTAGTATTTTTAACAAATCATCTGTCTTTGCTTCATTATGTGAGTACGGTACCACATTTCTGCGCTCGTATTACTACATTATTCCGCCCCATATTTATCCATCCCAGCGTTAGCACCTCCTGCGTTCTCACCAGTGGAGCCATGTGTGTTAATGAGGCCATCGCAGCCCGTGGAAATCGACCACCATCTCGCACTTCTTCCTCTTTCCAGCAAGCTGCCTCCATTGTAACCTGGACTTTGAATCAATACTGAGTCAATTATGGCAGTCACCCCCCCCCCCCCACAATGAGGAAGAAAGCATTCTAGCAACAGAGCAGTATTTCTTGCATGCAACATCTCTCTGTGTGGCTGCAGTGGTGTCTTCTTGCAGCAGCTTGCCAGTCCTGTTCCTCCTCGTGTGTTGTGGAGACAAAGGTATTTAGCAGGCTCCGTATCTGGCACAGTGCCACCTTTCTCCACCACCCTCACCCCTTCCTTTACTGCCACCCCCCCCCCCCCCTTCCCCACTCCTTCTCCAAGCACATGCATATGCACTCTGGGTGTCTTGTCAAGCAGAACTGGGGGGCTGGGCAGTGCAAGTGTGTGGCAGTGGGGGTGAGGATGCTTTGGTAGTGATATCTTTGCCGGTGTCCGGTGTGTATGTGTGCAGGCGCACGGGTCACTGTGCAATTCTACACGCGGCGCTTTTGTCTCGGCGATCACTTTAATTGATACTGAAAAGGCACAGATGCGCGCCGCCGCGGTGATTGGACACTAGCTAATATTTCAACATAAGGGCTCCATTGTCTGTAAAAACTGACTCTAATTTGATCCTACAGTCGCTCTGGGCTCTGATAAATCAGTCCTATTTTTGGCGGCAGGCTCTGCTAAGTTTTAATGAAGGTGAACAGGAGTGGTTTTTAAGGATGAATTTTTCATAGGGGCCATTTTTGTATTCTGAGGCCGAGCTCTAAACACCCACAAATGTTGTCGGTGGAGATTCGTCAGCCTTTCGCTGTCGGACTGACACACTGCGTTGAAGGGGCCGAAGTTTGGTTAATGTTTACATCTTGAGTGCTGATGTAAACAGTGTGACGATTTACGTATGCGTGAGTGTGGTTTCGTCCACTTAAACTGTTATTGGTGTGTGTGTGTGTGTGTGTGTGTGTGTGTGGGAGGGGGGTGGAGGCAGGGCGAATGCGTGTGTGTTTTGCTGTTTGTTAAAGCTTTACTACCCTGGGTGTGCAGGCCGAACATGAAAGAGTCTTTGACTTGGCAAGCGTTGCCTGAGGACACCCCTCTGTGGACCATGCCAGGCCAGACTTGGCACACAGCGGTGGGGCCTGAGGGACGGGCTGGGCCTGTGTGCATGTGTGTGTGTGTGTGTGTGTGCGAGTCAGAGGAGGTGTGTCTGTTTTGTGGATTTAGGCGGTAAAGCGTACTGTGAGGTGGTAACTTTATGCGTATGACTGACAGCGGGATAGTGTGTGTGCGTATGCGCGTGCGTCTGAGGGTAGGCAGACAGCAGATTGAGTTGTGTGCACATATGCGTGCGCTGTCCTCGGGGTTCTTGACTCAGGCTTCCCGTGTCTCTGTTTGTCTTCTAACAACCCCGGCACCACAGCCTCGGGCCATTCAGGTGGAGGCTAGTTGAAATATGCACGCACACACACACATGCTCGCGTGAACACAGAACTCGGGCAAACACAGCCGCGCACGCGGGGACTTGCACGAGTGTCCACGCCCACCCACACAAGTGTACACACACCTGTTTCGAGAAGACAACAATGCGCGGCCCGTCTTTAAAGATGCTCGCATATGCTGCACATGCAGTGTACCCCCTCCCCCCCCCCCCAGTGAACCTGTGTTTTGTCTGTAATAAATGCGTTGTGGCAGAGGCCCCATGATGTGTTGTGACTTGATGAGATCTGTCAGAAACATATGATCCTTATTTCGCCCCCCTCTGCTCTGCCCCCCCCCCATTTCTTCACTATCTGCTCCTCTCCCTCTCTCACTGATGCTCTCTCTCTCTCTCTCTCTCTCTCTCTCTCTCTCTGTCTCTCTCTCATCGCCCCTGTAGTTTTTCTCAGGGTACTGGAAGCTAAAAGTTTTGGCCACACTGCCGTGTCTGCACCTCTTAAAGCCTTCCAACATCCACTCTAGAGCTCATTCTCACTCTCACATTTGGCTGCAGAGCGAGCCAGACACCAGCGCACACACACACACACACACACACACACACACACCGGCTCCTTCCCTCTCCTCTACCTACTGTCAGACACAGCTATACGACAGGAACAACCTTGTTTGTCCACAGCCACGTCACGCCGGATGAAAAAAGCACCCTCAGAAATGAGCGCGTCTTGGCGCTGTCCTGTCAATAGCGTGGCAGGCAGCCACATCACGGGGTCACGGGGGGTCACCTGACGGCGTCAGGGCCTGTCATGCCAGCCGCTGGCTTCACCACCTGCAGGTTAATGACTTTATTTTTAGGCAGAACAGAAAGAGAAAGGAAGAAGCGTCTTTGATACAGCTGTAGCTCAGGAAGCGTCAGATCAGAGCAAAAAGGGATGGAGGTAGTATTTTAGGAAGGAGGTGAGAATGAGAACAGATTTGACAAGGCAGTCGTCGCTTTGATGTTTCTGTTAAAAAAAACCCCTTTATTATCATGCTGTAAGTATTTATTCAGGTCACTAAAACCGACCAGCTTCTCTTTTTTCATGTCCCCAAGAACTGGCATCACATTATCACAACTTGTATTCAGATGTCATCTCGACCTTGGACATTCCTATTGTGACTGAAGTGTTTAAAGCTGTGGTGCTGCAGGAGGGTTGCTTTGTCTTTCTCTCCCTCTAAGAGATATTACTGAGGCCATGGGAGACATACGGCTGCAAGGGCATCATCTAAACCCACTCAGTCTGCATGGCCACTATCTCTCTGCTGTCGCCACCGATGGACACTGGGTGTGCGGGGATCTATTTGTACCTTTTTGTGTGCGGGTGGGTGGTCGTCTACAGCTGGGTCTCGCCTGCCTTATCTCAGCCGGGGAGATGGCGCAGGGAGAGGGCCCCCACGTCTGACGCTGCACGCTTGTGAAAACTCACAGCCTTGCTTGTGTAGCCCTGTATGTGAGCGTGTGTAAAGTCTTAGCATGCTTTACCGTGATTGCCACAGTTTTTCATAAATGTGTACTAATAGGATGCTTTATCCCTCAGAGGGGGGTCCTTTTAGAAGCTCATTCCCTGCTAATGGCTGGGGTTAGCCGTACATTTGATCTCAGATTCAAATCCCACATCTTTTAAACGATCATCAGACGATAGCGCCTTCATTCAATTCCGAGGGACTCTTAATTCAGCATAACTTCCGGCCGTGTTATGGCTTTGGCGTACTGTAGTTTGCTTTGCACAAACGCAAACAGGCACAAGCTTTCACATCAGTGAGACTGGCACACACAAGATGATCACTTATGCACAGATGCATGCATGCGCACAAATACTTGCACCTCTACTCCAACCACACCGCCGCCGCCACCACCACCACCACCACCACCACCAAACTGACCCCCGGCACCTCATTCCACGCAGACACACACATGCACACACACTCACAAATGCACACTCCTGTCCCAGGCACCCTTTACTTTTGCAGGCTGAATCTCACTGATAACATGCTGGCGCCCTCATTTAAATTTGAAGCGCTTCTTTAATCTTCAAAGGCCTGATTGCTTTATGAATATGCATGGACTGAGCTGACTCTCAGTTCATTACCTTGTTGTAAATTCTAATGACCATTAGGGCCCGGCGCGGTAATTGCCAATTGTTTTGCATTTTTGATTAGCCCATTACCGAAGCACATTCTGAACATGTCTGCCCTGCCTGCCTGCCAGGCCACGGCAAGAAGCAGATGAGGGGAAGGTGGGGGGTGGGGGAAATAAAGGGAGAAAAACGTAGGGGAAGCCAGTGGAAGCATATTTTAGGGACTAAAAAAATGTTGATGCTTGGCTCAAATTTGTGTTTGGGAAAAGAAAGTGGGATGAGCTCGAAAGGAGCTATAAGATGCATTAAATGTTGAACTGGATGCTGCCTAAACAAGCCCCGTCCAGCTTGCTTGTGCAGAGCTTGAGTGCAAGTGCGTGTACCTGACTGCATTTATGTCAGCATGCGTATTTGTTGACCGTGTGCACGGATGTCAGCCAGCCCATGTGAACACAGCCAAGTTTGCGTGCAGTTCGGGTGAGCTGGATATGCTGGGAGTGGGGAGAATCTGGTAGTGCATCCCAGCGCATGTTGTGTCTGGGACTTATAAAAGATTGATGATTCCCAGCAGAATGGCATCAGACTGCTACAACTTGATAACATCTAATGGATAATTTAGCGCTTTAAAACCTGCAGGCCTTGTCCACCTCTCAGGGAGAGGACAGCAGCTGCCGGGCTTCTGGGGGGCTGTTTCTGTGGCAGTTTGTTAGGAGAGGACAAACAGAAAGAGCGGCAAGAGTGGAAGTTAAGAGGGAGAGAGAGAAAAATGGTTGGGTGAGCATGTGTGTTGGGATTAAGCTCACGGTGCTGATTAACCAAGAGTTAACCAGCTCTTGTCGCAGCAGTTAGCCGGCAAACATGAATCTTAATGGAAACCTGGAGTGTTTAAAGGGGTCACTGAATGAAAAATGGTGTGTTTGTAGGTTTTAATTGTCTGAAATGAGTCTACTGGTCACCTAATTATCCCAAAATTTTCAAAACAGTCAATTAAAAAAAAACAAAACACACACAACCTACGTATATCTTGTTTTTCTCTCCCAGAAACGTTTTGGACTTTTTTGTGGAAATCGTATACGTCACATTTTGAAAAAGCTAACCCACCGCCATCCTTGAGACCCGCCCACTGCTCTATTATTGGCCCGCCTAGCTCTCTGTTATGTATATGGAAGTGGTGCTAAAGGTAGCCTATTAGCCCCCAAGCTAACACTGGTAACAGGAAGCTCGAACCGAGTGCAGCTTATATTGTTGTTTTCTTCAGATCTTAGTCACCCTAATAACCATTACTGTTACCACCTGGTTCACCAGTCCGTGGTCCACAGTGTGCCTTGCATCGCTCCGGCCCGTCTCCCGGTGGTTTCACAGCAGGTCGCCGGCATGCCAGTCACAGGGAGCTGAGAGCCAGCATCCCCAGGCAGCATCCCCGGGTGGCGACAATTGCCTGCCCCGGCATCCGGGGTGTGGTGCAGGCAATTGCCGCAACCCGGGGATGCTGCCTGCAGCTGCTGGCTCAACTCCCACACCATCCTCCGGGCATACTCTCACGGGTAGCGTGGGGGAGCCGCTTCGTGACGAGGCAGACACCCCCCCCTCCCCCGGCTGCCCATGGGAGAGAAGCGGAGTACCGTGGAGCGAGACATTACCCTTTGAGGTCCCCCACCAGCCTCGGTTTGCGGTGATCGGTGGAGCGTGCGGTGCTAGCGATTTAATGTGGTGTCTCGGCGGGGTTTTTGGGGGGTGGGCCGGGATGACGCGAGATGCACAAATGACTGCAGATTTGTGAACCAGCGCTGCTCATCCAAGCTGGAAGGAGCTGGTGGCAGAACACTGGCTAGAAGCTACTCAGCTAATGGCTAACTGATGTAAGAGGGAGGGTGGTGTTAAACAGCTGAAGTTTGTTTCTTAAAGTGACAGGCTTTAAATCAGAGCGTTTGAAGAAAGCCAAGAAAAAACAAAACAAAAACAAATTTGCTTCAATAATAAAAAATAAATAAATAATGAAAATGTGAACAAAATATGTCACAAACACTTCATTGAGACATGAGTGAGCTGTTAAAATGTGTAAAAAGTACAGTCAGTGAGCCCTTTAAAGAAAATGGGCAAAGCCAGTGAAATGTCTCATCACTACAAACAAGGTCAGAAGTTGAGCTCAATGATTTGGATTATTGGAAGGAAAGCAAACACATTTATTAAAGAAGTGTGCCCGTAGCTTTGTTCTTTTATAAAATGATGACATGTTAGTAGAAAAAATACTTTTACAGTTATAATAAAGGAAAGAATTAGCTACAGAAATCAAAGTGTTTATGGCTGTTAGCATTATCACTTCATATTTAAAGGTTTTGATTGAGAAGAACGCAGGTGTAACGGCAAAGATGCAAGGATTAGAGGTAGTGAATGTAGATGAGTTTAAATACCTGGGATCAACCATCCAAAGCAATGGAAAATGCACAAGAGGGGTGAAGAAGAGAGTGCAGGCAGGGTAGAGTGGGTGGAGACGAGTGTCAGGGGTGATTTGTGACAGAAGGATAGCAGCTAGAGTGAAAGGGAATATTTACAAGACGGTAGTGAGACTTGCGATGATGTATGGTTTGGAGACGGTGGCGCTGACAAAAAGACAAGTGGCAGTGCTGGAGGTGGAAGAGTTGAAAATACTAAGATTGTCATTAGGAATGACTAGGAGGGACAGGATTAGAAATGAGTATATCAGAGGGACAGCTCAGGTTGAGCGGTTTGAAAGCAAAGTAAGAGAGGCAAGGCTGAGATGGTTTGGACATGTGCAGAGGAGGGACAGTGGATATATTGGACAAAGGATGTTGAAGATGGAGCTGCTAGGCAGGAGGGAAAGAGGAAGACCACAGAGAAGACTCATGGATGTAGTGAAGGAGGACATGGAGAGGGTTGGCGTCACAGTGGAAGATGCCAGGGATAGGGTGAGATGGAGGTAGAGGATCCGCTGTCGAGGCCCTTAAAGAGAAGAAGAAGAAGAATTAAAGGTTTTGCATTTTAACACTGGAGTCTGTCAGAACGGATTCACTTCAGGAGGCTGTTTGAAGAGTGGGACGTTTTGGCACATTATTTTATTTTGAGTATTGTTTAGCGTATGATCTACTGTAGTGCAAAAATAAGGTAGTGGATACAGTGGTTAGGGTCTTTCTTGTGCAGAGTTTTTGTGTTTTCTCCAAGCGCCATGATTTCCTCCCACAGTCAGAAAAAACCCCAAATCAATTTTAATTTATTTAGTGATTCTAAAATAGCCACAGGTGTGGTTTTCTGTCTCAGAGTATGGCTCCATATTAGGCATCACTATAATTTTTGATGTGATTTTAACTTAAAAGGTTAACATCAAATACAAAAAGTCACTTGCAACAGGATTTTTCGCTATGACTGGCCAACCGATTAGTAGGACTCATAAATGCGACCCCCTCTGAAGAGGGATTCTCTCTTTCTTTCCTCTTTCTCCCTCCCTTTTGCTCTCATGTACCATTCATAAGCTCCACAGTGTTTACTCACAGCTTCCAGACCTACTGTCAGTCTCTTATTCCCAGACTATTAAGCTGTTGACAGTTTGCTTAATCGCTCCACAGTTTGACCTGAGGGGAATCAGAGCACGGTCATTGTTGTCCATCTCCACGGTGGAGAAAGTGGCTCACGGTCACATGTGGCATGAGCTCTGGGTGTGGTGTCTGCCCGTTTCAGCCATGCTCTTTGGCCAGACACACAATCGGGAAATTGTCCGGCATGGGACCAGCTAACTCGAGAATTAGCTTGCTGCTTGGCCAGTCTGTGTCCAACCTGTGGGTGTTCACACTCTCACACACAGACGGAGAGAGCAGCAGCAGAGCCCGCTATGGCCAAAGGAGTCTCAGGCAGACAGCATGATAGATGGCTTTGTTAAAGGGTCCCAGGGTGTCCCCTGAACTTGAGAGAACTCTGTTTATCTTGAATAGAAGTGCAGTGTTGGGGGCAGCGAGGAGGAGGAGGAGGAGGAGCGGGAGAGGGAGAGGGAGAAAGGGAATGATATAGCTTTCAGGGGAAGGGAGCGAAAGGGAACGGAGGAAGAGGGAGATTGCAGGCCTGTATATGAGCAGGCCTGGATGGGGGGTTGGGAGGTTAAGGGGGGGGGGGGGGGTCGTGAGCCGGCACAGGCTGCTGGAGAGACAGAGAGGAGAGGAGGGAAGGGGGTGGGGTGGGGCGGCTCTCCTAGTAGCTGTCCATTAACAGATGAACTTGGCAATGATCCAGGCCTCAAAGGTCTTGGGACACACACACACACACACACACACACACACACACACACGGAGCGAGAGAGAGAGAGAGAGAGAGCGAGAGAGAGAGAGATGCACACTTCCCCAGTACCTGCTGACTGCGGATGGAATGCCACCATGGTTCTTTTTTGTCCAGAGGCGAAAGAGGAAACGTCTCTGGTTCACCTATGTCAGAACCGGTTCAGACCGGTTAGCCAGCCAGGCCAAAGGAGGCAGACGGACAGGCCTTCTCCAGCTCTCTCTCCCTTCCCTCTCCACGTCTCCTCCTCTCTTCCTCTGTTTTCCAGGCTTTAGTGGAAGAAACGGAGAGAACCTCTAACCTGAGGGCACAGGACAATGCAGAGGAGGGTGGGGGTGGGAAGAAGCGAGGGAGCGTGGGAACAAAGCGAGAGACGAATGGATCCGGCCGTAAACAGGGTGGGAAGAGGAGGGGAAGGGTGTTTGGTTGTTGCTGGTGCTCTCCTCTTGATGGGGCAACATGAGCTCAACGCCGCTGCTGCTATTGTGTACTGCAAACATTACAGCAAACATGAGAGTGGTGAAAAAGTGGTGGCAGTGGTGGTGGGGGGGGAACTTGATCTGGAAGATGCACATAATGAACGCGGGCTATTTGTGTCAGCTTCACATGCGACCGTGCTGCTGCAAGCGTCCTGACTGCGAAAATGTTTGTGGCAGGTTGAACCAGGAAAAAAAAAAAAAAAATGGATGCAGCTTCTCTCCTAATTATGACTCGGATGTGTCCCTTGAGTTTCGAGAGCAAGCTGTTCACCATTCTACATCAAATGCTTTCAGCTCACACGCACAACACCCTGCCTCGAGATGGCAGATTAGAAAGCTCTGTGACACCGCCAGCATCTAAGGAATTTCAGGTTTTCCGCTGTCAGATTGTAGATTGTTTCCCTTTTCACTCGTCCGAGATTCATTTCCAACATTGTAATTATGCTGCTTTTCTGACTGACTTGATGTTTACGGCTTGAACATCAGGTAAAAATGACTTCTGCAGAAGTAACTTGTGTGAAAGGCAGTGTGTGAAGGTATATGTAAGAACAGGAGTGGATTAGGTGTCATATTTCCAGTTAGCCTCACAGGTGGACGTCTTTCTCTCTTTCTCTTGCCCGTCGCTCGCCTTTTTTCTGTTCCTGCTCAGGGCCCTGTGGCATTTGATTATGACAAATGGACAGCAGACAAAAGACTTAAAGTTCAAGCGCAGCGAAACATGACTTAATTCATCCTGTATCCAGTATTTATTTAATTCTTAAATGTGAGACGCTGGCCTAATATTTAAGTAGGTGTGGGGGGGGAACGATACAGCACAATATTGTGATGCTTTGTGGTAGTGATACTGTATCGATTCAGAGACACCAGTGTTGTGATACTTAATTACAGTTATTAATAAATGTTGCAAATGCAAACTTATCTATTTAGGTACCAGGATGGATATTGTGGTACCTAAATAGGTCCCATCCATCCACTACCGCTTATTCGGAGGTCTGGGTCACGGGGCTGCAGTCTACTTGATCTCCCCCAGCAGGTGGTGAGCCCACTGGAGGGCAGACCCGTGTGGCTCCTTTGGGTGCACTGGGTCCTTGTTGTAACGTTCTTCATTTGGATCCATTGGACTGCTCTTCTGGTCCTTCTTCACCCAGGACCAGTTTGTCTCGGGAGACTCTACCAGGGGCAAGTTGCCCGTGACAACATAGCTCGAGCATGCGCGTCCCTCTAGCATGATAAGGTGGCAAATAGATGGTGCTAGAAGGTCATGGGTTCGATCCCACCCTTGACCATCGTGGGTTCAATCCCATCGGTGACCCTTCTGTGTGGTCTGCATGTTCTTCCCAAGTCTGTGTGGGTTTTCTCCGGGTACTCTGGTTTCCTCCCACAGGCCAAAGACATGCAGGTTCGATTAATTGGCATCAGCTGGGGATTCTAAATTGTCCTTAGGTATGACTGTGAGAGTGAAAGGTTGTCTGTCTCTCTGTGTTGGCCCTGTGATGGACTGGCGATCTGTCCAGGGTGTACCCTGCCTCTCGCCCAGAGATGCTGGGATAGGCTCCAGCCCCCCGCGACCCACAAAGGATTAAGCGCTGGGAGATGGATGGATGGATGATGCGAAATGCTGACTGTCTGGTTAGGTCAGCAGAGCAAAGGAGTGACTCCTGAGATCTAGCCGGGGGTTGAACAAGACAAAGATCAGGATGGGAAATCACAATATATGATGTCAAAATACTCAGCCCATTGCAAGATCGGGATATTATCATGTCGTGCGGCTTCCCGCCCGTGTATTTAAGGTGTCAAAAATTAACAGTCGTGGCTGGAGAGGAACAGATGTGATCACATTATATGTTGACATGAAAATTGCCATGCATCCTGCAGGGGCAAAGACGGATAATGTTTGCACGCTCATGTGCTCGTCTCTGTGTGTGTGTGTGTGTGTGTGTGTGTGTGTGTGTGTGTGTGTGTGTGTGTGTGTGTGTGTAAATTCATTCAATCCCATTTGCATGTATTTCACACATGCTCACATTAGTTTCTTGTTTATAAAGAAGGTTCTCCTTTTATGTGTGCCCCCCCCCCCATCTTTTTTTCTTCCAGCCTCACTTCACTTGCTCCATTTCTCAGAATCATGTTTTTCTTCTCCAAAAAAGTCTTGTGTGGCAACTTTGGCACAGGGGCCAACTAAATATCTTGCTTCTTTTACTCTGTGTGTGTGTGTGTGTGTGTGTGTGTGTGTGCGCTTGTGATGATTGCTGTTTTTATAATGCCCCCCTGTAAATTTGCATATGTATATGTGCAGATTGTATGAGAAGAGCTCTCACACTTAGAGCAGTTGGATAGGGAGGGCGATGGGGGGTGGGGGTGCGGCTGTTGCAAGGGTTGCGTGGATGGTGTGTGTGTGTGTGTGTGTGTGTGTGTTGTACTAAAGGGGAGTCTCGTTGGTGCTTTCACCCCCTCAGACAAAGCCGGCCACTACTCCCAGATGGTAGTCTGCTCTCTTCGGCCATGTGTCTGGTGTATTTGTGGGTATTTATGGACAGGGGGTGGATACAAAGAGAGGGAGAGTGATGGAGATATATATATATATATATATTTATATGTGTGTCTTTTAGTGAGAGTTTGTCATTGTGAGATGAATCAGATGATGCATGAATGTTATGGACATACATTTAAGTCTGTAAGACTTTATGGCCTTGCGTGATTGGGCTAAAAGCGGCCCAGTGTGGTCTCCTGCTTTGTGCCTTCATCTAAATGCATCAGAATACATAATTCAGGATAGATGGACATGGCGTGAGTGTAGGTGGGGAGGTGGTGGTGGGGTGTGTGGACAGTAAAAGAGGTTGGAAGAAGTGAGGGATGGACTTACAAAGGGACAAAGAGGCGAGATGGAAGGATGGAGACAAAGATTGGTTATTCTTTGTCTTAATGGTGATGACCCAGAGATGTCCATGGGCGTCTGGCTAATGGGGTCAGAATTAAAGAGCGGGCACTGGGATTATGTTTACTCCAACTGTCTGCCGGACAGCGAGACAATGAATGAGAAGGCTGGCATTGAGTGCAGAGAACACGGCATGAAATTAGAATTCATGATATGCAAAGAAATACTTCATTCAGATCCAGTTTAGAGCACCGTCTCTCACTATAGCATTAAGCTGTTCTCTTGTGAGATTCTCACCTTTAAGTGTGTGTAAAAAAAAAAAAATGTTCAACTTGGGAAATGGCTCTAACAGTTTAAGGGTGCAGATATTAGATATAAAATCCTGCCTAAGCCTTCTGTCTAAATCCTGTTGTCCCCCTGGGGGCGTATGTTAAAAACAGGCCTGCAGCCTTGTTAAGAAGGGGCTATCTATCGCTTGGACAGACTCCAGCTTCTCTGACCTTGATGTTTGTTTTCCTTGTTTCCCCAGACATAAACATGGCTCTCGCATCTAGACACGCAGACAGACAGGAAGTTATCCTCTCTGATGTTTGTTTTTTTTTTTTTTTTTCCGTCTTCTCGCATCTGACTGCTCGGCGAGCGCAGGGCAGACGAAGTAGGTTTGAAAACGCGGGTGTGCATGAGTACAAAGTCAGGTGAACTCAAATGGTGTGTGAATTTTTTCACCATGCTTTTCCCCCGCACCTCCCTCTCCGGCCCTTTTCATCTCTCACACCTGTCAGACCGGTTCTCTCTCTCTCTCTCTCTCTCTGTCTTTCATTAAAGCAAAGCCATTCTCCCTTTTCTCGACCAGTTAGTATTTTGTTATCATACAGAAACTAGATTCCCGCATGACAACCCTTTACCCCACAGTTCAAAGTGCCAAGATAACCATTGTCTATTTATACCTTTATTGAGGCAAGCCCTTCTCTGCCAGTGAGCGGTCTGGCAGCGAGCGCTTTCCATGCTGGACATGCCCTGTTCTCCCCAGGCTCTGGTACTGCAGTGGTCTGCCAAGTCTCAGGGCCAGATTGCCTATAATAGGCCTGCCATTTCCCTCTCATCATCTGTCAGCACTCTGGATCCAACTGCAGGGTCCAAAGAGGGCTACCACTCTCCAATTAAAAAGGTTAATTTGCCCTCGCCCATCTCTTCTGCCTCCCCCCCACAGCTTTCTGTGTCTTCATTAGCACTCATTTGTGCTCGTGTAACTCCTTCTTTTAATTCCTGCCTTTCTCATTTCGCTTGGCTTTTTGTAAACACTGCTTTAAATGAAAATGAAAAAAAGGAACGAGCGAATGGCCATTAGTAATTATTTGAGCCGGCGTGTTTCGTAAATTGCTCTCAACAGTGATAAATGTGATATTTTTAGCGGGCCGAGCCAAGCAAATAAAGTTAAACCCACCAGGTTTGTGCACACAGCCGCCTATTTTAAGTCCCTGTGATTAACTGAGAATTATCAGCAAGTGAATGATGGGATTGACGGAATATTTTGATATTTCTGGAATGTGTTTGTATGAGGGCAGGTCGGTGGTGCAGTGGCTTGCATCGTCACCTCACAGCTCATGGGTTCAAACCCAAGACCTCGCCAGCTGCAACCTTTCTTTGTGCAGTTTGTGTGTTTCCCCCCACGTTGGTGTGGGTTTTCGCCGGGTACCCAGATTTCCTCCCACAGTCCAAAGACAGGCACGCTAGGTTAATTGGCATTAACTGAAGATAAACTGTCCTTATGTGTGAATAAGAGAGCGAATGGTGTTTGTCTCCATGTTGGCCCTGCGATGGACTGGCGATCTCTTGAGGGTGTTTGGATGCTGGGAGAGAGAGGCGATCCGAAAAGGATTAAGCAGTTAAGAAAATGAATGTTTCTATGATTTGTTATCTTCACAGTTTTCAGGAAACCAGTACTCAGCTGTAAATACTATACATAGTTTTGATTAAAATTATTTTATGATTGATTCAACAAGACAAATATGGAAAACGGTGAAGTTTATTGAGTAATCTCGTTTGCAGCTTTTTCCATTTTTTTTTTTACCTTTTTGCTCAGGAAAGAAGAAAACTGGCTCCATCTTGCACTGTCACGTGAGCCGCATCAATCTTTTCAGCTAATTTGGACAATGAAGCAAAAGCTGCTTTGCCCACATTTTGGAAAAAAAACCTCATCTCTATTAACTTTACCTGCATCATATGAAGAGACAGTAGCACTAATATGCAAAAATCTATTGACTTATAATATTTCTTATACGCAGCAGGTATTTGTCACTCAGCTGGTCCAGTGAGTGCCTAAAACACATTTGTAATTACTCCGGGAATTTCACTGCACCTGCCTGTCTCGCAGCACAAGACAAGGGGTTGACAGCACTTTTTAGAGCGTTCCTACCACATTGTCATTATCCTCACGCACGGGTGTCAGTCTCTTAAGCTTAAGCCAAACCTGAGTGGATGAGCAGTGAGCAACTGAGACCTGCTCCTGTGGGACACAAAGTCACAAGCTTACTTTCCTCATCTGTGATCCCCCATACAAACAGATGGAGGGGAGATCTGGAGTAGACTCTCTGCTTTAACTTGCTGCATTATTTTCAGGGCTGAGCCTGCTGCTTGTCTTTTTTTTTTACCATTTAATTTTTTTATATCTCTCATTTTCCTTCAGCCTTTTGAGGGGTAAATGTCTATATTTTCACCTTAAACTTTTTCTATCGTCCTATCTCTGCTTTTCCTGAGTTTATGTTCTAAGCATGAATGTCACAATATCAGTATTATCGCAGTATCCATAAATAATCTGAAAAAAAAAACCCCAGTGACATCAGTGAAACTGATATTTAGCTGTGTTTATTATATTTTTTGTAAACGCTGCATGCATAACAATAAAAGGGTGTACAAAAATTTCATTTGCTCTTAATTCGTTCTACAGGGGATGTCGACTTACACATTTAATGCAGCATGTGTGGTTTCAGCTATGGCAAACTAACTGCTACTCACTCATTCTTTATGGTGGTGAAGCCTGCAGGGTGATGTTGGATTGTCGCTCCACATTTCTTGCAGACTGGGGTCTCTAATGTTAACTGGTCAGCACTTTCTCAAAAACACATGTACGTACAAACAAATGTACCTCGTTTGGCATGATTTTTCCCTTCAGTATTAAGGCCGGGAATCATCAGTAATGTCCAGAATTGATTCAGTTTGATCTTAATTCACTCAGAAATCACCATTATAACTTAGCTGCATAGAAAAAAAAATCTCAGCGACCTAATGCTGCAAATTGAAACAAGGAATACTCCAACTTGATTAAGTGCATAAATTATCACATTAAGAACTGATCCAAAATCAGTCACAATAATGCACTTTTTAATGAACGTATGATTTGACAAAGTGCTAACAAGTGCTTTCTTTAGTGCAAAGGGTGTGTAGTGTCTATTCTTGTTGTAGATGTCCAGCTGCCACAGGTTAGATCAACTCTCTCCAGTGAAGTTGCCACGCTGTGTTTTACTTCTCCATACAAGTTTGGGGTTACCATTTAACATCGTGCGGTTCGATCATATTTATGAGACTTCGGAAGCCATCAATCTCAACAACACTGTACAGGTGTATATCCTTCCATAGTATGAAAGTTGCAACGGCCTCCGTTACTTTGGGGGCGTGCTGAGAAGTGGAAGCTAACTCCACTGCAAATGCCTTTTCCACCGCAGTTTGCTTCTGATGGAATGTTTTTACTAGCATCATACCTGGGCGAGTCACCTGCATTCACCTCCACTTTGCGATTCTTACAGACGCCTTTGGTTTTGTCAAACTCTTGGCTATCATCGCAGTTCTTCAGTCTGTCCCACACCTGCCTTCAGGCTTTACGGTGCAGTGGTGATCCACACTCGTGAATGCTGAATGACGCGAGAGTTCAGCAAGCCCAGAGACCTCTTGCAAGTTTCAGTCACGTAAAAAAGCGCTATATTGAAAGATCACTGCACAGATTTTGTGAATCAATATGGAAATGGGAATTGATCCGAATCAGAGAATCGATCTTTTGAACCCACCCCTAGTCAGTATTATCCCACATACTGCAGTTAGCACAGTATTAGCTGCGTCTTCCTCTTATGTCTGATGACGTCATAGCAGCCACCTTGTGACACAGTGAGATAAGAAAAATGGAAGTACTTTAACAAGGGTTGGATTTTTTCAAGATGGTCACAGTAGTGTCCTTTGTGTAGTGTTAATTTATCACGATTATCAACACCTCTATGACAATCTTTAATCTTTATCCCATAGAAAGAGCGATTATGCTGCCTTCTAACTGATTAACCAGAGTTACAGTACAAGCCAATGACTGGGCATAGCTAGAAATTTGGGTAGTAGTAGTCCTACTTTAAGCTTCAGCAGTGGTATCACATGCTAACTCATGGACATTTTGACTTGTAAAAAATGCCCAGGAAGGAAACAACCCCCAACCGCTGCTAGCCCTGCTGCTCTGTCAGTTAGCACTGCCTTCAAACTCCATCCCAGCATCCAGCCAACAGCCTGCCAATCTATTGTCTACTATTGTTCTTCTGGTTGTCGGAGTTGGAACTGACATCAGCTGTTTAATTATGGTTTTGATCCTTTTTGTTCACCGAGTTGCCATAGGTAAATTTGACTGCCTTTGTTTGCAGATTAAAACCTTGTTATTGCGGAGTTCTTTTAAACATGATCCAGCTTCACTATTTAATGTGTGTAATCTGTTGAAATATTTTCCTTTACAGAACAGTTTTGTTATCTTTTAAGCAAACAAAATTAAATAAGGAGTGGATTTTATCTAATCACGCGGTTAATGCAAATTAGGGCAAAAATATAGCTCTGCCATGCAATTACTTTACCTTCCATAACCCATTGTAGCAGCTGTGTCGTCATCTGCTGTTAAGTGTAAATGAAATTGTGGGTCACTCTTGGTAGTTTAAGTCATTAACATAAGCTAATGACTTGGAAGGATGAACAGGAGGTGAAGATAAAGGGGGGAGAGAAGGAGGATGTTGTCTGGTTCCCTCACCCACCATTAAAGACCTGCCCTTGGACCGGGGGAGCAGGCCAGTTTCCCATGCACCGGCGGCACAGTAAAGCCCTCTTTGGTTACACAAAATGTCTGCCTGTATGGCCACAAACGGAGATATTATTAGTGCTATTTTGCCTTCGTTATATGAGAGCACGGTGCTTTTAGGACCCCTTGTTTGAGTGGCTGACAGACACTTGAGTTTCTGCAGCAGATTAAATGAAATTTTAGCAGCTTTTTCTTGGGGCCAGGCCATAAAACCGCACAAAGGAAGCAGCTGCCACTAATGTAATCTAGAATGGGGGTCTGCAGTGTAAAGCCGTCCAGTACGCTTTTGTTTTTCCCTTCTTCTCCCCTTCAGTTTTTTTATGCCATTCTTGACACCCGACAACTACACCCCTTCCTCTGCAGATAATATCCTGGGTTTTTTTCCACTGCCCTTAATTCCTCTTTTCATTAGCTACCCCTCTGTGCACAGTAAAGGTGATGAAACTAGCTGAAAGTGATAAAAAGGCATGTGTTTTGAGACCAGATCTATCTTTTTGGTTAATGTAGCCTATATAGCCATGACAGTGGTACGTGAAATAGCTGTTGGGTCATCTCTAAAGCATTTTCGGGCACTTTGACCACCTTTTCTGTAGGCACACACAGAATTAAGAGGTCATTGACTGAAAAATGGCATGTTTGTAGGTTTTAACCTTCTGAAATGAGTCTGTTGGTCAAGCGATAATCAAAAAAATACTATCTAAATGTTCACTTCTCTTCAACAACCCCCCCCCCCCCCCCCCCACCACCACCACCACCACCACCACACACACACAGCCTTTATATCATTTTTCTCTTCAAGAAACCATTTTGACTCTTTGGAGCTTGCCTCAGGATGTCAGAAATGGATAAATCCAGCACAGTGCTGTCCTTGATACCTGCCTGCTGCTATACAGTATTATTGGCCACCATAGGTGTCACGTAGATGGTCGTGGAGGCAGTGGTGTTAGCTTCCAGGCTAACAGTGGTACTAGGGACTTACCAAGCACTGTTTATATTGTCTGTGTCATTCTGGCTTATTTTGTTATATTTTCATCGTGATGCTACATTGAGTCATTGGTATTAGCATTAGGTAGCTCGAGTCGATCAATGTAACCGGATGCAATTCACCTTGGCAGGGAGGAGGTGGAAGAGAGGCTGCCTGGTGTTAGCTTTACTATCAATCCAGCCAGTTTTGATTGCTATTTTCTGTAAATTCTAGGGGGGAAAATATCACCCCCACTGGAATCCTTGTTCGTCTAACAATACTTGACAATATATGTTGTTCTTCTCAATGTTATTTTAGCTTATTTAGCCTACTTCATCTTCTTTCGGCTGCTCCCATTAGGGGTCGCCACAGTGGATCATCTGCCTCCATCTCACCCTATTCCTTGCATCTTCCTCTGTAACACCAACCCTCTCCACGTCCATCTTCACTACATCCATGAATCTTCTCTGTGGTCTTCCTCTTTTCCTCTTTCCTGGCAGCTCCATCTTCAATATCGTTTCTCCAATATATCCATTATCCCTCCTCTGCACATGTCCAAACCATCTCAGCCTTGACTCTCTTACTTTGTCTCCAAATCACTCAACCTGAGCTGTCCCTCTGATATACTCATTTCTAATCCTGTCCCTCCTAGTCACTCCCAATGAGAATTTTAGCATCTTCAACTCTGCCACCTCCAGCTCCATCTTGTGTCTTTTTGTCAGCGCCACTATCTCCAAACCAAACATGGTAGCAGGTCTCACTGTCATCTTGTAAATCTTCCCTTTCACTCTTGCTGCTATCCTTCTGTCACAAATCACCCCGACACTCGTCTCCACCCACTCCACCCTGCCTGCACTCTCTTCTTCACCTCTTTTGTGCATTTTCCATTGCTTTGGATGGTTGACCCCAGGTATTTAGACTCATCTACCTTCACTACCTCTACTCCTTTCATCTTCACCATTGCACCTACCTCCTTCTCATTCACACTCATGTATTCTGTCTTGTGTCTGCTGACTTTCATTCCTCTTCTCTCCAGGGCATACCTCCACCTCTCCAGGTTCTCTTCCACCTGCTCCTTACCCTCACTACAGATCGCAATGTCATCTGCAAACATCATGGTCCATAGAGACTCCTGCCTGACCTCGTCTGTCAGCCTGTCCATCACCATGGCAAACAAGAAGGGGCTCAGAACTGATCCCTGATGTAACCCCACCCCCACCTTGAACCTGTCTGTCACTCCTACAGCACACCTCACCACCATCTCGCTGTCCTCATACATGTCCTGCACCACCCTCACATACTTCTCTGCCACTCCTGTACCACAGTTTTTCTCTTGGCACCTGTAGCAGACACAAGCTGGGTTGAACACTAAAATTGGATCTTTGCTTCATGTATGAACAAACTGTCTAACCTCTGCCCAGTTTCATAACCCCCAACAGAATCCAGCTGTGATGGAGGACCATATACAGCACCCATGCCCCCTCTCTTCCTTCCTTTCAACACAGATCCCTGACATGGAGAAGAGAGAAGCAGGAAACAAACTCCCCCACTGAGACATTATTGTACGACCACAGCAGTGAAATTCTGCTGAACAGGAATTCTTCCTAAAGACTTCCTAAATGTGCTTACAATGTTGCTGTATTATTGGTTGTCATAAATGTTTAATTTATGCATGCTGTTCTTACTTATGAACCCTCATAGATTAGAAAATTCAGATGGAAGTACTCTGATAATCTGTGCCTAGTTTATGATAGAAGTCTATGACTTCACTTTCCCATTGGGAAGAGCGAGCTTACCAAAGGGGCAGTGAGATAATCATGCAGAGCCCTGATTGGCTGACCCCTCAGGACCGCCCTGTGGGTAAGGGCCAATACCTCTTTATCACATGTCTCTACCCAGAATTCACTCTCTTTTGCTGCTGTTTTTCTGAGGAGAGAGGTCATCGGCCCTCTTTCTCTCCTCAGAGGCCTGAAGCCCTCTAATCCAGCTCGTATCTGACTGAAGGTAACACTTGAAGCTTTCCTTTTTTTTTTAGCATGCTTTAGCTTCCTATACTTTGATCCTATTTAGATTTTTCTTCAAAGGTTCATCACCTTCTCTAGCAATTCATGACTAGTGGAAGTAATCTTCAATTTTTTGTATCTTTTCTAAAGTCAACCAAGCCATGATTTTCTTCTTTAATCTTAATTTTTCTGTAAGTCAAGCGTGATCACACTTTTTAGAGCTCATTCCATTTTTAAGGCTTCCTTCTGGCTATCCTACACTGCAAAATGCAGGCCTAGAGGAGATCCATTGTTCCAGCCACCTCCAGCAGATGCAAGCTCCGGGCCTGAACCAGGCCCCACCTCACCGAGGATTTCCAGGACGAAACCCCGGGGCACAGGACAGCAGGGAGAACCAGTGCTGCCAAGGCTCATCTCCAGCCCAGGTTGGACCAAAGCCGGGCTACTCAGAGTCAATCCTCCCACGCCTGTGACCCCTCCTAAGGCTCGACCATTTTGTCTTGTTCCAAGCCTCTTGGGAACCAAGCAACGCCAAGAGAGTAAGGCAGTTAACAGCATTAGCTTCAAGGAAAGCCATAAACTTTTTGTGTAACGACCGTCCCTTTTTGAACACAGGGTAAAGTTAATCTATTTTCTTTTTCATAACAATTTTTTCCAAATTCCTTTTTCCTTAACTTTGCATTCCACTTAATTTTTTACCACTAT
Source organism: Pholidichthys leucotaenia (assembly GCA_020510985.1). Lineage (NCBI taxonomy): Eukaryota > Metazoa > Chordata > Actinopteri > Cichliformes > Pholidichthyidae > Pholidichthys > Pholidichthys leucotaenia. Next base: position 87,637,375 of record CM035848.1, on the reverse strand, counting down.
TTTCACTTCACCCTTATTCCACATATGCAAGACCTGTAAATATGTAACTCTTGCTGTTTCTTCATATATGCAAAATTACCACTGTTCATGCTAATTTGGTTATCTTCCCATTCTACAAGCTATACAAATGTCTATTGTCATTTTGGGGTTTTCTGCAATAAATTTACTAACCTCTTCATTGGTGTCCTCTGTCCAGATTTGAAGAATCACAGAGTGTCAAGAACTGATGCCCAGATGATGAGACTAATCAAATATTGTTAATAGAATTATTAACTAAGGCTTAACTTACCAATTGCCAAATTCTTAAGCTTAAGTCTTTGTTCATAAGAGTTTCCACCTCTACAAAACGTGGATGGTGCCCCAACTAGTGTTACAAACGATGTAATGCAAGAATTATTAATAATTATTAATTCCAGTTATTAAGTATTAATAATCATATACATATCAGTGGTGTCCCCACCTCATGATAATGCTACACACCCTATCATATGCTTTCTCTAGATCCACAAAGACACTGTGCAACTTCTTCTGACCTTCTCTATACTTCTTTATCAGCACTCTGAGCAAACACTGCATCTGTAGTACTCTTTCAGTACATTTAGCCTACTTCTGGTATTTTCTGTAACTGCCACCAAAGGCAGCTAGCTGAAGCTAGCAATTTGGCCACTCAATTACAAATGTTTATGTGCTTATTATACTCCAGGGACTAGTCATATCCTATCGACCCCTGCCCACCAGGGATGCTTTATTTCATTCATTCTTTGAGACAAATTTGCTTTAGTTGGCTCTGAGCTAGGCAACTAATGTTAGCAATAGAGACGTAAGAGGGAGGACAGAGTTGAATGTGGTCTGAGAGCTTTAAAGAGACATGCACTGAAACCAGCCCTTCACAGAAAGGGTGCAGAAATAAAGAAAACAAATTTGCTGCAATAATTAAAGAAAATTTGAACAAAATATGTCACATCATTAAGCTGTGCGGGCTGTTAAAATGTGGAAAATGGTGCACTCAGTGGCCCATTTAAGTGGACTTGCACAGAATGAACATGTACAGTCTTTACTGTGTGACCTTTGGCAAGCAAAGTTCATTCCTCAGAATGCAACACAAGCAGACCGCTGGGGCCAGTGCCACCGTGACCCCTGTGTCAGTCAGGGGTTGTCAGATCCTTTAAAAATGACAGGGTGGATCTTGAGAACCTGAGTTCATGTTGGCAGGGAGTTGTGCTACATTCCTGTTGGGGCTGTGATTGTGCAAGTGGCGCGAGGAAGAGGAGGCGAAAAAGCAGGCAGATGGGCAGAGGCTGTGATAAAAAGACATTTTTCAGTGATTAGGAGCTGACATTTGCATTGGGATACCAAAATGCTAGGGTGTTAGAGATGCTTTACTCAACTATTACCTTCTGTAAATGAAGTTTTATAGTCTGTTGGAGAAGCAATGGCACAAACATCTGGCCCATAAATCTAAGGTGGCGCTGCAGAGAGAAGACTGAGTAACCAGTTTCTACCCATCCCCTGATCAGCCATTAATCCAAATTTCCACACTTACTTGCAGACTTACTCATGGATCGTTTAGCAGCTGGAAACATTTTCAGCATAGGGACTGTAGTGAAAAGATCTACTGTGCTATCTAATATATCTGAGTACAAAATAATTGCACAGTTTAAAGCATTGTATTTAGTGAGAATAAATGTGTCTTTGCATATGCCTGCCTTTTGGCTATGTGTGTGTTTTGCGTAAAAATACATCTTGCCACTACCTGTTGTGGAATGTCTCGGTTCATTGACCCTTTTTGTGCAGAAATAATAATGCAGAGGTGGACTTGGCTTATGATCCACCAGTCAGTCAGCATGCACATGCTTGTGTGTCCTGTCCTGCAGCTGTCTCCAAATAAATCCTTCTGTCACTAAAAGCATAGTGGCGTTCTTCACATGTCCTGCGTATCAGCTATTTTTCAAATAATGATAGAAGGATTGTTACTGTTAATCTCCTGTAAGGTACAGCACACCCTAAAATCAAATGTGCGTATTTTTCTTCATGGCCTACAGTATAATGCCACATCTTTATGCAGGCGGTTCTAATGTGACTTGAATAGTTTTGTGATTTAAGTTGGAGAGCGGTTGCTGTTTTGCTTTAAAATGTACTGTGAACGAGTAACATTTACATTATCTTGCCAAAAGTATTGGGACACCCCTCCAAATGAATGGGCACCAATGCAGAAAACAAGGTCCATAAAGATATGGATGAGTGAGTTTTTTTTCCCCTTGTCCTGTCAAGCAGTTAAGTAAGCAGAATAGAAATCTGCTTCCCTTATTGTGCCAAACAGATTTACTTTACCAAAAGGAGCTTTATACAGTACATATATATGTATTGTATATTATTTATAAACTCCTTTTGTAATAACTTTTAATACTTTATTTAAATTGTTTTACCCATGAAGGACCTGGCGGAGGGGTGGGGAGGTGGAAGAAAAGAGAGGAACAGAAAAGACAAACGGACTAACACAACTGAAACAAACAGAAGACAAATGGTTTCTTCTGCTGAAAAGGTTTCATCATGAGTCTGCTATAAGATAAGATAAGATAAGCCTTTATTAGTCCCACAGTGGGGAAATTCCAGGATTGCAACAGCACAGGGATAGCAACACTCAGAGCAATAATTAAGAATATACGAAAAATATAAATAAGAGCAGTGGATATACATACGTACACATAAATATATAAATATATATACAAAGTGCAGAGCATTGTAGCAAGATGGAATAAACTGCATAACCGTCTACTTAGTTATCCTACATAGTATGAATATGTACCCATACATATTGTCACCCTCCGTAGCGCCTGATATTGTCCTGGTTGTATACTGGAGGGGACCATTTGTGTAAGTCTGTTGCGTCTTTTGCATTGAATACTACTAGGTCGTCACGTTTTTTTTGCTATCTCTGCAAGCAGCCCTGCTTAGGTTATACATTCTGACAGCCATAGGTAGGAAGGACCTGCGAAACCTCTCGGTTACGCACCTAGGATGATGTAGTCTACTGCTAAATGAGCTCCTCAGTGCGTTCAATATGTCCTGCATAGGGTGGGACTCGGACTCATGCAGAGATGACAGTTTAGCCACCATCCTTCTCTCTCCTATCTACTCCACTGGGTCAAGGTGTTGTCCCAGGACAGAGCTAGCTTTCTTGATCAGTTTGTTTAGTCTCTTCCTATCGGCTGGTGTAATGCCGTTGCCCCAGCAGACCACTCCAAAAGTGATGGCTGATGCCACCACTGTGTCGTAGAATGTCTTCAGGAGCACCCCTTGTACACCAAAAGACCTGAGCCTCCTCAGTAGGAACAGCCTGTGCTGTCCCTTCTTGTAGAGTGCGTCGGTATTGTGTGACCAGTCTAGTTTATTGTTCAGATGAACACCAAGGTACTTGTAGGATGTCACCATCTAAATGTCTGTTCCCTGTATGTTTACTGGTGCTGTGAGGGGTTGTCCTTGCCTGCGGCAGTCCACCACCAGCTCCTTAGTTTTCCTCGCGTTGATCTGGAGGCAGTTCCGATGGCACCAGTCCACGAAGTCCTGGATAAGTCCTCTGTACTCAGCTTCATCTCCATTGGAGATGAGGCCGACGATTGCAGAGTCGTCAGAGAACTTCTGTAGATGGCAGTGTGTTGTGTTGTGTGAGAAGTCCGCAGTATAAAGGGTGAACAGGAAGGGAGCCAAAACTGTTCCCTGGGAGGCCCCCATGCTGCTGATGATCGTGTCGGACACACAATCCCGGGTTCTCACAAACTGTGGCCGGTTAGTGAGGTAGTCCAGGATCCATGATGACAGGTGCTGGTCCACCCCTGCGCACAGCAGCTTGTCCTTCAGGATCATTGGTTGAATGGTGTTGAAAGCACTGGAGAAGTCAAAGAACATGATCCTCACCACATTCCCAGGCTTCTCCAGGTGGGACAGACAACGGTGAAGGAGGAAGATGACTGCATCCTCCACCCCAACGCCATGCTGGTAGGCGAACTGGAGTGGATCCATCGCTGGTCCCACCAGGGGGCGGAGGTGAGCAAGGAGCAGTCTCTCCAGGGTCTTCATCATGTGAGACGTCAGGGCCACTGGTCTGTAGCTGTTCAGATCTTTGGGGTGGGAAGTCTTTGGTACAGGTACCACACAAGATGTTTTCCACAACTGTGGTACCCTCCCCATCTTCAGGCTCAGGTTGAAGATGTGCTCCACAATCCCACACAGCTGGTCTGCACAGGACTTGAGGAGCTTTGCGCTGATGCCGTTCGGTCCCGCGGCCTTCCTCGCCTTGATCTTCCTCAGCTCCGTCCTCATCTGGGTCTTAGTGAGGGTCAGGTTGGGGGGCTGTGTGCTGGGAGTGGGGGGGTGTTGGTGGAGTGGGGTGTGGACAGCAGGTCTCGATGACTTTAGAGGCAGCAGTGGTTGTTGTGCAGTCGGGGGGGAGGGCGGTTGGTCAAACCTATTAAAAAACAGGTTCAGATTTTTCGCCCACTCCCTGCCCCCCGTGGCCTGGGGGGAGGTATTCTGGAGCCCAGAGATTTTTTTAAGGCTTCTCCAGACCCCACCGATGTCGCTCTGTTGCAGCTTGTCATCCATCTTCTTCCTGAAGCTGTTCTTGCCTTCTCTGATCTTCCTCCTCAGCTCCCTCTCAACGGACTTCAGCATCTCCCTGTTCCCCGACCTGAAGATCCTCTTCTTCTCTCTCAGAAGTGCTTTTATCTCAGAGTTGATCCAGGGTTTGTTGTTCGAGCAACACCGTATGGTCTTGGTGGCTACGGTGTTGTCCACACAGAAGCCAATGTAGTCCGTGATGGTGTGAGTGAGGCCATCGATGTCCTCACCATGTGGATCGCAGAGCTGCTCCCAGGCAGTAATTTCAAAACAGTCCTTTAGCGCATCCATTGCCTCCTCAGACCATAACTTCACCGTGCGCATGACCGGAGGTTGTCTGTGTACTAAGGGTTTGTACACTGGCAGAAGATGAACCAAGTTGTGATCCAATCTCCCGAGTGGGGGGAGTGGTGATGAGGTGTACGCCTCCTTAGTATTTGCATAGAATAAGTCCAGTGTTTTATCTGCACCTGTTAAAAGACAGAGAGGTACATGTGTGTGCGTGTGTATGAGAGCACGCGCAAAGTAAGTGTGTGCATGTGAGTGGTTTGCCAGTAAACATACAAAGAGGGTGGCAGGTCACAGCAACTCCACCCCCACCCCCCACCCCCGGAAACCCAGAGCAAGCAAGACAGTGCCACCAACCCCCACAGATCACAAATGTCCTGAGGCCAACAAGCCCCAGGACAACCAGGCATCCACCCCAGGAGGGACAGCCGAGGGAGGTCGAGCCGCCAAGCGGTCGGCACGCCGCAGGCCCACGCTAGCCAGCCCCCGCCTTCCCAGCAGGGCCAAGGCCAGCCCCCGGGCCCCAGGCGCCGGAAGGCCAGTGTCCCCCCTCCGGGCCAGAGACCAGCCCGTGCCCCCAGCACGATGAGTGAGTTTGGTGTGGATGACCTTGACTGGCCTGCACAGAACCCTGACCTCAGCCCAACAGAGCACTTTTGGGATGAATTACAGTGGAGACTGTGAGCCGGGTCTTCTCGTCCAAAATCATTGCCTGACCACTAGAGAGCCTTCCCTGAAGAGCTGAAGCTGTTATAGTGGCAAAGGGTGGTTTTCCACAAGGTTTAGGAGTGTGTTTATGGGAATTGTTGACCATTCTTACAGCAGCACATTTGTGAGGTCAGGCATGAGAAGGCCTGGCTCACAGTCTCCACTGTAATTCATCCCAAAGGTGTTCTGCTGGGCTGAGGTCAGGGCTCTGTGCAGACCAGTCAAGTTCCTCCACATCAGACTCGCTCACCCATGTCTTTATGGACTTTGTTTTCTGCATTGGTGCCCATTCATTTGGAGGGGTGTCCCAGTACTTTTGGCAATATAGTGTACCTCCAGGTGCTCAAATTAGTGAAGAATACTCTTGAAAAGCTTGACAGCAGTGTCTTTTCCCAAAAATCATATCTGAAGCTTTTTCTGAGTGCTTTCGTGAACTCTGTTGTTTTATTCATTTAAAAGAAGTTTGCAGCAGCTTAATATCACATTGTCACAAGCAGCACACAGGCAAATAAACACAACATCAGGGTTTAAATATATTGTGGTATATTCCATCTTATTTTATTTTCCTTGATTACTTTTAATATTTATATTGTTTCCTAATAGGAATGACAATAGTTGTTGAAGACATGCATTCACTGCACTTGCACACCAGGCCCACATGTTTGCTTAAACCTGGTGACCTCATAGAAATAGCTTTTGCCCCTTCTTGCCACCCTCCTCCTTTTCCGCTCCTCTGCTCCTCCCTCCCTTCTTTTCCACCCCGAGGTAGGTTGCTTCAGCCCCCCACCTCCCCTGTAAACATGGCAATCTATAGGAGCCCTAGACACAGACAGATTTTTGGCATGGCTGTGTAGGTAGCATTCCGGCACGGTTTGAGATCTTAGGGTCCTAGCCTTGTTAAAAGCCTGATTTATACTCTACAGCTGGGCACAAAGCAACCTACAGGTTGGCTACCTTAATTAATATCATGCTCAGTACTGCTAGACCCATGCATGTATCTGACACACCTCCTGAGAGAATACACATCCACATAATGGTGTGACTGTGTATGGGATGTAATTGAACGGACTCAAATGGCTGTATTAAGCACAATTTCACAAGTTTAAGTGATCAGAGATGTAAATGCAGATTGTGGCTTCAACACACATAGAAAGGATCCCGTATGTCGGCTTTCTGAGTCCTGTAGCTCCTTATTTTATCTATCATCTTTCTTGCTTTGCTATAGTGGCTGGTCAGACCACATGTCTTCAATTAGTAGGCAGGAACGTGGCACGGCGAGTCTTGGAGATGAAGAATTGTGTGAAGCGTGGCCTGCCATTGCCGAGCATATGGTCCATCCATCTTATGGGCCGTTATTGATGGTAAATGTTACATGTACATTAACTGGATGCCTCTACTCTCCTCTAACTTTACAGTCTTTTCTCTCATGTGTCCCCTAGAAAAAAAAAAAAGAATATTCTGCACCACAACATGCAATGCTACAGTGATTAACACATCACACCGGTGTGTCTAATTTTTTATCAAGCCTGTTAAACCTATAATCTTATGAACTTCTGAAGTTTTAGCATCGAACAAAGGAGTGCTGGAAGATATGTATGTAGGCCACTTTGGATACTTGACCACTTCTTTGCACTCTCCCCGTTTCTGTCAGAGGGGGCTGAATTAGGGCTGAACAGGAGGCCATTTTGCAATTTTAATCAGGATTTGGAAAGCGTCTGGGCAGAGCAACGGCCCAACACAGTTTTCTCCTCAATGAATTAATAATGTAGTGGGGAATGGAGGGCTGGATGAATGGATGGTGGCGGATCGGGGCACTGAGGTCTCACTGTTAGAGGCTTTGTCCTTATTACAGGATCAGAGGACTTCATGTCTTAAGCTTTACCAGTCACTGTAAAGCAAGTTATTGCCCTCAATTCCACCTGGAAAAAAAATATGAGGATGCCGGTGTTTAAGATGAAATATACGTTGAACTCTTTGAGTTCCTCTCTGCTTTGTGAGGGGAAAAATGGATTTGTGATCTAGCGCTGACCCTGGAACACCCCTCGATCTGAAGAGTTCCCCTATTGATGCTGCCTTAACCACTCGACCACCGTGTGCACAGTCACACACACCAGATGGGACGCGTGTTAAACCCTCTGCCTCCACAGCTTGGGGCCATGGGACACTCCAGCACACTGGCCCTCTTGTTTTAAAGTGCCATGTCCCTCCACAATGCCTCGAGGCTCCTGTGCATAACGAGCTGCTATGCTTGGCCCGAGCTCACATGCCCCGGTCCTCTCACCCTGAGGTGGTAGGACAGGGTGAAAAATAACTGCATGTTTAAAATGGCCCTTGTTCGCCGATATTTCAGGGATGGCTTGAAAGCTTCTGGGGATTCTTTGAGCGTGTTTATGAACAAACAACTCTGGTCAGTGTTAGTGGTAACTTCTTTCATTACCCACTTTAGCACCGGGGCGAGAAACTGTGTCCTCTTTACACTTGGACCCTCAAAAGGACTCCACCCTCAGCGTCAGAGCAGTTTAGGTAATGATGAGTATCTTGTCCCGTCTCACCCCATACCTTTCCTTTTGTTTGTGTTCTCTGGAAGTATTATTTACAGTAAGGCAGCACCGGGAGACTCGCGCACACACACTGGCCTAATGGATGGATTTTGAAATCTGCCCGCCATTAAATATGTGGGCGGAGGACAGGAGAAGTGTGGTTGATACAGTTGTAACCCTATGAGATGCGTGTACTTTGTGGCTCAAGGAAAGCAGGGTTTAGAGAAACTTTGCTCGTGTGTATGACAGTGTTCGTGCGTGGAACAGGTCAAGGTTAGGGAGGTGAGAGAAGCGAGGATAAGGGAGGTGCTGTGCTCATGTATGGGTGAGTTTGTGTTTGAACGACAGAGCCGCGTGAACCTCTCTCAGCACCGTCATCAGAGCGTGTTAAGGAAATGGCATGAGGGAAAGAGAAGAAACGGAGAAGCATGCAGGCTGCATGAGGGAGGATGGTGCAGGGGGGGAATGACTCTATTCTCAGGCGGGGTAAAGTGCGTACTCAGTCCAGATGAGTGCTAGGTGCAAGGTTGTGTCTCTGTTTGGACTTCCATCAGCTCAGAGATGCCTTGACTACAGGTCTGTGCCTGTAGGTCAGGCAATCCTCTCAGCTCGCTCTCTCTCTCTCTCTCTCTCTCTCTCTCTCTCTCCTTCCTTCACTCTCAGTTTACTTTTCTCCCCTTTAACTCTTTAGTTGTGCCTCCTAGCTTTTTTTGTTTTTTTTGCAGGTTTTGGTTTCACTCCTTCTTTTAAATGAATTATTAATATATACAGTAGCTGTGTGTGCAAGTCCATGTTAAGTTTTAAATGCAGACTTAAACTCAGGCTGTCTTTTTTTAACCTTTAAACTGCACATTCCACTTAAGAGTGTCCTCATTATGGCAATAGAGGCTTAAAATGAAATACCAGAAGCTCCAATATTTTAATGGTTAAAGGTCAAACAAATTAAGTCTTTGTAATAATTCCGTAGGAAGTTCATAAATTACCTGCAAGGAAATGCTCTTGTTCTTCAGTATTTATGTTGCACAAGTGTATATGATCGACTGTCTTTCAGTAACTTTTTCCTCTTCCCCTTGTTCTTCCCTTTAGGGCTCGCAGCAGATCATCTGCCTCCATCTCACCCTATCCTTTGTATCTTCCTCGGATAGTTGATTATTGATACAAAATTGCTCAATCTTTTCTAACCTACAAGGTGTCATATACTCTCCATGACCCACAACCTTGACACTGTCATTTCTATGCAGAACAGTAGACTAGAGAAGTTTGAATTTAAAATGTGAGAAGGTATATTTTATGTAAAACAACCCTAAACATACCAAAAGCCAGTTTAGAAAGCTTGGATCAGTCCGCCAAGCTCTTTACCCTCTCGAGAATTCTTGAGGGTTCGTGGGAGTTTGCCCAACCAGTTTACATGTGTTTTGTGGACTTGGAGAAGGCATTTGACCGCGTCCCTCGTGGATTTTTGTGGGGGGTGCTTCGGGAGTATGGGGTATCGGGCTTGTTGTTACGAGCTATTCGGTCTCTGTACGACCGTTGTGAGAGTTTGGTTCGTATTGCCAACACTCGGTCGGAGTCATTCCCAGTGAGAGTTGGACTCCGCCAGGGCTGCCCTTTGTCACCGGTCCTGTTCATAATTTTTATGGACAGGATTTCTAGGCGCAGCCAGGGAATGGAGGGTGTCATGCTTGGTGACCACAGGATCTCATCTCTGTTGTTTGCAGATGATGTTGTCCTGTTGGCTTCATCCAGCAATGACCTACAGCTCTTGCTGGGACGGTTTGCCGCTGAGTGTGAAGCGGCTGGGATGAGAATCAGCACCTCCAAGTCCGAGTCCATGGTCCTCAGCCGGAAAAAGGTGGATTGTCCTCTCCGGGTTGGGGACAGGCTCCTGCCCCAAGTGGAGGAGTTTAAGTATCTTGGGGTCTTGTTCACGAGTGAGGGGAAAATGGAGCGAGAGATCGACAGACGGATTGGAGCAGCATCTGCAGTGATGCGGACGTTGTACCGGTCTGTTGTGGTGAAGAGGGAGCTTAGTTCTAAGGCAAAGCTGTCGATTTACCAGTCAATCTACGTTCCTACTCTCACCTATGGTCACGAGCTTTGGGTAATGACCGAAAGAACGAGATCGCGGATACAAGCGGCTGAAATGAGCTTTCTCCGTAGGATTGCTGGACTCACCCTCAGAGATAGGGTGAGGAGCTCAGTCATCCGGGAGAGGCTCAGAGTAGAACCGCTGCTCCTCCACATTGAAAGGAGTCAGTTGAGGTGGTATGGGCATCTGATTAGGATGCCTCCTGGACGCCTCCCACTTGAGGTGTTTCAGGCACGTCCCACTGGGAGGAGACCCCGGGGCAGACCCAGGACTCGGTGGAGAGACTATGTCTCCCAGCTAGTCTGGGAACGCCTTGGTATCCCCTCTGAAGAGCTGGAGCAGGTGGCTGGGGAGAGGGAAGTCTGGGCTTCTCTGCTTGAACTGCTGCCTCCGCGACCCGGACCTCCGGAAAAGCGGTAGAAGATGGATGGATGGATGGAACCCTAAACATTTAGTTCTCAACATTTCAGTCTCAAAGCCTTAATGAAGGCACTAAATGATGTGCCTGAACCTACACTGGGCTCAATAATAGTGTGAAAGAGGTTCTAGATGGCATCTAATGCTTGTTTTGTTGGTTGTGTGATCGTGTGATGGTGACCTTGAAACTGAAATAACTTTGAAAGCTTAAATGCTCAAGAATTACGCAAGAAAAAAAGTAATAAGAGACCACTGCAAAATCTTTCCTAAATTAGCATCGCTACATGTATGGCAGCCATTAAATTTTAGTATCTGTTGAATTCCAACACAAGGACGCCTCAGTCTACTTAAGGAGGTGCTGATTAGGTGATCATCTAAGCACGGTAAGATGCATGAAAGCTGTGGATAAAAATCAGAATTATTACACAAATTACAGATTTCAGTTCTTCCTAAGTTAAAACGTACATATTGTAGTTTCAAAGAATGAACATTTCTTTGCATTATTTGATCTAAAAGCACATCTAAAAGCAGCAGCTTCTTTATTGTTATGGTCATTTATTTTCTGTAAATAAATGCTCTAACTGACGATACTTTGACTTGGAATTTGGGTGGGTTGTTTTCATTAGGTCAGAGAATAAAACAAAATTGTTCATTTTACTAAAACACACATGTATAAATAGTAAAACCAGATACAGTGATAATATTGCAGTGGTCTCTTGGTTTTTTCCAGAGCTGTAATAATGTAAGATGTGGTTCCTGAACAAGAGTCAGTGTTGAACTTGGAGTGAGAACGTGTTGCATTATAAGCATTTTTCCCCCCTTTATTTATACAGGGAAGGTCCATTGAGAGGCAACCTCAATGGACCTCTGAATATGTTGGTGTTGATTATAAATCAATTAAGCGCATAAAGGAAATAACATTGAAAGTGTCCATGTATGTACATGTGGAGTAGAAAGTGTAATAAAACACGTTCAGAGATAAAACAAGGCTGTTAAAATAACTCATATTTAAGTAATGTGAGGAGTTTATAGTTTCACATTACTTGAACCTGAACGGCCTACCTGCCTTCTCACAGAATTTGTTTCGCCTCTGTTTACCGCAACATGGTAACTTTCATTTTTATGACTACCATTTGCTGCACTGTGGCTGTAATATGCCAACACGGCCCTTTTTCATGCAACGTTTGTGATGTTTTGTCCATCTCATGTCTGCAAAGATTCACGGAGGAGGGGGGGAAAGGGAGAGGTCAGACGTGGGGCCCTGTATGCTCCGGTGAAGCCGAATCACGTCCTGGCAAATGGTATGCAGGCTCATAACGCGCTCCACTCGTCCAGTAGCCAGAGACGAAACAGTTTTGACAGTGTCGAATGCCCTGCCCCAGGGGCCTTATCATCCTTTGCTGCTTGCCTGCCTCCTTCCCCTGCTTCTCTTCTCCTGATGCTATCTATCTAGAGATTTATGCAGAAATGTGCAGCTAGTCGACCTCTCTGGTCCCCCCTCCATCCTTTCTGCAGGGACGGCAGCCTGTCATGAGCTGAGCTATGCAGAGATAGTGAAGCTCAGGCTGCTGGCCTCGTGTTATATGCAGGCTATCTTGTCATTGCTTTTCAAACCAGGATGATACTTGTAAGGAAAGACACAGATGCACTCATCTGAATGTTGCATGCTGCATTTCAATAGGAGAGACATTGTTATGCTTTATGTTTTACTGTATTCAGTTGATTACAGTTACAATGTATTGTATTCTTTACTGGCCTATTTTAGCCTGTTCTTCTTCCCCTAAGCTGCCGTTTTATTGAGACATATCTTTTCTTTGACAGAATACTTTGCACATTTCCCCTCTGAAGTGCTCAGAGACTTCTCACCCATCTGGGATATTGCCCGAGTCCAAAAATACTCCTGCTTGATTAAGTCTCCTTATGTACCTGAATATGTGTGCTTAAACTGACACTTGGCAGTTTGCAGTTTCTTTGATTCCCCTCCTTTATTTAATACCTTCTCCACTGAGCATTGGCTTTTGTTGATGGCGGTTTGATCCTGTGAAGCGGATCCCAACTCAATAAATAATCTCTGTGGATGCTTACATAAGCGATGGTCCATTTAATTAGACTGGTTAAGCTTAGAAGCCCAGAGGTCTTTTCACTGTACCATTAGAGCTAGGATGAGAAACAATAGTGTGCGGCCTCCCACCATCGCTGGTAAGCAGAGAGCAAATAATGATCTGCATCAGAGACGCGACTGGACCGGCCTATTATAAGGTCTGCTGGACCCAAGCCGCACCCAAGCATGAAGCCGTCCAGCTGCGTTTAGTCAGAGAGGATGGATGGAGTGATAGGAGGGATGGACAAATAGATGGATGGTCAGTTCAAGCGCAGGTCATCTGAGAGAACATCAAAGGAAGCAAGGTTATGCTGGAAACCAGCGTGGTGCAATGCTAATTTTAAAAGGATTCTGGCAAGTGTATTACATGCAAAACTCCACAAATATTAATGCATGCAAAAAAAAAAACCAACATAAAAATTCATGTGGTCTGACTCGTATGCAAAAGCTCATCCATACAACAATAACTCACATGCACATTTGTCTGCTGTGTCCCGTCCCTGTGTGGGTGCCATCTATCCATAGCCGTTTCTTAGTGATTTAGAAGAATTCCTCTGTTGCTCTTATCAACTTTCAGGGGGAAGAGAAGGGGAAAGGAAAGTTAAGAAGTGTTAAAGTCTGATTGTGCCAAAGCCACAGCCAGCGGATCACTTTATCCTGGGCACCGGCCCTCACAGACCACCGTGCAGCTTTATCTGGAGATCTCCCACCCCCCCACCCCCTCCCCTTCCTTCTCCGTGCCAGCTGCTCCACTCCTGCTAGTCTTTCTTTTGCCGTTTTAGCTCTCCTGTCTGTTTTCCGTCCTTGCCGCTTTATAGTCCCCTCTCTTATTTATTCATTTTTAACTTCTCTTCAGCTGTTTTATGGAGTCGCTGGCGGTCAGCTTCCCTCCGCTGTGCGAAAGTGCGACTCTGACACCAGCCGGCGTTGGCTGGATTTTCTGTTTGGTAAACTGTATTTCCTGCATCCAGCTTTACAAGTGTTTGTCAAACAAGCCTTTTGTCTGCGGCCAGTGGCTCAGCGCACCACAACAAGCATGGCCTGGGACAAAGAGCTGAGTGTGTGAGCCGGGGTGTGTGTGTGTGTGTGTGTGTGTGTGTGTGTGCGCGTAAAACAGATAGAGGCGTGGAAGCAAAGAGAAAGGTCAAGGTCAACTCTATCAGGTATATTCACAAATAAAAACTGAAGCAGAGATAGTCGAAGCAACTTTAGGGACACGCTGTAACTTGTCCAAGGCGAATGAAGCTGGCTTTTCTGCTCTCTGAAGAGTTATTCTTTTTTTTTTTGTTATCAAGTCTCAGCAGAATTAATACAGAAAATCCTGTTGAGTGAAAAAAGCGCACCAGTGTGAGCCTGTGCTCCTCCCCCACCTCTCCGCTCAGCTTGTCCTTTTTTCCCACCTCACCCTTCACCCCTGTCCATTCCCTGACTGCGAATACCCTAATGACATAAACAGAGCAGTAATCACATTAACAGCAGTTACGGCTGAGGCACTCTTAAGAGCCACTGTATTGACAAGCCTCCATCTTCCCCAGGCACTCACTCCAACACCTATAAACACTTATGAATATTGCCAAAGACTCGCTATTAGCATAATCACTTTTCAGGTGTGTGCGAGTGCTCTCTTGAGCTGCGGCGACTCATAACTTTGGGAAATGGCGGTGACATTTTGTGTCCCCCGTGTCTTCTACGTCTGTGGCCTCCTCCTCCTCCTCCTCCTCCTTTTTTGAAGGACCAGCAAGCTAATCCTGTTAGCTTCTTCCTCCATTAGCTAAATGACCAATATCAGTGAAAGCTGCACGGTCACACCGGGACGGCATGAACCCGCTATCACGGCCGGTCAAGGACAAAACGAGACATGTAGGTCAAGCCAAGCCCGCAAAGTTTTGACTGTGTGGCTGCAAAGTTTGAAGGATAAATCTGGATGGCAGGGTTGGCTTTTTTTTTTAATGAGGATTTAAACTTCTAAGTCTGGTTTCTGTCTTTTTTTTTTTTCCCCCCCAATGTGTGATTTGTGTCGATGGGATGAAAGTGAATGTTATGCCTGTTGGGTTTTTTTTTTCCCCCCTGAAAGATTTAGTGCCTGCAAGTCTGGATTTGGGGGTTGGCACATTAACAATAGACCAATCTGCATGATCAGTGTAGGCCTTGGTTTCGAGACTATACAAGCTTTTGTCTGGTCAACACTATTGTCTGGGACAGTGGTGTGAATATGCTGACAGGCTACTTTATCTGCTGTTTAAGGTGCCATATTTTCTCTCATGCTCTTGCATCAGTTGGCCTGGTGCTTTCTGCATAAGCCCTTGATCATATTCTTTGCCTGATAGCAGTGCAATGTCCATTACCAGCACCATAATAGCCTCCTCCTGCTTTGTGTTGCAATGCACTGTAATGGCATTGAGTTGTTACCCCCCCCCCCTTCACTGTTCTGTCTCTCATTTTGTTCTTTATACAGGATTTCTTTTTTCTTAATATCATTCTTCTAGGTTTTTGTTCCTGAGCCGCCTGCTCTTTCTCACTCCCCCTGTCTTCTCTTCCTCCACAGTCCGCTCTTTCAGCCCCTGCCATGAAATGGCAGCTAAGGGGTTGTCACTGTGGTTTCTCTCTCTGCTGATCCTATTTCAAAGGGGGCCTGAAGATTCAGCATTAGCCCAGCTCTCCTGCTCTTTGGCCCTAACTCGCCACAGACTTAAAGTTACTAGAAGGAGAGAAGCAGACTGAGAATGCAAGAGGGGGAGCGCTCTTTCATTCCATTAGAGGACGGAATCATTTATAAGATCATCCTTCCTCCCTCACACAGTTCTTTGCTTCTCCATACTAGCAAGGAAAGAAAAAAAAAAAAAAAACTTCAAGGCCGTCAAACGCCTTGTCAGAATGTCTTTTATCCCTTTGAATAACTGTCCGTCCATCCCTTTGAGGACAGCTATTAGAGGACAATAGTGGGCTTATTTAGATATTGTTGTGAATCTGGGCATGCGTTGGTCTGTCTCCTTGATGCCCGTCAATGTGTCCACTGCCTGGGTGGGAATAACAATTATCATCCCTGTTTGTTGCATGAACACAAGTTTGTCAAACGTCCACAGATGGACTGGTGATTGCATAGCGCAAGACGCTGTGGTTTTGATGCACAAGAAAAAAGAATTGACGACTGGCTTTGACGAGCTGCTTTTGTGGCTCTGGCGTCCTTCAGAGACGTGGTGGGTTGTCATTAGGAGTGTCCCCTTCACGCCGCACTTCTCGTATCCTTTGCTCCCTTCCTCCTTCCTTCACGACCACGGTCTCTCTGCGCTCTCTTTCCCCTGACAGCGACTGCTACATCAACCTCCCACGCCCCATATTTCCCTCCTGCTCTCTTCACAACAGCAGAGGAGAATCACCCGTTTTCCTCTGCACGCACAGACGCTCTCTGGTCACGCATTAAGACGAGGTTGAGGAAGTGTGTATAGGTTGCAAATCAAAGCAAAGTGAATGAGAGAAGCCAGGTTATGGCAGCCGTTTTATGAGTGATATGGGGGCTTTCTACTTAAAGCCATAAAAACACACACATAATGAAGACATGTACATATAGCCACGGCTAGTGTAATGGGCACATTTTATTTGTGCTTATGAGAGGGAGCAAAAAAACGTGTATGGGCAAATGGCTTTTTTATGATGGAAAAATTCCATAGTGGGTCAGAGCCCCTTGCAGGTGGCAGCAATTAACTGTAATTTTTGCAGACTGTAATGATCCATAATTTACCAGTATACCCCCTTCCAACTCTTTTCAGTCAAGAGAAAAAGGTTTGCATGGAGGTTTGATTGGGTGCACATTTTGCGTCCTGCTCTGTCTTTAAGTGAGATTGTTCGGAGGGAGCCACGGTGACTGTGGACACACGAGACGGAGATGCAAACCCCACGACACCCATCTGTTTCCTCCGTTTCTGCTCCACAACGTCCCTCCGTTTCCGAGCTGTCCTCTTCCTTCTTCACCCCTTTGTCTCACAACCACATGCAGGCTTAAAAACGTGCAAAACCATCCGTCCGCCGTCTTAGGAGTTTGTTCACAGTCTCTGTTGTTCACCCATTCTCTCCCGCCCGTTCCCTTGTTCTTCCTCTCTGGCACCATGTGACCATGGTTTGGGGTTCAGTGTCAGCAAATGACTTCAGAAAAATGCCCTCCAGTGAAAGAAGAAAAAAAAAAAAGAGAGAGAAGAAAGGATAAGAAAGCCAAAAGATGAAAGAGGGGGCACATTTGCAAGTGGCGGATGCTTCTTATTTTGCATATCTCTCACTTCTGCTTTCCCCTTCTTCTCCTTTTCTATCCACCTGAGAGGATTTAAATAAATTCATAAAGCATGAAATATCTGAAATAGAAAAGTAATGCATGAAATGCATTTTCATAGCAGCGTCCCCACCCACACACAAACACGCATACACAATTTTCCCTTTTTTCTTCTTTTTTCTTCTGAATGGGTGTTTTTTGGTGATAAATGCCGGTACAATTTATTAACATGTGACCCCTTATTTGTATTCCGTGTTAATATGCAGCATCAGATACATGTCCCACTTTAGCTCGGCTAATTCTGTAAACAAGGCATTGGAGGGGAGATGAGTGTGTTTAACGAGATTAGGCCTGCATTGTCAGGCAGATCTCAGGTCAGTGTGCAAGTGCTATTGAAAGTCAATTATTGTTTAAAATATTCCGATGCCTTCTCATCTGTTCCATTTGTTTATCTGCTGCCCCTCTCTTGTTGTCATGTTTTATCTATTGTTTAGTTAAGAGTGCAATACATAATTTAAAAAAAGAGGATGCTTATTATAAGTTTACGGCACCATTTTTAAAAAAAAATTCTTTACTTGGGTTAAATACATTATCAGTGCATATGTTAATAGTAATAGTAATCATATTAAATGAAGTCTTCTCACTGTTCTAATGGCCACATCTTCTGTTTCTGTGTGTCTTTTTATTTTTAGAAAAAGATGAGCCCAGCAGTTACACCTGCACCACGTGCAAACAGCCCTTCACCAGTGCCTGGTTCCTGCTCCAGCATGCCCAGAACACCCACGGCTTTCGCATCTACCTGGAGAGCGAGCCGGGCAGCCCCCTCACCCCCCGCGTGGCTGCAGCTCCCGGGATGGGCGGTGACTGTGCCTCCTCTCAGCCTCCCCTCCACGCCGTCCATTTGGCCGACGGCAGTCCCTACAGTCTCCTGAGGATGCCGGGCTCCGGGTCTGGCCGGGATTCGGCGTCCACGCCACGTGAGGGACGCTACCCACGGACACCGCCGCTGTTTAGTCCGCCGCCGCGCCACCACCTCAGCCCCGATGACCTGACTCTGGCAACCCACCACCCCAGCGCCTTTGACAGGGTGATGAGGCTGAACTCTGTGCCATTAGACCCCCCTCAGAGCATGGACTTCTCTAGACGTCTACGTGAGCTGGCTGGCAACGCCACCGGAGGCTCCCCGCCTCTCTCCCCCAACAGGCCCAACCCTATGCAACGGCTGCTGCAGCCATTCCAGCCAGGTTCTAAACCTCCATTTTCTGCCACGCCTCCCCTCTCCACCTCGCAGTCACCCTCCGGCTCGCGTTCCACCCCTAATACTGTATCCAATGCAGCCCAGCCAGGCACTCCTCTCAAGGCAAAGTCTTGTGAGTTTTGCGGGAAGACCTTCAAGTTTCAGAGCAACCTTATTGTCCACCGGCGTAGCCACACGGGGGAAAAGCCATTCAAGTGTCACCTCTGTAACCATGCCTGCACGCAGGCGAGCAAACTAAAGCGTCACATGAAGACACATTGTCAGAACAAGTCTTCGGTGCTTAATGTCAAGTCAGACGACGGCCTCTCGACGGCTAGTTCTCCTGAACCCGGCACCAGTGAGCTGATAAGCAGTGCCACCGACGCCCTCAAGTCAGTGGTTGCTAAGTTCAAGAGTGAAAACAATGGGCTTATGCCTGAAAATGGCGAAGAAGAGGAGGAGGAGGAGGAGGAGGAGGAGGAGGAGGAGGAAGAAGAAGAAGATGAGGAGGAGGAAGAAGAGGAGGAAGACGGAGAGGAGGAGGAAATCGAGAGTAAGCCTAGAGTTGAAGAAGAGGGAAGAAATGACTATCGTTTCAGCTTACGGCTAGAAGGAGCCCGCCATCACCAGAACAGTGAGGCGCTTCACCCACACCGCCGAAGCTTGTCCCGGGAGCCCACCGATGACGATCCAGCCATGGAGTCAGACCGGGCACAGGATGGAACCACTGCTACTATCAACGGCCTGGGACCACTTTCAAATGACACCTTGTCTAGAAAGCTCTTAGGTGGGGGGGTCAGTCCTGGCTCCATCAGCCCTCTGTCAAAGCGCATCAAAGTGGAGAAGGACCTCGATCCCCCGACGCCCACCATCCCGAACACTGACAACGTCTACTCTCAGTGGCTGGCGGGCTACGCGGCCTCCAGGCAACTCAAAGACCCCTTCATCACTTTCACAGGTGGGGACTCCAGACAATCGCCCTTCGCCTCTTCATCCGAGCACTCGTCGGAAAACGGCAGCTTACGCTTCTCCACCCCGCCCGGTGAACTTGACGGGGAACGGGCCGCTTCGGGACACAGCGGCACCGGCAGCGGGGCCAGCACCCCCCACGGCGGCAGCGGGAACGGCAGGCCAAGCTCCAAGGACGGCCGCCGCAGTGACACCTGCGAGTTTTGCGGCAAGGTGTTCAAGAACTGCAGCAACTTGACAGTCCACCGGCGCAGTCACACTGGAGAGCGGCCCTACAAATGTGAGCTGTGCAGTTACGCGTGTGCCCAGAGCTCAAAGCTCACCCGCCACATGAAGACCCATGGACAGATGGGCAAGGACGTGTACAAATGTGAAATCTGCCACATGCCTTTCAGTGTATACAGCACTCTGGAGAAACACATGAAGAAATGGCACAGCGACCGCCCTCTGGCTAACGACATTAAAACTGAGTAGACGTAGCGGTAGCTCTCACTCGGCTCCCCTGGCTAAACGGCAACCCTGGCTAACCGTGAGGGCAAAGGACAACAGGGTCAGACACCAGTACACAGTACAGCCCTGCCCTCATCCCGACTGGAAAAAGCTAGATGCATGATCCATCACTGGGGCAATACTATTGCATCACACGCAAAACTTTTTGAGCCTTTCTATCGTGCAATAATTTCCACGTTTTGTATTTTTTGTAACTGGACAGCATGCTCTGTGTGTTTTGGCTACCTAGAGAGAATTCCGTCCTTGGCTGGTGGGTTTTGTTGTACATGTATTGCTGTTGATAATTTTGATTTCTCCAACACGAAAAGATGAGCTATGAAAACTCATGCTGCATACAGTACATAGCTGTTTTACATATCATGTACAGATTTATGTTTCAAACATAGCGGACAGTGTCATATAATCAAAATATCAAACCAAGCAGGGTCACACTTAAAGCTGATCTTTGTGAAAGATTTTCCGTGCAACACTGAGATAAGATATATATAAGATATATAGAATTGGGCTGCCTATGAAATGTTAGGCACTAGCAACATGAAATTTTTTCTTTTACAAACAGCAATGAAATTAATAACACGGTATGAAATGACAACGAGTGCCTTGGATATTTTACCTGCATTAGTTAATCCTCCTTTTTTGCTATAAGCTTGGAGTTTCAGCTATAAAAGATTACAGGACATTTTTGTGCACATGTGAAAAAAAGCAGGTCCTTGCATCAAGCACCTGTATGACCCTGATTTTTTTTTTTCTTTTGACTTAGCAGAGCATAGGCAACCAGCTGAAACAAAAAATTAAAAAAAAAGATTACACGTATTTCTGGTAAATCATTTATCTGCTTGTCTCATGTATACTGCTTTTTTCTTAAGATTGCAGTTCTGTTTACTGGCATGTTACATGCTAAAAAGAGTAGGAGTTTGGCGTATAGCGGTTTGGTTTCGGTGTTTATGTTTTCGGTACGTGTGTACCATACTGAGAGGGTACTCTGGCGACTTGTTTTAACCCACATAAAGCTCTTAATTTTCCAGAGTGTTTATTTTCTTTGAAAATTTGCATTTTTTTTGTAAGTAGCACAGATTTGTTTCTTCAGTGTCAGCCATGTAGGCTGGACGGCCAACAGTCACGGCGTCGGAGGCCGTCAGTGTAAGCCAGACAGATTTTTAGGTGAGGTTTGGGTGGGTGTTGAAGCTTCGGGGGCGAGGGCAGGGGGTGGGCTAAACAGGTGTCTCTGCAATTCAGAGCCTCTCTGTCCTTTTAGCATTTTTCCCCGTGAACATGCTGGGCGTGAGGAGGCCCTAAACGATCACAGATTTATGAGCTGAAATCAAGCAGTACAGCAGATCAGGTTGGCGTCTGTCAATACAAACGGTTAATATGCATCAGAGTTAACGCGGCAAAACATTTCACATTAACTCTCACTAAATGCAAAGACAAAAATAATAGCTGGTATAGCGAAGAACAGATTTAAAAGTTTTATTTTCATTCCCTGTTTCCTGCACAAATCAGGAAAAAAAATCGTTGTCCAGTGAAAACCTCGTACTGTATATCCTAAACACATTTGTCAGGAGATGAGAAAAACTGTATTTTCTTAATAATTTAGCAGCTTAAATATTTATTTACATGGGTTTTCTAATGCTTATAATTGGCTTGATATTAGTTAAAAACACATGTAGAGACATAAAGGGTGACCAGTAAAATAGGTCTATTTAAAAAAAAAATTAAAAAGATTAAATATCGAGGTACAAGGTTTGTGTCGGACAGCGATGAATGCAGGGACGAGCACAGGTACGGGCTATTGTTGCCCGTACCTTGTGACGTTTTATCTAAAATTTGCGATTAGTTTTTTTCCTAGTAAATTTGGAATTTTCATATGAGACTGTGAAACATTCTCATAAATTTGCCCCATCTTTTATCATGTTTGAAATTATTTTTCTTTCTTTTTTCTTTTAATAAAAGCCCTTTTCCACAAAATGTGGAGACTGTGACAATTTGAGGCCATTTTTGCTAATGGATTTACTTCTTTTCTTGAATATGTGAAGGTCAGAAATTCACGTTTTCATCCAACTTTGCAGCTTGTCCTCACCATTTTTCTCCCTTATGTTGCCTTTGATTTTTTTTCTTTTAAAATTTTTAATTTTTTTCTGTTAAATGTGTTTCTTTTGTAATTTGGTGACGTTTCCTCAAAAATTTACTTTTTTCTCTCACAAATTTAGTGCACTTGTTTTTTTTAATGCAGTTGTAACTGAACATATGTGACTTTTCCTCATAAATTTGCAACTTTTCTCATGAATTTGTGACTTGTCTTATAAATTCACATTGTTTTCCTTGTAATTTTATTCCAATTTCAAGATAGAGCAACAGCCTGTCAACATACCTGTGCACAACCTGGACGAATTGTCGTGTTTTGGTTGCTATTTTTAAATAAAAAAAGAACAATTTTAACAAACAGAAAAAGTATTGGTATCAGAATCAGCAACTGAACAGTTTTCTGTTTATAAGATAAAAATGATAAATTATTGGTGGGTCACAAAATCGAATATAGTGTAGTATCATGATACTTTATGCCCACAATACTGAATTGATTCAGTATTGAAATACTTTACGATACTGTATCAATTCAGTATCTCAATGCTTTGTGCCCACAATACATTATCAATTCCATATTGTGATACTTTGTGTCCATGATGCTGTATCAACTCAGTATCATGATACTTTGTATCCACAAAACTGTATCAATTCAGTATCGCAATATTTTGTCCATGATACTGTATTGATTCAGTATCATGATATTTTGTGCCTGCAAAACTGTATCGATTCAGTATCACAATACTGTATCGATTCAGTATTGCAATATTTTACAGTACTGTATCAATTCAGTATCACAATATTTTGTGTCCACGATACTGCATCGATTCAGTATTGTGATACTTTGTGTCCATGATACTGTATTGATTTAGTATTGCAATACTTCAATAAAAGTATTTAAATGTTGCAAATAAAAATTCAATTTTTTGGGTACCAGAGTAATAAAAACAGCTGACTTTTCAGTCCATTTGTTCACTGTCTGGTTAGGTCAGCACAGGATGTGAAATCACAATATATATTGTAATACTCAATATAATATCGTATTGTGGCCCAAATATTGGGATGATATTGTACTGTGGGCCTTCTGGCGATTTCCACTCCTAGTGTAAATCAAAAGCTATACGAACCTAATTCAGATAAAAAATTAAGCAAAACTCATTGTCTGTTTTTAAATTACTCTAGAATAGCGTTGTGGTAGCTGATTTTCTTCTTTATTTTTAATCGTCACCCCTTCTCATTGTTGATAATATAGCACTTGTCACTCTGCCTTGGATTCTGTATCTGTCTCTCTAATCGGAGGTACAGTCGGTTGAGTATAAAATGAGGACCGGATTTCAGATCCGGGACTACCTACGTGCACTGTTCAATTTTCCCAGTTTACAGTCGGATGCTCAAGGGAAAAAAAATAGCTCTTATGCTGACAGATTAGTGTGGTGTCGTTGCTTTATTAAAAACAAAACAAAAAAAAGAAAAAAATGAAAGGAAAAAAAGAAAAAAACTAGAAACTTTTGCCAGCCATGTCTCTAAGAACTAAACGACGGTTTAGCTCTGGGAGGTATTAATGCAGGAACCGCCATAGAAATATCCTGCGTCAATATTTCAAACTATAGAAATACTTTACTGCTCAGTACAAAATCTACAAATTTGATTTACAAATATAAATAAAATATGTTGATAATTTTTTTAAAGTATCACTTCAGCATTTTAGGGAAGAACCTTATTTAAATTTTGTTTTTATTTTTCTTTATTGTTGATTCTCTTTTTTTTTTTTTAAGTACTGGCCACATCCAGGACTCGATCACTATATAATGAACTGTAATGTCTCTCATCTTTTTTGCCTTTACTATATCAAGTCTTCAGGTTGAACAAAAATTTGCATTTTTGGGGAGAGATTTATGATATAAATATATAGAGAGAACTTAAAATACATAGGAAAATGCACACTCCTGTAAGTTCCTATGTTCAAAACACATCTATGGTCTACTTTTTCCTGTATTTAGAATGGTATTTGGAATTAATGTTCACTTAGTGTAGGCACTTATAGTATTTATGTTGGAGCCTGTATTTTTAACTGTTTTTTGCCTGTACTCTTTAAAGGTTTCAGTGTACCCTTTTTTTTTCTGTAGTGAAAAAAAAAAATCCCAACAAGCTGCCACCGTATATTTTCTTAATTTGGCAGGATAATATAGTGTGAATAATTTGTATGCTTGAAAATAAGTATGTTTTTTGAAAAATGAAACATTGTGGTGTCCCCCAAGGGTTAGAGGTCATATGATGACCTTTTCAGGCAGTCCCGCTGGAGTGACCACAATGAGGTAAAAACAGGTGGTTGTACATATCTTTTTAGTTTGTTTTATATATTTTTCTCTCCTGCCATTTTATATGCAGTAATACAAGCTATTGTTGGGTTTTCTTGGTAGCCAACTTTTTACTGTCCTTGATCATGTACCACCTAAAAAAACATTCCAGCTGTTTTTTGAAAAAGACGTTTTGTCATATGCAATCAGTCTGACATCAATCTGTAATGCTTCTGTCTTTTTTCTACTGTTTTCTCTTTCTTTTTTACATTTGTTTCCACTGCCAAAAGAACCACAGTGCTTTATGATTTACCCATGGTACATCTCATATGCAAGACATATTCTGAAATGAACTGAAATTACAAAGAGCAGAGTTTGGTACATGCTGTCATTGCTTAATGGTTTTGAGGTACATTGTTTTTTTTTCAAGATTTCTGCCTGATTTCATCCTGTGTATTTACTCTCAAGCTGATTATTCTGACCTGAACTTCAAGTTGACCTATTGCATTGTTTGACTTTATTTATTATGACTAGATGCAAGCGTGTTCCGTTCAAAGCCACTGCACAAAGAAAAAGAAAGAAAGGAGACAAAAAACAGTTTGGTTTTCTCTCCTGACAAATTGTGATGGTTTGATTTCTCTAATGACCAAAGGTCATTGACCAACATTTATGAGTTCAGGCTCAATTTACAGATTTCTTTTTTTCTTTCCAGTTATGGAGATGCCACTCTATTTTCAGCTGTTGTCTGCATTATTTTCTTCACTCAGCCATTTTGTCTTGAAAAAAAGTAATAAAAAAGTATTGCATACACATGTGATTTTGGTGCTTTTTTTAAAAAAAATCATGGTCTATTGTGCAATCAAAAATATTTAATAAAAGTAAAAATATGTAATAAAAAGTAAAAAGAGAAGAAACACCAGAACACACAACCATAAATATTTTCTACATTTTACTGAATGTATTTTATGTACATTTCTGAACAGAGCTGCTAATGACACCTTAGGGTGAACTGTACTCACTACTCTGCTTTTAGTTTTTCCTGCACTTTTGAACTTGGATCTTAGTGCTAAGGACCTGCACTTATATTTAAGCAATATTACACTCAAGGTTGTACAGTTTCATTGAATATATAACTACGGTGAAGCCGTCAACATGATTCCCTAAGTTGAAGCGATGATTGCTTTTAAGTTAAGATGACTTATATTTTTAAGGCAGCAGCTTTTGTTTCTGCGTTTAACTAACTGTTGCTGCCTTAAAAATTTGAAACTATTTTTCTTGAATGTAAGCCTTGTCACTTTAGGTATAATGTCTGAAAGTGAGTTCGATATCCCAAATGTGTCATGACAGTTTAAGTTAGATAAAAGACACAAGGCTTTGATTTTTTTTACAGTGTTTCAGAAAAATATGTCCAATATGTCTGCTACCAGACAATATCAATCAGGTAAAACTGTTTTCTGGATAATGTTAGCTCACATTCTCATATGAATGAGCAGGACCATTTTTAGCTTTTTAGGGACCCTGTGCAAGATTGTGACTGAGAGCTGCTATTTTGTAATGGGGAGAGTTCAAAACCTTTAAAATAAAAAAGAACAACCTCTCCCAACAAAAACATTAAAAAATAATCTTGGGTCACTGTCTCGATGAACAGAAAAAAATTCAACCATTACACAGAATAAACATTTAACCATTATGAAAGTTGCAAATTCACAAGAAAAAAAGTCACAAATTTACAATAAGAAGTTGCAAATGTATAGGGGAAAAAAGATGCAAACTTATATCAAAATAGTTAAAAATTTAATAGAAAAAAAGTCAAATTCATAAGAAAAAAGTTGCAAATTTATGAGAAAAGGGCAGAAAAGATATGAGAAAAAATTCATAAATTAAGAAAAAAAGTGGATATTTACAAGAAAAAAATAGCAAATTTATGAGAAAAAAGTTGGAAGTTTAATTAAATAGCAGTAAATTTACAAGAAAAAAATGAAGGTAATTTTAATTCTCCAAATGCTGAGGCTAAGCTTGCAGCTTGGGAGCTTCCTCAGGGAAATCTGCTCATAGATAGAAACACAGTTAAATTGCTTTTTAGACAGCACAAAAGCTTTCCTTACGTAACCCAATTTTTCATTAACGTTTTAACTAAAAAGACACTGTGAAGCTGCACTAGATATTATTTTGATGAGAAGCAATAGGGTAAATCACTTAGTGAGGACACACTGTTCTGCCTTATTAGACAGACCATTAAATCAGCCCCAATACTGAAGAGATCATTTTTCAGGGGAGGCTATAGTCCAACTCCATCACACAGTTGCAATTAAAATCACTTTCAGTAAAGTTGCTGCATAGAGCATGTTCAGGTGCTCACTTGTTTCTCTGTGCTGTGTCCACATATAGTTCCACGAGGCACACGTTACGGGGGTGGAAGCTTGCCATCAAATCTGTGGACTGTGGCCTTGTCAGGTCAGCCGAGCATCTGTCTTATATCTACTGCAAACTTCCATCTCCTGCCTCTCACTCCCTGTTTTACCCCCCCTCTGATTATACTCCCCCCTCCCACCCCTCCAATGCTGTCCTCCCCCAGCTGAAGATATCGTTCCCTTTTTCTCCTTCATGCCTTTGGCTTCCTCTTTCATTAAGCTTTATCTAACTTTATGTATGTCCTCCAAGTACATCCAAATCTCTCTCTTTCCTTCCGACCGCTCCCCTCCCCGTTTCCTTCTATCCCCACTGAAGCACTGGAGGGCAATGTAACAGACTAATCACTCTCCTTGTCCGAGCCCGTTGCTGTTTGCCTAGCAGGGCCAGATTAAAGTTCACAGATAGAGAGAGGTTCCTGCTTAGGCCAGGTGTTGACAGTTGAGATAAAGCAGAGTCGCAAGGAAGTGGGGCTGGTTGGGTGGTGTTGGGAGAGAGCAGCCCTCTGTGTGTTCTTGCACATACACACACTTTTAATCTTTAGGAGGGGTGTGTGTGTGTGTGTGTGGGGGGGGGGGGGTTACCCCTGCTCACTGGTATAAGATCACCCAAGTTCAATGTCAGGAGAACAACAATGCTCTGGCCCACAAATCCTGCCACCAATCAGCCCATGCATAGCAGACATAGTTTTCCCATAGCAGGCCCTTGGCTCTTGCCTACCATCCCCAGCCTCCCCCTTCCTTGCTGTGTGGACATATGTCTTCGGCTTGTAAAATAAGAGCCTCCGATTGTTGCAGAAAATAGGTACCAGCAGACTTATTTGACCCCCCCCCCCCATTTTATTAACAAAAACAATGACATGTATCTGTGTTACTTTAATTTTGTGTTTTAGGGTATTTTCATAACCATTTTCATTTGCCTTGGTCCGAATCACTTCAGGATTTTGTCAGCTTGGGTTGTCTTCCCCTTGGATTGTTTCATTCAATAGTACAAAATCCCAAGCACACCAAAATATATCATTTTGGTATCAGAAAATATGCAAAAATGTCTTGTCCTCTCATTGGTCAGATGTCTGCCTCGGTAACAAGAAAAGTAAATGCAGGAAGAGTTGTTGGCAACATGTCTCTGAGAGAGAGGCAATGGAGGTTAACATAGGTGGATTTGTTATGGCCCTGGCGATTTTTTTTTATTATATTACTTGCATTTACCACTTAAGACAAATTAAATAGTTTGAAAATGAAGAAAAGCTACAAATTCAAATCACCGTGTTGATTGGGAGTGGGAATCACCGGAAGCCACATGACGAAATACAACTCCAATTCTAGTGAAGTTGGAACATTCTGTGAAACATAAATAAAACAAAATAAAGTGATTTAAAAATCATTTTCAATATATATTTAACTGAATACACTACGAAGACAATATACAATATTTAATAATCAAACTGATAAACTTTGTTGTTTTGCTGCAAATCTTCACTCATTTTGAGTTTGATGCCTGCAACACGTTCCAAAAAAAAGCTGGGACAGGGGCAAGAAAAGACTGGGAAAGTTGAGGAATGATCAAAAAACACCTTTTTGGAACATTCCACAGGTAAACAGGTTAAAGGAAACAGGTGAGTGTCATGACTGGGTATAAAAGAAGCATCCCCGAAGGGCTCACAAGCAAGGATGGGGCAAGGTTCACCACTTTGTGAATAACTATGTGGGCAAATAGTCCAACAGTTTAATAACAACATTTTTCAACTTACAATTGCTAGGAATTTAGGTATTTCATCAGCAGCAGTCCATAATATCATCAGAAGATTCAGAGAATCTGTATAAATTTCTAGCAGCAAAGCTGAAAATCAACACTGAATGTCCATGACCTTCAATCCTGCTTTAAAAATCAACACCATTCTGTAAAGGATACTACCACGTGGGCTCAGGAACACTTTGGAAAACGACTGTTAGTTTACACAGTTTGTCGCTACATCTACAAGTGCAAGTTAAAACTCTATCATGCAAAGCCAAAGCCATATATCAACAACACCCAGAAATGTCATTGGTTGCCCTGGGCTCAAGCTTATCTGAGATGGACTGACACAAAGTGAAAAAGTGTGCTGTGGTCTGACAAGTCCACATTTCAAATTGTTTTTGGAAATCATGGATGTTGTGTCCTCTGGGCTAAAGAGAAAAATGACCATCCAGATTGTTATCAGCATTAAGTTAAAAAAACAACATCTGTGATGGTATTGGGGTGTGTTAGTGCCCATGGCATGGTTAACTTGCACATCTGTAAAGGCACCATTAGCACTGTGGCAGCACAGCAACTGACCCTTGGCCATGAGATGTTGGGTTCAATCCCACCCCCTGACCAACAGTGATATGTGTGGAGTTTGCATGTTCTCCCCGTGTCTGCATGGGTTTACTCCGGGACTTTTCTGGTTCCCTCCCACAGGGGCCAAAAACATGCAGGTTAAGTTAATTGGCATCAACTGGGGAGGTATGAATGTGAGTTGTCCCTTGCCCCTTTCCCCTTCCCCCCAGGCCACAGTTGTAAATAAGAATGTGTTCTTAATCTGTCCTGCCTGGTTAAATAAAGGTTAAATTAAAAAAAATAAATAAATAAAATTAATGCTGAACGGTACATACAGGTTTTGGAGCAACATATGCTGCCATCCAAGCAACATCTTTTTCAGGGACATCCCTGCTTATTTCAGCAAGACAATGCCAAGCCACATTCTGCACATTACAACAGCGTGGCTTTGTAATAAAAGTGTGCTGGTACTAGACTGGCCTGCCTACAGTCTTGATCTGTCTCCCATTGAAAATGTGTGGCACATTATGAAGTACAAAATACAACAACGAAAAACCCGGACTGTTGAGTAACTGAAGTTGTATATCAAGCAAGAATGGGAAAGACGAGCAGGCTATAAGTCTGGATCTGGATACCGTGAAGAGGACCCTCTCCAGGATCAACCCACGCAATGCAGCTGGACCAGGCGACATACCAGGTAGCGTTTGGAAGGAATGTGCGGAGGAACTCAAGAATGTCCTGGCCGACATCTTCAACATCTCCCTGAGTCAAGCTGTTATCCCCATGTGTTCCAAAACTGCTACCACAATACCAGTCCCAAAGAAGCCCATCCCACCCAGCCACAAGTACAGGCCCATAGCACTGATCTCCATCATAATGAAGTGCTTCGAGCGGCTGGTCATGCAGAACATCAAGTCCACCCTCCCTCCCTCCAACAACCCATCTCAGTTTGCATACAGGTCAAACAGATCCACAGAAGATGCCATCTCTGCCACTCTCCATCCAGCCCTCACCCACCTGGACTCTAAGAACTCCTATGTGCGAATGCTGTTCTTGGACTTCAGTTCAGCATGCAATAAAATCATCCCCCAGCACCTAATGCAAAAACTCAGACAGCTTGGGACTCAAAACCTCTCTCTGTAACTGGGTGCTGGACTTTCTCACAGGGAGGCCACAGAACGTGGGGGTCGGCAGCAACATCTCCAAGACCATCACATTGAGCACAGGGGCCCCACAAGGGTGCATGTTCAGCCCGCTGCTCTTCATCCTGCTGATCCATGACTGCGTACCAGCCTATAGCACCAACCACATCATCAAGTTTGCGGATGACACAACGGTGGTGGGCCTCATCACAAAAAAGTACGCGGCCGATACCACCTTGGTTGAGCTCATCACCGATGACGATGAGAAGGCATACAGGGTGGAGGTAGAGAATCTGCTGCTGTGGTGCCAAGCAAACAACCTAAAACTGAATGTCCAAAAAACTCATACTGGACTTCAGAAAGAACAGACAGGACCACCCCCATCCTCACAAATGGCAACTGCATGGAAACCATCCCCACCTTCAGGTTCCTGGGCACCCACATCTCCTCTGACCTCTCCTGAACTGTCAACATCAGGGCCCTGGTGAAGAAAGCCCAGCAGTGGCTACACTTCCTCTGTGTCCTGAAGAAAAACAACCTGGACCAGAAGCTGCTGCTGGCCTTCTACTGCTGCTCAGTGGAGGGTGTGCTCACCTACTGTCTGGGTGTGTAGTACGCTGGCTCCACGACCGAGAACAGGAAGGCTGTGCACAGGGTCACCAACACCACCCAAAAAATTATCGACGACCCTCTGTCCACCCTGGAAGATATCTCCAGATCCTCCTGTCTCAGAAGGATCAAGGCCATCACAGGAGACCCCTCATATCGCGCCCACCACCTGTTTGACCTGCTTCCCTCTGAACGACAGTTCAGATCAATCAGGTCCCACACCTCCAGACTGATAAATAGTTTCTTCCTACACCCCTCCCTCCGAACGCTCACATGCACAGAACTGAGGAATTTTTAAATTATCACAATAACACACCTGTCCTTGCACTCCGCACTTTCATGTATATTGACCCATCTGTGAAACCACTGCTATGTATATTTTCCATTATCCTTGGGCCATTTTACTCAATTGTGTTCAATTGTGTGTTCCGTGCCCGTAACTCTTATGCACATAGTTCCATCCATGACGCTCCTACCATACCTATGAATATTTCCAGAATCCTGGGCTATTTTTATTTCAGTCGTGTGTTTAATTGTGTGTTCTGTAACTGTGTTTTTATCTAATCCTTCTATCTTACTTTATTGCGCAGTAGCCTGGAGGAGCACCCACAATTTTGTTGTAACAACTGTATGATGACTATAAAACCTTTTCTATTGTATTCTATTCTATTCTAAAATCTTTCAGAAAACTGCACAACAAAAAGAAATTCTTGTCAAAATTATCTTGTGAGAGAAGAACAAGCATAAAGCCTTGATTTAGGCTATTTTATCTTACTGAGATTTCCCTTTTTAGTGTGACAGATACTGCCTTCAGCATAAAATTACATCAGTGAAGTATTCCTGATTCAAACAATGCACAACAGCAGCAATGGAAAAACCTGCACAGGTGGCTGGAAAGCACAGCCAATAGCATGTCTTATGTTTTTAGATGTCTTTCTTCTGGCCTTCTTTAAAGAAAAATCCTTCATTATGTCCTTTTAATCCAGCTCATGAATATTGTCATACTCTATGGATGCATGCTTGATCCAGTCTACTTTTTACCAAGTTCGGAGTCCACTGTCCCACCCACAGCTGTCTGATGTAAGCAATCATGCACTTTCTTTTCCCTTCTCCTCCAGGTGAGGGCTTTAACGGCTCACCTGTCTCCTCCATGCAGTACCAGCCTCCTCCACTTGATACTCCAGCTTAGAAAAAGCCTTTATGCTTTGGGATTTTTTGAACAGTTTGTTTTCCCTAAGCTCTTTTCCTCTTAATTTTGTGAGCGCCACTTTCAAACTTTTTTCTGGACCTTTTGACCGAGCTAATTACTTCTTATGACTCACTGGTGCTTCCATAGTCACATGTCAAAACAATTCCTCTGATAGGCTATTGTTACGTGGTACCCATGTGGGGCACTTGTAAATTAGACCAATAAGCAGCCACACATGAATATGAAGAGATGGACATAGAATCTGACCAATTAAAAACAATGTGATCTTTTTCATTGGCTCATGATAGGCCCTGATCTTTGTAGGCCCCTGGGCTTCAGCCCAGCCTAGCCTGTTCATTAAAGCAGCCTTGAATATATGGGACAGCACACATCCCTCTTGGGACAAACATATTTAGCCCTAGTTGGCAACCCTAATTTGAGCTGACATTTTTTCAATGCTAAATGTAAACTGGGCTTAAACATTAAATGCTAAGCTAGTTCCAAGCTAGTCCTATTTCTATATTTTTGTGCATTAGCCCGCTTTTTTTTTTTTTTTTGTATATTCAGTTGAAACAAGCAGTCTGTCACCAAACAGGTATTCTGACTGGCTTATTGGGATGATAAATCCAACTTCAGGTTATCCATGTTGTTGGTAACCGCGGCAGAACACCAAACATAAGTAAGTTGTGTTCACTTATATCACGCTTTTTCTTATCTCTAGATAACCAAAGTGTTTTACAGATCCTGCTATCCACCCATTCACACACTGATGGCGGCGGAGCAGCCATACACAGGCGCTGGCCTGACCCACCAGGAGCAACTGGGGGTTCAGTATCTTGCTCAAGGACACTTCGACATGCAGACTGCAGAGAGAGTGGGAAGTGAACCACTGACCCTCCGGTCAGTAGTTGGCCACACTACACCTGCACCACAGCTGCAGGTGTAGTGTGTACCTTAAATGCTAAGGTAGCACTGTTCTGTATGGAAGCCTTGGCATTTTCAGATGAATGGAATCAGAAAATGTATTGCAAAACATTTTAAAGCAGACTACAAGGAGACCATGTTAATTAAATAAATACATCCTGGTGTGAATCATCATATTGTGGGAGCATGGTGTGGGGGTTTTCTCCACCCAGAGAGACAGGGGGAAAGAGGAGGAGAATGGACCAAATGAAGAGGTGTCACTGGGGGGCATCAGATGGAACAGTTGGGTCTGTGCAACCCCCGGGGAGCGTAAGAATGACCGGAGCCACGGAGAGAAGAAAGGTGTGAAAGCGGCGCCGGTGTATGTTATGTTAATGTGCCACACATTCCTTTGTTAAACAACAATGTATGATTGTCGGAAGCTCCGGGTTTCGGTGCATGGGATTAAAGATATAAAAGGGAATGCACAGAGACCCAAAAGCACTGTAGCGCTGTTTCGCTGTTGGCTGTTATGTTGTTGAAGAAAGAATAAAGCCTTGTGTCGTTCAGCTCGTTGCCTTGCCTATTCCTTTCTCCACACTGGTGACCCTGATGTGCCATGGAGATCAAGTCGAGCACCGCCCCGGAGACTACCAGGAGGAAAAGCACCAGCGCCGCATGAGCTGATTCAGTCAAACTCCCGGACTTCTGACTTCATGACCCACCAGCGTGGGCTTCACACAGAGAAGCCCAGTTCGCACTCCACGGGATAACAATGGACGACACAAAATGCTACTACGTGTTCGCGGTGCCAGATGCACGTGCCACGCAACAGGCGACAAGCCTGCTCCAGGAACCGTTGGCCCTGGGTTCTTTTAGGACTGCGCTCCGCACCTAAGGAGGATTTGGCAGCCTCCCCAGCAGAACTCATTTTTTCTCAGCCGCTGCTGATCCCTGGAGAGTTTCTACCGGAAAACCCCGCACCGAGGCTGATCCGCCCATACAATTTTTACACAGACAGAGGCTGGGAGCGACCTGGCCTGGCCCACCATTGTTTCCCCGCACATTCGTCCCAAGAAGCTTGCAGAAGGCTGGTTTTGTTTTCGGCAGGCCCGATGCACACCAGACCCCGGCATGGACGCCCACCATTAGTGGCTCCGCAAGTTGGCGATCCCTCGGCAGGGACCTGCGCTCACTGAGCTGATGTGTTTTTCCCCCCCTGCCCCTTTCCCTCCACAGACTGACGTGCCCTCCGGTACACCTCACCAGCAGGACGGTTCTACTGGATCGGCAACCCTCCGCTACAGCCGCTATGGGCGCCGGCTTGAGCCCAAAGGATGGGGGGGGGGTTAGAGCCCCTTCTGGGTGTTCGGGGGAGGGGGGGCGGTGTGGGGGTTTTCTCCACCCAGAGAGGCAGGGGGAAAGAGGAGGACTATGGACCGAATGAAGAGGTGTCACCGGGGGGGCATCAGACTGAACAGTTAGGTCTATGCAGCCCCCAGGGAGAGTAAGAATGACCGGAGCTACGGAGAGAAGAAAGGTGTGAAAGTGGCGCCGGAGTATGTCATGTTAATGTGCCACACATTCCTTTGTTAAACAACAATGCATGATGGTCGGAAGCTTTGGGTCTCGATGCATGGGATTAAAGATATAAAAGGGGAATGCACAGAGACCCAGGAGTGCTGTAGCGCTGTTAGCACTGTTTCGCTGGTGGCTGTTATGTTGTTGGAGAAAGAATAAAGCCTTGTGTCGTTTAACTCATTGCCTCACCTATTCCTTTCTCCACAGTATCAGTATTGTGAGGACTGTTTCTTGTCAAACAGCTTCATGCTATGGAAAAGAAGGTGCAGTATATACATGATATACATGTTCACATTTTAACAAGTAAATGCCACTTCAGTTAATTAATAATAATAAGATAAGATAAGATAAGATAAGCCTTTATTAGTCCCACAACGGGGAAATTCCAGGATTGCAACAGCACAGGGATAGCAACACTCAGAGCAACAATCAGAAGGCAAGAAAAAAAACAAGCAAGCAAGAGCAGCTAATATACATATGTACGTATTACTATAAAATATATATATATACACACACACACAGACACACAGTGCAGAGCATTGTAGCTGGATGGAATAAATATATGAATATATGAACACACAGTGCAGAGCATTGTAGCTAGATGGAATAAATATGTAAATATATAAACACCCACAGTACGGAGCATTGCAGCTAGGTGGAATAAATATGCAAGTATATAAACACACACAGTGCGGAGCAATGTAGCTAGATGGAATAATATGTAGATATATAAATATACGTATAAACACACCCAGTGCTGAGCATTGTAGCTAGATGGAATAAATATGTAAATATATAAACACACACAGTGCAGAGCATTGTTGCTAGATGGAATGAAACAGCATAACCGTCTACTTAGTTATCCTACATGGTATGATTATGTGCCCATACATATTCTCACCCTCCATAGCGACCGGTATGTTCCTAGTTGTATGCCGGAGGGGACCATTGTGTAAGTCTATTGCATCTTTTGCATTCAAAAAACTATTAGTTTGTTACGTCTTTTTGCTATCTCTGCGAGCAGCCCTGCTTAGGTTGTACAGTCTGACAGCCGTTGGTAGGAAGGACCTACGAAACCTCTCGGTTGTGCACCTGGGATGATGTAGTCTGCTGCTAAATGAGCTCCTCAGTGCATTCAGTATGTCCTGCATAGGGTGGAACTCGGACTCCAGCAGAGATGACAGTTTAGCCACCGTCCTTCTCTCTCCTATCTCCTCCATCGGATCAAGGCGCTGCCCCAGGACAGAGCTAGCTTTCTTAATCAGTTTGTTCAGTCTCTTCCTATCGGCTGCAGTAATGCCACTGCCCCAGCAGACCACTCCAAAAGTGATGGCTGATGCCACCACCGTGTCATAGAATGACTTCAGCAGCACCCCTTGTACACCAAAAGACCTGAGTCTCCTCAGCAGGAACAGCCTGCGCTGTCCCTTCTTGTAGAGTGCATCAGTATTGTGTGACCAGTCTAGTTTATTGTTCAGATGAATACCCAGGTACTTATAGGATGTCACCATCTCGATGTCTGTTCCCTGTATATTTACTGGTACTGTGAGGGGCTGCCCATGCCTGCGGCAGTCCACCACCAGCTCCTTAGTTTTCCTCGCGTTGATCTGGAGGCAGTTCCGATGGCACCAGTCCACGAAGTCCTGGATAAGCCCTCTGTACTCAGCTTCATCTCCATTGGAGATGAGGCCAACGATCGCAGAGTCATCAGAGAACTTCTGTAGATGGCAGTGTGTTGTGTTGTGTGAGAAGTCCGCAGTATAAAGAGTGAACAGGAAGGGAGCCAGCACCGTTCCCTGGGGGGCCCCCGTGCTACTGATGATCGTGTCGGACACACAGTCCCGGGTTCTCACAAACTGAGGCCGGTTCGTGAGGTAGTCCAGGATCCATGATGACAGGTGCTGGTCCACCCCTGCGCGCAGCAGCTTGTCCTTCAGGATCATCGGTTGGATGGTGTTGAAAGCACTGGAGAAGTCAAAGAACATGATCCTCACCATATTCCCGGGCTTCTCCAGGTGGGACAGAGAACGGTGAAGGAGGAAGATCACCGCATCCTCCACCCCAATGCCATGCTGGTAGGCGAACTGGAGTGGATCCATCGCTGGTTCCACCAGGGGGCGGAGGTGAGCAAGGAGCAGTCTCTCCAGGGTCTTCATCAAGTGGGACGTCAAGGCCACCGGTCTGTAGCTGTTCAGGTCTTTGGGGTGGGAAGTTTTTGGTACAGGTACCACACAAGATGTTTTCCACAGCTGTGGTACCCTCCCCAGTTTCAGGCTCATGTTGAAGATATACGTCACAATCCCACACAGCTGGTCTGCACAGGACTTGAGGAGCTTTGCGCTGATGCCGTCCGGTCCCGGCGCCTTCCTCGCCTTGATCTTCCTCAGCTCCGTCCTCACCTGGGTCCTGGTCAGGGTCAGGATGGGGGGCTGTGTGTTGGGAGTGGGGGGGTGTTGGTGGAGTGGGGAGTGGGCAGCAGGACTTGATTTCTTTAGAGGCAGCAGTGGTTGTTGTGCAGTCAGGGGGGAGGGCGGTTGGTCAAATCTATTGAAAAACAGATTCAGGTTGTTCGCCCACTCCCTGCCCCCTGTGGCCTGGGGGGAGGTATTCTGGAGCCCCGAGATGGTTTTGAGGTTTCTCCAGACCCCGCTGATGTCGCTCTGTTGCAGCTTGTCCTCCATCTTCTTCCTGAAGCTGTCCTTGCCTTCTCTGATCTTTCTCCTCAGCTCCCTCTGTACGGACTTCAGCATCTCCCTGTTCCCTGACCTGAAGATCCTCTTCTTCTCTCTCAGAAGTGTTTTTATCTCAGGGTTGATCCAGGGTTTGTTGTTTGAGTGACGCCGTATGGTCTTGGTAGGAACGGATTTGTCCACACAGAAGCTGAGGTAGCCCGTGAAGGTGTGAATGAGGCCATCGATGTCCTCACCATGTGGATCGCAGAGCTGCTTCCAGGCGGTGGCTTCAAAACAGCCCTTTAGGGTGTCCATTGTCTCCTCAGACCATAACTCCACAGTGTGCATGGCCGGAGGTTGTCTGTGCACTAGGGGTTTGTACACCGGCCGGAGATGAACCAAGTTGTGATCCGATCTCCCGAGTGGGGGGAGTTGTGATGAGGTGTACGCCTCCTTAGTGTTTGCGTAGAATAAATCCAGTGTTTTATTGTCTCTAGTGTGGCATGTGACATACTGGGTGAACGTGGGTAGAATGGGAGACAGTGAAACATGGTTGAAATCGCCTGAGATGAGGAGAAGAGCATCTGGGTGTTCTGTCTGCAGCCTGCTGGTTACTGAATGGATGACGTCACGTGCTGTCCCAGCGTTCGCCGTCGGATTTGCATAAACAACAATGCAGATCACGTGTGAGTGTTCTCTCGGGAGATATGTAGGCCTCATGCTAACAGCTAGCAACTCAATGTCTTTGCTGCAGTGTCGTTGTTTAACAGTGATATGTCCCGGTCTGCACCAGTTGTTGTTAACATACATTATCACTCCACCGCCCCTAGCCTTGCCACTGTCTGGTGTTCGGTCAGCTCGTATCATGTGAAAACCCTCCAGCTCAATGTTAGCATCTGCTGCTAGTTCAGTTAGCCACGTCTCAGTAAACAAAAGGAGAGAGCACTCCCGGTATGTGCTATCATAACGGGAGATAGCCGCTAGCTCATCTAACTTTCCCAGTATCGACCGTACATTTCCCATGACAACAGATGGAAGGGAGGGTCTGTACCTTATATTTTTTGTCCTCCGCCTTACTCCAGCCCGGCAGCCGCGGCGTTTTCGCCTCAGTTCTCTCGGTATGTCGAGTTTTTCCAATGGGGCCGGGTGGCGGTTGAATGCTAGCAGCTGTTCCCTGCTGTATCGTATCCTGCTATAGACAGTGGCTCCGTCCACCGGCTCAGGAGACATTTAGGACGATCTGTGTGTCCGTGATATAAGTGGGGTGAAAAAAAAAGACGGATCAAAAGAGAGAGGAAGGGAAAAAGACTCGGAATCGAGCCGCTGTTGCAAAAGGCAGCCTACTCGTGTGGCGCCGAGAGAAAAAAAAATTAATTATCTATGAAGTGGAGTGGTATGGACATTGTGCAGAGGGTGACGTTAATTTCTATCATCAGTACTCTGAGAAGGACTATTTGTCAATCAAACTGCTCAGTTGGAAGTAATTGTTGTATAATCCTCGTTAATTGTGACATGTTCATCAGCCAAGCTCCATTAGTTATGTAATTCAGCTCTACCTCGTTTTAGTTTGCCATGCTGTCTCACCTGTAGGTGTTATCTCGTAACTTGTAGACAAGGATGAGGCCAGGAGTGGAGCTGGACACTACTTTATTCTATAAACTGGACTGTACACCTGACCGTACATGCAGCCGCTTGGCAGAGGAAAAGCGAAAGAGACTTTTCCTCTACCAGCAGCCCCTCTTATACCACCGGAGATGGCGGAACCGGAAACCGGGGCCGCCATCCCGTACCACACAAATAAGAGCTCCAACATGAACCACATACAGTACATAAGATAAGATAAGATAAGATAAGCCTTTATTAGTCCCACAATGGGGAAATTCCAGGATTGCAACAGCACAGGGATAGCAACACTCAGAGCAACAATCAGAAGGCAAGAAAAAACAACATCTAGTAAACATATGTCCATATTACTATAAATGTATATATAGAGACACACAGTGCAGAGCATTATGGTTGGTTGGTGAATGTGCAGCAGAAAGTCTAAGCTCTCTCTCCGCGGATGCGGCGGGCCAGCTGGAAGTCTTTGAGCATGATGGTGACCCCCTTAGCGAAGAAGAGACCACCAGGTGGGCCTCGCTGGCCTCCTGCAGAGCCATGACGGCGAAGCTCAGGAAACGCAGGACGGTCTTGAAGTCCTGAGCGATCTCCCTCACCAGGCGCTGGACGGGCAGCTTACGGATGAGCAGCTCCGTGGATTTCTGGT
Organism: Pholidichthys leucotaenia; assembly: GCA_020510985.1. Taxonomy (NCBI): domain Eukaryota; kingdom Metazoa; phylum Chordata; class Actinopteri; order Cichliformes; family Pholidichthyidae; genus Pholidichthys; species Pholidichthys leucotaenia. The sequence goes on along the minus strand of CM035848.1, from coordinate 87,598,190 downwards.
AGCGACGGATCTCTCTCAGAGCCACGGGCCTGTGACGGCGAGGCCTCTTCACTCTGCCGGTGGCCGGAGTGCCTCTCCGAGCAGCCCTGGTGGCTAGCTGTCTCCTGGGGGGCTTCTTCCTCCAGTAGATTTTACGGGCGGTCTGCTTGGTTCTTGCCATCGCTCTTTATTATTCTGTCTTATATTTCTTGCACGCCACCTAAACTCCAGCCCGGCACCCGCGTCGTTTTCGCTACAGCTCCCGGTATGTCGAGTTTCCCATTAGCACCGGGCGGCGGCCAAGTGCTAGCTAGCACTAGCTCCTCCCCGCTGTAACATCTCCCGCTGCAAACAGTGGCTCCGTCCGCCGACCCGGGAGACCCCCGGGGCGATCCGTGCATCCGTGATATATATACAGAGTGAAAGGTGTAGAAAGAAGAAGGAAGATAAAAAAAATGGCTGTTGCAACGGGCAGCCTACTCGTGTGGCGCCACCGGTCCGGCGGAACCGGAACCGGAAATGCACAATAACTACATAATAGTAGGGTCACACCAGTTTGTTCTGGTGGGGTCTTTATGCAGTATACTTGGTGGACACCCAAGTGTCATTGCTGTGTTCTCACCACACAAAACAAAGCTCACCAAAAGGAAAAAAAATGAACTAGAGATGGACTGAAATGAACAGAGTATTCTTAGATTAATATATCATACTCAAGAACCTAATTATTTTTTTATTGTGGTATTTAAAACCACAACAAAAGTTGTTGTAAGGCATAAGGACGTGTCATGCACTTAATTAGTAACTGCACGAATCCTTTGTTCTGTGATTAAGAGACATGTACCTTAGCGTCACCAGTTAAGCTAATATGCTTGTCTTTGGATTGTGGGTGGAAACTTGAACACCTAAAGTAAACCCTCACAAACACGAGGAGGACATGCAAACTTCACACAGAAAGGGTCCTACCTCTGCCAGCCTGAGGGTTCAAACCAGAAACTTTCTTACCGTGATGCATCTGCACTAACCATTATTCTATCACGCCGTAAAGTTGAACATTAGCACTTTTATCTTCTGCTTCTCTTATACTGCATTTATGTCATTCTTTCTCTATCCTGATGTGAGTTTATAACAGGAAAGTCCCCCCAGGCAGAGCTCGGGAAACCCTGTCCAGGAGAGTGCAGACACACTGAACCGACTCTGTAATCCTCCTAATATGCCACTTCTAACTGCCCCGACTATTCTTCTATTCCTCTGCCTCCTGTTTTCTTTTTGCATCAACTTTCCTGACTGGAACATCTCTCTTATCTCTCCCACTCCTCCTTTTCTTCACTGTGCACTCGTGTCGTGTTCCATTTTTGACCATTTCTCCTGTTCTTGCCCCTGTTCCACGCCAATTCTTTCTTGGGTTAAAGCCCGTCCTTTGAGTGTCTGTAACTAGAGGAAAGCTGAAGAGCAGAGATGGAGAAGCAGACTGCAGCTGTGGCGCAGTGAAGAGGGGGCTTCGTCCAGGCTCCTTGGAACAATATAAAAGCACTAATCACCCAGAACAGCTGACACCCAGCACCTCACACATATACACTGCGTCGCACAGACTCGCTCGCACATACACAAAGATCTGAGGATTGCCATTACAGGGTGGAAGGAGAGGAGCTCTGCCCAGACAAGACTTGCAGGTCTGGCCTGGCTGGAAAACAAAGTCTGTGTTTTGTCTATGGGCAGCAGTGCTTGAGGGCTGAAAGTGATTTCTCATAAACATGCACATATGTACATTTAATGTGCCTGTGCATGTAGACCCCATATCTACTGTACATCAAACATGCATGGAGCACGCACATGCATGCACAAAACTTTAAAATGCATTTAAGCACAAAATAGTACACAGGAAACCCCCCCACCCCCCGTGCATGTTTGTATGTAGACACAGAATCAAACACACATGCTCATTCTGAAACGCAAACCACATAATGGATCGGGTGCGCGCGCGCGCACACACACACACACACACACACACACACGTGCGTACACAAAATGTGTCTTCGGGAATGTGACCTTTTCCCAAAAGCCTCCCTTTCCTGCCTCGGCTACCCTCCCCCTTTGGCTGTGTGAAGACTGAGGGGGTCAGAGGTCAGGTTTTGGGGGGCTGGAGATTAGGTTTCACATGACTGAGCACCTTTGTTGGGGCAGGCCGGCAGAAAGGAAACGTCCAGGAGGGTAGCTGTGTCTGTCTGAGGAGAGAGATAAAGAGAAGGGGGGAGGGAAGACCGAGGGACAGACGGACGGACGGACGGACGGACGGATAGATGGACCAAGTTAAAGTCTGATCCGGGTGAAGTTGAAGTACAACGCCGAGGGGGAAGTGTTCCAGAGGGGAGGAGAGACAGGGGCAGGGAAGCAGAGAATGCGAGCACATAAAAGAGAAAACCAGAATAACCTCATCCACATTCCTCACCCCACGGTTCTGCCTGCCTTTCTGCCTTCACCTCTCCCTCTCTCAAACCCCGTCTCCTTCTTTCACTGACCATGTGGCCTGTGTGTCGGCTGCGGCCAGCCATCGTCCTCAGTGCCTGTTGGCTGCGCTGATCTCACTCATGGCCACACAGCGAGAAGAAAGCCCCAGCCAAAATAGCAAACTGGATCACTGCAGAATCAACCCCCCCCCCCCCCCTTCTGCCTTCTCAACATATGAGTCGTACTCTGCCCGCTGGACAATATGTGCTGTAAACTGGCAGGGGAAATCTTGGCAGAGACCTGGATTACCTCGCTTGAGAAGTATTGCTTTAAATGCCTCTGTGTGCATTTTTTTCCCCTCCATTTCTAAGACCTAGAGAGAGAGGGGTTTTTAACGACGTGCAACAGCTTTGACTAAATGACTCACAGAGGTGGGACTGGTACTGCTGATGGCTTCCAGATAAGGTGAAAACTTTGACCTCAGAGTGAAAAAGAAGGACAGGGGGTGGGAGAATGTCTCAAAGAGAGCAGAGACCATAACTGAGTGGACTCAGCTTCATAATACCCAACTCTAGATCTGGTGTTGCTAATTTTGAAGTACCGCATATCCAGTACATGCTCCTTGAATTGGTCGGCACTGCTTAACTGCGTGGTATCACTATGTTGTTGATGGGGCTTCCTTTGACACACTGCAGGGGTGGCTCATTCCAAAGCATGGGCGGCTGTAAAGCGGAGGGTCAGAGGGGTGAGGGTGGATTCCAGGGGTGGACTGATCTGACCTTGAACCTCAGGAGTCTGAGCTTATAGTGACACTATGTTTAACTGCAAAACTCTTGGCGCTTTGCAAAAAATTACACCATGCACATAAATATATCATGCTGTTACTTGCAGCGTGATACATAAACATTTATTTATGCACTAGGGTGGTGTACACTTGCATGCATGCATATTGTTAGTGTATGTTTATATTCATATTTGCATGGAGCTGTATCTGTGTTCTCAAGGCACAGCACTGCTGGCAGACTTTATCTGGCCGGTACAACAAGGTCGCATTATCCATACCCTCTGACTTGTGTGTGCTTTTCATTGCACCTGCATGTGTGTAAGCTGTATGCTGTGTGTGCAGTGGGAGACAGCAGGGCGCCTGTTTACTGTCCTGTGAATAAAGAGGCAAAGTTCATCCTCCGGCCTTTTTAAGCTGTTATATTTCAGTACCAGTTAAGGCTGGATGGTAACTGAGGAAATATGATATACAGCTTGTAAACTCACTCATGACAGGGATTCTTGGATATTATTTCTGGCTGGCGTTTTTATTACAAAAATGTGGGTATTATCTTTCTCTCGCTGTTTTATATTGACTCTGATGCGTTGTGTGTAGCTACGAGTAAAAGCACCAAGTGCAAAAAGTATGCACAATGTTGAATTTATTTTATTGTGGGCTGAAGCGGAATTTAAACCCGTCTGCAACCGTCCATTACTAAGCTATACATCAGATACAGTTTCACTCCACGCTTCACAACTCCCATCCACTACCAAAAGACCTGAATATTTATACAATTAGGGAATATGTGGGAACATGGTTTGTTAGTTTGGTGTGTACAGGTGTAAAATTCATTTTATGCCTGTGCATTATGTGTTCTGTGGTGTGCGACACCACTTTCAATGGTTGCCAAAATTTGACACAAAAAGCTACATGTTCTAATTAATTGGATTACCAACCAATCAGTTTCTAAGGGTCCTTTTACACACCACGGAGATCATTGAGCCATCCAAAATCGGCCCGATCTCTCAACGATCTCCCAAAGCCTTGAAAAAGCCATTTATGTGTAAATGTTTGGGAGGACCTTCATTGTTTTGGACTGAGCAAAAACTTTGAGGAGACCGTGGAGATCACTGAAAGATCAGTGAAAGATCTTGGCAATCGCTGGGTGCTCATTAAAAGACCGTTGAGAGACCTGTCCACCCCGTGTAAAGGGGGTCAGTCGGACAAGTTTTAGGGCAGGGGTCCGCAACCTGTGGCTGAGGAGCCATAGACACCTTTTTGCCCAAATCAAAGTCCTGAGGTGCTTTCATACCTGCAGGCTTTAGTTCCTTAGTTTTCTCCTTGGAGTAAACTTTTCTCAACTGTAACTGTAACATCCTCCTTTTTTTCAAACCAGTGTGTACTCAGCACTCCCACCTATGATGTCTTTAATGCATTTTGGGGGTTTAAAGCTTTATACTGTGGTACTGACCATCCCTGTGGGGCCCCGGAGATTTCCCTGAGCTGCTCCAGCTGCTGCAGGGGTGACAGAGGCTAAGACCGTCGAGGTGGAGGGGTGAAGGGCTTTGGAAGTCTCTAGAAGTTTCTGGGAATTGTCGTGACACTCCTGGTTCATTCCTGAGGCCCAAGGGTGAAAGCGGGTGAGTGGGATGGGGGGGGCAGGGCAGATGCAGGGCCGTGGTCACATGCTTGACCTGGCAGACCTTGACCTCACTACAACCTATGCATACTTCCGTCTGCCTGCTGCATTTACAGTTTGAAAAAGTGAGCTCTACTCATCCCAGAGTGTGCTCAAATCCAGGAATGCTTGTGTGCGATTGATGACCACTTTGCTATTATAGTTCTTTCTCTGCATTTTCAATATCTCACTCTCACTTTAAGACCTGCAGATTTAACACTTCACGCTCAATTTTTCCTGCATTCACCCATATATAGCCATCCTTTATGATGATGTTTTTCAGTTGTCCAGACGAGTCCGCGGGGGTTGCACTTGTGCAGTTGACACTCTTGGACCAGACTGCCTCTAATATTCTGGTCTTTATGGGGCCAACCGGTAGTCCTTAGTGGGGACACATTCATTGTGGGCCTCCTTTCCTACAAAGCGCTTGTCAGTCATTGTGTTGGACTTGTGTTGTTTCTATGCGGCGCTCGGCGGCACAGCTGTCGTCAAAAGACCCAAGGCTACTCTGCCCTCGGCTGAAAGAAACAAACAAACAAAGCCGTAAAACAAGAAAATGAAAGACAAAAAAGGGTCACAAATAATGAGTGTACAAAAACCATCTTGTCCAATTGCACCTTGGGAGTCCGTCTTGGGGAAGAGGGCTGGGGTAAGAAGCTTCTCAGCAGACCTGGGGCACAAAGGGACTCGGCCCCTCCTGCGTTACTGTTAGCCGGGCCCTTTAGATGAACTTGTCTCCTTTCAGCTGGCGCTCTTATGCCCAGGTGTGTCCTTGTGTGTGTGTGTGTGTGTGTGTGTGTGTGTGTGTGTGTGTGTGTGTGCATGTGTGTGTGTCCGCTGCTCTGACATCTCTTTGGCCCCAAGTGCTCCATTGAAAATAAGACGGAGAGTGAAGCGAATGAAAAGAGATAAAGTGCAAAACAAGGATGAGAGGAGGACTAAAAGAAGAGTGGCTTCCTTGCTTTTCAGGGCAAGGACAATGTTCCGGCCTTTCTCCCACGCTCTGGACAACACGCTCTCAGTGGTCTTCTTAATGTCTAAGACAACTGGTTTATGTTTTGTTTTTTGAGGACCTTCAGTAATTCCATGTCCAGTATGTAGCAATTAGAAAACAGTTCAAGGACAGTCAGTTTTAGGAATTTGTGAAATCAATTTAGACATTCTAAAATAAAAGTGGCACCTTCTAACATTTTGTAGTGACTGATACACTAATAAAAGCTGCCTTGAACTGGCATTATTGTTTCATCATAGATATTCAGCATCATTATTTTATTCAAACTTAATATAACCAATATCCCGTCCATACTTTTCCAATATTGCAATCACCTTGTGGATCTCTTGGGTCGGGTAGCCATCCAACCGACTGAGCATCCATCCAGACAGGCCAGTGAATGGCTCGATGCCAAGGCCAATTGAGAGGTGCTACTGTGGTGGAGAGCCAGAGGGGAGATGGTCATCCATTATTCATCACTAAGCCAAATAATCCCCAACAGAATTGGTCTGGTCTTGTCTGGCCCAACGGTTGGGGAATGGATGGGATGGTCCGGGGGGCAAGAGGGGAGGGTTTCTGGGGCTGGGGGATGGCGGGTTTGAGGGCTTTTTTTTCGGTGTGAGGTTTAGTAGATCTTTTTGGGGGGCTGAAAAGGGGGTAGCGGGCACTCTGTAAGGGCTGGGAGGGGGTTCTTTGAGGATTAGATGCAAATATGTCTTTGATAGCTTTCACAGTCTGGGAGTCCCATTCTGTTTATGGATATTCATATTAAGTCTAATCTTTGGAAACAATCCCTGGCACAGAAGGGTAAGAGGCTACCGGGATGAGGATGGAGCACAGAAGCAGCGGGGGGTTCTGAGGGTGGGGTGTGGGGTGTGGAATGGATCTGAATGGGGTGTCCCCAGACCCAGATCAGGGGTAGGACCAGTACAAACCCTCATGGTGTGTGGGACCAAAGACCAAGTTGAACGATGATGACCCCCACCACCACCACCTGTAATCCCACTGAAAGCCATGATGTGTAAAAATGTGAACAGAAACACATTGAAACACAAACATATATTATTGTACAGGCACACTAACACGTCAACACAGACAAAGCAGCAGCACTTCATCAGTTTCACGGATAAACACAGACACAATACAGCCTTCACCTTTTCTTTCTCGTCTCCTCTCTCTGTGACTTATCTGTGTATTTTTCCCTCACCACGGGTCCCTGCTACTGTTTTGTCTGCACATCTCTCCCTGCAGGCAGCTGCTTTCAGAGCGTATATCACAATGAAGATGACTCTGGTTGCACTGAAGTCAAACAACCAGCAGGTTTATGTCTTTGGACATCTGATGCCCTGCAAAATATAATTTCTCTCACACAAGAAGAGGCATATTGTGGACAAAAGCCATTTTTTCAGCCGCCGTGACATTTTGTCCTCGCTAGTTTTCTGCTTTTGTAAGGAAGGTCCTCTTCATTACCTACAACACTGAATAGATTTGCACATTAATAGACTTATCATTGTAATCAGTGGTGGGAGTAACACGTATGTATGGCATTACGTATGTATGGCATTACAGTAACACGTTACAAAGTAACGTGTTACTGTAATGCCACTACTTTTGCAGTAACGTGTTGTGTAACGAAATTACTGTTTAAAAATTCAGTAATGTGTTACAGTTACTGAAATTTGATTAGATGCATTACTCTTTACTCATTTTATTAATATGGATAGATACTGTATTTCTAACGCAAATAAATGAATATACAAACTGACCCTACTGTAGCTGAGACGAGCTGTCAGTCGACGTGACATGCTGCAAAGCACCAAGCCTTCACTACTGAGCACAGGAAAAGATGAAGTTACTTTTGTTTTTGTGGAAATAGATTATTCTTCCTTTGTCGCCATTAAGGACAAAAGCATATTCGTGGGTTGCAAACTAAGTGTCGATGGAGTCCTCTTCAAAAGCGCCTGAAAACAGCAACAACCTCTGACAAAGCTAGTGCTAAGTAACCGCTAGCTATGCTAACAACTAATACCGTGAAGTGGATCTCACAGCAGGATGTAAAGTGGAAATACTCTTATCTGAACACCCACGGCTGGATTTCAATCACAGGTATGCATCTGGACAGTTTGTGACCCAGCAAGAATTAAACCGACTGATGGCCAGATATGTCGTTACAGACTGAAGACGTGATAATAGTCACTCTCCATCACACAGCTGGACTGTGATCCACTGATGTTAAAACACATTTACCTGCTACCTGGATAAAGATTATTCAAAAATGGATTTTGATCTCCAAAAGGCATTTGAGAGACTGGATCATGTATCTGTCGCAGCAGATGTTTGGACTTTGGAAAATTAACGTTTTCTTTGGATCACTGCACATTGGATGAATCCATAACATAAAGGTAAGATAAACATGGACAGCTTTCATGTCCCACATTGACACATGTGCAACAACATGAACTTTAAAAATTGTCTGTGAAGTTCTGTCTGAGACAGTCTGTTTTCAGCCTGACATTAATAAGCTCGTAATGTAAACCCTTAATTAAATTATTTTGCTATATGTGCAAGATGATTTAAGTATGCATTTAAAAGTAGTGTGAAAATTACTTTTCCAAGTAACTAATTACTTTAATCATGCAGTAATTTGTAAAGTAACTCAATTACTTTTGAAAAGACGTAACTAACCCGATCACGCTCATTCGGATCAAAATTTCATTCCGATTGAGAGGGGTGGGCTATGCTGATTGTTAATCAGAATGGTGCGCATGAAAACACTTATTCCGAACGTAGGGTAGAAAATATGTTTACTGCGCATGTCTGTACACCAGCCGCACATCGATGTGACGTATTTCCGCCTTAGCAGCAGCTAGCGGAAAACATAGCAGGAGTAAAACAAAACTGGTCTGTATCTTCCTGCTGTCTCCCTCTGTTCGTCATATGCAGAAGTATGTACTTGTAGCTTCATTACGGAGACCAGCAGAAGGAAAAGTACAGTCTGAATAACACAATACAGGTCAATTTCGACACGAAGTGGGGCTTGCTAACACTAGAAGTTGCTTCTTTTTCTACTATTTTCGGAATGTCGAAATGTCGATGTACGCATGTCAAAATGATTTATTCCATTCAAATGTGTGACACATGGAAACGCACGTCCTAATCAGATCAGCTTTTTCAGGATCCATGTAAACAGTAAAATGCTGATCTGAATTGTAATCAGACTGAAGAAATTTTGCCCATGTAACCGTGGCCAATGATTGTAATAGATCAGGAGTGTCCAACCATGTGCCATGGAGAGCCAAGACCCTGCAGGTTTTACCTCCAACCAGTGTCTTCAACAGCAGATTTCTGTGAACTTCTTCCCACTGATTGCTGATAAGTGAAAACACCTGCTGAAGAGACTGGGTAGAAGAGAAAACCTGCAGGGTCTTGGCTCTCCATGGCACATGGTTGGACACCCCTGTAATAGATAAATATCTACACATACAAAGAGAAGGATAGCATTTCATTGATTTATACATTTCTGTAAAGACGTACTCTCCTGCTTTCTGCCTAAGCTGATACCAGTGAAAGCTTTCCTGTAAAAAAGTCCAAATTAAACAGAACAGTCTACTCTGTAGGAACTGATCAGTTTTATTGCATATTTATATTTTATAAAGCCGTTCTTTTCTTCTTGCTGTTCATTTTAGGGGTCATCACAGCCGATCATCTGCCTCCATCTCACCTTATCCTCTTCTGTAACACCAACCCTCTTCATGTCCTCCTTCACTACATCCATGAATCTTCTCTGTGGTCTTCCTCTTTTCCTCCTGCCTGGCAGCTCCATCTTCAACATCCTTTCTCCAATATATCCACTATCCCTCCTCTGCACATGTCCAAACCATTTCAGCCTTGCCTGTCTTACTTTGTCTCCAAACCACTCAACCTGAGCTGTCCCTCTGATATACTCATTTCTAATCTTGTCCCTCCTAGGCACTCCCAATGAGAAACTTAGCATCTTCAACTTTGCCACCTCCAGCTCTGCCACCTGTCTTTTTGTCAGCGCCACCATCTCCAAACCATATATCATAGCAGGTCTCACTCCCGTCTTGCAAATCTTCCCTTTCACTCTAGCTGCTATCCTTGTCACAGATCACCCCTCCACCCTGTCTGCACTCTACCTTCTTCACCTCACTTGTCTGCACTGTCCATTGTTTCGGATGGTTGACCCCAGGTATTTAAACTCAACTACCTTTACTACTGCTACTCCTTGCCTCTTTACTATTACACCTACCTCCCTCTTATTTACAAACATGTATTCCATCTTGCTTCTACTGAGTTTCGTTCCTCTTCTCTCCAAGGCATACCGCCACCTATCCAGGTTCTCCTCCACCTGCTCCCTATTCTCCCTACAGATCACAATGCCATCTGCAGACATTATTGTCCACGGAGGCTCCTGCCTGGCCTCGTCTGTCAGCCTGTCCATCACCATATTTTATAATGTTGTTAAACATTTGATTTGTCTGATGAGTTTCCTAACTTGTTTTGTCTTTGCAAGGTGCTAAAGCCAATTGGACTGCCAGCCTGAGTGCTATTTAAAAGCACTGGATGGTATCAATACCAAAACTATTAATATAATTGATAGGTTGCCTGTTAAGTGTGAGACTGTCTTAAAATAAGTTCCTTTTTCAATGCTGGTAAAATCTGATGTTTTCTGTGTTTACTTAATATGCTTTGTTGATTTGCTTTTCTGCTAACTAATGGCTGACGAGTCAATCAGTGGCATTTCTGAAAGGCGACAAGTTCAGATCAGAGGTGACTGCATTCACAGTCTGCTACTTGAGTGGCATCGCTTTAGTTTAGTTTGAGGTGTTCTGCTTAATATCCACTGATAGGGAAAAACACCCCACCTGATTAATTTGAACATCATTTCTATTTAAATCATCCTGCTTTCAACGTTCAGCTTCAGGAAGAAGATGGAGGACAAGATAGATAGATAGATAGATAGATAGATCTTTAATTGTCATTGTCACAGGTACAACGAAATTCAAAGTGCTCTCCAGTCAGTGCCCCATTAATAAAAACATTGCCCCATTATAAAAAATATAAAAATCAGATAAAATAATAATTAAAAAGAATAAATAACAAGCCACATTCACACAGACATCAACACAGGACATCATGCACACACAGTCATTGCAAGGAGCATTCAACAACATACAATCATGTCCATTTAGCACATTACTTCCTCATTTTATTCAGAATGGTTATTGCTGTTGGATAGAAGCTGTGTTTGAGTCTGTTTGTCCTTGTGTTCATTTGTCTATATCGTTTCCCAGATGGCAGTAGTTGAAACAATGAGAGTCCAGGATGTGAAGTATCCTTTAAAATATTTTGGGCTTTCTTCTGGCAACGGGACTGGTGTAGGTCTTCCAACGTGAGGAGAGAGCAGCCAATGATCTTCTGGGCGGTGTCAATGACCCTCTGGAGTGCTTTCCTCTGAGCTACTGTACAACTACTGTACCAGATGCATATACAGTATATTAATATGCTTTCAATAGAAGCTCGATAAAAGGACACCAGCAGGCTCTGTGTGATGTTCTCCTTCCTGAGAATCCTCAGGAAGTACAGTCTCTGCTGGGCCTTTTTCACCAGCTCAGAGGTGCTCACACTCCAGGACAGGTTCTCCTCTATGTGGACTCCCAGGAAACGGAAGTCAGCTACCCTCTCTACACAGTCCCCGTTGATGATGAGAGGGGAAATCTCTGTCTTCTTCCTCCTGTAGTCTATTATCAATACTGATAATAAGCTGCAACAGAGCGACATCAGCGGGGTCTGGAGAAACCTTAAAACCATCTCTGGGCTCCAGAATACCTCCTCCCAGGCCACGGGGGGCAGGGAGTGGGTGAACAATCTGAACCTGTTTTTTAATAGGTTTGACCAACCGCCCTCCCCCCCGACTGCACAACAACCACTGCTGCCTCTAAAGCCATCGAGACCTGCAGTCCACTCCCCACTCCACCAACACCCCCCTCCACTCCCAGCACACAGCCCCCCAACCTGACCCTCACTAAGACCCAGGTGAGGACGGAGCTGAGGAAGATCAAGGCGAGGAAGGCCTCGGGACCGGACGGCATCAGCGCGAAGCTCCTCAAGTCCTGTGCAGACCAGCTGTGTGGGATTGTGGAGCACATCTTCAACCTGAGCCTGAAGCTGGGGAGGGTACCACAGTTGTGGAAAACATCTTGTGTGGTACCTGTACCAAAGACTTCCCACCCCAACGACCTGAAAAGCTACAGACCAGTGGCCCTGACGTCTCACCTGATGAAGACCCTGGAGAGACTGCTCCTTGCTCACCTCCGCCCCCTGGTGGGACCAGCGATGGATCCACTCCAGTTCGCCTACCAGCATGGCATTGGGTTGGAGGATGTAGTCATCTTCCTCCTTCACCGTTCCCTGTTCCACCTGGAGAAGCCCGGGAATGCGGTGAGGATCATGTTCTTTGACTTCTCCAGTGCTTTCAACACCATCCAACCAATGATCCTGAAGGACAAGCTGCTGTGTGCAGGGGTGGACCAGCACCTGTTATCATGGATCCTGGACTACCTCACTAACTGGCCACAGTTTGTGAGAACCCGGGATTGCGTGTCCGACACGATCATCGGCAGCATGGGGGCCCCCCAGGGAACGGTTTTGGCTCCCTTCCTGTTCACCCTTTATACTGCGGACTTCTCACACAACACAACACACTGCCATCTACAGAAGTTCTCTGACGACTCTGCAATTGTCGGCCTCATCTCCAACAGAGATGAAGCTGAGTACAGAGGACTTATCCAGGACTTTGTGGACTGGTGCCATCGGAACTGCCTCCAGATCAACGCAAGGAAAACTAAGGAGCTGGTGGTGGACTGCCGCAGGCAAGGACAACCCCTCACAGCACCAGTAAATATACAGGGAACAGACATCGAGATGGTGACATCCTACAAGTACCTGGGTGTTCATCTGAACAATAAACTAGACTGGTCACACAATACCGACGCACTCTACAAGAAGGGACAGTGCAGGCTGTTCCTACTGAGGAGGCTCAGGTCTTTTGGTGTACAAGGGGCGCTGCTGAAGACATTCTACGACACAGTGGTGGCATCAGCCATCACTTTTGGAGTGGTCTGCTAGGGCAGTGGCATTACAGCAGCCGATAGGAAGAGACTGAACAAACTGATCAAGAAAGCTAGCTCTGTCCTGGGGCAACGCCTTGACCCAGTGGAGGAGATAGGAGAGAGAAGGATGCTGGCTAAACTGTCATCTCTGCTGGAGTCCGAGTCCCGCCCTATGTAGGACATACTGAACGCACTGAGGAGCTCATTTAGCAGTAGACTACATCATCCTAGATGCGTGACCGAGAGGTTTCGCAGGTCCTTCCTACCTACGGCTGTCAGACTGTATAACCTAAGCAGGGCTGCTCGCAGAGATAGCAAAAAACGTGTCAACCTAATAGTATTGAATGCAAAAGATGCAACAGACTTCCACAAATGGTCCCCTCCAGTATACAACTAGGACAATATCAGTCACTATGGAGGGTGACAATATGTATGGGTACATATAAGATAAGATAAGATAAGCCTTTATTAGTCCCACAATGGGGAAATTCCAGGATTGCAACAGCACAGGGATAGCAACACTCAGAGCAATAATTAAGAAGATACGAAAAATATAAATAAGAGCAGTGGATATACATACGTACACATAAATATATAAATATACTGTATATACAAAGTGTGGAGCATTGTAGCAAGATGGAATAAACAGCATAACCGTCTACTTAGTTATCCTACATAGTATGAATATGTACCCATACATATTGTCACCATGTAGGGTAACTAAAAAGACGGTTATGCTGTTTCGTCCATCTAGCTACAATGCTCCGCACTGTGTATATATTTATATATTTATGTGTACATATGTATATTCACTGCTCTTATTTTCTTATCTTCTAAATTATTCCTCTGAGTGTTGCTATCCCTGTGCTGCTGCAATCCTGGAATTTCCCCATTGTGGGACTAATAAAGGCTTATCTTATCTTTTTTAAAAAAAAATCATATACGTATATTAAAAGACAAAAATTTGTTGCAGCAAACAGTGATAATCTGATCTGGAGGAACAGGCCTTCTGGGTCACTGCTTCTGTGGTGACCAGCGGTGCAGAGAGCAGCGCTGTCTTTTGTGTGTTTTTTAAAACCATCTGGACAGTGTTTACATTGCTGTTTTATGTTTGTATCCTTTTGATGTCTCATGTCCCGGCTCATGTCTCATGCCTACTCTGTGCCTTTAAATTACCCTTTGGGGACAAATAAAGTGTTCTGAATTGAACTGAATTGAAAAAACAACAACAACAACAACAACAACAACACAAATTTCTCAAACTTGGCTTGCTGTAAAATTAAATCCGACTACCCTGTTGAGTTTGAGTTTACAACTTTGAAAAATGACCACACAGTCAAGGCATTTGAAAAAAAAAAAAAAAAGAATCAGGAATAAGAGATTTACTCCCTTAGTTGGTTCAAGTATTGCATGCAGTGTGTGGTGGACCAGACATGGCTGGTCCTCTGCCTCGCAGCAGGTCAGAGATCACAGAGTGAGGTGAGGAGGGGAGGAGGGGAAGTGGGGAAGGTTTTACGCTCCTCCTCCACCCCAGCTGGGACTGCCGTCTCCCCCTTCTGACAATATTTCTTCCCCCATCTCCCCTATGCAGCCTACCCCTAGTTCTAGTAGGCTATAGGCTCCAGGTCAGAAGGTTCATGGAGGATATAGCGGGTTTCCCTCTCTATGTGTGTCTACTATCCTGTGTGTGCACGTGTGTGAGATGGGGGTGGTAGATGGTGGTGGGGGGACGGGGGGGGGGAGCAGTGTCTCAGGGGCATCACAGGAAAAGGAAGACAGCCAGACAGATCATTTCACTACACACCCAAACATGCACATCCATGCAGAAATACATGTGTGTAATATATTGTTTTTTAACTGTACTTTTTTAAAACCTGCTATACATTACAGTGGACATTTGGTTATCACCATACAAACATATGAACAGGTTTTGCTGAGAATAATTTAAAAAAATGTTGCTAAAATGCCATAGGTCATATAGGCACTGACATCACCGATAAGATGCTGCACTGTCCATGCAAATATTGCTACAAGTGCATATGTCTAAGCACTAGCCAATGTAGCTATTACCATGATGAGGAGACACAACACTGGCCACAGCAGACAGTGTTTTCCATTTGAATGTATTAGCTCTCCTCTTTCAGTGAGATCGGCAGCAAAGGAGAGGACTGGGGTAATGGGGGAATAATAAATGGAGGGGGTCAACTGATGATTGACCAGTACTCATACATTTCTTTCATAGCTCTTTAACCAACTCAGCCAAGGTGAACTCGCTGTATGGGAGTCAAAGTTGTTGTAACTGTGACGCTACTGTGTTTATGAATGGTGACAGTGTTTCATAAAACTACAATGAGTGGCTTATGTATATGTCAGTGTGTGTGTGTGTGTGTGTGTGTGTGTGTGCACGTGTGCCAAAAGGGGGGTTTGGGGAATCTGGGAACCCCTTTCCCAGACATGCGCTGACCTTTCCAACCAGACAGGGATAAAGGGACAAGGAGGGAGGGCTGAGGGCACAAGGGCACTGGAGGGTGTGTATGCGTGTGTGCATGGCTGCAGCCGTGGGTGCTTGTGTGTGTGTGTGTGTGTATTAGTTGTTATCATGGACTTCTGAACCAGCCAGTTCACTCTGTCCTGCTGAGTCAGGCCTGGTGCAACCCCCCCCCCCCCCCATCCTTCCATCTTTCTCCTCATCCCTCGCTCCTCTCATCTTTTGTTGGACTCGGTCATTGTGCGGCCCGCTCAGCTCTCTGTATGCAAAAAAAAGGTGGTGTGCTCTGAGGGCTCGCCAGTTCCGGACCCTTGCAAATCAATTTGTCTGTGGACGAGGTGAGGGCAACGAGGTGGGATGGGAAATTGTGCAGCTCGGGGGCAACTCAGTTAAAAGCCTGAGGTATGCAGCTCTCCCCTTCTCGCACAATGCCACAGTCTTCCCATAAAGCCTTTTATGGAAATATATTTTTGTCATTATTAGGCAATCATACAGCATAGATTTATAACAAAGAGTATATTACTGGGCAATAAAAGTATAAATGAAATTAGAATTGGAACATGTTTTACTGTATGGTGTGAATCTGGAAGTTTTGCTGAAATTCAAGGTCGACACCCAACATGAAGAGACATCTCAGACATAAAAAGAAAAAAAGTAGCTGACTAGAGTAGCCATTCGGTCTTTGCTGTGCAGTAGAAAACCTCCGCTTTGGCAATACTGTGGTGGATGACAGGCCAGTTGTATCTGGCATTGGACGCACTGTGCCTGGAGAATAGTGACCAATCAAATCAGCCGAACGGACGTCAGACTTGCCAAGCAGTTTTTTTTTTAATTCTTGCAAGAATGCAAGACTACAGAATATGTATATTTAGTTTTCTGAAACTTTGGGTACTTTTAACTTGACAGTTCATTGTTGTAACATTGTAGACAAATCAGAAAACGTGGAAAAGAATGCCATGGGCCATTTTAAATTGGTGTACATAGTATTTTTGGACAAATCAAAGATCTGCACACCAAAAAGCTCCCACTTTATTTATCATATGAAGTTACTTAATGGGAGCTTTTTGGTGTGTTGATCTTTGATTTTTCTAATATGCTTTTTGGGTATCCAGCACCCAACCAGGTGGACCGTGTGATGTGCGTATCGTCTTTATTATTTTTCAATTAAGTACATACTATTTTTTACCTATTGTGCCACTCTGTAGCTGATAATAACTATTCCTAAGCTCATTACAACTTTACATATTAAACTGAAGCAACATGTGATGTATGGGAGTTGTATGAGTTGTATGAGTTGCATTTGCATATGCCACCCCATTGGTGGGCGCTGTACCCTGTGGCATCGCCAATAGTATAAGAGTGTGCTCATTGAACTGAACTAGTGTGTATGTGTATGTGTGTACGTGTGCGTATGCCTGAGTAAACGAGCAAGCTAATGACCTGCAGCCGTGTGTGTCTTTGTGTTTGTTCCTCCGTGTGGTAATCTAAAGTAGAAACCCACGGACATAACATCATTGGCGACGAGGATAACTTTAGGTTTCCAAGTCTCGCCGCGGTATTGACTGCGAGTGACGGAGGAGGAGGAACGTTTGTCCTGGTGGGAGTTTGGCTGGGCGCGGCACGCCAGGTGACAGGATGCCAGGTGACAGCGCGCCAGGTGACAGGACGCCAGGTGACAGGACGCCAGGTGACAAGATTGCTAAACGCTAGCTAACTGCACGCCATGGTTGGATTTATTGGACACATTAACCCATTCGACGAGTCGGTGGAGCAGTGGACAACCTACGTCGAGAGGTTTGAGCATTTTGTAACGGCAAATGGTATTGCAGAGGAGGAAAAGCTTGCTGTTTTCTTAAGTGTAATTGGTGCGTCAACATATGGATTTTACGTAGCCTCGTAGCTCCAGATAAGCCAGGGGCTAAGACATATGCTCAACTCACGGAAGTTTTGAAAGACCACTTTTCTCCAAAGCCAATTGTGATTGCTGAAAGATTCCGCTTTCATAAACGGAACCAACATGAGGGAGAAACTGTGACGCAATATATAGCAGTCATTAAAAAGCTTTCTGAACACTGCGAGTTTGGTACGCACCTGCAGGATGCATTGAAGGATAGGCTCGTTTGTGGACTGAATATAGAAGCTATCCAGAAAAAAATGCTGACAGAGGAGAAGCTTACTTTTTCCAAAGCAATGGAACTAGCCGTGTCAATGTAGACAGTAGCTCGCGAGACACATCAGCTGAGCAACGCGCTGAAAGTGCATGCACTGTCACCACACGATAAACAACACACGAAATGTTCGCGCTGTGGAAAAATGAACCACAAAGAGAGCGATTGTTTTTATAAGGAGCAAAAATGCCATAAATGTGGTAAGAGAGGACATATTTCGAAAATGTGCAGGAACAAAGAGACTGTAAATAAGGAGAAACCAGTGGAGTATAAAGCTAAAAAGGAATAAAGGGTGCACCAAGTGGATGTAAAAGAAATATCTAGTGATGGTAGCACTACAGACACTGAAGTGAGCCTGCATATGGTGTCTCAGCAGAGTAATTTGTCATACATGTGTGTTAAACCAAAAATTGAAGGTAAAAGGATTATTATGGAATTAGATACCGGTGCTGCCGTTTCTTTGATCTCAAGAAAACTGTATGATGTACACTTTAAGGACTTGCCCTTGCGCCAAACCCATATAATGTTGAAAACATATACGGGCGAGGTGATTCCAGCAGAGGGTGTCATCACCGTTTCAGTGAGGATGAATAAGCAGAGGGCTAGACTACCACTGTATGTGGTTCGGGAAGTTCACCCCCACTTTTTGGTCGGGAGTGGCTGCGGAGGATTCGAATTGACTGGCGAGAAATAAAGACGGTCCGGGAGGAGACGCTAGAGGGCGTGCTACAAAGACATGCAGAGGTCTTTAAAAAAGAATTAGGCACTCTGAAAGGCATGGAGGTAGCCATAGCGCTGAAGCCGGATCATGTGCCACGGTTCTGTCAAGCGAGAGTCGTTCCCTATGCCCTTAGGCCAAAAGTGGAGGCTGAAATTGACCGATTGTGTGAGCAGGGCATTATATCCCCTGTCAAATTCAGTGAATGGGCAACGCCCATTGTGCCCGTTGTGAAAAAGAACGGAGATGTTAGGATATGTGGGGATTTTAAAGTCACAGTTAATCCTGCCCTATGTGTGGAGAAATACCCAATTCCACGCATTGAAGATCTATTCGCATCACTTTTGGGGGGGGCAGCATTTTAGTAAACTGGACGTATCTCATGCCTATTTGCAAATGGTGATAGAGGGAAATTCCAGAAAATATCTCACAATAACCACATCCAAGGGTCTGTTTTGTTACAACAGGCTGGCATTTGGAATTACCTCAGCACCAGCGATATTCCAGCGTGCCATGGACCAAGTCCTCCAGGGTCTGCCGAACGTTCACTGTTACCTGGATGATATATTGGTCAGTGGACAGGATCGTGTGCAGCATCTGAAAAATCTGGATGCAGTCCTAGGGCGCTTGGAAGAATTTGGTTTGCGAGTACGGAAGGAAAAATGTGAATTTTTCAAGGATTCACTGGAATATCTGGGTCACGTCATTGATGCCCAGGGTCTACACAAGGCACCAGAGAAAGTCAGGGCAATTGTGGAGGCTCCTGCACCTACAGACGTGAGTCAGTTACGTTCTTTCTTGGGGTTAATTAATTATTACAGCAGATTTATCCCCAACTTGTCATCTATCCTAAGCCCACTGAATACTCTGTTGTGTAAAGGAAAACAATGACAATGGACATCTGAATGTGCTGCATCTTTCAAAGAGGCAAAAGAGCAGTTACTCTCTCAAAGCGTGTTAACCCATTATGATCCACAACTTCCCATTCGGTTGGCGTGTGATGCATCACCTTATGGTGTAGGTAGTGTCATCTCACACATTCTCCTGAATGGACAAGAGAGGCCCATAGCTTTTGCATCAAGGACTCTGAATAAGGCAGAACGCAATTATGCCCATATTGAGCGTGAAGCTCTTGGCATTATATTTGGAGTTCGTAAATTCCATCATTATCTGTATGGCAGGCAGTTTACACTCCTTACAGATCATCGCCCATTGACCACTATTCTGAGTCCGTGCAAAGCCACACCATCTATGGCTGCTGCTAGAATGCAGCGGTGGGCTCTCCTGTTAGCTGCCCATAATTACACCATACAGTACCGAGAGGCAGCTCGTCATGGAAATGCGGATGGTTTCACGCCTTCCATTACCAACATCATCAAGAGAGAGAATCAGTACTGTGGACAGTTTTCCTATTAAACACCTAGAAGCCTTACCTGTGAACTGTCGAGAAATCTGCCGAGAGAGCAGGGGTGATCCTGTCCTTGCTCAAGTCCTGGAGATGGTCTCCACAGGTCGCTTTCCGAGGGTCCAGGATGTGGCCAGCACATTGGCGCCATTCATCAGCCGGAGGGATGAGTTGACACTCCAGCAAGGTTGTCTTATGTGGGGTGTGCGTGCCGTCATTCCCTCAAAATTGAGATCAAGACTGCTGTCGGAACTGCATACTGGACACCCAGGTGTTGTCAAAATGAAAGCTGTCGCCCGCAGTTACATGTGGTGGCCCGGAATTGACGTTCAAATTGAACAGGTCTCAAAAACATGCCAGTCCTGTCAATTTACACAGAAAGCACCGGGACCAGCACCACTCCACCCATGGACCTGGCCTGGATCCCCATGGCAGAGAATTCATGTTGACTTTGCTGGGCCGTTCCAGGGCCAAATGTTTATGGTGGTTGTAGATGCCCATTCAAAATGGCCTGAGGTACACCTTATGAGTTCCACTACAACGGCTAATACCATCCAGGTGCTCCGAGGGTTATTTAGTCGCTATGGGCTCCCTGAGGTGTTAGTGAGCGATAATGGTCCTCAGTTTACCTCACATGAGTTTGACACTTTTATGAAAGGCAATGGAGTAAAGCACATTCACTCTGCACCATTCCATCCATCAACAAATGGTCTTGCAGAACGTTTTGTAAAGACATTTAAGCAGTCACTGAAGCGTTCCACTGGAACCACTTCCATACAACACCGACTGGACGCCTTTCTACTCACGTACCGTAACACTCCACACTCCACAACAAAGGAGTCCCCGTCTATGCTTTTCATGCATCGCAAGCTGCGATCTCGATTGGACCTGTTGAAGCCTAGCGTGACATCAGAGGTAGAGAAAGCACAAGAGGCACAGTGTGCATATCGAGGAATGCATGCAAAAGCCAGAACGTTCAAGGTGGGAGACCCAGTTCTTGTTCGGGATTACGGGAGAGGAGAGAAGAAGTGGATACCAGGGGTTGTTTCAGCTGAGACTGGCCCTGTATCCTACACCGTCGACATCGGCGCATCGCAGCACTGGAGGAGACACGCGGACCAGATGCTGGCCAGGGTTGTTGAATGGGATACCTCTACAGACGACGGCGGAGCTGCATCGTCGTGCATTTCAGCAGACCTGCCTGTGCCGGAAAAGACTGTTCCAGAACCAGCTACTCCGGTTCCTGTGAGTGACCCCTCACCACTACCCCAGGTAACCTCAGAGGGAAACACCACATCACCTCCAGAGACTGGTAAGAGATATCCTTCTCGCATTACTAGACCACCAGAGCGTTATGTTCCATAAACTTTCTTTAAGATACTTTTAAGAGACATATGTTGGACATCTTTGAATAAGAGACCTTTTTTATGTGTTAGATAAGAGAGTCACGTCTCACCAAAAGGGCAGAATAAACCCTTGACTGACTCAGGGGTTTGGGATCGTCTACTCCCAGCCTCAAGGCTAGTGTGTGTTTTAAAAATAATAGAAGTTGTTTGCTTTGTGTATCTTGGGGGTGGGTACAACATTTAGTGGGGAGCAGATGTGATGTATGGGAGTTGTATGAGTTGTATGAGTTGCATTTGCATATGCCACCCCATTGGTGGGCGCTGTACCCTGTGGCATCGCCAATAGTATAAGAGTGTGCTCATTGAACTGAACTAGTGTGTATGTGTATGTGTCTACGTGTGCGTATGCCTGAGTAAACGAGCAAGCTAATGACCTGCAGCCGTGTGTGTCTTTGTGTTTGTTCCTCCAAGTGGTAATCTAAAGTAGAAACCCACGGACACAACACAACACAAACCAATTAATGTTACTAAGGTCTGGTGCACACAATGTTTTGTTTACACCCAGAGAAACATCTGTGTGCACACGACATGCCACAAACACAACCGCACGTGTACACGGATCCACGAAGGTGTGAAAACTGCTGCTGTAACTAACGAATGACAGTAGAAGTTTTATTAGGGACTTTGGATTATAACTATGAACCCCAGGTTCCATCTGCAAGAAATATTTAAACTCATTTTTTAGAAAGAATGAGGGAGTCATAAATAAATAGCACCATGAGATGACTTTTGTTGTGATTAGGCTCTATACTAATAAAGTTGAACTGAATTAAATAAATAGGCTAAATAAATAAATAACCTGTATAATTGCAGGCAATAAAACAATCTGACTTACTGCCAGCTGCTTTTTTTTTTTTTTTTTTTGTTACTTATTTGTACCCGTAGGTAGACTTGGTTTGCAGTCTGGTGACAAGCCACCGGCTGCTGGTCGCTGCGTGCGCGAGCGCCCTAAACCTACATGTTTTTGGTGTGCGGGAGGAAACCGGAGAAATCCTGGAGTAAACCCGCGCAACACGGGGAGAACATGCAAACTCCACACAGCTCACTGTTGGTCGGGGGCTGGGATCGAACCCACGATCCCCGCGATCCCCCGGCCGAGGGTAAAACTGTGCTGCCACAGTGCTAAACCACTGTGCCACCGTGCACCGTGCACCGTGGCGCAGTGCACCGTGCTTTGAATATTTGATAAGGAGTCTTCAGTCCTAACTTTTACAAAAGCATTACAAGTAAGAAAAAAAGTGATATGGTGTAGCTGACATCACATCATTTGCACAGCAGCACAAAACTGGATTTGAAACACTGGCCCCTTGGTGTGTGGATTGGCTGAAATCTTTTGTAAACTGGGGCTTTAACATGCCGTAGCTCTTTATGTCCATGCACACGGACGTGCAAAATCAGCGCCGTGAAAACTTCTCCACTCTGGAGACTGGTTTCAAATCTACACTTTCACCTAACTTTCACTTTCACTTTTAACCTAACATGCATGTCTTTGGATTGTGGGAGGAAACCGGAACGCCTGGAGTAAACCCACGCAGCACAGGGAGAACATGCAAACTCCACACAGAAAGGTTCCTATCCCTGCCAGCCTGGGGATTCGAACCTGGAACCTTAATGGAATCTTAATGGAACCTTCTAGCTGTAAGACAACAGTGCTAACCACTGCACCACCGTGCTGCATGAAGACCCAGGAATCCCAACCATAACCATTGTGTGGAACAAAGACATGCAAGGCACATTAACATAACATAACGCCAGTACCGCATTCTCACACCTTTTCCTCCTCTAGCGGTTCTGGTGCTTCCTACTCTCCCCGGGGGGTGAATAGTCCTTACCATCCCATCTGAGACCCCCTGGTGAGACTTCCTCCTTCAGCACATTGTTCCCTCTTTCCTCCAGCTGCTGTCTGAGGGTGGAGAATCCCCCACCCATACCACCACACAGCCCCCCGCCGAACACCCAGAAAGAGCACTAACCCCCCCCATCCTTTGGGCTTGAGCCGGTGCCCATAGTGGCTGTAGGTGGGGGTTGCCGATCCCGTCGAAACACCCTGCTGGTGAGGTGTACAAGAGGGCACGTCAGTCTGTGGAGGGAAAAAGGGAGGGGGGGGGGAAACACATTAGCTTTGCGAGTGCTGGTCCCTACCGAGGGAACACCAACTTGCGGAGCCACCAATGGCAGGTGTCCATGCCGGGGAGCTTGGGCCAACACCACCTGCTCGTCTGCCAACATAAAAGCGGGCTTCAGCCTGTCGATGCAGACGGTCTCCCTACACCCCCCTAAGTCCAACACAAAATGCTTCGCCCCAGATTCCAACACCCTGAACGGTCCATCGTATGGTGGGCGCAGCGGGGTCCGGTGTGCATCGTGCCTGACAAAAACAAAACTGGAACTCTGTAAATTCTTGGGGAGGAAAGTGCGGGGAAAACAATGGTGGGCTGGGCCCGGCACGTTAAAAACCTCCATACTGTGCAAAAATTGCGTGGGCGTATTGGCCCCGGATGCAGGGTTTTCCGGTAAAAACTCTTCGGGGATCCGCAGCAGCTGAGACAAAACGAGTTCTGCCAGGGAGGCTGCCAAATCCTCCTTAGGCATGGAGTGCAACCCTAAAGAACCCAGGGCAGATGGTCGACCCAATTTGTATCTGTGAGCGAAGCTCTGAGTGCTGCCTTAAGCGACCTATGAAAACGCTTGCATAACCCATTAGCCTGGGGATTGTACGCGGTAGTACGGTGAATTTTGATCCCCAGGCTTTGGGTCATTGCAGACCAGAGTTCCGAAATGAATTGCGGACCCCTGTTAGAAGTGATATCTGGTGGGGATCTGAACCGCGCGACCCAAGCCGACAAAAAAACACAAGCCACTTCAGCGGACGTGGTACAAACCAGCGGGACCACTTCAGGCCAGTGCGTGGTGCGGTCCACGATTGTCAAAAGGTGCATGAAACCTTGTGACAGCAGGAGGGGTCTCACCAAATCCACATGGACGTAGTCGAACCTCCTGGCCGGGATTTGGAACGGCTTGAGTGGGGCTCTGGTGTGCTTGTGCACTTTGGCCCACTGGCATGCGATGCAAGCTGCAGCCCACTCCTTCACGTCCTTGTGCAAGCGCGGCCAGACAAATTTCGGCCCCACTAGTTTCACCGAAGCGCGCATGGACGTGAAAGGGAGTGGACTGACTCAAAAATGCGGCGGCGCCAAGAGCTTGGAACCACCAGGGGCGGGCGGCCAGTGGAGACGTCGCAGAGCAAGGGAGAACCCCTTTCCTGCACCACCCTGCTCTCCAGCTGTAACCCAGTAGGCACTGACTGAAACGTGCAAATGCCCACATCCACGGCTTGCTCCGCAGCCATGGCAGGGAAATCTATTCCCATGTAGACTGGGGAGACTAATGTGCACGACAGGCAATCAGCCACGACGTTGAGCTTACCGGCAACGTGTTGAATGTCAGTCGTAAACTCTGAGATCGCGGCCAAATGCCGTTGCTGCCAGGCCAACCACAGTTCTGAGACCTTGTACATCGCATACGTCAGTGGCTTATGGTTGACAAACGCGGTGAATTTGCACCCCTGTAGCCAAAACTGGAAATGGCACGTCACCAGGTGGAGAGCCAACAATTCTCTGTTGAATGTGTTGTGTTTACATTCGTTGTCGTGCAAAGTTCAACTAAAAAATGCAAGTGGCTGTCATGAACCAGAGATGTACTGCTCCACCACTGCGCCATGGCAACATCAGACGCGTCCATAGTGAGTGCTATCCGTGCCGACGGATCCGGATGGGCTAGCAACGCGGCATCCGCAAGCGCTGCTTTGGCATCTGTGAAAGTCTGGACTTGCTTGGGGGTCCAGTTGATGTTTTCCACAGGCTTCTTTTTCTTAAGAACGGCATACAGTAGCTGCGTCAGCTGGGCTGCCCGGGGAAGGAAACAGCTATAAAAATTGACCATTCCCAAAAACTCCCGTAGGGTCCTCACGGTCTGCGGATGCGGAAAGTCCAACACCACATGCACCTTATCCAGTAGCGGAATCGCGTCCTCCGGCGAAATGTGGTGGCCTAAAAAAATCAATCACTGGCACACCGAACTGGCACTTTGCCGGGTTCACTATAAGCCCGTGCACTTCAAACCTCTGGAAAATTATCTTGAGATGGGCGACGTGCTCCTCCTCGGACATGCTAGCTACCACAATGTCGTCTAAGTAGACAAAAATAAAGGATAAGTCACGAAGCACTGTGTCCATCATTCTCTGGAAAGTCTGCATTGCACCTTTTAATCCGAACGGCATGCATAAAAACTCAAAAAGGCCAAAAGGAGTTATTACTGCTGTTTTCGCAACATCTTCCCCGTGCACTGCGACCTGGTGGTAACCGTGCACAAGATCCACTTTCGAAAAAACACATGCCCCGGCCAGGTGCACAGAAAAGTCCTGGATGTGTGGGATGGGATACCGATCGTGTTCTGTGACGTTATTCAAGCATGGAAATCACTGCATGGTTACCACTACCCTTAGGCACCATGTGTTGCAGGGATGCCCATGGGCTGTTGGAGGGCTTGGCAATGCCCAACTGTTCTAAGTTGGCAAACGCCTCATGCGCGCTGGCCAGTTTAGCTGTGTCCAGGCGCTGAGGTCGCATGAACTCCAGCAGGCCTTTTATAGTTAATGTTCGACCCCATGTTGTATGAAATGTTCGACCCCATGTTTCATTACTGTAGCCAAAAAAGTTGGGACCGTGAGTGCTGGGAACTGTGCAAGTAAATGTTGGTACTTACCCCCTGAAGCCATAACGTTAGCCAGTGTTATTGACCCAGCTCCCTGAACTGTGCAGGGCAGTGAAGTAAAAGAGACAGCATACACTAATCCCCTATTAGCAACATCGACTAACAACCCATAAGCACATAAAAAATCTGCACCTAAAATGGGGGCAGAACATGCAGCTACCACAAAGTCCCACTGAAAATTGCATCCATGCAAGCATATTGTCAGTGTCCATTCACCAAAAGTCCTGATGGTGGATCCGTTAGCGGCCGTGAGCTCAGGACCGCTGCCTCCTGCCAACCTGTCTGCACTGACCAGCAGGATGAGGCTCTTCTGGGAGCCGGAGTCCACCAAAAACCGTCTCCCCGAATGTGTGTCCGTGACATAAAGCAGTCTGTTCCTGTCGCCATCGGTTGCAGCTGTTACTGAATGCCGAACGTGCCGTCTTCCCGGCTTCTTGAATTGGCATGGCGACAGGCAGTATTGGTCATCCGAGCCAAAACGGTGATGATAGAAACAGATCGCCCTGTTCCCTCGTCTCTTGGTGTCCATCCCAACTACCACCAACGGCTCCTCGACCTCGCTGGAGTCCCTCAAGGATGCCAATGCCACTGCCTGCACGCTGAGTTCTGGTTGCCAAAATGATGTGGTCCGCTTCCTGCACCAGAGTGCAGTAGTCCTTGGCAACCAGCCGTGGCGAGTTAGCCAGGATCGCCCTCGCTGTAGCCTGTAGGTTCCTGAGGAACAAGTGGGCGAACAGGAAAGATTCATCGTCCTTCCCCCTCAGCGCCAACATGCTCTCCATGAGCTCCATGGCTGATCTGTCACCTAACTCTGAGTTAGCTAAGAGTCTCTCTGCCCTCTCACTGTCAGAAAGGGTATAGTGCTGGAGTACCATCCTCTTGAGCACTTCATATTTCCCCTGGGCCTGTGGCTCCTGGAGCAGGCTCGTCACCTGTTGCATGGCACGCGCATCCAGAGCAGCGACCACGTAGTAATATTTTGTGTCGTCCGTTATTATCCCGCGGAGTGCGAACTGGGCTTCTATATGCAGCAACCATGCAGTCGGGTTGTGAAGCCAGAAGTCTGGGAGCTTGACTGAGACAGTACACGTGGTGCTGGTGCTCTCCCTCCAGGTAGTCTCCGAGGCAGTGCTCGGCTCATTCTCCATGGCACGTCTTGGGGTCACCAATGTGGAGAAAGGAAGCAGGCGAGGCAATGAGCTGCACGACACATGAACTTTATTCCTTCTCCAACATCAAGCACAGTAAAAAGCTCCTGGATCTCTGTGTATCCTCTTTTTATAATCTTTAATTCCATGCATGAAGACCCAGGAATCCCGACCATAATCATTGTGTGGAACAACATATGTAGCACATTAACATAACATAACGCCAGTACAGCATTCTCACACCCTTTCTTCCTCCAGCGGTTCTGGCGCTTCCTCCTCTCCTCGGGGGGTGGGGGGGTGGGGTGGTAGTCCTTAGTGTCCCATCTGAGACCCCCTTGGTGACACTTCCTTCTTCAGCACATTGTTCCCTCTTTCCCCCAGCTGCCGTCTCCGGGTGGAGAATCCCCCACCCGTACCACCACAAATTAACTGTAAATGCTGCTGAAACCAAATCAATCACTAATCAAAACATCTGTCTTTCAGTAAACAAAACACGCAAAACCAGAAGATAAATCAGAAAATGCAGACCATGGAGAATCTGTACAACTTCATTGGCCTAGCCACTTTATTCCTAGCCCCCATGATGCCTTGTGTGAATTATGGGCACAACAAGGTACAGACCCTCCCTTCCATCTGTTGTCATGGGAAATGTACGGTCGATACTGGGAAAGTTAGATGAGCTAGCGGCTATCTCCCGTTATGATAGCACATACCGGGAGTGCTCTCTCCTTTTGTTTACTGAGACGTGGCTAACTGAACTAGCAGCAGATGCTAACATTGAGCTGGAGGGTTTTCACATGATACGAGCTGACCGAACACCAGACAGTGGCAAGGCTAGGGGCGGTGGAGTGATCATGTATGTTAACAACAACTGGTGCAGACCGGGACATATCACTGTTAAACAACGACACTGCAGCAAAGACATTGAGTTGCTAGCTGTTAGCATGAGGCCTACATATCTCCCGAGAGAACACTCACACGTGATCTGCATTGTTGTTTATGCAAATCCGACGGCGAACGCTGGGACAGCACGTGACGTCATCCATTCAGTAACCAGCAGGCTGCAGACAGAACACCCAGATGCTCTTCTCCTCATCTCAGGCGATTTCAACCATGTTTCACTGTCTCCCATTCTACCCACGTTCACCCAGTATGTCACATGCCACACTAGAGACAATAAAACACTGGATTTATTCTACGCAAACACTAAGGAGGCGTACACCTCATCACAACTACCCCCACTCGGGAGATCGGATCACAACTTGGTTCATCTCCGGCCGGTGTACAAACCCCTAGTGCACAGACAACCTCCGGCCATGCACACTGTGGAGTTATGGTCTGAGGAGACAATGGACACCCTAAAGGGCTGTTTTGAAGCCACCGCCTGGAAGCAGCTCTGCGATCCACATGGTGAGGACATCGATGGCCTCATTCACACCTTCACGGGCTACCTCAGCTTCTGTGTGGACAAATCCGTTCCCACCAAGACCATACGGCGTCACTCAAACAACAAACCCTGGATCAACCCTGAGATAAAAACACTTCTGAGAGAGAAGAAGAGGATCTTCAGGTCGGGGAACAGGGAGATGCTGAAGTCCGTACAGAGGGAGCTGAGGAGAAAGATCAGAGAAGGCAAGGACAGCTTCAGGAAGAAGATGGAGGACAAGCTGCAACAGAGCGACATCAGCGGGGTCTGGAGAAACCTCAAAACCATCTCGGGGCTCCAGAATACCTCCCCCCAGGCCACAGGGGGCAGGGAGTGGGCGAACAACCTGAATCTGTTTTTCAATAGATTTGACCAACCGCCCTCCCCCCTGACTGCACAACAACCACTGCTGCCTCTAAAGAAATCAAGTCCTGCTGCCCACTCCCCACTCTACCAACACCCCCCCACTCCCAACACACAGCCCCCCATCCTGACCCTGACCAGGACCCAGGTGAGGACGGAGCTGAGGAAGATCAAGGCGAGGAAGGCGCCGGGACCGGACGGCATCAGCGCAAAGCTCCTCAAGTCCTGTGCAGACCAGCTGTGTGGGATTGTGACGTATATCTTCAACATGAGCCTGAAACTGGGGAGGGTACCACAGCTGTGGAAAACATCTTGTGTGGTACCTGTACCAAAAACTTCCCACCCCAAAGACCTGAACAGCTACAGACCGGTGGCCTTGACGTCCCACTTGATGAAGACCCTGGAGAGACTGCTCCTTGCTCACCTCCGCCCCCTGGTGGAACCAGCGATGGATCCACTCCAGTTCGCCTCCCAGCATGGCATTGGGGTGGAGGATGCGGTGATCTTCCTCCTTCACCGTTCTCTGTCCCACCTGGAGAAGCCCGGGAATATGGTGAGGATCATGTTCTTTGACTTCTCCAGTGCTTTCAACACCATCCAACCGATGATCCTGAAGGACAAGCTGCTGCGCGCAGGGGTGGACCAGCACCTGTCATCATGGATCCTGGACTACCTCACGAACCGGCCTCAGTTTGTGAGAACCCGGGACTGTGTGTCCGACACGATCATCAGTAGCACGGGGGCCCCCCAGGGAACGGTGCTGGCTCCCTTCCTGTTCACTCTTTATACTGCGGACTTCTCACACAACACAACACACTGCCATCTACAGAAGTTCTCTGATGACTCTGCGATCGTTGGCCTCATCTCCAATGGAGATGAAGCTGAGTACAGAGGGCTTATCCAGGACTTCGTGGACTGGTGCCATCGGAACTGCCTCCAGATCAACGCGAGGAAAACTAAGGAGCTGGTGGTGGACTGCCGCAGGCATGGGCAGCCCCTCACAGTACCAGTAAATATACAGGGAACAGACATCGAGATGGTGACATCCTATAAGTACCTGGGTATTCATCTGAACAATAAACTAGACTGGTCACACAATACTGATGCACTCTACAAGAAGGGACAGCGCAGGCTGTTCCTGCTGAGGAGACTCAGGTCTTTTGGTGTACAAGGGGCGCTGCTGAAGTCATTCTATGACACGGTGGTGGCATCAGCCATCACTTTTGGAGTGGTCTGCTGGGGCAGTGGCATTACTGCAGCCGATAGGAAGAGACTGAACAAACTGATTAAGAAAGCTAGCTCTGTCCTGGGGCAGCGCCTTGATCCGATGGAGGAGATAGGAGAGAGAAGGACGGTGGCTAAACTGTCATCTCTGCTGGAGTCCGAGTTCCACCCTATGCAGGACATACTGAATGCACTGAGGAGCTCATTTAGCAGCAGACTACATCATCCCAGGTGCACAACCGAGAGGTTTCGTAGGTCCTTCCTACCAACGGCTGTCAGACTGTACAACCTAAGCAGGGCTGCTCGCAGAGATAGCAAAAAGACGTAACAAACTAATAGTTTTTTGAATGCAAAAGATGCAATAGACTTACACAATGGTCCTCTCCGGCATACAACTAGGAACATACCGGTCGCTATGGAGGGTGAGAATATGTATGGGCACATAATCATACCATGTAGGATAACTAAGTAGACGGTTATGCTGTTTCATTCCATCTAGCAACAATGCTCTGCACTGTGTGTGTTTATATATTTGCATATTTATTCCATCTAGCTACAATGCTCCGTACTGTGGGTGTTTATATATTTATATATCTACATATTATTCCATCTAGCTACATTGCTCCGCACTGTGTGTGTTTATATACTTGCATATTTATTCCACCTAGCTGCAATGCTCCGTACTGTGGGTGTTTATATATTTACATATTTATTCCATCTAGCTACAATGCTCTGCACTGTGTGTTCATATATTCATATATTTATTCCATCCAGCTACAATGCTCTGCACTGTGTGTCTGTGTGTGTGTGTATATATATATATTTTATAGTAATACGTACATATGTTTATTAGCTGCTCTTGCTTGCTTGTTTTTTTTCTTGCCTTCTGATTGTTGCTCTGAGTGTTGCTATCCCTGTGCTGTTGCAATCCTGGAATTTCCCCGTTGTGGGACTAATAAAGGCTTATCTTATCTTATCTAACATCCGGTCCTAGTTTAGAAAGTGGGATTGTCACAGAAACAGGACACTTTTCCTTGTTAAAAAAACAATGACTTTGGCATCCAAAATGCAGGAACATGGCTTTTTACACCTCAAAAAGAGTAATATAATCATACCACTTCCCACAACTATCGAGGGATGAGAAGATGACCTTAAAAAGTGGCCTCGCAGACAGTAGCTCTGTTAGTTAGCTCCGCTGCTAAGATGCTAACGCTGTAAACAAATAAAAGCCTTGAGATATATCAGTGTCTCCGCTGCAATAAAGTCGGTTGCATTTTGTTAAAATATGTTGGACATAATCAAATTTACCTCAGCGCAGACGTAGAATCTCGTCAGAGCCACAAAAAACCACAACACCATGCTTGGGTGTTTTAATGTTGGCTTAAAACTGACGGCTGCAGCTGTTTGTTTTACCCCGAAATTAAAATGCTCAAGCTGCTGGCATGCCGTGAATGCTTGTTATTTAACTTAACACATACAGACCTTTTCTGGCAATTGTTCAAAATTTTATTGATCTATATTTTGTGATAATTTAAAAATTAATGAATGCTGAAACTGCTAATACCAAGTCCATATTGTTCCAGTGCAGTGCAATGAATGCAACCCCCCCCCCCAACCCCCCCCCCACCTATTTGATTTCTTTCTTAAATCGTTAAGCCTTACGTGTCATGAACGTGTTGATGTCTCAGCCCTGTTCCATGATCTGTGGCTGTAGTTTCCTGATTGTTGTTAATTATTCCCAGCTGGCAGGTTATTGGAGCCTCTAAGCCTGGGCTCCCTGCCAGTCTACAGCCACGCCTCCTCCTCTCTCTCTGCCAGGCATTCACCAGCTGTTGCCATCAGCTTTTGTGTTTCCACACATACACACACATGCTCACACACACACATTCATTCCTACTCACATCCTCACTCACTCACGCACCGGCCGTCGCCGCGCACCTGCTTCCACTTGCCACTCATTAGTCTATGGGGTATTTATGTGTGGCAGTGGGAGCACTTGGTGTGGCGGTGTTAGTCAACAGTCTACATTCGATGTCCAGACTCACTCCAAGTTGGTTTTTCCTGTTTTCCTGGACTATGTATGGAGTTGTTGTTTCCAGAGCCAGTTTGCTCCGACCCTACATGTAAGTCTTCTTCCTCATTATTATCAGCCCTTTCTCTCCGCTGCCCAGTTCTGTCTGGGAGTGCGTGGGGCTTGCCAACGGAGTTCGTAGCCGGTCATCTAATCATTACCCATCCTGAACTGTATTCATTGGACACTTTGTATGTTTTTCCCTTTTGCTAATAAACACGTTCACTTCACCAGTATTTGGGCTCATAGTAATTCATTTGTGCGCTGCGCAATAACGCAGCGTACATGACAGTAGGAAACAAACTGCTACTATTTTTTTAATTATTATTTTACTACATGCAACCTTGCATCTGGTGTCATGAACCTGGGTTTGGCTGTTCCAACCCCAGTTCTGACTTATGGTTATTTTTGCCCTATTTTCTATCGGGTGTGTCAGGGAGCTACTGTATTTGGGTCCTTTGCTCCCTGATAGCTTGGGCATGCCTCCTCCTCTTGTCAGTGCCATCAGCTGTTTCCCATTACTGGGTGTTCACACACACACACAGACACACACTCCATTCATTCCTATTCACACGCTCTGACACTCACTCATGCACACCAGGGATTAATTATGTTCAGCCTACACTTCCTCACACCAGCGATCTCTTCCCTCGTTAGTATGATGATTACAAATATGCTGCGTTAGTGGGAAGAGATCGTCGGAGCATTCACCCTCATGCGTGGCAGCATGTTCCTCCACGTATGTGTTCCACTACCTGTGTGTTATTCAGCCTGACATTTCAAGATGGTGATTCCCTTGATGTTAAGATAAGATAAGATAAGCCTTTATTAGTCCCACAACGGGGAAATTCCAGGATTGCAACAGCACAGGGATAGCAACACTCAGAGCAACAATCAGAAGGCAAGAAAAAAACAAGCAAGCAAGAGCAGCTAATATACATATGTACATATTACTATAAAATATATATATACACACACACACACACACAGACACACAGTGCAGAGCATTGTAGCTGGATGGAATAAATATATGAATATATGAACACACAGTGCAGAGCATTGTAGCTAGATGGAATAAATATGTAAATATATAAACACCCACAGTACGGAGCATTGCAGCTAGGTGGAATAAATATGCAAGTATATAAACACACACAGTGCGGAGCAATGTAGCTAGATAGAATAATATGTAGATATATAAAAACACAGTGCGGAGCATTGTAGCTAGATGGAATAAATATATAGATATATAAATATAAACACACCCAGTGCTGAGCATTGTAGCTAGATGGAATAAATATGTAAATATATAAACACACACAGTGCAGAGCATTGTTGCTGGATGGGATGAAACAGCACAACTGTCTACTTAGTTATCCTACATGGTATGATTATGTGCCCATACATATTCTCACCCTCCATAGCGACCGGTATGTTCCTAGTTGTATGCCGGAGAGGACCATTGTGTAAGTCTATTGCATCTTTTGCATTCAAAAAAAACTATTAGTTTGTTACGTCTTTTTTGCTATCTCTGCGAGCAGCCCTGCTTAGGTTGTACAGTCTGACAGCCGTTGGTAGGAAGGACCTACGAAACCTCTCGGTTGTGCACCTGGGATGATGTAGTCTGCTGCTAAATGAGCTCCTCAGTGCATCCAGTATGTCCTGCATAGGGTGGAACTCGGACTCCAGCAGAGATGACAGTTTAGCCACCGTCCTTCTCTCTCCTATCTCCTCCATCGGATCAAGGCGTTGCCCCAGGACAGAGCTAGCTTTCTTAATCAGTTTGTTCAGTCTCTTCCTATCGGCTGCAGTAATGCCACTGCCCCAGCAGACCACTCCAAAAGTGATGGCTGATGCCACCACCGTGTCATAGAATGACTTCAGCAGCGCCCCTTGTACACCAAAAGACCTGAGTCTCCTCAGCAGGAACAGCCTGCGCTGTCCCTTCTTGTAGAGTGCGTCAGTATTGTGTGACCAGTCTAGTTTATTGTTCAGATGAATACCCAGGTACTTGTAGGATGTCACCATCTCGATGTCTGTTCCCTGTATATTTACTGGTGCTGTGAGGGGCTGCCCATGCCTGCGGCAGTCCACCACCAGCTCCTTAGTTTTCCTCGCGTTGATCTGGAGGCAGTTCCGATGGCACCAGTCCACAAAGTCCTGGATAAGCCCTCTGTACTCAGCTTCATCTCCGCTGGAGATGAGACCAACGATCGCAGAGTCATCAGAGAACTTCTGTAGATGGCAATGTGTTGTGTTGTGTGAGAAGTCCGCAGTATAAAGAGTGAACAGGAAGGGAGCCAGCACCGTTCCCTGGGGGGCCCCCGTGCTACTGATGATCGTGTCGGAAACACAGTCCCGGGTTCTCACAAACTGAGGCCGGTTCGTGAGGTAGTCCAGGATCCATGATGACAGGTGCTGGTCCACCCCTGCGCGCAGCAGCTTGTCCTTCAGGATCATCGGTTGGATGGTGTTGAAAGCACTGGAGAAGTCAAAGAACATGATCCTCACCATATTCCCGGGCTTCTCCAGGTGGGACAGAGAACGGTGAAGGAGGAAGATCACCGCATCCTCCACCCCAATGCCATGCTGGTAGGCGAACTGGAGTGGATCCATCGCTGGTTCCACCAGGGGGCGGAGATGAGCAAGGAGCAGTCTCTCCAGGGTCTTCATCAAGTGGGACGTCAGGGCCACCGGTCTGAAGCTGTTCAGGTCTTTGGGGTGGGAAGTTTTTGGTACAGGTACCACACAAGATGTTTTCCACAGCTGTGGTACCCTCCCCAGTTTCAGGCTCATGTTGAAGATATACGTCACAATCCCACACAGCTGGTCTGCACAGGACTTGAGGAGCTTTGCACTGATGCCGTCCGGTCCCGACGCCTTCCTCGCCTTGATCTTCCTCAGCTCCGTCCTCACCTGGGTCTTGGTCAGGGTCAGGATGGAGGGCTGTGTGTTGGGAGTGGGGGGGGTGTCGGTGGAGTGGGGAGTGGGCAGCAGGACTTGATTTCTTAGTGGCAGCAGTGGTTGTTGTGCAGACAGGGGGGAGGGCGGTTGGTCAAATCTATTGAAAAACAGATTCAGGTTGTTCGCCCACTCCCTGCCCCCCGTGGCCTGGGGGGAGGTATTCTGGAGCCCCGAGATGGTTTTGAGGTTTCTCCAGACCCCGCTGATGTCGCTCTGTTGCAGCTTGTCCTCCATCTTCTGTTAGCGACTGACTCTGCCTCACTTCCTCATCCACCAGAGTACAGACTGCCCCGGATTGTTCCAGCCGTAAGTTAATGTTTGCCGTTCTCTTTGTGCTCAGCATTTCTGTGACACTAAGCATTTCCCCTCTCTGGCTGTAGAATATCTGGGTAGCAGCCCTGTATGTCTAGTGGCCTAAATTCATCATTTCAATCAACTGTATAGTGTGGTCTTGCTGGACTTGTTATTTTGTTGTGGTTTAAGTTAATAAATGGCATGTTCTACTCTCGCAGTTGGGTTTTTCATTCCCTCCCTCGTGTGCCGTGTAATGGCTCATGGGGATTCATGACATCTGGTGACATATACTGTATAAATGTCAGATCTGTGACATTCATATAAGCGAAAACATACCTGGCGCTGTCTGTACCACCGATCACACCATCAGTCCTTTTTAGTTTTCAGTGCATGATCTATGTATTGCTGTTGAAGCCAGCACAGGTTTAGCTGAGGTTTAGGAATCTCACACCACTTAACAGCAGCAAGTACCAGAACTACGCAAAAACATCAAAAGTACAAAAACTACAAGGGCTGAAATTATCTGCCACTTGACTGCAAAACAGGTATGTGAACTGTACATTAAAACAAATTTAAAACACTTTTATAAACCCTATTTTAAATACCCCACTACTTCACTCTTGCTGACTGATTTAACACTACTTCAGCCGAAACCAGAAGTTGGCCCCATAATTGTTTCTACAGCAGCGCCCTCAGGAATAAGGTGGACAAAATCAAAACAGATTTAAAATTTTTTTTTTTAAAGATGCACTCCGGTGGACATAAATCCTCTATAAAAACAAATATACATTGTCCAAAATGGTATCTTATGCCCCTTTTTATTCTACAAAAACCTTTCATTGTCTTACAGTCTCATGTCAAAATCTTTTCAACCTCCCCCTCCCCCAATACCAGAATCGGTGATTACTAGGCTCAACCACATACCACAAGGCTAATAAGATAAGATAAGATAAGATAAGATAAGCCTTTATTAGTCCCACAACGGGGAAATTCCAAGATTGCAACAGCACAGGGATAGCAACACTCAGAGCAACAATCAGAAGGCAAGAAAAAAAAAAAAACAAGCAAGCAAGAGCAGCTAATATACATATGTACATATTACTATAAAATATATATATACACAATAATAATAACAGCAGCAAGCACTACATTATCAGAATAAATCCTGTGATAAAAAAGACTTACCGGTTAAAGGACATGCCTAATTGTATGCATGGTGGCCCAGGATAATGACTGAAATTGCATCGGTCCTTAAAAGCAGTTTAATGGTAAAACTCATCTTAATTTGGGTCAAGTTTTCAAAGTAGTTTGGTAAAAAATGCTAACTAGCCTGGAGGACAACGTCATTTAGGCCAGAGAGTCCTGATTGACTCACCACTACCCACGTGCCAGCAACACGAATAGTTACATCACCAAAAACGTTCTGTCTCAACTCACCTTTTTGCGGGGGGCGGGGCTTAAATGAAACATTACTGCAAAAAACAAAACAAAAACAGAGACACGAAACATTTGAACAATTTCACTCTTGATATGTCTTGTAAGTCATAAAAAACATGCCACAGACATGCTAGCAAGAAAAAAAACACTAAATCTTTGTGGAGTGTCTGTCATGCCCACTGCGCAAACTGCGCAGTGAAATGAAATGGCAGCGAGCCCAAAACGCAGAGTAAGTAACGTGTTTATTTACAATGGGTGTATGTATAGAAAGTCCAAATACAGTCACAGCACAAAAGAAAGACGCCTGACTACAAACTTGATTGGTCTACGGGAATGCCTAACGTGCTCCAATTAAGCAGGAGCGGAGAAAAATGGCACAGCGAAGACTTACAACAGTGTCGGAGCAGAAAGGCTCTGAGGGAACAACACGATTCAGTCCAGGAGTAAACGAACAGAAGTGAGTCCAGATGTCCAAGGTTGACATTGTGAAGTTGCCACAACAGCTGGTCACATTCTACCCTATAAATACACAAACCCAGAATGAGGGAAAATGGACAGCTGTGTGGCCACCCGGTGCGTGACTGATTGAACAATGTGTGTGTGTGAGTGTGAATGTGAGTGTGTGTGTATGTGTGCGTGCGTGCATGAGTGTGTGAACGTGTATGTAGTGAACCATACTGCAGGTGGACGCCTGGTGAGGAGGAGGCATGGCTGTGGGACTGATGGAGAGCAAGGCTCAATCCATCAGCTGGAAATAATAATCAATAATTAAACCCAACAGCCACAAGTCATGCTCGGGGTGAAGACCCCCAAACATGACAGTGACACTTTAACAGTTTTTCATTATCAACATCTATATGGGGGCTGAAAAGTTCATAGGTTGTAAAGTTCATAGTGGTCAAATTTGACCAAATGTGGTTTATTTTTCAACCGTATGGATCCAAGTGCTGCAACACCGATGGAAGATGGACTGAAGAGGAGACTATGATGAAAGATAAACCATATCTGGTCAAATTTGACCACTATGAACTTTTCAGCCCCTCCCCCCCGTAGATGATTCATGCTTAGTTTCAAGCATTTTGGATTTATGGCCTGTAAGGAGTTCATTTTAGGTTCACTTGCACGTTTTTGAAAATGTGGTGTAGAAAACTTCGTTTTTAGAGCATAATCCAGGATTTACACTGACTCCGGGTGCAGTCCATTGCGGATGTAGTCCATTGCGGATGCAGCGTGGATGGCCCCTTATGTGTATCCCTACCAGCTCCGTTTGTGTTTTGTAATGGCATGGATAAAAACAGAGTTCGAAATACAAGATCACGTGAGAATTATCCAAAATAATGCGAGATCTTGAGAAAGACTCAAGAGAGA
The DNA here is from genome assembly GCA_020510985.1 of Pholidichthys leucotaenia. Classification (NCBI taxonomy): domain Eukaryota; kingdom Metazoa; phylum Chordata; class Actinopteri; order Cichliformes; family Pholidichthyidae; genus Pholidichthys; species Pholidichthys leucotaenia. The sequence goes on along the minus strand of CM035848.1, from coordinate 87,559,948 downwards.
CTGAGAAGACCCAATCGTGATCACGTGATAACAACAAGGAAGTGTGATGTAGCGGCTCTCCACCTGGATTTTTGCACTCTAAATACAACGTAAGTAGCCTGTTAATTTTAATTCTATGAAGTGTTTGTGTGTTAAGTCAACTTTTTACCTTCTCTGACACAGTGGTGGAGGAGAAGACCTCAGAAAATAATGCTTAAATCATTTTTAATGAACAAATGGCTAATAAATACCACAAGATACCACAGCATTTCTTTGCAGATTGGATCTGGCACCTGTCAAAAATAGACTCGTTGCGTTCCATTAGTGAACTGAATCTAACGAGCTGGGCTCGTTCCACATTGGTCCGGATCAGGTGGAGATTGGAAAATTGACGAGAAGGGAACTATTTGCTGCGGAGACGGCATCGCATCAGTAATGGACTGCATCCAGAGTCAGTGTGAATCCAGGGTTAGACCAGTAGAGAAAAGTTGCAGAAGGGTTCAGAGACTAGAATGATGGAAAAAAGAAAAAAAGTTTATTGCAGCAAGTGAAACAAGAGTGAATAATATGTGCATGACATACAGTCAAGAGCAAATCAGATTGGTGTTTATCCTGACACGGGTGCTGCGTGTTGGCAGGCAAATGCTTGTGGCCACAGGCCAGAAAGGAGCCCCTGAGGGCTGACCAACTTTGAATCACTACAGCAGTGACAATGTGGAGAGTTTGCAATGACAGGGGTAGGCCGGTGCGGAACTCCCTAAAGGGGCCCCACCCCTACCGCTTACTCTTGCAAGTACCAGTGCACGGCTTATGTAAACAAACAGGTGCGAGCGGCTGTATCAAACTTGAAGCAAAGTTATCTGTCTGGCAGTGACAAAAGAAAGAAGAAAAAAGGAAAAAAGAAAGCAAGACAGTTGTAAGCAGTGTAACTAACAAAGTAGTTAATTTAGCTCAGAGCTGCTTAGTGTGTCCTGCCTCTGCTGGTGCTGAGCACCTGTGTGTCACTGTAAGGACACCAGTACTGGTCTTGTTTGCTCAGCTAGCAGGCTGAAGATAAAAACAGCTAACTTGGACAATACTTTCTTTTTAGTTATCAAATGAAAGCTGTGGTGAGCGCTGGTTGGAGGGGACCCCCTGTAAATTTTTGCCTGGGGCCCCAAGAGACTCTAGAATTGCCTCTGTAACCTGTTGAAATGCAACTGTAAAAAGAAATGTTAATAAGCACTAAAAACAATAAAAAAAATGGCACAATAAAAGTTTCGTCTTCAACATATTTTTTGGGGGGACTAAAGATAAAAAAGGAACTTAAAACTTAAATATTGATATTTGGATATTTTGGCCCATGTTTTCCTGACATGTCTTATTTTTCCCGTGTCAGTCAGGAACAAAAAAGAGAGGTAAATCCAGACTGACCCTGCCACTCGGAGCAGAGGATCAGACATTGATTGTAGTCGCCCCCCCCCCCCCCCCCGGATGCAGACATTACTCAGCCCAAAGCACACAAGCTTGAGAGGGTCTTTGCTTGACTGCAACAACGATGATCAATACCTGTCACTTCTGTCTCGTCTGGCCAGAGCCCTGCTCCCCCCTACTCCCCCACCGCACAGCACCATAACATACACACACATACGCACACAGACAAGCACATGAAGATGCATGCCGCCGCCACGCACGTGCACACATATAAAAACAGACATAGTGTGTCCACGTCTGCATAAGTGAGTGTGCATACATTTGTATGCAAAACTCAGAGACGCACATAAAGCGCGTTGTTGGGATTGACACACACATGCACACACCGACGTGCACACACAGTGACAGGGGAGGTCAGACGGGGCATTCAGACCCAGACACCAGTCTCTTCTCTGGGGTCAAACCACAAGGCCAAGGTCTACTCTCTAACCCCAGTGGCCCTTCAGATGAGCGCACAGGCAGACACACAGACATCTACACACAAAAAAAACCACTGACCGGTCGAGACAGGGGGTGGGGGGTGGGGTGGGGGGGGTGACAGTGAAAGAAAAGGGTGATGGGGGATGGTTCAGGGAATAACTAATGGGTATGAGTACAAGAAAGCACAGGAAAAAATGTGAGTTAATATTTGGGTATGCAAATATAGATCAACTCAGCAGATTAGTCAACAAAGACACTTTATCAATGGCCACTTTTGCACAAATAAAAAAACATCGATCTATGATTATGCAGTCGGTGTAATCCAGGGATTTACTTTATCAAAAGAGAAAATGCACTGATGAAAACAAAAGGAAATCAAAAACGTTATAAACCTACTTCCTTTAAGCAGCCTGCCCACTTTCTTTCTTGAGCTCAATTTTATTTATTCTCAACTCTCTTTCTTTCTTACTCTTGTCCTCCTCTTTCCGTCCTCCATGTCTTCTTACTCAAGAGACCCTTGCTCTGCCCAGCCACAAAGATAAGGAAGTGGAAGGGCCAAGTTTACCGCTGCAGATAAGCCATAATTGCAGGGTAATAAAATGATTGAGGGGGAAAAAAAAGAAGCAAGAAAATGAAAGAAGAAAGAACGGACACAAAGGGGTGAACACAGCAGTGTGAGGAGTGATTGATGTGCGCCATGGCACTGCATTTGCTGACAGTTATCAGCGAGCGTGACCTTTTGCTCTTTACAGTCATCCCCTTGCAGCTCAGGAACAGTGGTTGCACTCAAACAATAACAGCCATCCTTGACCCCTTCTGATAAACCGCGACTGCAAACGAAGTCGCTGAACAATTGCTTCGCTGTTATGTGACATTAGTCAGTCAGTGCCTCTGTAAGCACAGGTAGTTAACGCGGACACTGAGTTCACGCGCATAAAACCAGCTGCTCCAGTTTTGTGAAGTTTTTTTTGTTGCCGTCATAAAACTCCAAAGCCTCTGGCTGCCATTCATTATATTTATCATATATCACCTGCTGTTCTGCTCCTGAATGACATTTTTAGAAACATGCAACTCAGTTTTTATTAAGCTAAAGAGCATAAACTAGAATGAGGATGAAATGACATAACTTTTTGTTGTGCTACACATAAACAGGGCTTGATATTGACACCAGACAAATGCTGGAGGAATTCAGCAGTGGCCTGTAGCTGGTGACATATTCTGTTATAGTCAACTGAAGAAATAAAACTGTAGTGAATCCAGGTGAGCGTGCACATTCTTGCCTTGTTGTACTTTTTGGTCTTGCATAATCTCATCTCATCAGGAGCCAAGGAGGCTGAGTGACTGCAGTTGGCTGATTGCCTGTGCCTGTGGGTAATCACTGGTCCTGAGCTAATTAAACTTCAGTCTGGAGCTGCCAAGCATGGCATCGACACGTGGTATACCCTGTCCTTGTGGCTGCTGTGAACTAAGAGAATCTATCTAAGTTCTGTGACTCCTGTTCACCCTTTGCTCTGCAAACTTTCTCCTACTAAACTCTGCCTGTCAGCCTGCTGACTTCCCTCCTTGGCTCTGGTATGGTCACCCAGCAACATACATCTTCTCTCCATACTCTGGATTCCCTACCTGGTCTTCCTAAAACTGCACCCAGGTCAGGTCTATACACACCACTGAACATTTCCTAACTACCTCCTCATCCCAGGATCAGTGCCCTGCTGTGCATCGCCTGTGTGGAAACCTCAGTCTAGACTGGGACTCTCAGATAACCCATTAAGAAAGGAACTCAGCTCATCTAATCCTCTCCATCTCACTCTCTTGTCCCTCAGCACTCAGGCCCGCACCCTAAAGGTACGTGTCCACCTAGGCATCTGTTCCTCGTGCCTCTTCTGCCTTGGGATCCATCAGGAGCATGGAGGGGGTGTAACCAAGTGAGAGTCCCGAGCCCAATACTCTGTAGCCGCAAACTGCATGGAGATTATCACTGTGACTGGTCAAAGAACTTCAGCTGGTTTTCAAGCACTATTTTTGGCTACAGAAGTGCAGTTTGATGAGCCTTTTCCATCTACCCCAACCCACTCTGCTCTCCTTGACCTACAGAACTTGCATGTGATTGGTTGCCGCGAGTCCTGGTGGGTGAGCTGCTCTAGTCTGTTCAGGACGCTTACGGATATTAAAGTTTTACCTATATCTTCAAAAGTAAAAAGCGAAACATTTTTCTGAAAACGGTCAAGGCAAAAAATAAATTTGTAGTTGCCAAATATGTATTTACTTTTTACAAACAACCACTATTTTAAAAGCTCCATGACGCGATCGGCTCCATGCGCCTGATCTTCATTTGCGTATTATGGATCTGAGTGGGATTCAGGAGGAGGAAGAATGGGCACCTCCAAGCGACAGCTCAGGTTTCTTGACGCCACGTTACCAGAGTGCATTCAGGGCGTGCTACATAGACAATGAATGGGAAGCGTGAAAACGCACGCCGAGGTGGACACGTACCTTTAGTGTCGAAAACCCTTACCTGCGGGTCACCTTCAATTCAGTAAGACCTCTCTCCTGTTGATAATTAAATATTACCTGCCACCAGGGCTTGACATTAACTTTTTTGCTCACCGGCCATTGTGGCAAGTGATTTTCCAAAGTTACTAGCCACGCAGCCTTTTTACTAGCCACAATTTTGTAGTTGGAAAATTATGTTTAACATGATAAAATTTGACTATCACATGCTAAAATTTAGTTGAATTAAATGTACAACCTTTTTAAATGTAATGACCCTTAAGCTGGATTCATGCTGCACCTCCGCTGTCAGCGTACACGCAACCGGAAGCCATGTGTGATGAAATTTACGTCATCGTCTCCAATCCGCTACTGTCCGCAGTGCTCTTCTGCGGACGACCGCGTCCAGCCCAAATTTTATGACCGCGCGGCCTGCCCATGACCTGACCGTGTTGACAGTGTATGTACAAGACTGAACGTCCCATTCAGGAGATGGCGCTACAAACACAGCATACAAAGACAAAGTAGAGGAAGAAGACAACTAAGAAGCGGAAGATGAGAATAAACATACATGAATCTTTTTGCAGCAGCAGCAGCTTGAGTGGAGAAGAGCACTGGAAAACGGTAATTCCTCCTTTTCCTTGAAACAACGCCACTGTTGTTGCTACAAAAAAAATGTGCGTCACTCTCGTGTTTATAGCCGGTGAACAAACTGGCATGTTAGTGCATTTGCACTACCCATAGGGCTGGGGTGAAACTACAAATAACAGTTGTGCGTATGCGTCAACCGCTTGGCCTGGTAGATGAAAAAAAGTGACAATGTACAGCACTGTGTGTGTGCTGGGCTTGACCAAAGCGGACCAGAGGGGAAATGCAGCATGAATCCAGCTTTATACATACTGTACATAAAAATAACAAGAGAAATACTGTCTGTTTAAGGAAACAGTTCAGAAAAAATATTTGCAATGTGAGAGTGAAGTACAGGTAGATTTAGGGTTCATCCCAATTCTCATTTCTACCCCTTCCCCTTCCCCTTGGCCCGTGAAATCAAGGCCCTTGTTCTCGTCACAAAAAAGAAGAAAAAGAAAACTGACGAGAAAAAAGTCTCATCTTACGGAGAAAAATGTCTCAAATTTACACAAACTATTCTAATCAGTAGAAAAAGTCAAAAATCTACTAGAAATAAAGCTGTAGATTCACAAAGAAAAATTGGGACCCCCTGGAGGGCTATTTTTGGCCCACAGGCCATACATTTGACACCACTGGACCAGCCTATTAAAAATACATATTTAGAGGATTTACTTCCATGACAGCTGCATATCACAACAGTTTGTAAATGAATAAGATAAAATAGAAATCACAGATAAATGAAGGTTCACCTTGTGGGACACATATGTATCACTTTAAGCTTCACATCTCAGAGTAGAACAAAGAACTGGGTCTCCTTGGAGATAACAGGAGGATGTGAAAATCTAGTCTTCAGTATGCAAGACACGGCCTTGGGGGATTTCCTGGTCTGCCAGAGACTATGAGGAGGATGTTATAGGATTTAAGAGAAGATGCATTGTTACTTGTGATTAAATGCAATGTGACTGTGAGCTTTGAAGGGCCTGGATATATAAAGGATGAATGTCTGTGTTTTTCCTCTTTCTGCTTGCTGATGATGGAAGATGTGAATAAATCTGACTCGTGAGATAAACTCTGCCTCGTCATTTTCACATTTCCACACTGGTGACCCTAAGACGTATCATGGATGAAAGAAATTCCCCCGGGCCAGACTCATCGGGAGCCCCCAGCCCAGCATATGCCGCTACGGTCCAGCTACCGGACTTTTGGCAGGACAACCCACGCTCCTGGTTCCACTTGGTCGAAGCACAGTTCGCCCTCCGGGGGATAATGGTAGATGACACGAAGTTCTACCATGTGGTTGCAAAGCTCGACAACCGCACGGCTCGGCATGTGGAGAGCCTATTGGAGCAGCCACCGGCCAACGACAAATACGGCGGGTTGAAGGCTGCGCTCATCCAGCGCTTCACTCTCTCAGCCGAGGAGAGAGCAGAGAGGCTCCTGGCTCTGAACGACTTGGGAGATGGCACGCCCATTGACCTGATGGAGAACATGCTGAGGTTGAGGGGCTCAGACGATGACGACTTCATCTTCACCCACATTTTCCTCAGAACCCTACCGTCGGCCACAAGAGCGACCCTGGCCAGTTCGCCATTGTTGGCCCAGCGGGACTTCCGCGCGCTGGCCCAGGAGGCACACCAGATTCTCAACGCCAGCAAACAGCGCACGGCCACCGCAGCAGCGACGGAGTTCGGCGCGACGGCCGGAGATGGCGGGGGGCCAGAGACGGCAGTAGCAGAACCACCGACGACGGCGGCGGCGGGGGCCAAGGATTGCGGAGGAGACACCCTCTGTTTCTACCATCGCCGCTTTGCAGAGAAGGCACGCAAATGTATACCACTGTGCCAGTTCAAGCACTCGGGAAATACCAAGACCAGGGGTCGGTAGCAATTGCGGCCCTCAGGGAGGAGAACAAGCTGCTTTACTTGAAGGATGCGCGCTCGGGGAGGCATTTCCTCATGGACACAGGCTCCCAGTTGAGTTTCATCACACCTTCCTCCGCTGACCGGCTGGCGGTTTCCAGAGGTCCCGGGGTGTCAGCAGCGAACGGCTCGGAGATTAAGACCTTTGGTGAGAGGACTCTGCTTCTGTCCCTACACGGCCGTACATTTGAGTGGACTTTTGTCATAGCTGCAGTGAATTTCAATATGTTGGGGGCTGATTTTCTGTGCTCATATGGTTTGTTGGTCGATCTTGCTAACAGGCGCCTGGTTAATGCACTTTCTTTTTATTCTATTCCCTGTACAGCCCGAGTGGCCCCGCCAACAGCACAAGCCAACGTCACAGCTGCAAGCGGTAAGTTCCACACACTGCTCACTCAGTTTCCAGCACTCACGGTTCCCACATTTTCAACGGCCGTCGCCAAACACGGGGTGGAACATTTTATTGCTACCATCGGACCGCCCGTTTTTGCAAAAGCTCGGCGCTTGGATTCAGCTAAACTGACCATAGCGCGCGAGGAGTTCGCCAACCTGGAAAGGTTGGGCATCATCAGGCGTTCGAACAGCCCATGGGCTTCCCCGCTCCACATGGTCCCGAAAGCTGATGGCTCGTGGCGACTTTGCGGAGATTTCCGCAGGTTGAACAACGCCACAGTGCACAACCGCTACCCAATCCCGCATATCCAAGATTTTTCCATTCATTTGGCGGGGGAGCGCGTTTTTTTCTAAGATAGACTTGGTCCGCGGTTACCACCAAGTCCCAGTGCACACTGAGGACATACCCAAAACAGCGGTAATAACTCCGTTTGGTCTATTCGAGTTTTTGCGCATGCCATTTGGGCTTAAAGGCGCTGTGCAGATGCTCCAACGCATGATGGACGCAGTGTTGCACGATCTCCCCTTCGTATTCGTCTACCTGGACGACATCTTAGTAGCCAGCGCGTCCGAAGACAAACACGAAAACCACCTCACGGCAGTTTTCCGGAGGTTGGGAGAGCACGGTTTAATAATCAACCCAGCGAAGTGTCAGTTCGGGATGATGCAGATTGATTTTTTGGGGCATCGCGTCTCTCCAGAAGGAGCGGTTCCGCTGCCTGACAAAGTGCGCGCGGTAGCAAATTTTCCCCAGCCACAAATGGTCAAGTCGTTACAGGAGTTTTTGGGAATGGTGAATTTTTATAATCGTTTCCTCCCCCGCGCAGCGCAGCTCATGCAACCATTGTATGCTGCACTCAAAAAACAAAAACCCACAAATAAGATCGAATGGTCTCTGGAGCGAGAGCGAGCATTCTCGGAGGTCAAAACAGCCCTGGCAAACGCTGCATTGTTAGCACATCCAGACCCAACGGCCCGCATAGCGCTCACTACTGACTCGTCAGATGTGGCCATAGAGGCGGTTGTGGAGCAGCATGTAGCCGGGGCTTGGCAGCCGCTCGCCTTTTTCAGCAGGACTTTGCGCGATAGTGAACGAAAATACAGCGCACTCGACAGGAAGTTGTTAGCTCTCCATTTGGCCATTCGCCACTTCCAGTTCTGGCTGGAGGGACGCCGTTTCACCGCGTTCGTTGACCACAAGCCGCTGACATTCACGATGGCTGAGGTTTCAGAACCGTGGTCAGGCCGGCAGCAAAGACAGCTGGCCGCCATCTCAGAGTTTACTACCGATATTCAGCACGTGGCGGGTAAACTGAATGTAGTGGCAGACTGTCTCTCGCGCGCCGTGGCAGCCCCAGTCCACGTAGGGATAGATTATGCAGCCATGGCCGCGGATCAGGTTAGCGACGTGGACGTGCGCGCACTCCAGTCTGGACCGACAGGGTTAAGGCTGGAGAACAGGGTGCTGCGAGACGGTATGTCCCCCCTAATCTGCGATGTCTCCACTGGGCGACCGCGTCCTGTGGTACCGGCTGCGTGGTGCCGCCGCGTTTTTGACTCGATTCATTCTCTGGCGCACCCGGGAGTGCGTGCGTCGGTCAAAATGGTAGGAGAGAAATTTGTATGGCTGAGCCTGCGCAAACAAGTTAAGGAGTGGGCAGCAGCCTGCATGGCTTGTCAACGAGCCAAGGTACACAGACACACGAGAGCTCCCTTGGAGCCGTTTCACATCCCGGCCAAGAGGTTCGATCATGTTCACTTGGACCTCGTAGGCCCCCTCCCGCCGTCACAGGGGTGCACACACCTTCTGACAATGGTGGACCGCACCACGCACTGGCCGGAAGTGGTCCCACTGGCGTCAACCACAGCCGAGGAGGTGGCGCGCGCGTTTTTAACAGCATGGGCAGCGCGCTTTGGAGTCCCGTCGGACATTACATCCGACAGAGGTCCTCAATTTGTTTCCGAACTTTGGTCAGCAATGGCCCGCAGCCTGGGGGTAACGATCCACCGCACAACCGCGTACAATCCGCAGGCTAATGGGTTATGCGAACGTTTTCATAGGTCATTGAAAACGGCTTTCAGAGCGTTGCTGACGAATGCAAATTGGATGGACAGGCTACTGTGGGTTTTATTGGGGTTGCGTTCTGCACCTAAAGAGGACTTAGAAGCCTCCCCGGCTGAGCTAGTTTTTGCGCAGCCTCTTCGGCTGCCCGGGGAGTTTCTCCCAGATAATCCTGCGCCAGACAGCTCCCCGTCTCAGTGGTTGCAGTGTGGCACGGAATCGGGCACGCTGCCTGGCCCCGTTCACCACAGTTTTCCGCGCGTTTTTGTGCCTAAGGCTTGAAAAACACGGAGTTTGTTTTTGTCAGACATGATACCCATTGCCCACCGCTGCGACCACTTTATGATGGACCATTTAGAGTGCTGGAAACAGGGGACAAGCATTTTTTGCTAGATTTGGGGGGCAGGAAGGAAAAGATTGGCATAAACAGGCTCAAACCCGCCTTTGTGGTGGCGGACGAGGATGTGCTGTTGGCCAGGGCTCCTTGGCGCGGCAGACCCCCCCGGGGACATTCCCCAGAACACCCACAGGGAGTGACAAACAGTTCTCACCCCCAGACAGCAGCCCCCCAGCAGGATGGCGCCGCAGAAGTGGCGAAGCCCGCTTACAGCAGATACGGGAGGAGACTGAGGCCCAAGCAGCACGTGGGTTAATGTGTAATGATTTTATCATGACATGCAGACTGTTATTCTGTTGTTCCATCTTAGATGTTTGGGGGGGGGTCATGTGGGACACATATGTATCACTTTAAGCTTCACATCTCAGAGTAGAACAAAGAACTGGGTCTCCTTGGAGATAACAGGAGGATGTGAAAATCTAGTCTTTGGTATGCAAGAGACGGCCTTGGGGGATTTCCTGGTCTGCCAGAGACTATGAGGAGGATGTTATAGGATTTAAGAGAAGATGCATTGTTACTTGTGATTAAATGCAATGTGACTGTGAGCTTTGAAGGTCCTGGACATATAAAGGACGAATGTCTGTGTTTTTTCTCTTTCTGCTTGCTGATGATGGAAGATGTGAATAAACCTGACTCGTGAGATAAACTCTGCCTTGTCATTTTCACATTTCCACAACCTTAGAAAAAGCTTCATTTGTTCTTTACATCAACAAATCAAAGTACAGTCTCTTTTTCTCTGTCTGGTAGGAAAATTTACATTTGCAAAAGTCCGGACATTAAATGCAAGCTTCTTGCTCTAAAAATACTCATGTTTAACCACAGAGGTAAGAGCTGTTGTTGGGGGCTACTCACCGCTTGGACAATGAGTGATCAGCTGTCCCAGTGATCTGACCGCTGAGAGCGGGGACAGGTGTGTTCTGCCGGCTGCTGTCTGCTCGTCCACAGCAAGTTGACTTTGGAACCTAGAAATGGCAATGGAATCTGGCTCTGCTCAGGGCTCAATATGAGAAGTCACCACCCACCATGGCATTTCTTCCCATCGGGTTGCGGTGCAAACTGGGGTAGGACAGGAAACCGCCCAGCAGTGCAGACTGTCCGCAGTTTTACAGGGGTCCAGCCCGACTCCATCCACAGTGACAGTGGCCCAATTAGCAGACACTGTGAGCAGATAATGCTTCTAGGAGTTGTAGTTTCGTACTCTAACATTGCAGATAGGTTTTATTTTATTTATTTTTAGTCGTAGAAGCCATGGCAAAGTAGCTTGTGGGAGTCGCTGTGTTACCCGCCACTACCGAAAGCTACCCGCCAGTGGCAGGTGGGCGGGTGTTAATGTCAAGCCCTGACTGCTTCCCACTAAATCAGTCATTTACCTTCTCCTCCCCTACAGGGAGAAGAACCTTCTTTGCGTCCCACCTTGAATCTGTGTGTTGCATCCTGCAATTGGGTCCTCACTTTTTTTACTTTGAAGATCTGCAGAATAATATTGTGAACAGGAAATAAGCACATTATTTATTATGGGACATTATAGAACAGTTAGTTCTGACCGAGCAATTTGACTGGTCAATAGGGATTCCAGGAGTTACTATAATTCACGATAATTGCACTCCAATTTCACTGGATATGTATCACTCCGCTTCAAAGGTGTTCTAGTAATGTTAATTACTAACGGTATTTTTCTATCAACTCTGACAATTGCAGTACTGTTTTGGATACTTTAACTTCCACAGCAAAGAGCTGTCTGACAAAAAACTAAACATCTGTGACCCAGAAGTTCCACCCTTTCGCAAAGGTCTTCTTCTGTCTACCCATTTTACATCATTTTACATTAAGGGAGTTCACATCTGTTTTAAAAAACAAAAAACAAAAAACAGGCAGTTCTAGAGTTGTTTATTGTCTCAATTAACAAACCACAATACCTTTGTGGTGATGGACTCTGTTTCATCTGAAAATGTGAAGAAAAGCGAGAAAATGTGCTAAATCGCTAGCATGTGTGGCATAACCCCCACAACAGACTGGGACAGGCACAGCGCTCGACTAGAGCAATTAACAGAACAGTGAAATGTGTGTATTAATGTCAACAGGCAGCCCCGCTTCTTCTGGCTTTTTCCGGCTCAGTACTGTGATGTTAATGTGCCATTCATGCACTGTGTTCATGCATCCTGCCCTTACTGTGATCTATAGACTGATAACAATATGTAGATGTGCCTTGTAATCTCTTTTGTCCTGCAGCTCCGGAGCAGAGGCGAATTACGGCCAGCAATCTCCTTATTGTTATGTGTGTCTCTCAAATGCAAATGTCCCATGCCTGTCTGCAGTCTCTTTGATGATACCATGCCTTTCATGTATTGTCTGTAACTGGGTATACAGTATAAGCTGACTGAAATCCATGTTCACTCTCTCACTCTCTCACTCTGACGACTGCTTCCACTACTCCTGCTGAGAGCCTGAGGACCCGCTCCAGCCTGCTTGCACTAGGGCTGGAGCGAGTTCCTATGATGGCGGTATGATTTAATAAACCTACTTAAAACCCTCAGATCACTGCCTTATTTTATCATCTGCTACAGCATGTGCTAAATTGCTAGCATACTAACTACTAGATTCTAGCGAGCAGTATTGAATATGTTTTGATCTGGGATTTTCTAAAGTACTGACTTAGCAGGTCTTAACGGGACTTAACAGGTATGTTTTATAAACACTTATTACATTTGCACTTCACAATATTTAATTTGTTTACATGTGTGTGAAATGACAGACGTCTTCATGCTAATTGAAATGTTTAGGAAGTTACTGGCTAGGGACTATTTTTTCACAGCTGCACAAAATAACTGGTTAAACAAACAAATCATAATATTTTGCCCAGTATTGCTGTCACTTAAAAAATTTTACTTGCCGGAACTGTTGTATAAAAGCAATATTACACTTGACGTCGTTACGGTATCATTATACCAACTACGGCTGTGATACTCTTAAATGCCCTCCGCGTAAGCTGCATCATAGCCACAGTTACTATAATCACAATACCGTAACTGCGTCTTCTGTAATATTGTTTAATTACACAACAGTTAGTTCCGACCGAGCAATTTGATTGAACAATAGGGATTCCAGGAGTTACTATAATCCGTGATAGTTGCACTCTAATTTCACTGGATATGTATCACTCCACTTCAAAGGCATTCTAGTAACATTAATTACTAACAGTATTTTTCTACCAGTGCTGACAATTGCAGTATTGTTTTGGATACCTTAATTTCCACAGTGAAGCACTGTTTTGACAAGAAGAAATTATACATCCGTGACACGGAAATCCCACCCTTTTGCAAAGGTCTACTTCTGTCCCAGTCATTTTAAGATGATTAAATGATTTCACATCTCTTTTAAAAAAAATAGGCAGGGCTAGAGTTTGTTTATTGTCTCAATTAACAAACCACAATAAGCCCTAAGTGGGGCTGATATGCAAACTGCAGAGGGTCCAGCCACATCTTCACCTGCGGCCTCAGGTGGGCTAAAACAAGTCTCTCCATGACCTTCATCACATGTAATGTGATGGCAACTGGTCAACAGTTGGTCAGGTCCAATGGAGACGACTTCTTGGGGACAGGAACCAGGCAGGACGTCTTCCACAGCACTGGTACTCTCTCCAGACTCAGGCTTAGATTGTATAGGTGCTTCAGTACCAGAGCTAGCTGGTTGGCACAGGTCCTCAGGATCCTGGCAGAGATGCCATCAGGGCCCACAGTCTTCCGCTGGTGAAGTTTCTCCAGCTGTTTCCTCACCTGCCCTGTAGTCACAGTGATGTGGGGGTTGGTGCTGATGTCTTTAGTGGAGAGGAGGGGTGCTGACGGGAGAGAGGTGCTGCACAGGGGAGTGATGGGGGAGGGGGGAGTGGTGGTCTGGCTATGTTGTGGGGGTGACAGACAGTGAGTTGAACCTATTAAAAAGCATATTCAGCTCATTAGCTTTCTCAAGGCTCACCGATGTCTGTCTGTCTCTCCCCTTACACCCAGTGATGTTTTTCATTCCAGACAACACTCTTTCATATTCTTTTGCTGGAGTTTATCCTCTAACTTCCTCCTGTAGTTGTCTTTACACTTCCTCAGCATCTCTCTCAGTTCATGCTGCACTCTCCTCAGTTCCTCCCTGTCTGCAGACCTAAAAGCACTCTTCTTTTTGTTAAGAAGCGCTTTCAGGTCACTGGTGATCCATGGTTTGTTGTTGAGGAAACAGCGCACGGTCTGGGCTGGCATGGTTGTGTTTTCACAGAATCTGATGTATTCTGTGATGCAGTCAGTCATGTTGTCTATGACCTCCTCATGTGGCCCACAGAGTACATCCCAGTCCATCGTCTCGAAGCAGCCTTGTCGTGCATCAGCAGCCTCCTGTGTCCACCTCCTCACAGTCCGTGTGTGAGCAGGCTGCATTTGCACAAGAGGAATGTACTTGGGTGATCACAGAACCAGGTTGTGTTCAGATCTGCCCAATGGGGGGTGTCATGGCCTGCTCTGCTAAATCATCCCCAGGTGCACGCTCACCTGGTTCCCATTACGGCTGGCCTATTTATACCGCGCTGCCCTGACTAGCGGTGCGGAGATGTCTCACTGCACTCCAGAGGAGCTTCATCGCCAACTCCTTCTACTCATCGTAATCTCATCCAAAGCCTGCTTTGTTCCTCGCCGGAGAATCCCTCCAGCTATCCACGTAAGTGCAATCCTCAACTCACCCTGTCTTCCAGTCCCCTGTGCACAGGTGGAGTCCGTGGTGGCGGATTCTCCCTTCCCTCCTTCGTCATCAAACTCCCCAGACACTCACCTGCAGGAGCTGCACTCCCAACCGAAGGACACTGTCTTCCTGGCCGTAGCCGTCGTGCTGAACCTGAGCCTGTCTCCATCTGCTCCCACAGTAAGCAACAGTGCAACTGTTTAACTCCAGCTACAGGTTCAGGTTACTTTATTTGTACCCGTAGGTAGATTTGTTATGACGCTCACTAACTAGCTACGACGCTCACTAACTATCCCTCTCTGTGTGTCTTTAGGGTTGCCGGGTCGTACGGTGTGCCGCTCTGTCCCTGCTGCTCCTGCCTACACTCTCACGCACCAGCATACACATTCTTGCTGTAATAAACCTAATTGTATCAGTTCGAGGTCTGTGTCTTGTCTCTGGGTCAAAGAACCATGTCAGGGGGTTGAACTGTGATGCTCTATGCATCTCTGACATTGGCATACAGGAGATCCAACATTTTATTTACTCTGGTGGGACAGTCAACAAACTGGTGGACATTTGATAATGTTTTGTCCAGTGAGACGTGGTTATATAATCTCCTGTGATGGCCATGAATGGGTCAGAGTGCTGGGCCATCTGGGATTTTCTGAAGTATGGACTTAACAGGTATGTTTTATAAACACTTATTGAATGTTTAATTTGTTTACATGTGTGTGTGAAAGGACAATAGATGCGTTCATGCTGATTGAGATGCTTAGCAGTAGTTAAGCTGGATTCATGCTGCACCTCCGCTGTCTGCGTATGTGCAACCAGAAACCTCGTGTGACGAAATTTACATCATCATCTCCACTCCGCTAGTGTACACGGGGCTGTACTGCGGACAACTGCTTGCAGCCCGAATTTTGTGACCGTGCGGCCTGCCCACGATCTGAATGCCTAGACAGAGGATGCGCAAGACTGAACATCCCATTCACGAGATGGCACTACAAACACAGTATACGAAGACAAAGTAGATGAGGAAGACAATGAGGAGGCAAAAGATGAACCCCTCTGTTAATGAAAGAAAAACCCACAATGGTCACAGAAATAACTTGAATCTGACAAAAGTGGTAATAAATAAAAATTCTATGAAAATTAACCAATGAAAATCAGACAGTGCTTTTGAATTGTGGTTCAATAGAATTATTTAAAAAACAAACTCATGAAACAGGCCTGGACAAAAATGATGGTACCCTTAACTTAATATTTTGTTGCACAACCTTTTGAGGCAATCACTGCAATCAAATGATTTCTGTAACTGTCAATGAGGCTTCTGCACCTCTCAGCAGGTATTCTGGCCCATTCCTCATGAGCAAACTGCTCCAGTTGTCTCAGGTTTGAAGGGTGCCTTCTCCAGACGGCATGTTTCAGCTCCTTCCACAGACGTTCAATAGGATTTAGGCCAGGGCTCATAGAAGACCACTTTAGAATAGTCTAATGTTTCGCTCTTAGCCATTCTTGGGTGTTTTTAGCTGTGTGTTTTGGGTCATTATCCTGTTGCAAGACCCATGACCTGCGACTGAGACCAAGCTGTCTGACACTGGGCAGCACATTTCTCTCTAGAATACCTTGATAGTCTTGAGATTTCATTGTACCCTGCACAGGTTTAAGACACCCTGTGCCAGATGCAGCAAAGCAGCCCCAGAACATAAGAGAACCTCCTCCATGTTTCACAGTAGGGACAGTGTTCTTTTCTTGGTATGCTTCATTTTTGCTTCTGTGAACATAGAGCTGATGTGCCTTGCCAAAAAGTTCCAGTTTTGTCTCGTCTGTCCATAGGACATTCTCCCAGAAGCTTTGTGGCTTGTCAACTTGCAGTTTGGCAAATTCCAGTCTGGCTTTTTTATGATTTGTTTTCAACAGTGGTGTCCTCCTTGGTCATCTCCCATGAAGTCCACTTTGGCTCAAACAACGACGGATGGTGCAATCTGACACTGATGTACCTTGACCTTGGAGTTCATCATGAATGTGTTTAGAGGTCGTTCTGGGCTCTTTTGTTACCATTCGTATTATCCGTCTCCTCCTGCGGCCACGTCCAGAGAGGTTGGCTACAGTCCCGTGGATCTTGAATTTCTGAATAATATGTGCAACTGTAGTCACAGGAACATCACGCTGCTTGGAGATGGTCTTATAGCCTTTACCTTTAACATGCTTGTCTATAATTTTCTTTCTAATCTCCTGACACAACTCTCTCCTTTGCTTCCTCTGGTCTATGTTTAGTGTACCACACTTCACATATCATCTTGGTTGAACATGTCCTTATGGTCACATTATTTTCAATCTTTTCTAGGGGTACCATCATTTTTGTCCAGGCCTGTTTCACGAGTTTGTTTTTTAAAGTAATTCTATTGAACCTCAATTCAAAAGCACTGTCTGATTTTCATTGGTTAATTTTCGTAGAATTTTTATTTATTACCACTTTTGTCAGATTCAAGTTATTTCTGTGACCATTGTGTGCTTTTCTTTCATTAACAGAGGGGTACCAACAGTTTTGTCCACGTGTGTATATGAATCCTTTTGCAGTAGCAGCAGGCTGAGCGGAGAAGAGCACTGGAAAACAATAATTCCTCCTTTTCCTTGAAACAATGCCATTGTTGCTGCTCAAAAAAAAAATTAAAAATGTGTCACTCTCATGTTTTATAGCCAGTGAACAAACTGGCGTGTTAGTGCATTTGCGCTCCCCGTAGGGCTGGGGTGAAACTACAAATAACAGTTGTGCGCATGCGTCAACTGCTTGGCCTGGTAGATGAAAAAAGTGAGAATATACAACGCT
The DNA here is from genome assembly GCA_020510985.1 of Pholidichthys leucotaenia. Classification (NCBI taxonomy): domain Eukaryota; kingdom Metazoa; phylum Chordata; class Actinopteri; order Cichliformes; family Pholidichthyidae; genus Pholidichthys; species Pholidichthys leucotaenia. The sequence goes on along the minus strand of CM035848.1, from coordinate 87,542,657 downwards.
GTGTGCGCGCCGGGCTTGTCCAAAGCGCATGCAGGCCAAAGCAGACCAGAGGGGAAATGCAGCATGAATAAGGCTTTAATGGCTAGTGGCTACATTCAGAAGGGACTTTTTTTTCTTAGCTGTGCAAAATAACTGGTTAAACAAACAAATCATAAGATTTTGTCCAGTATTGCTGTTATTTAATAAATTTTGCTTGCTGGAACTGCTGTATAAAAACAATATTACACTCGAGTTCATTACGGTATTGTCATGAACTGGGCTTAGGTTTTAGCCCAGTTCTGTGACGCCGTGGCTATTTGGTCTTTTCCTATGTTTTGTTGCCAAATTTCCATCATGCGCTGTCAGAGAGCCTTTTTGGTCGGCCGGCTCTTTGACAGCGCAGCCATGCCCCCCTCCTCTGTCAGTGGAATCAGCTGTGTTCTTTGGCGTCGCCCACGCACACACCCTAATGATTCACACCGACAAGCTCTCTCATGATTAGGCTCGGTGCTATTTCAGCCCCTGATCTGTTGGGAAAGATTACCGGATCATTGTTTGGATCGCTGTATGGAGCTACACTGTCGCCGATCCCTTCAGAGTTCGAAGCTATTCTACAGGTAATTCTTTCAGTGTGTGTTCACCGCCGCTCAAGCTTGGAAGCGCTGCCCGTTGCTGTCGGTACCGCTTCATGCTGAGTGACGTGCTCTTCAGCCCCAGGTTTTTTGTGTTTGCCGTGATTCCACTGGATTACTCGGACTGCTCCAGCTGACGTGAGTACTGACTGTTTGGAACATTTTTTCCCTTCCAGTCCCCTCACTTGAACTGTAGAGCATCCTGGAGGACTCCTTTGTTTATCCCAAGCTCCTCACCTGCCTACCGAACAGCTAACTTCATTCTGTGCACTTTATTCATTATTTTCTGCTGTTAATCTCACTTGTTGTAATAAAACGACACGACAATCTCCAGCGAGTGGGTTTTTCATTTTCATTCCTTCCCTCGTGCGCCGCGTAATGGCGCACGGGGAATCATAACAGGTATCATGAATATACGAACTCCAGCAGGGCGTGATTCGGCTTGTGCCCTTCAGCAGAGTATGATCACGCCCTGCTAGAGTTCTTATATTCATGATACCAAACTCCCTCTAGTGTAATATTGCTTAAATACACAATGTGCATTGCCGACTGAAATTCACAATATATGGACTATAACGTTAAACTTGTTTTTGGACAAAAACCTTGTTAACTTTGCTATAAAAATGTAATTTAATCCACATTTTCAAATAACATCCTTTGAAAAAGATTTTAAGGGTCAAAATGTCAGAGTGCACGAACTGAAATGTTGATGTAAATTTTTTTAATACTAGCGAAAAGAACCAGTTCATGTCTGATAAAAAAGGGAAAAGTATGACTAACTCCACATATTTCATCACAAAATCTATTCATTTCTGAAGTCGCACTGGTGAAAGGAGACTTGAATATCAAGTGTGTGACAGGCGGGGTTTTTTTTGGTTTTTTTTTGTTTTTTTTACCGTTGGTGTGCTGTGTGACCACCAGCCCTTACTTCCTTCCTCTCTGCTGGCCTGGGTAAGAGCATGTGTCCTGTTGCTGTGTTCCTCTGAGGGTTGTGCATGCATGTGGGCATATGTGTGTGTGTGTGTGTGTGTGTGTGTACGGGTGTCAATATACATGTTTTCAGTCACACTTCATAGCTTCCAGGGGGTCAGGGGAGATTGTGTTTAGTTCTTTATTCCGGGAAGAGAAGAGACCAGTAACAAATGGCACGACAAAAAGACATACACAGACACACGTGCATGCATGCACAGTAAAACACGTAAAACAGACAAACTAGCTTATTTTGTTTTTTGAGTTTCTCCTTTTTTTATTCAGGTTTTCTTGTAATCTCACACCCAAATACTGTTATGCTTCCTTTAGTCATTATGTTGGATTTTTCTAAGACTATAAATGCAAAGCCAATTAGAAATTACTGTTGTAGAAGTGATAAGAAACAAAAACAAATACTTTCAGACCTACAATGCCACCTAGGGCAGTGTTTTTCAATCTGGGCGCTGTGACAGACTGTGCCAAGGGAAATGATCTAATTTCACTTAATTTGTTAAAAAAAAAAAAGGCAAATAATTTGCTGTTGCTTTGCAATGGTGCCTGTAGTGGCTCCTCCATGTCAGTGTGTGGCAGTATGAACAGATTATTTCTTCTTCTTCTTGACAGAAAATTCACCCCACGGCAAGGCCGGGTTACCTTCATTCTACAGCCCCTTTATACCTGCTGTTGAAATCCCCCCCAAAAAGCGGTGTCATGATTGAGTTCACAATCCGGAGGGGCACACAGCTGGGAAAATGTCACTCCCACCTCCAGAAACTGCATCTTGATGTCAGCTGTTTTCAGCAATAAACAAGTGATGGAAACAAACTGTCACAGAGCTCCGCTAGTTCATCTGTCTCTGGTAAGTCTCATTTTTAAACTAACTTATTCTCCCAGTAACAGCAGAATATCAGCACTGATTGGCTACCGCATCAAGTGTATTTCTGGCCTGAGTTGAACAAAAGCCAAGTCTACTGTGTTTGCGTCTTTCCATTGACTTTGTATATACGCACACCGTATTTCACACTGAGTATAAAGAAATTACAAGACTAATTTGTCATTAGATGTGCTGTAATGGGCTACAATGTGCCATTTTATAATTTTTTTTGGTTGATGGAGTGCCACAGGATTTTTTCAATTAAAAAGGGTGCCGTGGCTTAAAGAAAGTTGAAAAACACAGACCTAAGGAATTTCACTGTAAAGAACCTTTATTATATTGAAGGTTGATAAGGTACACAAATATGTGGCTTGTCTCCACTGGAGGCATCTCTCTTGACAACAACTTCTGATGAAGCAAAGCATTTTGAGTAATAAAAGTTGTGAAGAGAAAAAAAATGCTGTCAGCTCTCAGTTCTATCACTCTCAGCTACAGTGGGGCAAAAAAGTATTTAGTCAGCCACCAATTGTGCAAGTTCTCCCACTTGAAAGATGAGAGAGGTCTCCAATTTTCATCATAGGTATACCTCAACTATGAGAGACAAAATGAGAAAAAAAAATCCAGAAAATCACATGGAAGGATTTTTAATGAATTAATTGGTAAATTCCTCTGTAAAATAAGTATTTGGTCAATCCCAAAAGTTCATCTCAGTACTTTGTTATATACCCTTTGTTGGCAATGACAGAGGTCAAACGTTTTCTGTATGTCTTCACAAGGTTTTCACACACTGTTGCTGGTATTTTGGCCCATTCCTTCATGCAGATCTCCTCTAGAGCAATGATGTTTTGGGGCTGTCGCTGGGCAACACGGACTTTCAACTTCCTCCAAAGATTTTCTATGCGGTTGAGATCTGGAGACTGGCTAGGCCACTCCAGGACCTTGAAATGCTTCTTATGAAGCCACTCCTTCGTTGCCCGGGCGGTGTGTTTGGGATCATTGTCATGCTGAAAGACCCAGCCACGTTTCATTTTCAATGCCCTTGCTGATGGAAGGAGGTTTTCACTCAAAATCTCATGATACATGGCCCCATTCCTTCTTTCCTTTACACGGATCAGTCGTCCTGATCCCTTTGCAGAAAAACAGCCCCAAAGTATGATGTTTCCGCCCCCATGCTTCACAGTAGGTATGGTGTTCTTTTTCCTCCAAACACGACAAGTTGAGTTTTCATCAAAAAGTTCTATTTTGGTTTCATCTGACCATATGACATTCTCCCAATCCTCTTCTGGATCATCCAAATGCTCTCTAGCAAACTTCAGATGGGCCTGGACATGTACTGGCTTAAGCAGGGGGACACGTCTGGCACTGCAGGATTTGAGTCCCTGGCGGCGTAGTGTGTTACTGATGTAGCCTTTGTTACTTTGGTCCCAGCTCTCTGCAGGTCATTCACTAGGTCCCCCCGTGTGGTTCTGGGATTTTTGCTCACCGTTCTCGTGATCATTTTGACCCCACGGGGTGAGATCTTGTGTGGAGCCCCAGATCGAGGGAGATTATCAGTGGTCTTGTATGTCTTCCATTTTCTAATAATTGCTCCCACAGTTGATTTCTTCACACCAAGCTGCTTACCTATTGCAGATTCAGTCTTCCCAGCCTGGTGCAGGTCTACAATTTTGTTTCTGGTGTCCTTTGACAGCTGTTTGGTCTTGGCCATAGTGGAGTTTGGAGTCTGACTGTTTGAGGTTGTGGACAGGTGTCTTTTATACTGATAACGACTTCAAAAAGGTGCCATTAATACAGGTAACGAGTGGAGGACAGAGGAGCCTCTCAAAGAAGAAGTTACAGGTCTGTGAGAGCCAGAAATCTTGCTTGTTTGTAGGTAACCAAATACTTATTTTACCGAGGAATTTACCAATTAATTCATTAAGAATCCTTCAATGTGATTTTCTGGATTTTTTTTTTTCTCATTTTGTCTCTCATAGCTGAGGTATACCTATGATGAAAATTGGAGACCTCTCTCATCTTTTAAGTGGGAGAACTTGCACCATTGGTGGCTGACTAAATACTTTTTTGCCCCACTGTATAAAGAGTCAGGCTGAGTGTCTACAGAGAGCATTTTTCTCGGAGGCAATGCTTTGGACCCATTTTTCACAGTGCTCCACAGGTGTGTTAAAAAGGACTCTGCCCTGTATCCTACAGCTGTATCCACAGCTCAGCATTGAAATGCTCTACCAAATACACTATACTGTAACAAACTGGTAAGAAAGCATCCATTCCTCCAAGCTTTTGCTTTGAAATATTCATCATGTTATCCTTTTAGTCTCTGAGTCTAATTCTGATTGGATGGTTAGAGAGGTGTGTGGCTGATGAGTGATGCAGTGTTCTACAATTTGAACATTTTTCATCTTTAAGGACTGAGTACACTTGCAAAACACATTGACCGCTGACAGTTTTGTGCAGATTTGCATCATGGACAATGAGCATATTAAATGCTCAGCTACACAGAAAATGAACAGGAAATAGACGCTCCCAGTGGAAAAATGCTCTCTGTGGACAAGCAGCCTTAAACTTTCAGAATGTTTTTGTCCATGTGCACAGTGCGACTATTCTCTAACTAAACAATCAAAGTAAAGAAAGAGGAGAAGTTGGGACATCAAAGCCCTCAACAATGATGAGGGATACTTATCTTTGCTCTCAGTGACTTCAGAATTAACTTCTGAAAAGGTGATTCAGCTAAAATGTCATATGTCTGAGCTCCAACGTCATCTTGGAGCTCAGACACAGCTGATTGTTGTGTTTTGCATTCTGCCTATTGTCTGCTCTGATGCCTGTTTTGATCATTGTTCCTATTTTGCCCCTCTCTCTCTCCAGACACTCCCACTTGCTGTTCACAGCTCATTGGCCCAGCTGTGAACAACTCACAATAAGCTTACCTGCAGCCCAGCTCTCACACCTGAATCCATTCATGTAATCAGCTCACTCTGTATTCAACTCTGTCAATTCATTCACTCCCTGTTGCTGTGTTAGTCAGTCTCCTGTTAAAACTACAATTGTGCAGATCTCCCCTCCGGAGCTGCAGTCCAGCTTCAAGGCACATTTTGTAAGTTTTTTTCAATTCTCTTGCTGTCCTGATTATGTAATGCAGTTTCCTCTCCAGAAGCCGCTATCTGGCTCTGAGGTATTATATGTAATTTCTCTCATCTGACCAGCTGTGTTAATTTGGAACTGTTACCAGTAGCGCTGTTGTTTTTCCAGAGCCGGGTTTTGCTCTGACGCACTGCTTGGTCATTTATCGTTGCCTTTTGTATTCTCTTGGAACTGTTTGCTTCTGTTATTATTAAAGACACACAACTTCATCCAGCGCGTGGGCTCTCCTTTCTTTCCCCGTGTGCTGCGTAAAGGCGCACGTATATGACATAAAAGAGGCAAAAAAAGAAGTCATGCGGACTTTCTCTATTATCAACTTGCAGGCCTACTACTGGGAATCAGCATAACTACAGTCCCAAATGAGAAGTTCAGTCCAGGAGTGCCAATGTCACCTTTGTTACTTGTGTGCTTTCATTTGGCTACACTAAAATGTACAGTACTTTTAAGCAAAACAGCAGATAGAGGAAGTGAAGACAGATGAGTTTAAATACCTGCAACCATCCAATGCAATGGACAATGCACAAGAGAGGTGAAGAAGAGAGTGCAAGCAGGGTGGAGTGGGTGGAGACAAGTGTCAGGGGTGATTTGTGACAGATGGATAGCAGCAACAGTGAAAGGGAAGACTTACATGACGGTAGTGAGACCTATGATGCTTGGAGATGGTGGCACTGACAAAAAGACAGGAGGCAGAGCTGGAGGTGGCTTGGAGATGCTAAGATTGTCATTGGGGAGGGACAGGATAAGTGAGTACATCAGAGGGACAGCTCAGGTTGAGTGGTTTGGAGACAAAGTAAGAGAGGCAAGACTGAGATGTTTTGGACATGTGCAGAGGAGGGATAGTGGATATATTGGACAAAGGATGTTGAAGATGGAGCTGCCAGGCAGGAGGAAAAGAGGAAGACCACAGAGAAGATTCATGGATGTAGTGAAGGAGGACATGGAGAGGATTGGTGTTACACAGCGAGATGAAGGGATAGGGTGAGATGGAGGCAGATGATCGGCTGTGATTACCCCTAAAGGGAGCAGCCAAAAGAAGAATTCTAAGAAAAATAGCAGCCCAACTTTAAACCCATGATGGTGTATCTCATTCCCATGAACACACCTTCAGGTTACCACAAATCTTTTTCCTTCTCTATTTATATAAACACACATGTATCTAACCCAGACCTACTGAAAGATGAAGTGACACATACTCATATATTGTGACCCCTGACCTCTAGCACAGCCTGGATGAAGACCCACCTGAGGATCACTGTGTGAGGTTGGTAAGAATCCATTCAAGTGGATGGTTTGTCAGAGACAGATGAATAGAGGGATGCATCACCATGACATGAGCTCATTTTACCGTCACTGGAATGAGCTAACAACTGAGGCCACTTGTTGAAAGGCAGACTAGACAAAGGAGTGGCCCAGTGTGTGCTTTACTCTAAACCTCAGTGCAAACAAATGTGGAGAACCTCACAGAAAAAGTCAGCTTTCCTCAGTTAGCATCAAATGCAGCTTTTCCATATAGCCAGTATTCATTAATCTCTACAGTATATTTGTGCTGACTAGGTGTAGTGTGCTTGATTGACTTTTAAAATGTATATATACAGGGCTTGACATTAACTTTTTACTCACCAGCCACTATGGCTAGTGATTTTCCAAAGTTACTAGTCACTCAGCCTTTTCACTAGCCACAATTTTGTGGTTGGAAAATTATGCTTAATATAATCGAATCTGACTAGCGCATACTAAATTTTACTTGAGCTAAATGTACAACCTTTTTTAATGTAAATGACCCTTATACATACATAAAAATAGCAAGAGAAACACAGTTTAATTATTATCAGCAGTAAGTACTGTAAAACAGTTGGAAAAATATTTGCAACATGAGTTTGAAGTACAGGTAGATTTGGGGTCTGTCCAAATTCTCATTTGTGCCTCTTCCCCTATGCCTACCCCCACCCCTTGAAATCAAAGGCCAAGGGGTAAATGGTATTATATAGCGCTTTTATTCTCATCTCTTGATGACCAAAGCGCTTTACAGATCCTGCTATCCACCCATTCACACACTGATGGTGGCATGCTACCTAACATGGCGCTTCCAGACCCACCAGGAGCAAGCGGGGTAAGTGTCTTGCCCAGGGACACAATGGCAGGATACTCGGGGAGAGCGAGATTTGAACCGCCAACCATGTGGTTATTGGACGACCTGCTCGACCTCCTGAGCCACTGCCACACCCAAAGGGTAGGGGTTGAAAAATACCCCTATGAATTGGGACACCCCTTCAGCGCTGCACAACGTCATTAATAATTGCTGATGGATTTAACCCCTTGCACTCTGGTCAATTTCCCTAAAAACGCCAAAAAAATAACGTACCCAAAGTAAATCAAAAGCTGTTCTTCAACCCTTTGCAGCATCTTCATGGGGTTGGTCTCATTTAAAAGAAAACACTTTGAATTTTTTGGCAAAACAGTCATAATCTAAGTGCTCCGGCCACTGAGTAACAGTCATCTAAAAATACTGAACTTGAAGAAAATAAATTTTGCCTGGGTGTTTTTTTGGATACAAATGCTTGCAAATAACACACAGCTGTCAGATATGGGCTGGAAAATGCAACAGAAATGTAGAACCAAGTGTTATCCAGCTGAGGTCAAAATTTTGTAACAATACCACAAAAAATGAATATATTACACAGCTTTATACTCAGGTTGTTCCCAGGCGTTTTTGAACTGTGCCAAATTGTGCCAAATGGCACAGTTTGGAAAAACGTCTGTAACTTTTGAATGATTCAATATAGAAGCTTGATGTTGGGCTCTAATGAAAGGTGACACTCAGGGCTGTGTGTGTGTGTGGGGGGGGTTGTTTATTCATTCATGAATGAATGAATGAATGAACAAACAAGCCCCCACACACAAAGAAGCATGCCACGTAAAAAAATGTGGCTTTTTTTTTTTTACAAGAAAAAATAACCTACAGTGCACTAAAAATTATACTAGAATATCTGTAATGTAGAAGATAACAACTCCCACCCCCCCGCTACAGAGGACGGACATCGCCCGGTGCACCGCGGTCACGGTGCGCCGCGGTCTACTACGCACAGTTGTACTAAAATATCTGCAATAATATCTGCAATCCGCTACTGAAGAGTAGCGGGGGGGGGGGGGCATTCACGGTCCGGACGCGGCGCACGAACCGTGTACCGCGGCGCACGGAGTCCAGTTCGTGCGCCGCGGTCTACTACGCACAGTTGTAATTTACCAATTGGTCAAAAGTCATTTTTGATTACCATTTTCAGGGATAAAGAATAATTTAGCTTATAACACTTACCTGTCCACAACAGCAGTGTCACTGGCGAACTTCTCTTCCTCATTGTCAGACGAACATGAAGCTGGTCCGCTTGTTACGGACTCGTGGTTCTGGTCACGTGACCCGGTCAAACCATAATTCCATTATTGCGGTTTTGCGCTTCCATGATCGCGGTTTTGGCGAACGATTTTTCAAAACAAATAAGAACAGTAGTAAGAAAAAAAGACTGGCGAACACGTGTGTCACCCAGCGGCTAAAAACAAAAGATTTTGCAAGGGAGGTACGCTTTCGAACTACTGTGCTTCAATTGGCTCGCTGTATTCACAGCCGTTGGTAGGCGGGTCCTTCTTGCTAGGTTTTCAGTCATTGGTTCTTCAAGGTTTCAGAAACCCAATTCAAGGCTCTTATTAGTCGAATGAGAGGTCAATCACATCTAAACCAATCAAAGCACTCCTTTGGCTTTCTGTTCGCGGCTGTGTCTGTAGTGGAAGAATGGAAATGCAGCTTTTTTTTTTTTTTTCAGTGGGCGCCCTAGGACGCAGAGACGTGTCTGCCTGCGGTACATCGAAGTGCAATAGGTTAATCTAAATCTGCACTACCTGTTTTCACGAGAAAAAAAGAAGAAAAACAAAACTGATGAGATAAAAGTCTTATCTCAAAGAGAAAAATGTCTCAAATTTACATGAACAATTCTAATCACTAGAAAAAGTCAGACATTTACTAGAAAGAAAGCTGTAAATTCACAGAGGGAAAGATGGACCCCCTGGCGGGCTGTTTTTGGCCCACGGGCCACATGTTTGACACCCCTGGACCAGCACATTAAAAATATAGAGGTTTTACTTCCATGAAAAAGCTGCAAATCACAGGTATCATAATCACAGGTGAACAAAAGTTCACTTCAGAAGAAGCTTCATTTGCTCTTTACAGCAACATAAAGTTTACTCATTTTTTTCCATCCATCATACGAAGACTTAAATTTGCACAACTAACGGGAGCTTCTTGCTCTAAAAATAATCCTATTTAACCACAGAGGAAGGAGCTAATGTGGAGGTAAAGAGCAAAGGTTATTCTGACCGCAGGGACAACGGGGAATCAGGGGCAGTTGTCCCTGTGATCTGACTGCTGAGAGCAGCTGCTGTCTGTTCATCGCCGTTTCTCCAGACTGGCTATAAAATGAACTGAACTGCAGAGCAGACCGTCCACGCCTTCACCTGTAACCAGCATGGACTCCGTCCGCATCTTCTTCTGCTGCTGGCGAGCAACAGTGGACCAATCAAAATACACTGTGTGTGTGTGTGCAGATAGTACTTATGGGAGTTGTAGTTTCGTAGTCTCATACTGTGATAGGCTTATTATTTAGATGTCGCTTGAGAAAACTACACCCACCAAACTGACTAGTGGGAGTTGCTGTCTTACCCGCTACTGGTGAAATCCACCCACCAGTGGCGGGTTGGCGGGTGTTGATATCAAGCCCTGTATACAGCGGGGAAAATAAGTCTTGAACACGTCAACATTTTCCTCATTAAACATATTTCTGATGGAGCCCTTGATCTGAGATTTTCACCAGATATCAGTAACAACCCAAGTAATCCATACATACAAAGAAATCAAGGCAACTGTGTTCACAAAATAAGTTATATTTAATCAAGTGGAATGACACAGAGAATAAGTATTGAACACTTGGTGAAATTCATTTAATATTTAGTAGAAAAGCCTTTTTTGGTAATAGCTTCTAGCTGTATGGAGAAACTAGGCACAAGCATTGCCATCTTGAAGGTTCCGTGGGTGTCTTTTATGAACTCTGATCTTCAGTTCATTCCGTAGATTTTCAATTGGATTCAGGTCAGGTGACTGACTGGGTCATTCTATCAGCTTTATTTTCCTTCTCTGGAGCCAGTTGAGAGTTTCCTCGACTGTGTGTTTGGGATTATTGTCTTTCTGAAATGCCCACCCTTGTTTTATCTTCAGCATCTTGGCAGATGGCAACAGGTTCTTATCAAGGATGTCTCTGTACATTTATTCATTCATCTTTCCTTCAATTATATGAAGTCTGCCCGTACCATGCGCTGAAAAACACCCCCACACCATGATGGAATGTCTATTTTACTAGCTTGCCCAAATGTTGTGCAGCAAACTTTAAACGAGCTTCAACATGCTTTTTCTTCAGCAATGGAGTCTGGTGAGGTGAGCGGGCATAGAGCCCATGTCGGTTGAGTGCATTACTTATTTTCTTTGAAACAGCAGTTCCTGCTAACTCCAGGTCTTTCTGAAGCTCTCTAACAGTTGTCTTTGGTTCTTGGATAACTCTTCTGATAATTCGTTTGACTCCTCTGTCAGAAATCTTGCAAGGAGCTCGTGGTTGTGGCTGGTTTATGGTAAAATGATGCTCTTTCCACTTCTGAAAGATGGCTCCAACAGTGTTCACTGGAACATCCCTCAGCTTAGAAATGTACCAGCGGTGGATGAACTAGAGGTAAAATCTATTGTTGAAAAGTGTAAAAATAAATTATCTACTGATTGTGGTGGTATTGATATGGCACTAGTAAAAAGAACTGTTGATGGCATATTAAAACCCATTTACATATATTTGTAATCTATCATTTCAAACTGGCTCATTCCTGCAGAAAATGAAAATAGCAAAAGTAATACCATTATTCAAGCAAGGAAATAAACATCACTACACAAACTACAGACCAGTATCGCTCCTCCCACAATTTTCAAAGATTCTGGAAAGACTTTTCAACAACAGATTAGAAAACTTTTTAAATAAATATGACCTGCTTAATCAGAATCAGTATGGATTTAGAACAAAGAGTACAACATCATTAGCAATAATGGAAGCAACAGAGGAAATAAATGCAGTAGATCAAGGAAAATATGCAACTGGTGTATTTATAGATTTTAGAAAAGAATTTGATACAATAAATCATTCAGTACTTCTTGATAAACTGCAATTGTATGGTATTAGGGGAGTGGCACTGAATTGGGTTACAAGTTATTTATCTGAGAGACAACAGTTTGCGAAGATGGAAGAATAGCTGTGTGGATGTATGGGAATTACCTGTGGGGTCCCCCAGGGGTCAGTATTGGGCCCCATATTATTTAACATACATATAAATAATATATTCCAAGTTTCTAAATTATCAAAAATAATATTATTTGCTGATGATACCAATATATTTTATTCTGGAAATAATTATAAGGAAGTAATCCATACTCTAAATAATGAATTAAATAAGCTTAAAAATGGATGGATAGTAATAAATTATCATTAAATATAGATAAAACTAAGGTAATGATATTTGGTAATCGTAAAAATAAAGAAGATATACATATTCATACAGATAATGTAATTATTGAAAATGTTAAGGAGATCAAATTTTTGGGTGTAATACTAGATGATAAAATTAGTTGGAAACCACACATCAGATACATACAAAACAAAGTGGCAAAAAATATTGCAAGTATAAATAAAATTAAGCAGGTCCTATATTACAAATCACTTCATATCTTGTATTGCTGATTAGTACTTCCATACTTCACCTATTGTATAGAGGTCTGGGGTAACAATTATAAAAGTACACTTAATTCATTGTTAATATTACAAAAAAGGGCAGTCCGTGTTATACACAAAGTCGGGTATCTTGAACATACTAGTTTATTGTTTATACATTCAAAGTTATTGAAATTACAGGATCTGGTTGATTATTATATAGCACAGTTAATGTTTAAAGTCTAAAAACTTTTTGCCACACAATATACAAAATCTTTTTAGTCAGAGCAAAGGGAAATACAATTTACAGGGGAATAAAAAAATTAAAATGCACTTAGTAAGATCTACGAGGAAAAGTTTTTGTGTCTGTGTGTGGGGTAAAAATTGTGGAATGGGCTGGGGGAGAAACACAGGCAATGTCCAAACATCCATATATTTAAATCAACATATTGTGGAGAAAGGAAGCAGGTGAGGCAACGAGCTGAATAACACATGAACTTTATTCTATCTCCAACACACAGTACAGTAAAAAGAGCTCCCGGGCCTCTGTGCTTTCCTCTTTTATATCTTTAATTCCATGCATTGAGACCCGGCACTTCCGACCATAATACACTGCTTGGAACAAAGACCTGTGTGGCACATTATCATAACAAAACACCAGCCCCGCTGCTCACACCCTTCTCTCTTCTAGCGGCTCCGGTGGTGCCTCCTCTCCCCGGGGGGTGCATAGTCCATACTGTCCAGTTTGAGACCCCCCGGTGGCACTTCCTCCTCCGGTCCATTGTTCCCCCTTATCCCAGCTGCTTTCTCTGGGTGGAGAATCCCCCACCCGTGCCACCACAATATAAAGAAATGATTTTTGAACAATATAAAAATAAAGGACAGTAATATTACAATGTATCGTCAATGAAGAAAGGTTGTTGTTATTGTTGAATATATACTGATATATATATATCAGTATATATACTCAGTGTATATATATATATATACACTGAGTTATTATTAAATATATATGCTGAGTATTATTATTATTGATATCATTATTACTAGAATATTACAACGGTATTATAGTATTATGATTGTTATTTAGGATGGAATTATTTAAAGTATTATATAGGCCAGGTGGTATTATTATTGCAGTGGTTATTATAACTACTATATGGCTACCTATAATTATGGTTATTATTATATGGTTACTTATTGCGCCTAGGCATTGTAAGCCATGTGGGGGTATAGTATATGGTGTCATGATCAGGTGAGTGTGCGCCCCCCTCCCTTCCTGCGAGAGGTTTCCCAGCTCCGCAGGTAATCAACACACCTGCGTGAGTGGACACATCTGCTGTATCTGCCTTGCCAGCACTTGAAAGGACCTATTTGTGAATGCTTCAGCGCTGGCTCGTTGGGTATACTGCCTTCAAAAGCAAGCAAGTATGTTTTTATTAGTAATCTGAGGAATCATGTTTAATTCTCTTCTCCTCTTTTTCTACAGGTTGCTGCCATCTTTGCGATGCATCTCCGGGGCTCATTATGCGCTCACCTGCTCTATCACTCTTATCACCACTTCAGCTGTTTATCTCCACCTGGTCCGACACCTCATCCAGCTCCACTCCTTCCCTACTCCATGCCAGCTTCATCCCGCTGGTTCGTCTATTCCTGCTGGGTTTCTCTGTCGGACTCTCTGCTTAGCTCCCTTAAGTTATATTTTGTCATTCCCCTTTCCTGGTCGCCCTCCTCCTACTAACCAGCTCTCATCTCCTTCTTATAGGCTGAGCCCTCCTCTGGCGAGTGGCGTCTTTCCCTAACTGCGCGTTCCTTTTTGGATTAATAAATTGTGGTTAAACGTAGCTTCTCTGTGTCGTGTGTGTTTTCTCTGGTGTAGCACCCTGCACGTGAGCTGACCATTCTCTCATTACGACACAAAAGCTCCTCAAGTCCTGTGCAGACCAGCTGTGTGGGATTGTGGAGTACATCTTCAATCTGAGCCTGAAGCTGGGGAGGGTACCACAGCTGTGGAAAACATCTTGTGTGGTACCCGTACCAAAGACTTCCCACCCCAAAGATCTGAACAGCTACAGACCAGTGGCCTTGACGTCCCACATGATGAAGACCCTGGAGAGACTGCTCCTTGCTCACCTCCGCCCCCTGGTGGGACCAGCGATGGATCCACTCCAGTTCGCCTACCAGCATGGCATTGGGGTGGAGGATGCAGTGATCTTCCTCCTTCACCGTTCTCTGTCCCACCTGGAGAAGCCCGGGAATGCGGTGAGGATCATGTTCTTTGACTTCTCCAGTGCTTTCAACACCATCCAACCGATGATCCTAAAGGACAAGCTGCTGTGCGCAGGGGTGGACCAGCACCTGTCATCATGGATCCTGGACTACCTCACAAACCGGCCTCAGTTTGTGAGAACCCGGGACTGTGTGTCCGACACGATCATCGGTAGCACGGGGGCCCCCCAGGGAACGGTTTTGGCTCCCTTCCTGTTCACCCTTTATACTGCAGACTTCTCACACAACACAACACACACTGCCATCTACAGAAGTTCTCTGACGACTCTGCGATCGTTGGCCTCATCTCCAACGGAGATGAAGCTGAGTACAGAGGGCTTATCCAGGACTTCGTGGACTGGTGCCATCAGAACTGCCTCCAGATCAACGCGAGGAAAACTAAGGAGCTGGTGGTGGACTGCCGCAGGCAAGGACAACCCCTCACAGCACCAGTAAATATACAGGGAACAGACATCGAGATGGTGACATCCTATAAGTACCTGGGTGTTCATCTGAACAATAAACTAGACTGGTCACACAATACTGACGCACTCTACAAGAAGGGACAGCGCAGGCTGTTCCTACTGAGGAGACTCAGGTCTTTTGGTGTACAAGGGGTGCTGCTGAAGACATTCTATGACACGGTGGTGGCATCAGCCATCACTTTTGGAGTGGTCTGCTGGGGCAGTGGCGTTACAGCAGCCGATAGGAAGAGACTGAACAAACTGATCAAGAAAGCTAGCTCTGTCCTGGGGCAGCGCCTTGACCCAGTGAAGGAGATGGGAGAGAGAAGGATGGTGGCTAAACTGTCATCTCTGCTGAAGTCCGAGTTCCACCCTATGCAGGACATACTGAATGTACTGAGGAGCTCATTTAGCAGCAGACTACATCATCCTAGGTGCACAACCAAGAGGTTTCGCAGGTCCTTCCTACCTACGGCTGTCAGACTGTACAACCTAAGCAGGGCTGCTCGCAGAGATAGCAAAAAAGACGTGACAACCTAATAGTATTGAATGCAAAAGACGCAATGGACTTACACAGTGGTCCCCTCCGGTATACAACTAGGAAAATACCGGTCGCTATGGAGGGTGAGAATATGTATGGGTACATAATCATACCATGTAGGATAACTAAGTAGACGGTTGTGCTGTTTCATTCCATCTAGCTACAATGCTCCGCACTGTGTGTGTTTATATATTTATTCCATCTAGCAACAATGCTCCATGCTGTGTGTGTTTATATATTTACATATTTATTCCATCTACCTACAATGCTCCACACTGTGTGTGTTTATATATTTACATATTTATTCCATCTAGCTACAATGCTCCGCACTGTGTTTATATATATTTATATATTTATTCCATCTAGCAACAATGCTCCACACTGTGTGTGTTTATATATTTACATATTTTTTCCATCTAGCTACAATGCTCCACACTGTGTGTGTTTATATATCTACATATTTATTCCATCTAGCTACAATTCTCTGCACTGTATTTATATATTCATATATTTATTCCATCTAGCTACAATGCTCCGCATTGTGTGTGTTTATACTGTATATCTACATATTATTCCATCTAGCTACAATACTCCGCACTGTGTTTATATACTCATATATTTATTCCATCTAGCTACAATGCTCCGCACTGTGTGTGTTTATATATTTATTCCATCTAGCAACAATGCTCCATGCTGTGTGTGTTTATATATTTACATATTTATTCCATCTAGCTACAATGCTCCGCACTGTGTGTGTTTATATATTTACATATTTATTCCATCTAGCTACAATGCTCCGCACTGTGTTTATATATATTTATATATTTATTCCATCTAGCAACAATGCTCCACACTGTGTGTGTTTATATATTTACATATTTTTTCCATCTAGCTACAATGCTCCACACTGTGTGTTTATATATCTACATATTTATTCCATCTAGCTACAATGCTCTGCACTGTGTTTATATATTCATGTATTTATTCCATCTAGCTACAATGCTCCACATTGTGTGTGTTTATATATCTACATATTATTCCATCTAGCTACAATACTCCGCACTGTGTGTTTATATATTCACATATTCATTCCATCTAGCTACAATACTCCGCACTGTGTTTATATACTCATATATTTATTCCATCTAGCTACAATGCTCTGCACTGTGTGTCTGTATATATATATACACTACCGTTCAAAAGTTTGGGGTCACTTAGAAATTTCCTTATTTTTGAAAGAAAAGCACTTTTTTTCAATGAAGATAACTTTAAACTAATCAGAAATACACTCTATACATTGCTAATGTGGTAAATGACTATTCTAGCTGCAAATGTCTGGTTTTTGGTGCAATATCTACATAGGTGTATAGAGGCCCATTTCCAGCAACTATCACTCCAGTGTTCTAATGGTACAATGTGTTTGCTCATTGCGTCAGAAGGCTAATGGATGATTAGAAAACCCTTGTGCAATCATGTTAGGTCTGCAATGCTGTAATTGCTGCAAATGGAAGGATTCTTTGACAAAAGCAAAGTTTGAAGGAAAAAAATTATTATTTCAAATACAAATCATTATTTCTAACCTTGTCAATGTCTTGACTATATTTTCTATTCATTTTACAACTCATGGTGGTAAATAAGTGTGACTTTTCATGGAAAACACAAAATAATTGTCTGGGTGACCCCAAACTTTTGAACGGTAGTGTATATACAGTATATATATACTGTATACAGTATATACAGTATATATTTATATGTACATATGTATACTCGCTGCTCTTGTTTTTTCTCTTGCCTTCTGATTGTTGCTCTGAGTGTTGCTATCCCTGTGCTGTTGCAATCCTGGAATTTCCCCATTGTGGGACTAATAAAGGCTTATCTTATCTTATCTTACGACAGAACGAGCCAGCCAGAACGTGAGCTCAGTAGGGGCTGCATCAGCGGAGCTCTTTGCTTTACACCACTTTGATGTCACAGAGAGGCAGGTGACACGAGCACGCAGAAAACCACCCACGTTACACATGCTTGTGCAGCAGCTGCAGACGATTACACAGCAGCTGAGCATGGTCACCGATCATCTGGCCCACATATCTTGTTCGGGTCCTGCCCCTCCTCCTGTTGCCTTTGCTTCTTCCACCACTCGCCGAACTACCTCCGTTCCCTCACTGGCCCCGTATGCCGGGGAGGTGGGGAAATGCAAGGGATTTCTTTGTCATGTTTGGCTTTATTTGGGCCAGGCGGACGGGGAGTATCCGGAAAATACATCCAAAATCCATTTCATGACCCTCCTGCTGCAAGACCGAGCCGTCAGCTGGGCTCAGTCCATTCTCAGCAGTCTGGAGGGTCCTAGTTATGCTTTTGATAGGTTTGTCAGTGAATTCTCACGCGCATTTGACCGACTGGAGAGTGAGGGCAACATCATGAGCCGTCTCATGTCACTTTGTCAGCGCAGCTGTTCTGCAGCCAACTTCTCTGTGGAGTTTCGGGTCATCGCGGTGGACTCTGGCTGGAATGATGTTGCCTTACGCAGTGTCTCCTCCAGGGTTTAAATGCAAACCTCTGCGATGACTTGGTGGTTCATGCCATTCCCTCCGCTCTGGACGGACTCATCAATCAGGCTATCAGTCTTGACAATCGATACGCAAGCGTGTGAAGGAGCGCAGGACCTCCTCTGGCCCGTCTGTTTCACGCGTGCCTCTCCCGGCTATGAACGCAGGTGGAACGGACTCTTCCTCCGAAGCAATGGTGCTCGGCCAAGCCCATCTGGCTCCGGAAGAGTGCCAGCGAAGAAGGAGAGCCGGTGCGTGCATGTACTGCGGCTCTTTAGAGCAAAAGCTGTTCAACTGCCACCCGAAGCCTAAAAGACGCGGCATGTCAGTAGCTGGCTGGCGGGACTCTTAAGGCCCTTTTCCACTAGCCTCACTTAGCCCCGATTGAAAACCCGACTCTACTCACTTCGGTTCGGTTCGGCCTCAGTTGCTTTTCAACTACTGCTGGCACACCTGCTGGCACACCTGCTGTGGGTGGGATTTGTTGAACAGCAGGCGGAGCTACACCCTCGTGACGTAAAACACGCGACCGAATCCTCCACAACAAAGAAAATGGCTGATGACGAGGAGAGAAGGAAGGAGGAAGGAGAGAGGAATGACTGTGACATGAAACTGGTGAAATCTATGGTGCTGACTTGTTGTGCTCTGCACAATCTGTGTGAGAGTCATGGAGAGATGTTTGACACTACATTGGATGATGCAGTAGATGAACTAGTGGTGGCAGTGGCACAGAAAACAGAGGAGCAGGGTGGTGATATTGTAGCGAACTCAATATAAGCACCCTACTTGGCTTGCCAAGGTTGACCCTATTGGCAACACAGGTAGAGTGCGGGACTCTGAAGTGGGAGGCGTGAGTTCGAACCTGCCGGTGGGACGTCGCCATGTCGAGCTGCACGTTACAATATAATGCTGTGATGCAATACTTGTCTATTTCGTCCACATTTATGTGCATACATATTTCAAAAATGTTTTTTGTAAATAAAATGTTGTGCATGGTCCATCTACCTGTCCTGTTGTTCATAACGCTTATCTGTTAAGAAGGTGCGAAGCCATCAGCCTAATGATGAGTCCACACCTCTCACTGTTGTGATAATTGCTCACGCTGAGCGCTCTGCCCACCCGTACGCTGTGGGGGTCACACACGACGTGTTCCTCCCCACACTCTCAATAATTTTTTTTTCCCGTATATTTTTCTCTTTGGCGTACAGAAATGGCAATACGCCCGTATTTGCTAAAATTGCATTTTCCCCGTATTAAAATACGGCGAAACCGTATCACTTGACAGGTATGTAATTACATGCAGAAACACCGCACAGGCCATCTTCACAAAAATCCAGCTCGACAAGCCACTTTTGCTTAGGTGGAAATGCAAATTGAACTATAAATCATGTGCTGATACATGTCATATTTTCCCATGTAAAGGTCTCCCACTTTTACTTACAAATTGATTTTTAATTTTTGGGAAAAGGGAATATAAATTTTGCACTTGTTGGTAACAACAGTTGTGTGCAACAAAAACACAGTTGTGTATCCTTGTCCGATTTGTCTACTGTTATTAGTGCCAAATTTTTGCTAGATTCCTTCTTAATTTATTAAATTTTGACTGGTGATGCAACATTCAACTTACACGTACTTACCTTTATCAGTGTCTACAAGTTCAAGCACACCTGTACAACTACTTATAACATAAAAAATGTACCCGTTCAAGAGAAATGGATTCAGCATTGCAAATTTGTTTAAAATAAAATAAAAAAAAACTACCAAGACATTACGTTTCGTTGTGTTGTTAAAAATTAAATTACCATTAGAAGGCTATACACCTGACCTGATGAACAGCAGCATGTGGAGTGAACAGAGAATGGAATGTGTATGTAATTATTGGCTTTTCTCATACGGTGTCATAACAGATAAACCAGACTTTTGATGCAAACAATACAATTTTATTCCAGAAGCAAAATTTACAAACAAAAAAACAGACTGGGCGATGACATCTCTGCGAGCTCTTCCCTTCGTAACGCAGCGTCCTGCTCCAGGGCTTCACGCGCATCTGCCCGCCCATCTGCGGCCACCTGTCGCAAATGCTGCATGTACTCCTGATTCTTGCCGCTGGTCATGTTGCCGTTCCAAGAGCCGCATCTCTTCGTCATGCATGTTGACCATCGCTAATGTAAGGTCAGCGATGGGAGTTGTCTGTTTTCATCTTGCCTAGATGGAAAGACAGAAAGGCATGGTCGTTAAAGCTGGATCACTACATATATTATGGAATTACACAGGTGAAAGTCTGTGGTGGAATGTCACTATTATATTATGCTTCATTGCTGTATATAAGCTGAACTGTCATGTTGCTGCCCCTCAGTAGAGCAGATTTTGCAACACGCAGGGTGCTGTCTTCGGCTGCAGCCCCCCTGCAAAACTAAAAAGGATTAAGATTAAGAATATGGATGGATGGATGGGTAATGTTTAAACTAGTTGCTTGTAGTGTGGCCGCAGAAATCTGAATGGGTTAATACAGTCAGCTGACGCGAAGCATTTCAATGAAGCATGTTGATTTCAACGGCAGTTCATGAGCTTTAGTTGTTTTTATAAAACAGGAGTTACAACAGCACTTCAATCACCACACCTAAAAATGGTTGTGGAACACGGATAAGTGAAGACCAAAGAATAACCTTTTTGTACATTTAAAAAGACATTTTCAATTAATTAATATGAGCTACAGGAAATTGCATTAATCAATTTGGTACATAACTTGTTAGGCTCCAGCCCCCCCGCGACCTGTAAAGGATTAAGCGGTAGAAAATGGATGGATGGATGGATGGATTTTCGACCCTGGTTTCCGCTGCTGGACCTGTTTCAACCAAAAAAAAAAATCGTGGTTATTGTGCCTTACCGGCACTTGAACGTGATCCAGATGGAGCTGGTGATGTGGAGTCGATCCAGCTGGCGCTCTGGCAGACGCACACGCAGACGCAGCGCCAGGAGAGTCCGCTGTGTCCATCATGTCCACTGAGGTGGACCCCTGTGATATGAAATGCGATTCTAGAAAGAAAATGCACGCAATTTAAAACTTAACACCAAAGTGCAACATGTACACAACACTCTCAAGTTTTTAACCGGAATACAATAAGCGTAATTCAGCGTTTTGTTCGCGCTAATACTTAACACAAAGCAAGCGTGAATCTGCAGTTGGCTGCAAAACAATAGGCAAGACTCAGTAACAACCATTACCCACAATCTAACAACCTTCCTATTTCTTAAAAACAGTGAGCTTGGCACAGAAAGGATAAAGTGGCGAAAAGATGCGCAATATCAAAACAACACTCACCATCCACGGTTTCCAAGGCCGTGACCATGACAGTGGCCGTGTCGAGCCCAATGTCTCTCAGCGAACCACTTCCACTCCTTCCGAGCCGCTGCATTTCGACCATTGTGGTCCTTCACTGCTCGGTAATCGCTTTTCAGCTTTTTTCAGCTTCTCCCGACACTGTTTGGCAGTACGGATGTGCCCTTGGGAACCCATCTGCTCGGACACCTGCATTTCGAGTAGATCCGTCCAACTCGCGCTGGATGTGATCGTCGCCTAATATAGAAAGAAAATTGTGCACCTCCTAATATATAATATTAGGAGTATATTATTATATAAGTATATTATACAGTATATTAATATAATATACCGTATTAAAGGGGCGCACTGTGTTCACTGGCTGAACAATTACAAATGGCGGTCGTGGAGTAAATTCAGCAGAAAAAGTCGCTTTCGTGACGTTACGACCTGACCAATCAGCGGCGACCAGTCTCTTAAAGTCATATCACAGCCATACTCAGCCCTACTCAGCTCGGTTAGACCCTGCCCTGGATCAGGTACGAAAAAAGTACCTGCTAACCGGTGCTGGGGCTAATGGAAAAGCGCCTAAAGCGGGCTGAGTGGTGCAGTGTAGGGCTAAGTGAGGCTAGTGGAAAAGGGCCTTCCCCCCGGTAACTTCTCTATTTCAGTCCTCATTCAGTTGCTGGGGGTTGAGAGGAGGGTAATGGTATTAATTGATTCAGGGGCGGAACAAAATTTCGTTTCTTCATGGCTCGTGTGGGAAATAGGCATTCCTGTGACCAAATTGTCTACTCCATTAAATGTCATGGCCTTATCTGGCGGTAACGTGGCTTCTATTACTGAATGCATGGTGCCGATCCCTGTCCTCCTTTCCGGAACCACTGGGAGACTTTGTTGTTCTGTATTCTCCCAAATTCATCCTCCACAGTGGTTCTGGGGTGTCCTTGGCTCCGGAAGCATAACCCCATTATTAATTGGGCATAAAACTCTATCTCTTCCTGGAGCCCCTTTTTGGCATCCTGTCTCAGCTTGGCCCAGTGTTCACCGTCCTTGCCCATCTCCTCTCCTCCGGCAGAGCCGCCGGACCTCAGCCTCGTACCCGGGGTCTATCATGACCTTGGGGAGGTCTTTAGCAAGTCGAGAGTGCTCTCTTTGCCTCCTCATCGCTTGTACGACTGTGCCATCGACCTCCTCCCGGGTGCGCAACTGTCGTCCTGTTGGCTCTATAGTATTTCCGGGCCAGAGAGGGAGGCGATGGAGAGTTATATCAAGGACTCTTTGAACGCCAGCCTCATTCGGCCTTCTTTGGCTACTCTTGGGGACAGTTTTTTTTTTTTTTGTTGTTCAATTCAATTCAATTCAACTTTATTTATATAGCGCCATTTCACAACAACAGTCATCTCATAGCACTATCAACTGTAGGGAGGACCCCCACAGTTGCAGAAAGACCCCAGCAATCAGGCGATCCCCTGTGAGCAAGCACTTGGCGACGGTGGAGAGGAAAAACTCCCTTTTAACAGGAAGAAACCTCCAGCAGAACCAGGCTCAGGGAGGGGCAGTCATCTGCTGCGACTGGCTGGGGGGTGAGGGGACAGAGAAGAAGAAAAGAACAGACATGTAGAGAGCAAACAGCACGATGGGGACTCAATCTATGGGAGAGAACAAACAAATGTTAATGACCAGCAAAAAAAAAAATATTTCATAGAGTGAGAAAAGGAGTGAGGCCCAGTGCATTACTGGAGGTCCCCCGGCTGACTAAACCTATTAGCAGCATAACTAAGGGAGGGTTCAGAAACACATGATCCCTCCCTAATTGTAGGCTATATCAAAAAGGTAGGTTTTAGCCCTATTCTTAAAAACAGAGATCGAGTCCGACTCCCGAATCCAGATTGGCAGCTGATTCCACAGGAGAGGAGCTTGATAACTGAAGGCTCTGCCTCCCATTGTACTTTTGGAGATTCTAGGTATTACAAGTAAACCTGCATTTTGGGAGCGTAGTGCTCTGTTAGGATGATACGGTAGTATCAGATCTTTTAAATAAAAAGGAGCCTGATTGTTTAGAGCTTTGTAAGTAAGAAGAAGGATTTTAAACTTAATTCTAAACTCTATGGGAAGCCAATGAAGGGAGGCCAGAACCGGAGAGATATGATCTCTCTTTCTAGTACCTGTTAAAACTCTTGCTGCAGCATTTTGGATCAGCTGAAGACTTTTTAAAGATGTTTTAGGACAGCCTGATAATAAAGAATTACAATAATCTAATCTCGAGCTAACAAAAGCTTGTTGGGAAGGACGGATCTCTGCGCCTGTGTATTGAATACTGTGAATTGAATGCCATAACCGTCAAAGGCAAATATCCTCTGCCCCAAATCAACTCCAGGTTTGAGCTCCTTCAGCGCGCGGGGGTATTCATCAATTTGGATTTACGCAACGCATATCATCTGGTCTGTATTTGCAAGGGGAACGAGTGGAAGACGGCCTTTAAAACACACTTGGGGCAATTTGAATACCTTGTGATGTCTTTTGGGCTCACCAATGCCCTCGCAGTCTTCCAGCGCATGATTAATGATGTCCTCCGCAATATGGTAAATCAATTTGTTTTTGTCTACTTGGATGACATTTTGATCTTTTCCCGCATGCCAGAGGAGCACACAGTCCATGTCAGGGCTGTGTTACAGCGGCTCCTGGAAAACCAGCTCTTTGTGAAGGCCGAGAAGTGCGAGTTTTCCACCCGCTCTATTTCCTTCCTAGGGTTTGTTGTGGCTGAGGGTTTGCTGAGAGCTGACCCGGCCAAGGTGAAGGCTGTGCTTGAGTGGCCTACGCCCCATTCCCACAAGGAGCTTCAACGCTTCTTGGGGTTTACAAATTTTTATTGCAGATTCATCAGGAATTACAGTGGGGTAGCACAGCCTCTCACTCAGCTGACCTTGGTCAAGGTGCCCTTCACCTGGTCCGAGACGGATGAACAGGCCTTTTCCAAATTAAAGAGCCTGTTCTCCAACACCCCCATCTTGGCCCAGGTTGACCCTCAGCTCCAGTTTATTGTAGAAGTGGACACTTCTGATTCGGGGGTGGGTGCTGTCCTCTCGCAGCGCTCGGCCTCTGATCAGAAGCTCCACCCATGCGTGTATTTCTCTCGGTGGCTCACGCCGGCTGAGAGGAACTACAATGTAGGGGATCGAGAGTTCCTAGCCATTAAGTTGGCCCTTGAGGAGTGGACGCACTGGCTGGAGGGAGCGGTCCATCCCATCGTAGTGTAGACCGACCATAAAAATTTAGAGTATCTTCGGTGGGCCTGCAGACTAAATGCCAGGCAGGCCCGCTGGGCCCTATTCTTTCTTAGGTTCAATCTTACCATCACCTACAGGCCTGGCTCTCATAACATCAAACCGGACACTCTCTCCCACCAATTCAGCCCTAACCTTCCAGCTCCCCCTTCCCTCTCCCAACCCATTGTGCCACCCTCATGCATTCTTGGAGCCCTTACCTGGGAGATTGAGCAGAGGGTCCGGTAGGCCCAGTTCACTGAGCCCAGACCCAAGGGGGGGTAGTGACCATCTGTTTGTCCCGGCCGGCCTCTGCATCGACGCCATCCAGTGGGGCCACTCCAGCCATTTTGCCTGCCACCCAGGGGTTTCCCAGACGGTTAACTTGGTCCAACAAGTGTTCTGGTGGCCCACCCTGTGGACGGACGTCCGGGACTATATCAAGGCTTGCTAAGTGTGCACCTGCACGCTTGCAACAAGTCTGACTCTTCACCTTCTGTTGGCCTGTTACACCCACTACCAATCTCCAGCCGACCTTGGTCACACATTGCCCTGGACTTTGTTACAGGACTTCCCCCTTTGCAACACCGTGATCCTTACCATCGTAGACCGCTTCTCCAAAGCAATCCATCTGGTGCCCCTCCCCAAGCTGCCCTCCGCCTCTGACACTGCGGATACCATCCACAAAGCAACGGGCAGGCTGAGCGCGCCAACCAGTCCCTGGAGGCCGCCCTCAGGTGCGTGGCATCCTGTAATCCCTCCACTTGGATCACCCATCTGACCTGGGTGGAGTACGCACACAACTCGGCAGTCTCCTCCTCTACAGGACTCACACCCTTTAAGGCCTCCATGGGGTATTCCCCCCCCCCCCCCACGTTGCCTATGGTGGAGAGGGAAGTCGCAGTACCATCTGTGGGGGCCCACGCCTGCCACTACCGTTGGCTCTGGAGGGCCACCTGAGCCGCCCTTCTCCACTCTACGGAGCGGAATCATCCGTATGTGGACTGCAGGCGGGTCCCAGCACCCAAGTATACAGTCTGGCAGTGTGTGTGGCTGTCGGTGGACCAAGTGCCCTTAAAGACGGAGTCCAGAAAATTATCACCTTGCTTCCTGGGCCCGTTTACCATCTCCTGGGTTATCAACGATGTGACGGTCTGCCTGGAGCTCCTGCCGATGCTTCGCATCCACCCCACGTTTCACATCTCGAAAATCAAGCCCCTCTCCACCAGCCCTCTCTGCCCACCCCCACCCCTGTCCCGAAGCTGCTTCCTCCTCTTCAGATCCTCAACGCCCAGACCACTTACACTGTCCAGAGGATTCTGGATGTTCACAGTTGGGGCTGGGGCCTGCAGTACCTGGTCCACTGGAAGGGCTATGGCCCCGAAGAAAGGCCATGGATCCCCGGCTCATACTTTCACAACAAGGAGATAGTCCAGGCCTTTCACAAAGCCCATCCTAACAAGCCCAATGGGCTGCCAGGAGGCACCCCTTGAGGGGGGCACTGTCATTATTAGGTGAGCACGTGCCCCCCCTCCTTCCTGCGAGAGGTTCCCTGGCTCCGCAGGTAATCAACACAACTGCGTGAGTGGATGCACCTGCTGTATCTGCCTTGCCAGCGCTTATAAGGACCTATTCGTGAATGCTTCAGCGCTGGCTCGTTGGGTATACTGCCTTCAAAAGCAAGCAAGTACATTTTTATTAGTAATCTGAGGAATCGTGTATAATTCTCTTCTCCTCCTTTTCTCCAGGTTGCTGCCATCTTTGCTTTGCGTCTCCGGGGCTTGTTGTGTGCTTGCCTGCTCCATCACTCTCATTACCGCTTCAGCTGTTTATCTCCACCCGGTCAGACACCTCACCCAGCTCCAGTCCTTCCCTACTCCATGCCAGCTTCATCCCGCTGGTTCGTCTATTCCTGCTGGGTTTCTCTGTCGGGTTCTCTGCTCAGCTCCCGTAAGTTATATTTTATCATTCCCCTTTTCTGGTCGCCCTCCTCCTACTAACCAGCTCTCGTCTCCATAGCTTCTCTGTGTCGTGTGTTTTCTCTGGTGTAGCACCCTGCACGTGAGCTGACCATTCTCTCATTATTACATATGGTGGTATATACGGTGATTATGATGATGATAATATTGTCTATAATTATATTAAACATACCAGAAGTATTTACTTATTACAACTATTATTTGATGTTGGTATTATTGTCACTATAACTATCATTGTTGTATTATTTCTATTGCATAATTTTATTATAAGATGCATTATACAGTATATTATGGTATTGTATGATGAGTGTAATTATGGGATGGATAATGACTAGAATGATATAATTTATTGGGTATGGAGAAGATGTGGGACTATAAGTGTTGGCTTCTTCCCACTCCTTTTGAACTAGGCATTTTTTATGTTTATTTTTTTTTGGTTTTCATTCCTTGTTTTTAATTTTTTTTGTCTTGATCTTCAAATAAATCAGTACATTAATCAATCACATGTAACCAATGCCATCATTATGTTTTGCAACAATAAGGTTGTGAAGGTCTAGAGAGAGCTATTTACTTCTATGCTATTTACTTCTTCAATGTCTGATATTCAGACATTGTAAAGGCTATCAGTCAGGACTTAACAAGCTGATATTAATTTGCACTGATGGGGGATGGGATGGCTTTCTAAATTCTGATGGATTTCAGCTGATTTCTTGGCTTTCTCTGCCTTTTTGCACCTCTTTTTCTTCATGTGTTCAATACTTATTCCCTGAGTCATTCCACTTTATTAAATATAGCTTGTTTTGTGAGGACAGTTGCCTTGATTTCTTTGTATGTATGTATTACTTGGGTTGTTGCTTGGTATTTGGTGAAAATCTCAGGCCATTGACTCCATCAGAAATATTTTTAATGAGGAAAATGTTGATGTGTTTAATATTTATTTTCCCTGCTGTATATTCAAGTTATCTGCGCGTGTCTCTCTTCAGTACACACATTTGTCGGAGGGGCCATTCAAGCCGCTTCTCCATATAAAGACTCCACTGACAGTGATAAGATACCTGGGGAGGGGGAGGGCAGACAAGGGTAGGAATCACTCTTTCACCCCCCCCCCCCCACACACACGCACTAAGAAGGCCATAAACAGGTTGTCTGCACAGTATCAGAGACGAGACTTTGCTGCGATGCACCGGAGGAGCCGCAGTCTGCCGCTCTCTTAGCTCTGTGTAAATACTCCGCTCATTGTTTATACAGCGCGGTGTGGCTTCAGGTTCCAGGGACCATCACTCTGGGTCAGATCGCCAGAGAGACGCACACAGGCTTATACATGTGGCCTGCACCCGCGCGCGCACACACACACACACACAGAGGGGCGCGCGCGCACACACACACACACATCCATCCTAATGCAAACCAGACTCTCTCTCTCTCTCTCTCTCTCGCCCCTTCTTTTCTATGAGGGAGGGAGCGGTAGTAGAGAAACCGCACAGCGCTGGAGCTCGGCCAAATGGACCAGCGGAGCTTGTTTGGAAAGCTTTCAGTCAGAAAGCCACTTTTTGGCAGGGGCCCTGTGAGTGCTGCTGAGCCCTCTGAAGCGGGCTGGAGCTGCTAAAATAAATAATGGTTAGAGCTGAGGGGGTAAGAGTGGCGTTGGTGTGTGCGTGTGCGTGTGCGTGTGTGTGTGTGGTGACTTTGGTGGGAGGGGGAGCAAAAGGGAGGAAAACGGGTCGAGGGGTGGAGGAAGAAGAGGGGGAGAGAGAAAGATGAGGTTGGTGGTGGTGGTGGTGGTGGGTGGGGGGGGTGAGGTTTTAGAGCCGCTCCTGTAATTAGACTTGTCAGTCGACACCGAGGTACTCGGACTGCCAACGCTCATGTTCTTCTCCACTTGTGTGACTTTGTGTCTGAATCTGTACGACTTTTACTTTAAAAAAAAAAATATGAGCATCAGCATTATGTCTGTGGACAGTCCCGCTTGCTCCGTGGGTGGCGCGCGTGCGCGTGCGTCGGCGGACCTGCTGGGGAAACAAACCTGGTCATTCTGGGAGAGGGAGATAAGGAGGTGTTTCACACGAGAGCATGCTGGTCTTTCAGCGGGGAGCAAAGTGGTGGCCTCTGTGTATGCTGGTTTACGACAGAATAGCCCGGGACAGCTTTTCACACATTAGCTGAGCGGGACACGGGCAGAAAGCGCGTGGAGGTGCTCCTAAATGGACACTTTTCGTGCCGTCATCAACGGTAGATGGTGTGATAGTTTTGGTGTCGCCTTGTGTGCTGCATCTGTGGTATGAGGCGTCCATTCAGGCGAGAATAATTGGAAGATGTGAACTGTAATAAGAATAGAATTAGCTTTTAGCTTTTGGAGGTGATCCGAGAGTGCATACCTCCACCAAGGCCCTTGTAGTGTGTGACTACAGGGGGTTAACTAGCGCCGGTGTGGTGACGCAGCCATGGGGTGACATCATCACGCCAGATGGTTATAAGGAGAGGGTCAGCCATCTTAGGGCTCTCTCTCACATCACGCTCAGTGATGGCATCACACAACCACAACCAACTGCACTGTATGTTAATAACTGTCCCAGTGGCCATATGGTGACATAACTCCTAGTGGTCAAGAGTGGTAAAGATTTTTTGTCAATAAAATAGTTCAGATTTCCAAGGCTATAACTTGAAAGTTGCAAGAGATAATGGCTTACTGTCAATTAGAAAGATGTAGATTATGATCCAAAGTTTCAGATAGGAATAAATTTATGCATCTAATTTGCATAATGTTGCAGCAGCTATATAAACTACATAACTCAGTCAAAAGTGGACTTTGAACATATTCACACAAAGAATGGTTCGGTTTTTTGACACCGTTTTATCTACAGGGGCATTTTGTTGTTTCATCTTCAAAGTATATGAACCACAATATCAGTACAATGTAAAGAAACAAATGAATTTGTCACTTACTGTTGGCAAAGGGGGGCTGGCTGGCCGGCATGGTCGCTCCATTTTCATCCATCGTGGTTGTTATTTTGCGTTCTGTTGGTCATTTACGCTCTCTACCACATCTACAAAGTCGATTATCCCACATAAATTTCGCTTATATCCCGCGGCTATATTCCGTGTACGAAGCGGTTTATGTGATGATCCATGACAGTACATGGTGGCCATATTTGCTTTCTGGGCTTAAAGAAGGAAAACAGGAAAAGGAAATAAGGACGACTTCTTCTTGGGTGCAGTTGCTGCGCTGTGCCACTGGGGCGCGTGAAATCTGACAGTTAAAAGGTTAATAGCTGTTCATTATAATAAAGTTCTTGTTCTGAATCAGCTGTACTCTCCTTTGGTCATTGTAGTTTCCGGACATAATATTTGGTGACAAGAGTAAAACCATGGAAGCATGTCTGAGGCCACAAAGACCATTTGTGGAATACACCGGTGAGCCACCTGTACCCTGGCCACGCTGGCTCGATGCTTTCAAGATGTATGTGTTGGCGTTGGACCTGGGCAAATTGGACAGGGTAAGGAAGCGAGCTCTGTTGGTTCACAACCTGGGTATAGGACAACATATTTTCCGCATACTAGGACCAACGGACTCGTTCGCTGATTCAGTCAAGCTGCTAACTAGCTACTTCGCCACAACAGACAATGTGTTGGCACGGCATATTAGATTCCACCAATGGCGACAGAAAGTTAGAGAGACAACATAAAAATTCATCACGGACCTTCGCCACCTAGCTAGCATGTGCAGGTTTGGTTTGTTGAAAGACAAAATGGTGCGGGACCAGTTGGCTGAGCACACTAGCAACCCACGGCTGTGGACAAAGATGCTAACGCGCCAAACGACATGATGCTACCTAGTACCACTGAGCTAGCATTCCAGCTAGAGTCCATCGACAGGTTAGCATCGGAGCTAGGTGTGGAGCAACAGCAGCGGCAGCCAAGCCACACACCGCTGGCATACACAGTGAGCATGGAGGAATTCAGCGACATGGCGTGGACTGGAGGACCTCTATAAAACGCTCCACATGTGGCAGCTGTGGTTCCCCGACACACCGAGAGAGAGTGCACTTTTACCTGGCAAGGGGGCAACGATGCAAGAAGTGTGGAAAATTTAACCACTTTGCCAAAGTTTGCCGGTTAGCACCACCGCTGGGCCCTCTGGCCAAACAAAGTCACCCACCCGCGATGATCATCCACACGGTGAGGTCCGGAAACGTGGCATATGTATTCTGCATGGTGGAGCTGGACGACGTTAACTTACTGCTCCTGCTCAACACCGCTGCAGTGAGGTCAATGTTGAATTGGGCCATGGTGAAGAAGTTTTTGCCCAACCACATGATTAGCAAGAACCCAGTGGCGCTGTATGGGTTTGGTGGCTACTGAGTTAGCAGCGTAGAGACCATCATGCTAATGGTCCGCTACTCATCAAGAGTCATTACTGACTTCATTTTTCAAGTGACCACACATGGAGACAACATACTAGGATGTGACCTGTTTTACCAACTGGGCTTCTCAATCGCTGAAAGATTGCTTTGACTATGTCCAAAACAATCTCTCAACTGTGGCAACCATAGAGATCACTGGAAGATCTTTGAGAGATCTTGGTGATCGGTGAGCGATCATTAAAGATCGTTGAGAGATCTGGCCATTTTTTCATCTTTCAATGAGTTTTCAATGATCCTCACCCCTGTGTAAATAGGGTAGAGATTACTAGAAACCTCCCAGAAGGTAGAAAACATTAGAAAACTCTCAGTGATTCCCCAGCAATTGCTACTGGTCTGTCAAGGATCTTTCAAAGGTTTCTTTGAATCGCCATGAAAATCATAAAATAATCTCCCAAACATTTACACAGAAACAGCTTTTTTTGAGGTTTTGGGAGATCGTTGCGAGATCAGATCAATTTTTGATCTCTGAAGCCGTATTCATGCTGCATTTCCCCTCTGGTCCGCTTTGATCCGCGTGCGCTTTGGACGAGCCTGGTGCACATGCGGCATTGTACAGGCTCACTTTTTATCGTCTACCAGGCCAAGCAGTTGACACATGAGCACAACTGTTATTTGTAGTTTCACTCTAGCCCTTTGGGTAGTGCAAATGCGCTAACATGCAAGTTTGTTCACCGGCTATAAACACAAGAGTGACACACATTTTTTGTCACAACAACAATGGTGTCATTTCAAGGAAAAGGAGGAATTACTGTTTTCCAGTGCTCTTCTCTGCTCAAGCTGCTGCTACTGCAAAAGGATTCATGTATGTTTATTCTCATCTTCTGCGTCCTCGTTGTCTCCCTTGCCTACTTTGTCTTGGTATGCTGTGTTGGTAGCGCCACCTCGTGAATGGGACGTTCAGTCTTGTGCATGTGCTGTCAGTGTGTTCAGGTTGTGGGCAGGCCGCGTGGACATAACATTTGGGCTGCACACGGTCGTCCGCAGTAGAGCCCTGCGGACACTAGCGGACTGGAGACGATGATGTAAATTTCATCACACGAGGTTTCCGGTTGCACGTACCTGGACAGCGGAGGCGCAGCATGAATCCGGCTTCAGTGGTTACCCAATGATCTCCGTCTGTGTAAAGGGGCCTTTAGTGGGACTACGCAAAAACTACTGGATGGATTTTGTTTCATTTGTCATAACTGTTGAAGTGTTACACATACCATGTTTGTGATTCTTTGTTTTGTTTGTTTGTTTTTGTATATTTGCTGCCTTCCAGTCTGCTCTGATCTCTTCACCATGTCTTTTTATGGTCGTTCATTAAAGAAGACCTCCTTCTGCATATGCACACATACACTGTAGTTTTTCCTTTGCTTCCCATCCTTTTTCTTTCCCTTTTTTCCCTTTTGCTGTGCAGTTATTTTCCTCTGTCTCTGATCTCTGCCGGGATTACGCCCAGGGATGACGCCCTCACTACACACAATTACCATGCCGGACTAAACACGCCACCCACAGGCTACAGGGTCCATCAAAGGCCTCCCATGCGCTCCCTAACCCTCTTTCCTTCTTATTGTTATAATTTCTCATGTTGCCCCCCCCCCCCCCACACACTGTCTGCCTTTTCCATTCCTCACTCCCTCACTCCCCCCCGCCCCCCAAGGTGCTTCAGGTGATACCACAGAAGAGCCTCCACTTCCAAAGAAAAGACACGAGTTCTCCAAGGATTATTCCAGCCCTCGCAATTAGACTCAGTGGAACGTTTCCAACATGATAACACTGCTACATTTCCATGTTTCACAGTTTAAAGGTCACTGAAAAATGGTGCGTTTGTAGGTTTTGACCTCCTGAAATGTCTGTTGGTCGTGTGATTATGGAAAAAAACATCAAAACACTGACTTCTCTTAAAAACACGCAGCCTTTATATTGATTCTGTCCCCGAGGAGCCATTTTAAAGTCTTCCAGGTTTGCTACGAAACGTCATAAACATGGTAAAACTGGCCTTGAAATCCGCCCCTTGCTCCATTACTGGCCAACCTGACTGACCCCATCCAGCCCCACTTCCTGCCGCAGCCGTCTCACCACTAAGAGAAAAGTGGCAAAGATGTATTTTTATGGATGCTTCAGATTTTAGTCCACACTTGTGGCTGTGTTCTGGTTATTTCACTACAGATTCATTCCAAAACCTTGGAAAGTATAACTTATAACGTATAGCTTAGGTTTCTCCAGAAACGAGAAACCTAAGAGTCTAAAGGACACCACTGTACCCACACGGCTGAGCTAAACTTCGGACTCGGCTCTCTCGTTAGCTTGCTGTATGGCTTCGTGTCCCCGCGCCCACTCCAGATGCTTGAGCTGCATGGCTACATGCTAAATTATAGTTTGAATGCTTCACCATCATGGTAGCATTAGATTTTATTTTTATAGGCCTCAGATCTTCGTTATGCTCTTTATGTGGTCACTTCTCATTTCCTTGTTTACATATCACTCTGTGAACAGTCTGTAGGTTACGCCTCCTCACTTGTGATTGGCTTTGTCACATGTGTCAATCGCAAAGCTTTCACCCAATCAGATTTGGGGCCGTGAATAACACTGAGAAGGCTTGAAACACATTTTCTGGGAGAGATTACAGAGTGGTTTTCTAGATCTCATGTAAAGCTGCAGAGAAATGATTTTTTTTGTTTATCAAAATGCAGATATATGTTCCTGATGATGTCAGAGTTTGAAATTAATGCACGGAAAAGATCATAAATTATCCATTTAGAGCAATAATAAAGTGTTGTACTGGAGTCTGGTGGCCCAGCGGTTTAGGCTGCATACAGACGTGGACAAAATTGTTGGTACCCCTCTGTTAATGAAAGAAAAACCCACAATGGTCACAGAAATAACTTGAATCTGACAAAAGTGGTAATAAATAAAAATTCTATGAAAATTAACCAATGAAAATCAGACAGTGCTTTTGAATTGTGGTTCAGCAGAATTATTTTAAAAAACAAACTCATGAAACAGGCCTGGACAAAAATGATGGTACCCTTAACTTAATATTTTGTTGCACAACCTTTTGAGGCAATCACTGCAATCAAACAATTTCTGTAACTGTCAATGAGACTTCTGCACCTCTCAGCAGGTATTTTGGCCCACTCCTCATGAGCAAACTGCTCCAATTGTCTCAGGTTTGAAGGGTGCCTTCTCCAGACGGCATGTTTCAGCTCCTTCCACAGATGTTCAATAGGATTTAGACCAGGGCTCATAGAAGGCCACTTTAGAATAATCCAATGTTTCACTCTTAGCCATTCTTGGGTGTTTTTAGCTGTGTTTTGGGTCATTATCCTGTTGCAGGACCCATGACCTGCGACTGAGACCAAGCTGTCTGACACTGGGCAGCACATTTCTCTCTAGAATATCTTGATAGTCTTGAGATTTCATTGTACCCTGCACAGATTCAAGACACCCTGTGCCAGATGCAGCAAAGCAGCCCCACAACATAACAGAACCTCCTCCATGTTTCACAGTAGGGACAGTGTTCTTTTCTTGGTATGCTTCATTTTTGTGTCTGTGAACATAGAGCTGATGTGCCTTGCCAAAAAGTTACAGTTTTGTCTTGTCTGTCCATAGGACATTCTCCCGGAAGCTTTGTGGCTTGTCAACATGCAGTTTGGCAGATTCCATTCTGGCTTTTTTATGATTTGTTTTCAACAGTGGTGTCCTCCTTGATCGTCTCCCATGAAGTCCACTTTGGCTCAAACAACGACGGATGGTGTGATTTGACACTGATGTACCTTGACCTTGGAGTTCACCATGAATGTGTTTAGAGGTGTTTAGAGGTCGTTTAGTGGGCTCTTTTGTTACCATTTGTATTATCCGTCTCCTCCTGCGGCCACGTCCAGGGAGGTTGGCTACAGTCCCGTGGATCTTAAATTTCTGAATAATATGTGCAACTGTAGTCACAGGAACATCAAGCTGCTTAGAGATGGTCTTATAGCCTTTACCTTTAACATGCTTGTCTATAATTTTCTTTCTAATTTCCTGAGACAACTCTCTCCTTTGCTTCCTCTGGTCCATGTTTAGTGTGATACACACCGTGTCACCAAACAGCACAGTGACTACTTGTCACCCTTTAAATAGGCCGACTGACTGATTACAACTTTGTAGACACCTGTGATGTTAATTAGAGGACACATCTTGGTTGAACATGTCCCTATGGTCCCATTATTTTCAATCTTTTCTAGGGGTACCATCATTTTTGTCCAGGACTGTTTCATGAGTTTGTTTTTTAAAATAATTCTGTTGAATCACAATTCAAAAGCATTGTCTGATTTTCATTGGTTAATTTTCATAGAATTTTTATTTATTACCACTTTTGTCAGATTGAAGTTATTTCTGTGACCATTGTGGGTTTTTCTTTCATTAACAGAGGGGTACCAACAATTTTGTCCACATTTGTATCAAAGGAGTGTGTTGTTTAACTAAAGTGATCCCGTGTTCATATTCTAGCCTCAGTGATTTTCCTGCTTGTGTCTCTCCTGATTTTCACGCATTTCCTCTCACTCTCTCTCTTTCGGTGGTACAGTATCTCACAAAAGTGAGTACACCCCTAACATTTTTGTAAATATTTTATTATATCTTTTCATGGGAAAACACTGAAGATATGACACTTTGATACAATGTAAAGTGTCAGTGTACAGCTTGTATAACAGTTTAAATTTGTTGTCCCCTCAAAATAACTCACACAGCCATTAATGTGTAAACTGCTGGCAACAAAAGTGAGTACACCCCTAAGTGAAAATGTCCAAATTGTGCCCAATTAGCCATTTTCCCTCCCTGGTGTCATGTGACTCATTAGTGTTACAAGGTCTCAGGTGTGAATGGGAAGCAGGTGTGTTAAATTTGGTGTTATCGCTCTCACACTCTCTCATACTGGTCACTGGAAGTTCAACATGGCACCTCATGGCAAAGACCTCTCTGAGGATCTGAAAAAAAGAATTGTTGCTCTACATAAAGATGGCCTAGGCTATAAGAAGATTGTCAACACCCTGAAACTGAGCTGCAGCATGGTGGCCAACACAATTCAGTGGTTTAACAGGACAGGTTCCACTCAGAACAGGCTTCACCATGGTTGACCAAAGAAGTTGAGTGCACATGCTCATCGTCATATGAGATGAGATGAGATTCAACTTTATTGTCATTACACATGTATGAATACAAGGTAACGAAACGTGACTTGGCATTTGGGCACGCTCTGCAGAGCGCATCCAAGGCCGGGGCAGCCGCTAGGCGCCAGTCATATCCAGAGATTGTCTTTTGAAAATAGACGTATGAGTGCTGCCAGCATTGCTGCAGAGGTTGAAGGAGTGGGGGGTCAGCCTGTCAGTGCTCAGACCATATGCCGCACATTGCATCAAATTGGCTTGCATGGCTGTCGTCCCAGAAGGAAGCCCCTTTTAAAGATGATGCACAAGAAAGCCCGCAAACGGTTTGCTGAAGACAAGCAGACTAAGGACATGGATTGCTGGAACCATGTCCTGTGGTCTGATGAGACCAAGATAAACTTGTTTGGTTCAGATGGTGTCAAGCATGTGTGGCGGCAACCAGGTGAGAAGTTCAAAGACAAGTGTGTCTTGCCTACAGTCAAGCATGGTGGTGCAAGTGTCATGGTTTGGGGCTGCAAGAGTGCTGCCAGCACTGGGGAGCTACAGTTCATTGAGGGAACCATGAATGCCAACATGTACTGTGACCTATTGAAGCAGAGCATGATCTGCAGGGCAGTATTCCAACATGATAACCACCCCAAACACACCTCCAAGACACCCACTGCCTTGCTAAAGAAACTGAGGGTAAAGGTGATGGACTGGCCAAACATGTCTCCAGACCTAAACCCTATTGAGCCTCTGTGGGGCATCCTCAAACAGAAGGTGGAGGAGCGTAAGATCTCTAACATTCACAAGCTTCGTGATGTCGTCATGGAGGAGCGGAAGAGGATTCCAGTGGCAACCTGTGAAGCTCTAGTGAACTCCATGCCCAAGAAAGTTAAGGCATTTCTGAAAAGTAATGGTGGTCACACAAAATATTGACACTTTGGGCACAATTTGGACATTTTCACTTAGGGGTGTACTCACTTTTGTTGCCAGCAGTTTAGACATTAATGACTGTGTGTTGAGTTATTTTGAGGGGACGGCAAATTTACACTGTTATACAAGCTGTACACTGATTACATTGTATCAAAGTGTCATATCTTCAGTGTTGTCCCATGAAAAGATATAATAAAATATTTATAAAAATATGAGGAGTGTACTCACTTTTGTGAGATACTGTATCTTTACAATAAAGGCAACATGCCCCAAAATGAACCTTACACAAATAAAAACTGCTCTCCTAGACAAAAGACTGGAGTTTAAATCCAGCAAATGCCTTAACACCCCCCCCCCCCCCCCGTCTGTGTTCACGTTAATTTCCATATTGATGATTTCCTCATGCATTTTTAAGTGACTAATGTTGATGATACATATACTTGGTTAAGGATAATGTATTTTTTTAGGGTAAGATGAGGGTTTAAACACATTACAGATGGAGCCTAAAAGATCTAAAAAAAAAAAAAAAAAAAAAAAAAAAAAAACCAATACATCATGCCATGATCTAAAGAAATTCAAGAACAGATGAGAAACAAAAACCCAGAACAATATCTAAAGAACTGCAGGCCTCACTAGCCTCAGTTTGGACACTGGTCCATGTTTACCCAATAAGGAAGAGACTGGGCAAAAAGGGCCTCCATGGGAGAGTTCCAAGGTGAAAACCACTGCTGACCACAGAGAACGTAAAGGGCCCTATTAGGACGATCATCTGTGCAGTTTTCTGACAGACTTTCCGCTGTGTGCCAGTGTTTTTGCTAGTTTCTGGCAGCGCATTGTCAGCTTTTTACGCTTTGTGTCATGCCATCAAATTACCAGTAGATGGTGCACTCGCTATGCGCTGGGAGGAGGAGCCTCATTTCAAAGAGGTGTGGCAGCGCACAGTCTACTGCACATTACTATTATAGTGCATTCCATGCGAATCCGCTTTTGATCTGGAAAAAGGAGGTCTATCGTCAGAAGCGCATTGTTTAATGATATTTCAGTGGCATGTTTTGAAATCGCACAGCTCCAGAGCTCATGAGGAAATGGCAGTGCTGGAATCTTATTTTAATGGGGCTGTCTACACATCCGGGTACTTGCACGTGAACGCACAAACCTGAGGTGCTAAAAACCGTCAGTTTACCATTGAAACAATATGGCATATCAATATTATGACCAGCTTTCACCACAAGATCGGATCAGATATGATCAAAAACTTAAAATTTGTGATCTCAAAAAGTGTCCCTACCATCTACCAACCAATATGTGGAAGAATGATCTAATGGAGTGGCCAGAAACAATATTTATTGATATTGGTAACTACTGGACACATGCACCAGCTTCACTGTGTATTGGAGGAATACTCTAATAATTGAAAATAAATTGAACCTGCTGTGGAAATCCCCAACAAGCTGTCATGTTTAGGTTAGCAAAATTTATGCACCGGAGCTCACAGGACAGACAGCCTCCCGTCTCAAGTGCTGTTTGTTTACACTCGTTAGCCCTCCTCCCGACACTTCATTTCAGCTATACAGAGCTCCGGACCGGTTCATTTGTCAGCAGGTGTCAGTCTCATTTTTAAACTAATTTAATTGCAGTGTTGATACGTTTACTCTGAGACTGATTAGCAGCTCAAACTGGAATGAACATTCCTACCGAGCCTACACGTTTCTATGCTAATGCTATTCTAGCTATGAACTCCCTTGGATGCAAATTTGGGTGTTTTTCCACATGTTTGCATTAACTTTACATGTAGGCAAGTTGCTTTTAATGATAATTAAGAGTCATAGTTTGGTAAATAGCCATACCTGTTATAAAGAAGAAGCCAATTTTATTGTCATTCAGTCATTACAGCCAATCATGTACAGTAGAACGAAATTACGTTTCTCCTATCTACCATGTTACTCATATCTAGAATCAGAGGGGCTGCTATCATTCAAGGCGCCGCCACAAACAACTTTCCTTCCCCAATTTTGTTATGCTGAGCACCAAGCTAGAAGGCGGGAAGTACCATTTTTACGAGGGTCATTCAATAAATAAGATGAATTTTTCGGTATAAGGACTTCTAATACAGATAGAAGCTTACTTTTTTTTTAAATTTTTCAACGTAGTCTCCCAACAATGTCACACACTTTTCCCATCTGTGCACAAGCTTCCGTATTCCCTCAGCGTAAAAATCTTTGGACTGATGTCTCAGCCAGTCGCTCACAACACTTTTGACTTCATCGTCACTTTCAAACTTCGTGCCTCTCGTGAACGCTTTCAAGGGACCAAACAGGTGAAAGTCTGAAGGGGCAAGGTCTGGGCTGTAAGGGGGATGAGGGAGCAGTTCCCAGCCCAGCTCGTTGATGGTCTGCACCGTTTGGACTGCTGTGTGAGGCCTTGCGTTGTCATGATGCAAGATGACTCCTTCTGACTGATGACCCCTGCGTTTGGTCTTTATGTCTTTCTTGACCTGCCTCAGCAGTTCACAGTAGTTGGCACTGTTCACAGTGCTTCCTTTCTCAAGGAATGAAATGGTGATTGTGCCTTGCATATCCCAAAAAACGGTGAGCATCACCTTCCTCGTGGACCGCTGGGACTTGAACTTCTTCTTCACTGGAGAGCCTACATGCTTCCATTCCATAGACTGCCGTTTGGACTCAGGCTCATAGTGCCAAACCCATGTCTCGTCACATGTTACCAC
This sequence comes from Pholidichthys leucotaenia, assembly GCA_020510985.1. Taxonomy (NCBI): domain Eukaryota; kingdom Metazoa; phylum Chordata; class Actinopteri; order Cichliformes; family Pholidichthyidae; genus Pholidichthys; species Pholidichthys leucotaenia. Next base: position 87,502,701 of record CM035848.1, on the reverse strand, counting down.
CTTCTTCAGAAACTCATCACCATCCTTCTCATAGCGGGAGAGACACTGCTGGGACAACTCGACCCTCCTCTGTTTGTGCTCTGCAGTAAGCATCTTTGGCACCCACCGGCAGCTGACCTTCGAGTAGCCAAGGTCATCATGGACAATTTTGTGTGCTGTCCCAACAGATAAGCTCAAAGTCCTTGCAATGTCATCCACTGTTATTCTTCTGTCAGACTGAATGAGGTCATTGACTGATTCGATCACCTCAGGAGACCTCACTTCTGTAGGCCTCCCAGGCCTGTCTTCATCCTCAACACTTCTCCGTCCTTCTTTAAACAATTTAGCCCACTTGTAGACATTTTTTCAGCTGAAACATGTGGCACCATACACAGTTGACATTCTCCTATGAATTTCAACTGGTTTGCACCCTTCAGCAACCAAAAACTTGATAACTGACCGCTGTTCAATGCTGGAGCATGCTTCTTGGTCGGCCATCTTTGTTAATCGCCAAAACTCTCAAAGTTTTTCTTGAATCTGCAAAAGAAAGTAAATCCATGTGAAAAAGAAGTAAAACAAAAAAAAAATAAAAAAAAGTAAACTTCTATCTGTATTAGAAGTCCTTATACCGAAAAATTCACCTTATTTATTGGATGACCCTCGTATATGGTCTTTGGCATGATCCGGCTGGGGCTTGAACCCACAACCTTCTGGCTGTGGGGCAGATGCTCTACCACTAGTCCACCACTCCAGTGGTCAGAATAGACAGAGACGTGGGTCATATCATTCCTCAGCCTTCACATCCCATTATAAAAAGGCATTCTCCTTCGGTAGACAGTAGCCCACAATATCCTCCTTCGGTAATCTCTGCTGGCCGATGGGAATCTAAAATACTTGTATTTCTGATTGCCACATGAGCCAATTCTGCACTATTTCGGAATTTTCTTTGTTTAAATTTAGCTAACATTTCCATTGAAATACATTGAGAACGTTGTTTGCTTATATCTCGCTCTGCTGCTGGGGCAAAGTTCATGGTGATTGGTGACATATGTGGAGACAGCCCTATAGAGAGAGTTGTAACAGTCATCATATAATTGCCTGCCATTTTAATTAAATGATGACAACATACTAGTTTTTTTATTCCACCTACACTCTCATTTTAATTGCGGACTTACCATTGGTGTTTATAGATTAGGCATTAATGTAGGATCTTTTTTAGGGGAATGAATGAATGAACAGGCAGTGTGATGTGCAGAATTGGTGGTGGGGTGTTAGTCTGATGAGTTGTATTCCATTCACATTTTCGTTTTCATCACGGACTTATTAGAGATTAGTGTGTTTATTTTTAGGGGAATAAATGAATGAACAAGAAGTGTGCGGCATTGTACTTTTCACTGTAACTCCCCAGAGAGCAAGGAGATGCTTCCATATCAGTGTCGGCCGTGCGCCCTGGGTTTCCAGCCGGGAGGGACTGGGAGACTGGGACAGAGACTCCCACATGAGATGGGGAAGACTCTCGGTCGGCAAAAGCAACAGGAGAGAGAGCCCTCCATCTTCCCACGGACTGGGGGTGACTTCCACGCCATCGTTAATGAAAGTTTGCACAGGCATCATCCTCTTTCCCTGAAGTGTCAAACCTATTCATGTCTGTGTGTTGCATCCGTGTCACTACATTAAACAATTCAGCTGATTTTTCAGCCCATTTTTCACTATTTGTTCTTTCTAACTTAACTAACTGGGCATCAACTGTGATTGATGTCTTCCTTATTACCAAGCAGCATTACTATTGCGTGCATTTTGGCTCACACACACGTAGGGTTGCCAACTGTAACGTTTTAGCCGGGACACCCCGTTTATTGGGCTAAATATGTTTGTTCCGAGTGGGATGTGTGTTGCCCCATATATTCAAGGCCACTTTAATGAACGGGCCAGGCTGGGCTGAAGCCCAGAGGCCTACGAAGATCAGGGTCTATCATGAGCCAATGAAAAAGATCACATTGTTGTTAACTGGTCAAATTCTATGTCCATCTCTTGATATTCATGTGTGGCTCCTGATTGATCTAATTTACAAGTGCCCCACGTGGGTATCTCGTAACAATAGCCTATCAGAGGAATTGTTTTGACAAGTGACTCTGCAAGTGCCAGTGAGAGGTAAGAAGTAATTAGCTCGGTCGAAATGTCCGGAAAATAGTTTGAAAGTGGTGTTCATAAAATTATTGAGAGGAAAAGAGCTTAGGGAAAACAAATTGCTCAAAAAATCCCGAAGCGTAAAGAATTTTTGTAAGCTGGAGCATTGAATGGAGGAGGCTGCTAATTAACCACGGAGGAGACAGGTCGGCCGTTAAAGGGCTGATGACACGATTTTGACATTTTTTTAGCATGTTGTGTAAACCCAAAAGTCGTTGTTGATGATCAATATAATATTTACAACCGCGTCTGCATAAACTAGTTATCATCAAAAAACTGCAGCTGCTGACTGGACTGTGGTGCCGCCCATCGAATGAAGGGCGACACCACCATGACGTATGCGACAGACCGGATGCTGGTGTTGTTGACTGGAATGACAGCAGCTTTGTAGCTCACAGTTTCTCTGGTTTCTTGTTTTAATTTTACGGCTATGCCTTTGCATTGTGTCGCAGGCTTAGATAAACAGCAAGCCATGAAAGACCACATCACACGCTTCAGCTACAACTGTCATAAGCCTCCTCATGCGCTCCTCGTGCACTTTTAAGCAGGAGGAACGCACGAGGAGGGGAAGGATTAATGGATTTACGCGCAGCTTTGACCTACTTTCTGTGATTACATGCTGACTCTCGCCGGTCCGGCCACGTCCCCTCTATCATTATCACCAGCTGATTCAAATTCCTGTTGATCATGTTTCCCGGTCCTCTTCCAGGTGCTTCTCATCACACCATCACCAGCAGTGCGTGTCTGTGTGCGTGATCAGCAGGCTGTTTGCCAGTCACGCACTGCTGGTCCATAGTATTGTCATCTGTTCTGTTAGCCTGCCAGTATTTTCAGCACTCTCACGATGTGTTAGTCACTCCATGTTCGCCGTGGTTCTCATGCGTCCTTGAAGCGATGTTGGCTCTGGGGTGCAACTGTGGCTAACATGTCTCCTCTCATTCGTTCTCTGGGTGATACCGGCCCCCGAACGCCATTAGTAAGTGTGTTTGTGTTTTTTGTATGTCTTCACCTTTTTGAGAATTGTCTGTCTTTCTGTATTACATGTGCTGTGGTAAACCATGTACGTAAATCCTTGTTATTTCATCCTCCCTCTCCGTGCCCTGCGTAAGAGCGCATGGAGGGTCATGATGAATGGATTTACGGGCAAAATTCATCACAGCACATGTACTGAACATAAGAATGATGACAACAGTTCCCAAAAAGGTGAAGACTATAAAAATAAACAGAAACACTTACAGTTGGCGTTCGGGGCCGACATCGCCCAGCGAACATGGAGAGGAGACGTGTTAACCACGGTTGCGCCCCAGGGCCGATATCGCTTCAAGGGGCGCAACAGAACCACGGCTGTGTGGAGTGGCTAACACGTCGTGATAGTGTTGGCAATATTGGCTGGGTGACAACACCCAACAGCTGAGGAGAAAGATCAGAGAAGGCAAGGACAGCTTCAGGAAGAAGATGGAGGACAAGCTGCAACACGGCGACATCAACGGGGTCTGGAGAAACCTCAAAACCATCTCTGGGCTCCAGAATACCTCCCCCCAGGCCACGGGGGGCAGGGAGTGGGTGAACAATCTGAATCTGTTTTTCAATAGGTCTGACCAACCGCCCTCCCCCCTGACTGCACAACAACCACTGCTGCCTCTAAAGACATCAAGTCCTGCTGCCCACTCCCCACTCCACCAACACCCCCCCACTCCCAACACACAGCCCCCCATCCTGACCCTGACCAGGACCCAGGTGAGGACGGAGCTGAGGAAGATCAAGGTGAGGAAGGCATCGGGACCGGACGGCATCAGCACAAAGCTCCTCAAGTCCTGTGCAGACCAGCTGTGTGGGATTGTGACGTACATCTTCAACCTGAGCCTGAAGCTGGGGAGGGTACCACAGCTGTGGAAAACATCTTGTGTGGTACCTGTACCAAAAACTTCCCACCCCAAAGACCTGAACAGCTACAGACCGGTGGCCTTGACGTCCCACTTGATGAAGACCCTGGAGAGACTGCTCCTTGCTCACCTCCGCCCCCTGGTGGAACCAGCGATGGATCCACTCCAGTTCGCCTACCAGCATGGCATTGGGGTGGAGGATGTGGTGATCTTCCTCCTTCACCGTTCTCTGTCCCACCTGGAGAAGCCCGGGAATGTGGTGAGGATCATGTTCTTTGACTTCTCCAGTGCTTTCAACACCATCCAACCGATGATCCTGAAGGACAAGCTGCTGCGCGCAGGGGTGGACCAGCACCTGTCATCATGGATCCTGGACTACCTCACAAACCGGCCTCAGTTTGTGAGAACCCGGAACTGTGTGTCCGACACGATCATCGGTAGCATGGGGGCCCCCCAGGGAACGGTGCTGGCTCCCTTCCTGTTCACTATACTGCGGACTTCTCACACAACACAACACACTGCCATCTACAGAAGTTCTCTGATAACTCTGCGATCGTTGGCCTCATCTCCAATGGAGATGAAGCTGAGTACAGAGGGCTTATCCGGGACTTCGTGGACTGGTGCCATCGGAACTGCCTCCAGATCAACGCGAGGAAAACTAAGGAGCTGGTGGTGGACTGCTGCAGGCATGGACAACCCCTCACAGCACCAGTAAATATACAGGGAACAGACATTGAGATGGTGACATCCTAAAAGTACCTGGGTGTTCATCTGAACAATAAACTAGACTGGTCACACAATACTGACGCACTCTACAAGAAGGGACAGCACAGGCTGTTCCTACTGAGGAGACTCAGGTCTTTTGGTGTACAAGGGGCGCTGCTGAAGACATTCTATGACACGGTGGTGGCATCAGCCATCACTTTTGGAGTGGTCTGCTGGGGCAGTGGCATTACTGCAGCCGATAGGAAGAGACTGAACAAACTGATCAAGAAAGCTAGCTCTGTCCTGGGGCAGCACCTTGATCCGGTGGAGGAGATAGGAGAGAGAAGGACGGTGGCTAAACTGTCATCTCTGCTGGAGTCCGAGTTCCACCCTATGCAGGACATACTGAATGCACTGAGGAGCTCATTTAGCAGCAGACTACATCATCCCAGGTGCACAACCGAGAGGTTTCGCAGGTCCTTCCTACCAACGGCTGTCAGACTGTACAACCTAAGCAGGGCTGCTCGCAGAGATAGCAAAAAGACGTAACAACCTAATAGTTTTTTGAATGCAAAAGATGCAATAGACTTACACAATGGTCCCCTCCGGCATACAACAAGGAAAATACCGGTCGCTATGGAGGGTGAGAATATGTATGGGCACATAATCATACCATGTAGGATAACTAAGTAGACGGTTGTGCTGTTTCATCCCATCTAGCAACAATGCTCTGCACTGTGTGTGTTTATATATTTACATATTTATTCCATCTAGCTACAATGCTCCGCACTGGGTGTGTTTATATTTATATATCTATATATTTATTTCATCTAGCTACAATGTTCTGCACTGTGTGTTTATATATCTACATATTATTCCATCTAGCTACATTGCTCCGCACTGTGTGTGTTTATATATTTACATATTTATTCCACCTAGCTGCAATGCTACGTACTGTGGGTGTTTATACAGTATATCTACATATTTATTCCATCTAGCTACAATGCTCCGCACTGTGCGTTTATATACTCATATTTATTCCATCCAGCTACAGTGCTCTGCACTGTGTGTCTCTGTGTATATATATATATATTTATAGTAATATGTACATATGTATATTAGCTGCTCTTGCTTGCTTGCTTTTTTTCTTGCCTTCTGATTGTTGCTCTGAGTGTTGCTATCCCTGTGCTGTTGCAATCCTGGAATTTCCCCGTTGTGGGACTAATAAAGGCTTATCTTATCTTAACACGGCAGATGATGCACACAAATCATGAACACCTGACTGTCAAAGAGAGAGGGCGCGTGGTCAGACCGGTGAATCTTGGACAGTGCCCATATTTATAAACAAATAATTTGTTGCAATATCTGTAACAAAAGAATAACCCTCGGTGTTCCACTGCTGTGTGTTTGTCGCTGCTGCTGCTGCTGGCATGTGTGCCTCTCCACTGTCTGAGTCTGACTCGCTAGGCACGATACCCGTTTGGCACGGCTCAAACCTATGAGGTCTAATGCCCCCAGATTCTTCATTGTCATCCCATTCTTCGGAACTATAATCGTCTCAAGATTGGACAACACAAACTAATTCCAGACTACATGTGCTGGAACCATCGTCGATGTTTTCTACCACTTCCATCCTGTGTGTACAATGGGCAGCCAAGCGTTGTGTTCTGTCGATGACGTTACAACATGGCTGGGGGTTTTTCCAGCCACTGACGCAATTTGTGATGTGGCGCTCATAAAAACATTGGATATTCGCATGAAAAAAAGCCTGTTTGACTTAGAACTGCACAGACCAACCTATTTCGTCATATTGTATTATGTGTTGAAAAATTAGATGAAGTCAAAAATGTGTCATCAGCCCTTTAAAGCACTAACCTGGAGGTGAAGGGAGAAGAAATGCCATGATTGCTTACATCAGACAGCTGTGTGTGGGACAGTGGACTCCGAACTTGGTAAAAAGTAGACTGGATCAAGCATGCATCCATAGAGTATAATGAACGATATTTGTGAGCTGGACTTAAAGGGCATAATGAAGGACCTTTCTTTAAAGAAGGCCAGAAGAAAGACTTCTAAAAAGGTAAGGCATGCTATTTGCAGCTTTCCAGCCACCTGTGTAGATTTTTCATTGCTGCTGTTGTGCTTATTTGAATCAGGAATATTTCACTGATGTAATTTTATGCCAAAGGCAGTATCTGTCAGACTGTGAAAAGGGAAATCTCAGTAAGATAAAATATCCTAAATCAAGGCTTTATGCCTGTTTTTCTGTCACAAGATAATTTTGACAAAAGAATTTCTTTTTGTTGTGCAGTTTTCTGTAATATTTTACTTGCTTTATGAAAGTTTTTACTTGTTTTAAACAATTTCATCTTACTTTGTTGGCAGATATTTTTCTTCTAAATTTTAATAGAATTATCTACTGCCAGAATTTTTTTGTTGTTTATTTTAAGTAAAATTATCTGCCAACAGAGCAAGAAAATTTGACTTAGAAAATTTTACATGCTTTCCAATAGTTTTAACTTGTTTTATGCAATTTGATGACACATAAACTGCACAGCAAGAATAAGTATCTTGCCAGACAAAAAAAAAAAAAAAAAAATCAAAAACAAAACTAACTAACTAACTAACTAACCTGCACTTATATAGCGCTTTTCTAGTCACAAAGACCACTCAAAGCGCTTTCATTAATACTAACCCTCTATTCTAAGGGCCTATAGGAAACAGATATCTAGGGACAATTTAGAACAGCCAATTAACCTAACATGCATGTCTTTGGCATGTGGGAGGAAACCGGAGAAATCCCGGAGTAAACCCACGCAACACGGGGAGAACATGCAAACTCCACACAGATCACTGTTGGTCGGGGGCTGGGATCGAACCCACGATCCCACGATCCCCCGGCCAAGGGTAAACTGTGCTGCCGCAGTGCTAACCACTGCGCCACCGTGCAGCAAAACAAGCATAAACAGCCTTAATTTATTTCATTTTATTTATATTTGACTTTTTGCAGTGTAGTTGTGTTTTCTAGCACAAAGTTGCATTATTTCTCAAAGAGAAACAAAATTGAGGACATAGTGGCTCAGGAGGTAGAGCAGGTTGCCGAATAACTGGAGGGTTGGTAGTTTGAATCCCACTCTCCTCACCTTGCTGTTGTGCCCTTGGGCAAGACACTTTTCCCACCTTGCCTCCAGTGTGTTCATGGTTCATGACACTGATGTATGAATGTGAATAAATGTTCGGTAGTGGTTGGAGAAGCTGTTGGCATGGATTGGCAGCCATGTTTCCATCAGTCTGCTCCAGGACAGCTGTGGCTACAGAGGTAGCTTACCACTATCATTGTCTGTGGAGTGAATGAATAATGGGCTCATTGTAAAGTGTCTTTGGGCGTCATGAAAAGTGCTATATAAATGCAATCTGTTACTAAAAACACAGCTTTTACACATTTTTAAACTGAGATTCTGTATTCTGTAACATCTGAAATTTCTAGGTATGCAGTGTGGTATTTTTTTCCTTGTAATATTAAATATGACATTGAATATCAGTATTTTTTTAAGGTCTTATCAAGATAAAAAACAAAATCCCAGTACTAATGTCCACAACATCGTGGCACCGAGCAATAGTTAAAACCCTCTGTCCCTTATTTGGCTGTGAGAAAGTTGGCAACCCTACACACACGGGCTTTGGTCAGCGCAAAACCCATCTTAAACCGGGATGATCAGAATTCACTTTAGATAATGTGCCTCTTTGCATTAAAGGGATGAGAAGGAGCACTTTAGATTGGATAACCCAAAACACACCTCTGAATGATTAGACTGGCCACTTTGTGTCATGCACCGGCGGAAAGTTCATTTTTACGCCGTTGTGATAAGGAAATTAACTTGGAAATGCACATAAACGCGTTCTGCGTCACTGACTAAACGACTCTGTTGTTGTAATACGGCCCAACGTCTCATCTCACATTTGCCAAACCCCCGCCCCCAAAACATCTTGATGATCTCAAAGACTTTTGGGAAAATATTCTGTGGGCTTATGAGACAAAAGATGAACTGTTAGGAAGGTGTGCCCCCCGTTCTGGTGTAAAACTAACACAGCATTTCATAAAAAAAATTAAAAAAAAACATCTTACCAACAGCCAAACATGGTGGTGATAGTAAGATGGTCTGAGGCTGCTTTGGTGCTTCAGGACCTGGATGACTTGCTGTAATTGATGGAACCATGAATTCTGCTCTTGACCAGAAAATCCTGAAGGAGAATGTCCGGCCATCAGTTCATGACCTCAAACTCAAGCCCTCCAATGTGGCTAAATTAAAACAAAAATCTGTAAATAATAGTGGGCCAAAATTCCTCAACAGCGATTGTGACGACGGAGTGTTACCACTGTATGGTCGGTGTATTGAATATTATATTATGTGTAATGGATTTATATTTGCAAATGTCAACATGTATTTGATGGTGAAAAGGCACATATAATTGTACAATGTGTTCTGACTGAAGTGAATCCTTTTGTGAGATAATCATTGATTAATTATGTTAATTGGGTGAGGCAATTAATTGATCTTAAAACCACGTACCTTTGCCAGCATGCTTCCTGGAGGTATATGGACAAAAGACTCCTCAGGGGGTTTGAGGGCCTTTTAAAGGATACCAGCAGGAAGGAATTATATGATGGTTGAGTAGAGGGGAATTTAATATGTAAATAGGGGTTTAAGGTATTTATTGTATTATTTATGGTGTATTTATTGGTCTTATTTATTCTGTAAATATTGTGGGGAAAGTATTTATGTATTTATGACTCTTTTAGATATTATTGGGTATGTGGAAAAACATGAAAATATTTATTGTCTTACCTAGGGTTTTGGTATGCGCCAATTAGGGGATTATCTCACTGTGTATATTAACAGGTGTTTTCATTTGGTTTGTGTGGGGTGTTGGATGTGCATGGGAATTATTGCCTGTGAAGATTATTGGAATAAAGGAAAAACTGCTGATTGCAAACTGTTTTGGAAGCCTCCGCTCTTTCTCTGGTGCCTCCGTCCACTCGGGCATTTGTGACAAAAGATTCATTACCAGTTATTGCAAACACTTGATTACTGTTGTTCCCGTCAAGGGTGACACAACCAGTTATTAGGTTTATGGGACAACTTTTTCCACATAGGGCCAGGTAGGTATGAATAGCTTTCTTCCTTTCAGAAATGAAATAATCTTTTAAAAACTGCATTTTGTCTTGACTTGGGTTATGTTTGTCTAATATTAATTTTTTTTAAAATCTGAAATATTTAATTGTGAAAAATATGCAAAAATATAAGAAATCAGGAAGGGGCAAATACTTTTTCACAGCACTGTAACTTTACTCAATAAATGCATAAATGAATTTAAAAAAATTAGCATTGATTTTATTACCTCTGCCAAGGAGGTTATGTTTTCATCGGCGTTGGTTTGTCTGTTTGTTTGTCTGTCTGTTTGTTAGCAAGATGACTCAAAAATTTATGGATGGATTTTCATGAAATTTTCACAGATTGTCAGAAATGGGGTATCCTACAGATGATTAGATTTTGCTGGTGATCCGGATCACCGTCCAGAAGAAAACCGCCATTACGTAAAATGCCATTTTCGTCAATAACTACTGAACCACTAATCCTATCATTGTGAATCCAATTGCTAGTCATATGTTTTCATGGTCAAGGAATCTGAAAACGTACACACAGACACTGTATGGGGGGAACTGTGGCGCTTGGCGGAGGTCTGCACTCTCCGAGTGCTTTTCTAGTTAATATTTTGCATCAATTAGATTTTATTTACATTATTGTATGCATACCTTTATTTAAATAGCTTAGAATAACGATAAATGCCTTAATTGTTAAACTAATTTAATCAGCTACAATTTATGAAATTTGTTTACATATGCTGTGAGACAAGCCAGATTATTTTACATATAAAGTATGAATTTAAAACAATCTGATTTGTAACAAAACCTGTCACTATGAATTTGTGAGACAACACAGCTGTCATTTTTCAGTACCTTGTTTATGTTTGACTGACAGATGGACATCTCATCAACTTTTATTAGCATATTATATGAAAATTAATGCAGTTAGGATGTATAAAACGTAGATCGTTGAAATGTGTTTCACCTGCTGGTAAAAACACCTTCCACTGTCATTTTCTGTTAGAGGAAAGTATGGAAAGACTAAAAATATGCTAAATTTTGAAGTCATATTTGTGCACACACCCAGTTTTTCACGTCCAAGAACTGGTATTTAAAATGGAAGGCGAGATCCACACAAGACAGACGGCCAGATAAAGGAGTGGACAGTCGGTAGCGGTGGTCCGAAACCAGCTCAGAGGGTGTGAGAAGTGTTGATTTAGCTGTAGGAAGGAGGATTAAATGGCTCATTGGTGGGGCAAGGAGGGGAGAAGGTGTGAAGCGACCAGCCCTTTCTCTCCCTCCCTGGGCCAGGAGAAAGGGCCTTTGGGGCTGAGCAAACAAATCACATGGCCATCAAACACTACTCACCACCGCTGCACTGGGACTTCATTCAGACAGCATTTTACTAGTCTCTGCAGCGCGCTCGTACACACATCCGCACACAACATGCATGCGAGCCCATCAACATGACAGTGGTTTTACAAGTCCCTGTAGTGTGAGGTCTCTTATTCCCCAAGTAGCAGTCGAACATCAGCTAGTGGTAGCAAAGGGGGGGGGGGGGAGAGAAGGACAATTCAACTATTGAACTGCAGCTGCTCAGAACTGCAGGAAGAGTTGTCAGTAAAGCTCGTAAAAAAGGCTGTGAAAGTTGTAAGTGTGTTTGGTAATGGGAAGTCGGTGTCAACTCCTTTTAAAGTTATGGCCCATTTAAAGAGAAGTGTGCTTAAATGTGACAAGGATGCACCTTGCAGGACATTTAAAATTGATGGGGAAAAGTGAAAATGGCCGTTACTTTTAGAGCCACATGTGTGGTTCCGGAGGGTGTGTGTGGTATAACAACCTGCCAGTAACAGAAACCTTCGGCCTGGATTTTCCTTTTTAAAAAATGAAACTTTCACTTTCATGTTCGCTCCCTCGCCCCTTGGTTAGCCACTAAATGTCACTCTTCTCTGTTTAAAACAAACAAAGCCAGTTGAGTCCAGCATTAGCTGCTGTTTGAAATGGCTCAGAGCCCTCAGTGGGAGCCCCCCCAATCCCTTGAAAAGTGGATCATACACAAAACACACACTGGCATCCCATTAGTTTTGAAAATCAGATGGAAAATATCAGAGGAAAATCTCTGACTTGACTGGATAATCACAGCCGCTGGATATTAAAGGGCTGCCATGGTATTAGGGAGGGATATGGGAGAGGCTGAGGGAGACACAGATAGTGGTAGAGTGAGAAAAAGACACAGAAGGAGAGAGAAACAGAGAGCAAAGGGCATAGATTTTGGTTTTGAGCTATGCTAAATACCGGCTACCTCTGAAATGCACGTCAAGGAGATATCTCCAAAGATCCGTGTTTAGTGTCAAACTGTCAAAAAGATGGGTGTGGACACCAGTTCATAAAGAGTTATATCAGGGCTGGGTTAAACTCAAATCTTTAAAGTTTGGGAGGTCAGGACTTGACATTGGCGCCTGTCCACCAGCCAAATGCTGGTGGAATTCAGGAGTGGTCTGTAGCTCAGTGTCATGTACAGGTGGGATATTCTGTTACATAGTTTCTTCCAAAAAAACAAACAAAAAACCCTGATCTCTACGACAGAAAGAATCACTTTGACACCAAAAATAAGCCATAAATCATATTCGAGCCTAGAAATATCAAACTTGTGATTTTCTCGTCAATTTGCAACTTTTCTCTTATAAATTTGTCTTTCTCACATTTCCTGTTTCTTTTTTCCTTATGCATTTGCAGCTTAGGCAAAATACACTATATTGCCAAAAATACTGGGGGACCCCTCCAAATGAATTGGTACCAATGGACAAAGCAAGGTCCATAAAGATATGGATGAGTGGGTCTGGTGTGGAGGAACTTGACTGGCCTGCACAGAGCCCTGACCTCAACCCAATGGAATACCTCATGAATGAATCAGAGCACAGATTGTGAGCTCTCGTCCAACGTTGGTACCTGACCTGACATGCATTTCTGGAAGAATGGTCAAAAATTTCCATAAACACACTCCTAAACTTATGGATAGCCACCCTTTGCATCTATAAAAGCTTCTGGGGAGGCTTTCTACAACTTTTAGGAGTTTGTTTATGTGAATTTCTGACTACACCTCCAGAAGCACATTTATGAGGTCAGGCACTGATGGACAAGAAGGCCTGGCTTTGCAGTCTGCACTTTAATTCATCCCAAAGGTGTTCTATCTGGTTGAGATCAGGATTCTGTGAAGCCCAGTCAAGTTCCTCTACACCAAACTTGCTCATCTATGTCTTTATGGACCTTGATTTGTGCATTGTTGCCCATTCATTTGCAGGGGTGTCCCAATATTTTTGGGATAATATAGTATAATTGAAAACTGCTCCAAAACCACACTTTGCAGATAGAGTTACAGTTCTAATAGTTCTATGTTTATGTTCCCTGTAATATCCAACAGGTTCATAATTATAAGGCTTTGGTCTCATACAGACTTATATTTCCCTTCTTCAGAAGTTTAACTACTGCATATTTTCTGTTACTGACAGCAACCAATTGGTCAGTAGATCCTTACAGTGATGTGCACTCCCTGCATTGCGTAACCAACAAACATTAAAAGTTACCTTTAGCGAATGGCCTTTGGCATAACTTAGACTTAAGACTAATGTCATCAAACATCAAAGCCCAGGACCACAAACCTTGGTGTTCCTACCAACCCCCCCACAAAACATTACTCTGGTACTGACCCTCTTTGCACTGGCTGCCTGTGAAATGCCAAATTGATTTTCAGGTCATTTTATTGATTTTAGGGTCATTTTGCTTTTAAAGCCATACATGGGGTGGATTTAAAGCATGTGTCTCAGAGCTTTTCTGTGCCTTCTCCAGGAACAGGTCTCTTAAATTCTCACACAAACCCATTTTATGTTCAAGGTTGGTGGGAAAAAGGAACATGCTTCTTGCAGTTGCTGTTCCCAGGCTTTGCAGTAACCTTCCTTTCATAATTAAATGTTCATCCACTATTGACACTTTTAAAGAAAACCTCAAGACTGTTTTCAATACCGTTTCAAAGCTTTAATAAAGGTGAATTTTTTCCTTTTTTTAATTTAATTCTGTTTTCATTTTATATATTCATTTTTGACATTTTCATGTTTTGGCTGTGATCATTACAGTGTTCATGGTGATGATTTCAGTTTATTTAATTGTGCTTTAATCTGTTATACTTCTGATTGTTTTTAATCATGCTTTATGCTACAGTTTTATGTGCTAATCAACTTACTTGTAAAATAATATTGAGAAAAAATACCTCAGGTGTTCTCTTCTAATTAAAACTACCATAGTTTTTTAAATTGTAACACCCAGTATAATTACCAGTGTCTACTCTTCTAGTGTTGAATTTTAACAGTCTTGATATTAATTTACCAGTGGCTGTTTTGTAGTGTAATTCCTAAAGTGTTAAATTTAAAGGGGTCGTTGACTGCACTTTTTCCACATGTTGATAGCTCCAATAGGTCTTAATGAAATGCTTGTGACATTTTTTTTCCACATTTTCTTTAATTAATTATTGCAGCACAATTGTGAACCATCTTTTGCAAGTTATATTTAACTGCTGGATACATAGCAAATTCAAAAGAGTGAAATTTTTGGTGTTGATGAAATTTAAGCAAAAGTAGAGAAGTAGAGTTAATCCTAATTTGGATAGAGTCAGATCCTCTCTACTTAACTCTGAGTTGACAAACAATTGGCGTAAAAACCGGGTGTCATGAAAAGTGAGTTAAAATCAGAGTCATTGTTGTGATATTAACCCTGAATCTCTCAACTCTAAACCTCACTGTAACGTCTTAGGAGTCATTTCACGTAGCCCCGCCTCATCTTCTACACATCGACTGAAGCCCGACTGCAGACTGTGCCATGGACATCGTGTCCGTTTTACCCCTCATTTTGTTAGTAAGCCAATGAGGTTCCTTCTTTTCACATTATGAGTTGATATTTCTGTTGTGGCATATTGTTTTTTCCAGTGGGGACACAAATGCCCCACCGCACTGATAACTACCCTCACCCGCCACAAATTCAACGTTATTCCATACATTTCAGGTTGCCAAAATTCTTCATTTGGTGGAAAAAAAAAAACTATCTGTAATGGTGATTTTTAAGAGAAAATTTTTATATGGAGGATTTCAATTCGTTCATTTTAATTTTAGTTTTACGGTCAAGATGCTAGCAGAAGTTCGCTGACTAGCTAACACTAAGGCTAACGTTAGATAGCTAGCCGAAGACAATCTGAAGTAACTGAGCACAATGACTCAGTGCTACAAGGGCTGTTTTATATTATGACATTCCCAATGTGGGGAAACATTGCTTACATTCATTAGTAAATTGCAAAAATTGGACAGTATTGTGCAGTGAAGACATTCCTCTTGCTTTTAGTAAGGTGCAGCAAAAGACATGATGATAATGACTGCCTCTGCCCTGCAAACTGCAGCGATATAGCCCTGTGTTTTTGGGTGAGTTAACCTTGCGAAAATAGCCACATTATAGAGATAATGTGTGTGTCTGGTAATCTTATCATTAAACACGTTCAACAAGTGAACAGTTTTTCTCCATGTTACAGCAGGTCCCTGCAGAAGATTCAGGTACTGTTGATGCTTGCAAGCTCTTCACAGTATTTAATTTTTTTTTCAAAGTATACAATGTTTTGTCTCTAAATTTCTGTTGACATATTGGTCTTGTGTTTTTGCACTGACATAGAGGCTTGTAGATATGAATTATATTTTATTGAGTGTGACATCTTTTAGGTGCCCTCTATAATGAAAAACTTGTTTGGCTTTTGTTAAAATTGGCTGATATATTAATGTCTGCTTACAAATTTTGTGGTAACACTTGTTTAAGTTATGTAATATTTGTTACATTGACTTAATATTTTTATATATTTAACCAGATACATTGTTCACTGTGGTAATTTTGTTAATGTAATTACATGTATGCAGGAAATGCTGGGAAAGGTGGAATATGGCGAAATCCAGAAATACATTAAGGTTCCACAAGGTGATAACAACTTTGATTTCATGAAGTTTCTTTAGGAAGGTTGGTATCCATATATTTTAAAAGAACAAAATCACTCAAATGATAATACACATGTTGTGGCTTATATTATTCATATATCCATACCTACATATGTATAGACATAAGAGGAATGTTTAGAGATTGCATATGTGGAATGACCTCACGTCTCAGAGCAGGACAATAGGTCTCGACCACCGGCGAAGAGCAACGAGCAGACGGAGACGCAGCGGTGGAGACCTGAATGGACTTCCTGACCCCCCAGGGTCAGGTGGAGGAGAGAGAGGAAAATAGAAGGAGATAACGCGGATGTGTGATGTCGGCTTTGTTATGCAATGTCTTTTGTTGTGTGAGGTATAAGTATGAAGGTCTGACTGCGCTCACTCTCTTCTGCTTCTGCATCGAGATGAGACATGTTAGGGACTGGAAGCCGACAATAAAACTTGATTTATAAAATCACTTCGCTTCCTTATTTCAAGCTCCCTACACATGTCTAAATTTCTAAATTGACAACTGTGGCAGCTTAATGCAATTCCTTTTTGATTTTGCTGAGTATCAGACAAGTTTGGTCTGCAGGCTAAACTTGTAGCTGAAGGTGTGCTCACCTTGACTGATACATCAGGCACTGAGGTTGACACTGACATATTTGATGAGCTGATAAAGTCAGGGGTCCAAAATTTCAAGATTGCACATTACTAGTATCCAATAACAGGTAAGGATATTGAGAGAATTGGCTTAAAAATCGATGACAGCAGCAAGTACTTAGGTTTAAATGGCATTCAGTCATTATGTGTTCTCTGCAATACCCCACTTATCTTTGGGGATCTGGTTGAAAGGGACAATAATTACTGGAACTTTGTTCTCCTTTTGTTGCAGATTGTTAATATAATCCTTTCCTCTATCCTTACTGATGGTATGATTTGTTACCTAAAACATTTGCGCTATGACCATCACAACATTGTTTAAAATATTGTTCCCTGAAAAGAAATTGATCCCCAAACCCCACTTAATGATCCACTATCCCAGATGTATTAAAAAAATTGGTCCTCTTATCCGTATTTGGTGTATGATATTTGAAGCAAATCATAAGTTTTTTTTAAAAGTCTGTGAAAAATTTCAAAAACCTTACAAAATCTCTGGTAAAACAACACCAGGGTCAGTTGGCTTTTTATTATCACTAGTGCATACCCCTGCATGCCCGTAGAAACCCGTGCATGCCTGTAGAGGGGATGCATTGGAACAGAAGTCTTGCCAGTTACAGAACAGTTGGTATAGCAACACAGCACTAAGTGGCAATCACATGTGATGGCTTTTGTATGCCGCAAAACATAAAAATCACACAAAATATGCCCTGCCATCTGGGGCTGTTTGCCCCTGCTTGTTACTTCTTCTCCTGCCTGTTACTGTTCTGTGTTATGTTCTTCTTCTTCTTTTAGATTTGATTGGCGGTTGGCAACTAGCTTACAGGTGCATTTCTGCTACGTACTTCACTCTATATCATCACTGTATATCTTTGTATCAGGAGTTCTTTTAAGGAGTTCTGAACAACTCCCTATGTGTGAAAAAATTATCCGTCCTTGGACTGTGTCCTCGGTGGGTTTCAAGTAGTTAGCATGTGGCTTACCTGTGTCTATACATATGTCTTGTAGGGAGTCATGTGCTTTGTCTATGTGCCATCATATAGACATCATCTGGTGGGCCTTCTTCTTTGTTCAGACCACTGAAGGGTCTCCTCCTGTCTCAGACAGCTGTGTTGTTCACAGTCATGCCTGCAGCATACTGGTGGAACCTGAGGTGTTTCATGTTCATGGCATCCTTTCTGATGTGCAGCAGTTCTCCTCATTCTATTGCTCTCCATCTGGTGGGTGTTCTTCTTTGTTCAGACCACTGGTTGAGGGATAGGTGCATTGTAATTCCAGTTCATGGGCACAATCCTGAAAAAGTGGCTTTCAACCCTGTTCAGGAAGGCCCGTGCATGCCTGTAGAAACCAAGAAACTGAAGCACCCAGAGAAAATCAGCACTTTGCTTGGCATTTTACACATTTGTAGTGTAGACTGGCATTCGTCAAGGTTACACATTTGCCGTCACATAGGCATGGCGAGTCGTTCTATGATGCATGAGTTCATAGGACGTCCTATGATGATGAGGCAGAGATCATAGGCCGTCCTATAATGTCTTAGAAACGTGCTTTA
Organism: Pholidichthys leucotaenia; assembly: GCA_020510985.1. NCBI lineage: Eukaryota > Metazoa > Chordata > Actinopteri > Cichliformes > Pholidichthyidae > Pholidichthys > Pholidichthys leucotaenia. Next base: position 87,484,593 of record CM035848.1, on the reverse strand, counting down.
AAGTCTGTTGTACCCTATGCTGGTGAAGGGTGTCCTCCTGTCTCAGATGGGTGCGATGTACTGCTGGAACCTCAAGTGTTTCATCTCCATGGCATCTTTTCTGACGTGCAGCAGTTATCGTCATTCTATTGCTCTCCATCTGGTGGGTCTTCTTTTTCTTCGTTGAGACCACTGGTTGAGGGATAGGTGTGTCGTAATTCCAGTTCATGGACAGGATCATGAAAATAGATCTGAGCAAAAAGAGGCTTTCCGGCAGGCAACATGTCTTTATGATGTCATATAAATCAAGGCTGCCTTCATCATATAGACGTCCGTGTCTATATGACATCATAAAGACACATGGTCTATATGACATCATAAAGACACATTTGTCTGTGTCCTATGATGCCTGAGTTCAAAGACACATGGTCTATATGACATCATAAAGACACATTTGTCTGTGTGTCCTATGATGCCTGAGTTCAAAGACACATGGTCTATATGACTTTATAAAGACACATTTGTTTACGTGTCCTATGATACCTGAGTTCATAGGATGTCCTATGATGTTCAGGCAGAGATCATAGGCCATCCTATGATGTCCTATGAACATGACAGACACACAGATTTCTTGCTTTTATAGCTCTATAAATCACTCTAGTGATTATCTTCACTATAAATTTAAGAAATCTGTGTCACAATCATAGGACATCATAGGATGGCCTATGATGTCTGCCTGATGTCCTATGATGATCCTATGATCTCAGGCATCATAGGACTCACGATACCATCATAAAGACATGATGTCTATATAACGTCATACAGACATATTGACAGGTGATGTCATGTAGAGTCTATATGACATCATATAGACATGTAGACGGGTGTCTTGGTCTATATGACGTCATATAGACATATAGACAAGTGTCTTTGACTATGTGATCATGGCAGGCATCACTCACAATGATCCTATGATAGACAGCATAGGACTCGCGATGCTGTCAATCACTCTATTAAAGCAAGAAATCTGTCTGTCACGTTTATAGGACATCATAGGACGGCCTATGATCTCTGAACATCATAGGACATCCTATGAACTCAGGCATCATATGACTCGCAATGCCGTCATAAAGATACAATGTCTATATGACGGCACACAAATGTGTCTTTATGATGTCATATAGACCGTCACTCACGATGCCTAGACTAATGTGTCTTTATGATGTCATATGGCTCATAGACAAATGTGCCTTTATGATGTCATTTAGACCATCACTCACGATGCCTAGACTAATGTGTCTTTATGATGTCATATGGCTCAAAATTGGCAAGGTGAATAAGTCACAGGGCCAGTCTTTATAGCGCGTTCATGTTTTCTGCACAACAGATTTCTGCAGCCATGGTCAATTCTACGTTGCCGCGAGTAGAGGTTGTCAGATCAAGCAGTCTTCGTATTGTTGCTCAAAATGAAGAAACTAAGCAAAAGCGTTGCTTTCTCAGCAATGTCGTTTTTAAAGAGGTGCTGACACAGTAAAATGTGTAACCTTGAAGAATGCCAGTCTACACTACAAATGTGTAAAATGCCAAGCAAAGCGCTGATTTTCTCTGGGTGCTCCGGTTTCTTGGTTTCTACGGGCATGCACGGGCCTTCCTGAACAGGGTCAAAAGCTACTTTTTGCTCAGATCTATTTTCATGGTCCTGCCCATGAACTGGAATTACGATGCACCTATCCCTCAACCAGTGGTCTGAATGAAGAATAAGACCCACCAGATGGAAAGCAATAGAATGAGGAAAACTGCTGCACGTCAGAAAAGATCCCGTGAACATGAAACACCTCAGGTTCCAGCGGTACGCCGCAGGCATGACTGTGAACAACGCAGCCGTCTGAGACAGGAGGAGACCCTTCAGCAGCAGGCTGCATGCAGAAATATTTGCTTAAACTTGGTTTCTACGGGCATGGACAGGTATGCACGGGTATGTACCAGTTATGAAAATTATTATTTTAAAAGGTTGGAGTTTGGTCCTTTAAAAAGGACAACAATCACCAGTTTGGAAGGTGGAGAATTACTGTGTCAGACATTACATTTAGATCCATGTTCTAATGTTTCAGCTACACGATGGGTCAGAAACTATGGCACTGAGTACCAGACTGATCTCTTTATATGTACTGGAACATCCCATGATCTACCTGCGTTCAACAAAATATGCAATATTGTAATATATGAACAGCAGGCTTTTTATAATTTGTCGTACTGTTAACACACTGGACTTTGATGAACATTTTCATGCATACTGTATTGAAGAAAAAATGATCAATATGCTGTAATTTGCATTGATCAGCTCACTTACTTCAGACCCTTTGATAAACAATACTCTGAGTGTGAGAGAACATACATTGTACCATATTGTTACATATTTTAAAATGTGTTTTAAAATACTTGTGGTGCATATTTCAATAAATGTTTCAACTAAACATGGCCTCATTATTTTAGTTGACCCCAAGTAATTTTTAGTCATTCAGAAGAGCAACATTTTTTACAGTGTTGGGTAACAATAGCCTTAATAAGCTATTCTTTGAGTGAGTTACTGTCTAACACTACAAACAAGTGTTAATATTTCTTAACACTAGTTAAGTGTTAATAAGTGTTAACTTTTAACTCCAAATGAGTCAATAGTTAATACAAAATTGGTGTTAAGCCACCAACACTAAAAAAGAGTAAAATTAACACTTTGTGGTGTGGACCAATTTAGACACTTTTAAAGTGCTGAAATTCTACAATGTTAATTTGGGCATTCTGATTTTGCTTTGTAGGCAGAGAGGATGGCCCCAAATGCAGGTAAGACCAGTTAAGGAGATTTATTTACAGGTAGAAAATAAAGACATCATGAGGGCTGGAAAACAAACTAAACTTCAATGCAATAAGGAATAACTAAGAATAACAAGACCGGAAGAAACAATAGTGAGTACAAACTGGTTGGAATGGATCAGAACAGGAACAAAGTTAATCTACATAGGTAAGGAGAATATTCCATGCCAGGAATCATACTTAATGTCACCACGAGGAATGGCAAGGCAAGACTCACTAAATAAGGAACACCTAAATGCAAATAGAAAACAACAGGAGATGCAGGTGTGAGGAGTCATGCTAAGGAGGAGGTTACATAGGCCGAATTTCAATCTCCTCCCTAAACCCTCAAGCCCTGAGCTCTTGTAGTCTTAAGGTGCCTTCACACCAAACGTGAACAGGCGGCATGAATACATACAAAGTCAATGGAAAGAGGTGAGCACACGCAAAATTGCGCATTCGTGTTCACATCCGAGGGATATCGCTAGCTTTGAGATTCTGTCGTCATTGGAGTAAAAGTATCAACATTGGAGAGTAAACTAGTTTGAAAATGAAACTGCCACTCACCAGAGACAGAAGGACCGGGAGCTCTTCAGCTGAATTGGGATGTCAGAGTTATTTATCTATGGATTCCTGCCACGGACGTGCTAACAAGGCTAGCAAGCTAGCAACGTAAACACCCATCAAGTTTTTGAGGCAGGGACAACTTTTTCAGGTGAGCCCCAGTTGAATAATGTAAACCTAAGCATGACGTTCTTTTGGGGATTCCCACAACAGGTTGATCGCTGCTGCAGAAGTTAAAAAGGCAACTTCACCTGTCTGCATCTCACCCAGACAGTGAATTCATGTTTATTCGTGTGTTTACGTTGAGTTATAATGTAATCGTGCTGCGCTAAAAATTTGCTCATTCGTGTTTGGTGTGAAGGCACCTTTAGGCTGCTGCCATCAGTAGTGCTCGAGTGTGCGAGTCTGTGAGGGGATGAAGAGGCTCAAAATGGTAGAAATGGGAAACACTTTGTTACCTTGGCAACACAAAGTTTTTTTTATTTAATTTACTTTATTAAAATGATTAGGAAACAAAAATAGTGTATATAAGAGATCACAAAAATAATATAACAGGACAAAATAAAAATCCAGACAAAACTAAAATCAGAAACAAACAGGGTTTATTGACAAAGGATAAAAGAAAATGATCCTGAAAGTTCAAGGCTGTGTGTGTTTCCAGGGTCTTTAGAGGATTTTGTGTAACTTTTTCAAATGAAATCCCAGTCCTGTTTTAAATTATTGCATTCTCCTTCATTTTTGTCCATCTATACTTATAATTGTAATATTTTCTTATTGAAATAAAGGGGGTCAAGCTATGTCTTATTTAATTTTCAGTGTTGCCATTTTAATAGAAATCTATCTTTTTAAACCTATTTATTTTAACCAAACTTTTAATTTGTGTGACATGAAAACATGTGACCAGCTATTGTGGGTCTCAGACTTTTTATTTCAGACTTTCTACTTTCTTCAGGAATGAACTGAATTAAATGTGCTGCAGCTTCTTAAGATGATTTAATTGATTACAACTGCAAATCATCTTTTTTTCATACTGCATAATTAACCCAAATGGAAATAAATTGCTTAAGTGGTGTGTATTTCAGCATAAACTCGAATTCTTTATGTCATTTATTTTTATTTTGGCAAAGAGCTTAAATTCTTGTCAAGACAGTATTTTTCAGGGGGTGGGGGGTGGAACAAGGGTGAAGGTGTGGTCAGTGATCAACAGGTGACCAATCAGGAGCTTTCCCTTGAAAAACCCGACATGGTGTTCTGAACTGTGGGCAATTCCCTTACCTTAAGTCAGTGTAGCATGCTGACTTAGGCTGCATTCAGACCAGGATAGCCCAGGGCTCTCAGTTCATTTGGGTAGGGAATGCCAAGAATTCTCGCACCTTCATTTGGTTTGGATTGCATTCATAGTGCAGTGGACCAAACTGCCTGGACAATGTCACACAGTTATAACAACTGCTCGTTTGGGGCGCTGTAGCCAAAACCACCACTGACCAGGATGGAAAAATCTTGGCAAAGAAGAAAAATCCAGAAAAATCCATCTCATTGATTGGCCAGGACCAAAAACGAAATCCATTCCTTTCAGTTGGGTTGTTTGTCTGCCACAAACGAGACATCTTTTTAAACTTTTCTACTCTGCTTTTTCCGGTCAAAGGATTTCTTGGATCCACGCGGTTGTCTTTGTTATTTTCTACCCAAAATACACTACGGTAAATGTCACTTCCTCTTCTCAGACTACGCGTTACTACAGGTACATCTCAAAAAATTAGAATATCATGAAAAAGTTCAATTTTTTTGTTACTCATTTCAGAAAGTGAAACCCATATATTATATAGATTCATTACACAGAGAGTGATATATTTCAAGTGTTTATTTATTTTAATTTTGATGATTATGTCTTACACCCCATGAAAACCCCAAATGAAAACCCCAAATTCATTTTCTCAAAAAATTAGAATATTACATAAAATTCATTTTAAAAAATGTGTTTTTAATAGAAATGTTGGCCAACTGAAAAGTATGTCCATGTACACACTCATTACTTAGTTGGGGCAAATTTTGGATTAATTACTGTATCAATGTGGCATTGGCATGGAGGTGATCAGCCTGTGGCACTGCTGAGGTGTTATGAAGGTCCAGGTTGCTTTGATAGTGACCTTCAGCTTGTCTGCGTTGTCGGGTCCGGTGTCTCTCATCTTCCTCTTAACAATACTCCATAGATTCTGTATGGGGTTTAGGTCAGGAGAGTTTGCTGGCCAATCAAACACAGTGATGCCATGGTCATTAAACCAGGTTTTGATACTTTTGGCAGTGGGGGAGGGGGTGCCAAGTCCTGCTGGAAAGTGAAATCAGCTTCTCCATAAAGCTTGTCAGCAGGGGGAAGCATGAAGTGCTCTAAAATTTCCTGGTAGACGACTGCGCTGACTTTGATCTTGATAAAACACAGTGGACAAACACCAGCAGATGACCTCTGTTCAGATAAAAGTAAATTTTGCATTTCATTTGGAAATCAAAAGTTCCAGAGTCTGGAGAAAGAGTGGAGAGGCACAGAATCTAAGTTGCTTGAGGTTTAGTGTGACATTTCCACAGTCAGTGATGATTTGAGGAACCATGTCATCAGCTGGTGTTTTATCAAGACCAAAGTCAGTGCAGTCGTCTACCAGGAAATTTTAGAGCACTTCATGCTTCCCTCTGCTGACAAGGTTTATGGAGAAGCTGATTTCACTTCCCAGCAGGACTTGGCACCCCCCCCCCCCCCCACGCTGCCAAAAGTATCAAAACCTGGTTTAATGACCATGGCATCACTGTGTTTGATTAGCCAGCAAACTCTCCTGACCTAAACCCCATAGAGAATCTATGAAGTATTGTCAAGAGGAAGATGAGAGACACCAGACCCAACAATGCAGATGAGCTGAAGGTCACTATCAAAGCAACCTGGACCTTCATAACACCTCAGCAGTGCCACAAGCTGATCACCTCCATGCCAATGCCACATTGATACAGTAATTAATCCAAAATTTGCCCCGACCAAGTATTGAGTGGGGGACATACTTTTCAGTCGGCCAACATTTCTATTAAAAAAACTATTTTTTTAAAATTAATTTTATGTAATACAGTATTCTAATTTTTTGAGAAACTGAATTTGGGGTTTTCATGGACTGTAAGCCATAATCATCAAAATTAAAATAAATAAACACTTGAAATATATCACGCTCTGTGTAATGAATCTATATAATATATGGATTTCACTTTCTGAAATGAGTGACAAAAATATTGAACTTTTTCATGATATTCTAATTATTTGAGATGTACCTGTATGGTTGCACAAATGCCAAGGGGCACTTCTGCCATTTGGTCTGCTGGATAGTCCGTTTGCATTCACACCACAAGCGAAGTGCATCAGGCTTTGTTTGCAAGTGAACCCAGACCCCCATTTTCAGGCGGACCAGACTTTGCTTGTTTGGTGTGCACCAGAGTTCGAATGTTGACCTTTTAGAGTTAGATAAAATAATTTCCTCATCCAAGCCTTCAACTAGTCTTACTAGACCCTATTCCTACCAGGTTATTTAAAGCAGTCTTCCCATTTATTGGTAGCTCTGTTCTTCAAATAATCAATTCTTCATCAACATTGAAACACGTACCACAGGCTTTTAAAACTGCTGTAATTAAACCATTACTTAAAAAGCCAACACTGAAACCAGGAGTCTTAGCTAACAATAGACCAATCTCTAATCAGCCTTTCATTTCAAAAATCTTAGAAAGAGTTGTTGCTACGCAATTATTTGACCATTTGCAGGGAAATGGTTTATTTGATGAATTTCAATCAAGGTTTAGAAGTCATCATAGTACTGTGTGACGACGGAGTGTCGCTACTGGTATGGACCTCTTTAATTAGATGGTATATGTGCAAGGGAATTTATAAATTTCAAATATTAAAATATACTCTAACTTGTAAAAATACACACGGAGTTGGAAGTTGTAAATGGTATTTATTTGTGGGCTGGATATCGGTTTTCTTGGTGAGTTGAAGTCCACCTGTGAGATAAAGAGTTAATGTTAATAATTAAGTCAACTTTGTGAGGCAAATAAAAAAAACACTTACCTTTGCCAGCATACTTCCTCGTGGTGTCTCGGGCAAAAGATTCCCTGGGGGCTCGAACACCTTATAAAGGGTGCCAGGAGGGAAAAGTATGCAGTAGATGAGTAGAGGGGGAAGATGGTGGTAGATTTAAATGTAAATAATGGTTTATACTATTTATGGGTGTTTATTTATTATGTGTGAGTTTGTAAATATTGTGTAGATACTATTTATATGTTTAATGAATACAGACGTGGACAAAATTGTTGGTACCCCTCTGTTAATGAAAGAAAAACCCACAATGGTCACAGAAATAACTTGAATCTGACAAAAGTGGTAATACAGTATTTATTGCCTTACCTGTGGATAATGGTATGTTCTAACTAGGCTAATTATCTCACTGGGTATATGAGCAGGTGATTTTCATTTGGAGGTGGTTGGGTGTTGGTCGTTTTAAATTGGAGTTGTTTGCCTGCACAGTGTCTAAATAAATGGAAAATGCTTGTTGCAAATTCCTGAAGTCCAGCTCTTCTGTGAAATGCGCCTTGACCGCTCGGGCCGTATGACAAATGGTGTCAGAAGAAAAAGCCGAAAGTGTTGTTAAAAGCTGAAGAGTGACAACACTGTACAGAAGAAGCAATGACTAAAGGAAACTCAAAGAGGCAACGGGAGCAGTCAGAGGACTGTGAACCAGGTACGTCAACTGAGCAGCAGGGGGCCAGCGGACTGAACAAGCTGGAAGAATTAACAAGCCTGGTGAAGTCATTAGTTTGTTCGCAGGCATCCAGAGATTGTCAATTAGAGGAAAAAGCCTCTCTCCAGGAGCAAAGATGGCGGAGTATGCAGCACCAGTTTCACCAGATACCAAGCACAGGTGACGGAGTTGAGAGAGGGGTATGAGAGCCGGGGTGAACGCAGTGGTGAGAATGACGCTTCGGGTGAAGACTCCGGGGTGACGGCTAGCCAGGTCGGCCCGCAGGAGGAGCTACTGTTGCGGGTGCAGCCGAGGACAACACACATGCCTCTTTAAAAGTCTGAGAACAGCAGTGAACTCTGCCCTCCCGCTTATGTGACTATTGCTAACCTTAGCTGGCTAGCAAGCCTGAGCCAACTAACGTAAATTTGCCTTAAAGAATTAATGAAATAAAGCATCACTGAAGGACAGAGGTATGTGGATTCAGTGGTTGATAGGATATGACCAGTCTCTGGAATACAATAAGCACAGAAACATTCATGAAGGAGTGACTGATGACCCAAAGCACCTAGCTGATATCCTAAGCACCTATCTGACGCTAGCAAAAATAGCATCTAAGAGTGATGTATGTGGTCACATGTTGGTAGATGACAAAGGATTGCATTGGGGGGGTGAAGAGAATTTATAGAAAATTGCGATCAAAACCGGCTGGATCAGCAGTTAAAGCTAACACCAGGTGGCCTTTTCAGCCACCTAGCTGAGCTAATGCTGACAGCTCATTGTATAAACCCCAGTTCCAATTGTTACGACCCACTTTCTGGGCCAAGGCCAGAATTGCCTACTAATCCTGGGATCACGAATCACAAAGTCCGTTTCGACCCTTAGTCAAGGTAGACAGACCCAAGTCATTTTTCACTCCACAGGCAAGGAAGACTAGCACCTAATAAGTCTTTTTCCACAGTTACGCAAGGTAGACTTAACACCTACAAATATCCCAGGCCAAATCTCGAGCACATGACACCATGGTCTGAAAACCTCTACCACCGAGCCAAAGAGGAATTCCTCACTAGCACTCAGCTAGTAGCAGAGGTGTACTCTGACGGTGTCATGAACTGCACCACTAGACTAATTCCCCATGGAGGGGTGCGTAACACCAATGAACTTGGGATGTTGTGTAAAATGTAAATAAAACAGAATCCATTGATCTGCATATCCCTTTCAACCTATATTCAATTTAATACATTACAAAGACAAGATATTTAATGTTCAGTCTGATAAACATTAGTGGGCTCTTTTGCAAATATTCACTCATTTTGAATTTGATGCCTGCAACACATTCCAAAAAAGATGGGACAGGGCAAGAAAGACTGGAAAAGTTGAGGAATGCTCAAAAAACACCTCCTTGGAACATTCCACAGGTGAACAGGTTAATTGGAAAAAGGTGAGCGCCAAGACTGGCATGGTGGAAAACTGTCGCTGAATGCATGTGATCTTCGATCCCTCAGGCAGCGCAGCATGATAAACCAATATCATTCTGTAAAGGATATTACCACTTTGGCTCAGGAACATTTCAGAAAACTATTGTCAGTTAACACAGTTCATCGCTACATGTTCAGGTGCAAGTTAAAACTCTTATCATGCAAAGCCAAAGCCATATGTCAACAGTACCCAGAAACGCCGCTGGTTGTCCTGGGCCCGAGTTCATCTGAGATGGACTGACGCAAAGTGGAAAAGCGTGTTGTGGTCTGACGAGACCACATTTCAAATTGTTTTGGAAGTCATGGACATCATGTCCTCTGGGCTAAAGAGGAAAAGGAGCATCCATATTGTTATCGGTGCAAAGTTCAAAAGCCAGCATCTGTAATGGTATGGGGTGCGTTAGTGCCCATGCATGGATAACTTGCACATCTGTAAAGGCACCATTAATGCTGAACAGTACATACAGGTTTTGGAGCAATATACAGCGGTGTGAGAAAGTGTTTGCCCCCTTCCTGATTTCTAATTTTTTTTGTATTTTTGTCACACTTAAATGTTTCAGATCATCAAACAAATTTAAATTATTAGACAAAGATTATACAAGAAACAACAAAATGCAGTTTTTAAATGAAGGTGTTTATTATTAACAATAAAAAAAAAATCCAAACCTACATAGCCCTGTGTGGAAAAAATGACACCCCCCCCCCCATTAAAACATAAATTAACTGGTTTATCACATCTTTGGAAAGCTGAGTTCAATTCCTCTGTAGCCACACCCAGGCCTGATTACTGCCACACCTGTTCTCAATCAAGAAATCACTTACATAGGACCTGCCTGACAAAGTGAAGTAGACCAAAAGATCCTTGAAAGCTAGTCATCATGCTGTGATCCAAAGAAATTCAGGAATAAATGAGAAACAAAGTAATTGAGATCTATCAGTCTGGAGAAGGTTATAAAGCCATTTCTAAAGCTTTGGGACTCCAGCGAACCACAGTGAGAGCCATTATCCCCAAATGGCGAAAACATGGAACAGTGGTGAACCTTCCCAGGAGTGGCTGCCTGACCACAATTACCCCAAGAGTGCAGCAACGACTCATCTAAGAGGTCACAAAAGACCCCACAACAACATCCAAAGAACTGCAGGCCTTACTTAAGCCTTAACCCCCTTGAACTCTGTGAATTCCGCGGGTGGTCACGTCTCTGCGTCTTAGTGCATCTCAGTGTGCACTGAAAAAAAAAGCTGTATTTCCGGTCTTCCAGTACAGACACAGTCTTGTTACAACCTGAGAAAAAAAGCTGTGTAATATATTCATTTTTTGTGGAATTTTTACAAAATTTTGACCTGAGCTTGAAAACACTTGGTTCTACATCTCTGTTGTGTTTTCCAGCCAGTATCTGACAGCTGTATGTTATTTGCAAGCATTTGTATCTATAAAAACACCCAGGCAAACTTTCTTGTTACTCAGTGGCAGGAGCACTTAGAGAGATTATGACTGTTTTGCCAAAAAATTCAGAGTGTTTTATTTTAAATGAGACTAACCTCATGAAGATGCTGCAAAGGGTTGAAGAACAGCGTTTGATTTACTTTGGGCATGTTATTTTTAGGCGTTTTTAGGGAAGTTGAACAGAGTTCAACAGGTTAATTAAGGTCAGTGTTCATGACTCCACCACAAGAAAGAGACTGGGCAAAAATGGCCTGCATGGCAGAGTTCCAAGACGAAAACCACTGCTGAGCAAAAAGAACATAAAGGCTCATCTCAGTTTTGCCAAAAAAAACATCTTGATGATGTCTCCAAGACTTTTGAGAAAATACTCTGTGGATTGACGAGACAAAAGTTGAACTTTTTGGAAGGTGTGTGTCCCATTTCATCCAGCATAAAAGTAACACAGCATTTCAGAAAAGGAACATCATACCAACAGTAAAATATGGTGGTGGTAGTGTGATGGTCTGAGGCTGTTTTGCTGCTTCAGGACCTGGAAGACTTGCTGTGGTAAATGGAACCATGAATTCTGCTGTCTACCAAAAAATCCTGAAGGAGAATGTCCGGCCATCTGTTCGTGACCTCAAGCTGAAGCGCACTTGGGTTCTGCAGCAGGACAATGATCCAAAACACACCAGCAAGTCCACCTCTAAATGGCTTAAGAAAAACAAAATGAAGACTTTGGAGTGGCCTAGTCAAAGTCCTGACCTGAATCTGATTGAGATGCTATGGCACGACCTTGAAAAGGTGGTTCATGCTCGAAAACCCTCCAATGTGGCTGAATTACAACAATTCTGCAAAGATGAGTGGGCCAAAATTCCTCCACAGCGCTGTGAAAGACTCATTGCCAGTTATCGCCAGTGTTGGGCAAATTTCTAAAAAATAGTAACTAGTTACAGCTACTAGTTGCTTCTTTTCAAAAGTAACTGAGTTACTTTTGAGTTACTGCATGATTAAAGTAACTAGTTACTTGGAAAAGTAACTTTCACATTACTTTTACAGTAAATGCATACTTAAATCATCTTGCACACACAGCAAGATCAAGGGCCCCTTGTTCTCATCAGAAAAAAGAAGAAAAAAAAACTGATGAGAAAAAAGTCTCATCTTACAGAGAAAAAATGTCAGATTTACACAAACTATCGTAATCAGAAGAAAGTCAGAAATTTACTAGAAATAAAGCTGTGAATTCACAGAGAAAATGTTGGACCCCCTGGTGGGCCGTTTTTTTGACACCCCTGGACCAGCCCATTAAAAACGCATATTTAGAGGAGTTACTTCCATGAAATAGTTGCAGATCACAACAGCATGTCAATAAATGAGATAAAATAAAACAGAAAGCACAGATAAATGAAAGTTCACCGCTTACAAGAAGCTGTTCTTTACTGCAACAAACCGAGTCACTTTTTCTCTGTGCGTAAGAAAGCTTACAATTACTTACATAGCTTACATATTTACACAACTGCGGACAAATGTGAGCTTCTTGCTCAAAAAATATTCATGTTTAACCACAGAGGTAGGAGCTGTTGGGGGGCTACTCAGTGCCACAACAGGTGATCAAGGCTCCATATGAGAAGTCGCCACGACATTGCTTCCCACTGCGGAACAGGAAACCAACCCGCGGAGGAGACTGACGGCTGCGCCAGCTGTGGTAGGATCAGTTTGCGCTAAAATATCTATCCATATTAATAAAACGAGTAACGCATCTGTAAACTACTGTAATTTCGTTACAGAGCACATTACTGCAAAAGTAGTGGCATTACAGTAACACATTACTTTGTAACACGTTACTTCCAACACTGGTTATGGCAAATGCTTGATTGCAGTTGTTGCTGCTAAGGGTGACCCAACCAGTTGTTAGGTTTAGGGGCAATCACTTTTTCACACAGGGCCATGTAGGTTTGGATTTTTTCCCCTTAATAATAAACACCATTTAAAAACTGCATTCTGTGTTTACTTGTGTTATCTTTGTCTAACATTTAAATTTGTTTGCTGATCTGAAACAAAGTGTGACAAACATACAAAAAAATGACAAATCAGGAAGGGGGCAAACACTTTTTCACACCACTGTATGTTGCCATCCAAGCGACATCTTTTTCAGGGACGTCCCTGCTTATTTCAGCAAGACAATGCCAAGCCACATTCTGCACGTGCTACAACAGCATGGCTTTGGAGTAAAAGATTGCGGGTACTGGCCTGCCTCCAGTCCAGACCTGTCTCCCATTGAAATGTGTGGCACATTATGAGGTGTAAAATACACCAGTGGAGACCCTGGAATGTTGAGTAATGGAAGTTGTACATCAAGCAAGAATGGGAAAGAATTCCACCTACAAAGCTTCGGCAATTAGTGTTCTCAGTTCCTATACATTTATTGAGTGTTGTTAAAAGGAAAGGTGATGTAACACAGTGGTAAACATGCCCCGTTCGACCTTTTTTGGAACGTGTTGCAGGCATCAAATTCAAAATGAGCGAACATTTGCAAATTGTTGCAAGTGATTATCACTTTGAATATTTAATACCTTGTCTTTGGAGTGTATTCAATTGAATATAGGTTGAAAAGGATTTGTAAATCATTGTATTCTTTTTTTTATTTATGTTTTGCATAATGTCCCAACTGGAACTGGGGTTTGTAGCATCCTGGTGAAAATATAACAAAATATGCCAGAAGGATGCAAGATATATTATTGACAGTGGATTAGTGATGTGTTTTTCAGCCAGGGTGGCCCAGTATTTCCAAGCTTTTGTGGGAAATGATGTAATTTTTCTTCTTAACCCCCCCCCCCCCCCAAAAAAAAAAAAAAATGAAGATAATTTGCTACTGCTGTGCATGGGTGCCTACATACTGTAACTAACCCATGCACAACAATGGCAAAGTATTTGCAATTTTTTTTTGCAATTTTTTTGCAAATACAATTTTTTTGCAATTTTTTTTTTGTTAACTCTCACGTGATTGTTCAATCATGCGAGAGTTCAGCCGGCCCAAGGACCACTTTTGTTTTGTGTTTCACAGACGTAAAAGCATTTTATTAAAAGATCAATCCGCAGATTTTGTTGATTGATATTGGCTCAGTCAAACGTGAATCGATTCAAATCAGAGAATTGATCTTTTGAACCCACTCCTAATATTGAGACTTTTCAGTGCTTATTTTACACAGGCAACATTTCAGTGGTTTCTATATGTCCAGTTTTTCATGTTGTTGCATGTAGTAATCATAGCAATTCGCATGCCATTTTTAACTTTTTTGCAAGCATTCGGAAAAACAGTTTGAATAACGAGCAAAAAAAAATGTGTAGTGTTGTGTAGAAAGCTGTGATTTTAGATACTTGGTCAGCCGCCTCTGCGTTTGTAAGCATGATAATGTAGACGCTATCAGACCAAATCCTTAGGGGAACAAGTGGAACATGGAAAGGGTGATAACTACATTTTGAAGTAGATCCCGAATACTTTATCTAAATTTGTAAGCTAAAGCGCTGGGTTTGGCAAATAGGTTTTCTTATATTTTACTTTGTTTACATGTGATCATACTGGAATAATATTTTTTTTTGCATAAATAGACAAAATAACTGTTTTTATTTACTTAGTCTATGCATGCTAATGTAGAAAATATCATCGGTAGAACTTATGCTGTGGTGACAGGGACTGCCACCTTAATGCAGAAAAAATGAATATTGCACTGCTGTTCTCTCAGGGTTCAAGATTTGTCAAATCTCCGTCTCCACTGGGACACAGTCTGACATCTGTAATGCATTTTTCTGTTCTTTTTGCATGATTAAGCAAACTTGGCATGCAGGTGCTACCCAATGGACTGCACCCGTACAGTATTCCCAGAACAAATTAAAGTAGCTGTCTTATGGATCAGTCTCTCTCTCGTTCTCTCTCGCTCTCACACACGTACACATAGAGAAAAACAAAACCAACTATAATACAAATTTGTCGCCTCGCCAACCTCAACTCACAGGACAATGACAGAAATCAAACAAATAGAGATTCATGAAACAGCAAAACTATCAAATGGCAATGGATAAATGGTCTGTGGAGAGCGCTACTTCCACTAATATCAGCTTCAGTGTGTGTGTACACCAGTGCCGTGGGCCCGCTTAACCACAAGAACCGCGAAAGTGAGGCTGAGCAGTAAATCCTCCTACCCAAATCCACTGCCTCCTGCTCTAAGAGCATCTATGAAGGGGCCTCCGGTGACATCACTAATGCGCTAACTAGTTTTCAGTCCTCAGCAGTCTCATCACTTATTCAGATGGACCCAGAGAGAGAGAAAGAGACGGATACGGAGAGAAGGAGAGCGAGGTGACAAGCACTTCACACTCTCAATTACGCAGTGGAGCTCATCACTTGGCAATCTGTCCCAATCGCTTTAATTGGCTTGTAATATTGCCTCTGATCTTGTCGCCCAATTAACAGGCCTGTCTGGCAGTAGGACTGGGAAGCCGGCGAGCATGTGATGCCTCCGGATCTGTGCCATATGGAACAGAACCACTGATTGGCCACTGATAGGGCACCGCTTTGCCCTTCTCACACCAAGCCATTGTATGACAAGGGTGGGTGTATGTTTTAGTGTGTGTGTGTGTGTGTGTTGGGGCAAATTATGGAAGTAATTTAATGTGGATAAGGATGATTCAGTTTTGCAACAAGAGGACTTGCCAGAAGCATAATGTGTAAGCAGATCTAAAGGGACGGCAGAATATCTGACACTCACTCAGCCCGATGGTCCCATGATGCACAATTAAATCCCCCCCTTGATGAAATGAAACATTTCACTGACAATTTACTAAATTATTTGGTTGAATGTATAAAAGTAAATTGTGGGAAAGACATGCGTAAATCAAAAATTCTTCTACAGTATGGAGCGTTACAATTAACAATAGAGTTTTCATAAAATGGCTATGTTGTGGAGACATGTGGAAGGACGAGGCTGAGTTTATTTCTCAAGTCCAGTTTTATTCACATTCACATTCTCCAACATCCAAAAACAGAAAGAGAAAGGAATCCCCCAACCTCTGTCCCTTTAATACCCCAGGACATCAAAGCACACAGTCACATTGTCTCTTAATCCCAAATACAATGCATCCCCTTCCAGGTCTTCTCTTCTCCACCTAAAGTCCTGGTGGTCAGGAAATCTCTCACGGCCATCTCTCTGCATACGAAAGGCCAGACTTCACATCCTCCTGTTACCCCTAGGAGGTTCAGACCTTTTGTTCCTCTGAGACGTGAAGCATACCATAAGCATACAGTAATACACCTGTGAAGCATATGAAACCCACATATGTGCACCACATGAGCCCCCCCAAACGTCTAAGATGGAACAACATAACCACAGATTGCATGTCATAATAAAATAACTACATATCAGTCCACGTGCCTTCTCCCGTATTTGCTGTAAGCAGGCTGTACCACCCCCGCGGCGTCTTCCTGCTGTGGAGCTGCTGCCTGAGGAAGAGAACTGTTAGTCAATCTCTGTGGGTGTTGTGGGGAATGCTCTCTAGGGAGTCTGCGAGGTCCACGTGGACATGATCAAACCTTTTAGCTGGGATGTGAAACGGCTCCAAGGGAGCTCTCGTGTGTCTATGAACCTTGGCCCGCTGACAAGCCATGCAGGCTGCCGCCCATTCTCTAACTTGTTTGCGCAGGCTCGGCCACACAAATTTCTCTCCTACCATTTTGACCGAAGCACGCACTCCCGGGTGCGCCAGAGAATGGATCGAGTCAAAAACGCGGCGGCGCCACGCAGCTGGAACCACAGGACGCAGCCGCCCAGTGGAGACATCGCAGATTAGGGGGCGCATACCGTCTTGCAGCACCCTGTTCTCCAGCCTTAACCCTGTTGGTCCAGACTGGAGCGCGCGCACATCCGCGTCGCTAACCTGCTCCGCGGCCATGGCTGCATAATCTATCCCCACGCGGACCGGGGCCGCGCGCACTTGCGCGTCGCTAACCTGCTCCGCGGCCATGGCTGCAGAATCTACCTCCTCACGGGCTGGAGCCGCCACGGCGCACGAGAGGCAGTCCGCCACTACATTAAGTTTACCCGCCACATGCTGGATATCGGTAGTAAACTCCGATATCACGGCCAGCTGTCTCTGCTGCCGGCCCGACCAAGGTTCTGAAATCTTGGCCATCGCGAAAGTCAGCGGCTTGTGGTCAACGAACGCAGTGAAACGGCATCCTTCCAGCCAGAACTGGAAGTGGCAAATGGCCAAGTGGAGAGCTAACAACTCCCTGTCAAATGCGCTGTATTTTCGTTCGCTGTCGCGCAGGGTCTTACTGAAAAAGGCGAGCGGTTGCCAGGCTCCGGCTACATACTGTTCCACGACCACTCCTATGGCCACATCTGACGCGTCAGTAGTGAGCGCCATGCGGGCCGCTGGGACTGGATGTGCCAACAACGCAGCGTTTGCCAGGGCTGTTTTGACTTCAGAGAATGCACGCTCTTGCTCCGGAGACCATTCGACTCTATTTGTGGGTTTTTGTTTTTTTAGTGCAGCATACAATGGTTGCATGAGCTGCGCTGCGCGGGGGAGGAAACGGTTATAAAAATTCACCATTCCCAAAAACTCCTGTAACTCTTTGACCGTTTGTGGTTGGGGAAAATTTGTTACTGCGCGCACTTTGTCAGGCAGAGGGACCGCTCCTTCTGGGGAATCAGAATCAGAATCAGAATCAGAAAAAATTTATTGCCAAGTACATTAACAGATCACTGAAAACATACGAGAGAATTTGACTTGACACAGAAAATGAACCTGCATTTCCAGTGACACGGCTGCATCGGGGACGCGCCTGCCCACAGGATAGAGGGTACAGGTAGCATAAGAATAAGAATAATACGAGGAACAATAGGAAGGAGCAAAAAAATCATTGATTCATAATACTCGTTGCATAATCAATCAATATTATGATTACAAGGAAAAAAAAAGCTCTCGATGCACATACGCAAAACAGGGATTCACAAGACAAAGACACAAGAGAGCAGTGTGTGTATCTTTATTCAGTTCATGGATCAATGTGTGTGCGCTGTTGAGGCAATGTTGATGATAATAAGAGAACACAAGGGCACTTGGCAGGAGATGTTTTGTCTGGCTGCCGCCGAGTCCTTATCTTGGCAGGCTGTCCAGATGGCTGTCCAAGGCCTTATGCTCGATGATTTTGAAAACACAGACTGCAGACAGCCAGGAGGAATTTTCATGGGGAAATTGAGCCAAATCGGACTGATCACAGAGAAGGCTTTTTATTTCTTCTGTAGATTCAGTACTTAATCCTTCATTGCGGGGCTTTAAATCCATCGTGGAAAGACCTAAGCGAGACCATGATGTAATCCACCTTCCGAGACAGTTCTCCATTTGTCGCTATCAGGGTCTTCTCCAATTTTTCAATTTGACAGATGCACCTCGCCTGGCCAGCATTTTGATAGGTTGTATCCATCTTCAGCAATTTGCAGTACACCAGGACAATCCCAGTTCCAATCAGAAAGATCCCGATCACCATTATCACGAAGACATACAAATCTTCAATATCTTCGATAGAGAGATTAGTGAGACACAAGATTTTCCAATTACTTGTGTCACGTAAATAGCCCGCTGGAGCCGTTCCTGCGGGGCAGACAGCTTCCCCCGGAGCACTTTTCCTTGTTGAAAAAATAGTGTCAGTTGTGTTCAAAGCCCAGCTTATTAACTCCATAATTTCTTTCTTTTGACGGTCGCAGTTAGACGCAGACAGACAACAGCAAGCTGGGATCCAGTAGTTGGGGAGGAAGGAAAAAAAGTCAGAGCAGGAGAGGAGGAAAAAGCGTCTACTCTCTTGGGAGGGCGGAAGTGGAAGAGAATGGGGGGAGACGAGATGCCCCCAAAAAATCAATCTGCGTCACCCCAAACTGACACTTCGCTGGGTTAATTATTAACCCGTGCTCTGCCAACCTCCGGAAAACTGCCGTGAGGTGGTTTTCGTGTTCGTCTTCGGACGCGCTGGCTACCAATATGTCGTCCAGGTAGACGAACACGAAAGGGAGATCGCGCAAAACCGCGTCCATCATGCGTTGGAACGTCTGCGCCGCGCCTTTAAGCCCAAACGGCATGCGCAAAAACTCGAAAAGCCCAAAAGGAGTTATTACCACTGTTTTGGGTATGTCCTCAGCGCGCACTGGGACCTGGTGGTAACCACGTACCAAGTCTATTTTAGAAAAAACGCGCGCCCCCGCCAAATGAACTGAAAAATCTTGGATGTGTGGGATCGGGTAGCGGTCGTGCGCTGTAGCGTTGTTCAGCCTGCGGAAATCACCGCAAGGTCGCCACAAGCCATCAGCTTTCGGGACCATGTGAAGCGGTGAAGCCCATGGGCTCTTCGAACGCCTGATGATGCCCAACCTTTCCAGGTTGGCGAACTCTTCGCGCGCTATGGTTAGTTTAGCTGAATCCAAGCGCCGAGCTTTTGCAAAAACGGGCGGTCCGGTGGTAGTAATAAAATGTTCCACCCCGTGTTTAGCCATGGTCGCCGAAAATGTTGGAACCGTGAGTGCTGGGAACTGAGTGAGGAGTGTGTGGAACTTACCACCTGCAGCTGTGACGTTGGCTTGTGCTGTTGGCGGGGCCACTCGAGCTGTACAGGGAATAGAATAAAAAGAGAGTGCATTAACCAGGCATCTGTTAGCAAGATCGACCAACAAACCATGTGAGCACAAAAAATCAGCCCCTAACATGTTGAAATTGACTGCCGCTATGACGAAAGTCCACTCGAATGTACGGCTGCGTAAAGACAGAAGCAGAGTCCTCTCACCGAAGGTCTTAATCGCCGAGCCGTTCGCTGCTGACACCCGGGGACCACTGGAAGGTGCCAGCCGGTCAGCGTAGGAAGGTGTGATGAAACTCAGCTGGGAGCCCGTGTCCACGAGGAAATGCCTCCCCCAGTGTGCATCCCTCAAGTAGAGCAGCTTGTTCTCCTCTCCGAGGGCCGCAGCTGCTACCGACCCCCGGTCTTGCCGTTTCCCGAGCGCTTGAAATGGCACGGTGGAATGCACTTGCATGCTCTCTCTGCAAAGCGGCGATGGTAGAAGCAAAGGACATCGTCTGCTCGGTGTTTCCTGGCCCCTGCCGCCGCCGTCGTCGGTGAGTCTGGTGCTGCAGCCTCTGGCCCTCTGGACGTTGTGCCTGGCTCCGCTGCCGCAGCCGTAGCCGCGCGCCATTTATTGGCATCGACGAGTTGTTGCGCCTCCTGGCCCAGCTCGTGGTAGTCTCGTCGGCCAACAGTGGTGAACTGGCCAGTGTCACTCTCACCGCTGACGTTAGGGTCCTGAGGAAAAGGTGGGTGAAGATGAAGTTATCATCTTCGGAGTCTCTCAAACTTAACATCTTCCCCATCAGGGCTGCAGGTCTGTCGCTCTCAAATTCAGTCAGCGCCAGGAGCCTCTCTGCTCGCTCCTCCACTGAGGGGGTGAAGTAACGGATGAGTGCAGCCTTCAAAGTGCTGTACTTGTCGCTGTCCGGCGGGTGGTTGATCAGGCTCTCCACTCGCTGGGCTGTGTGGTTGTCCAGCTTTGCAACCACATGGTAGAACTTTGTGGCGTCTACCGAAATCCTCCGGAGGTGGAACTGTGCCTCGACTGCGCTAAACCAGGAGCGCGGATTGTTTGGCCAGAAGTCCGGTAGCTGAACTGTGGCTGCATTCGTTTGGCTGGCTCCTGACGACTCTGGCTCGGGAGATTCGTCTCCGCTCATGATACGTCTTAGGGTCACCAGTGTGGAGACGTGTGGAAGGACGAGGCTGAGTTTATTTCTCAAGTCCGGTTTTATTCACATTCACATTTTCCAACATCCAAAAACAGAAAGAGAAAGTAATCCCCCAACCTCTGTCCCTTTAATACCCCAGGACATCAAAGCACACAGTCACATTGTCTCTTAATCCCAAATACAATGCATCCCCCTCCAGGTCTTCTCTTCTCCACCTAAAGTCCTGGTGGTCAGGAAATCTCTCACGGCCATCTCTCTGCATACAAAAGGCCAGACTTCACATCCTCCTGTTACCCCTAGGAGGTTCAGACCTTTTGTTCCTCTGAGACGTGAAGCATACCATAAGCATACAGTAATACACCTGTGAAGCATATGAAACCCACATATGTGCACCACAATGTAAAAAAAAATCTAAAGGACTGATTTGAAAAGATTAACTAAAAACAGGTATGTTTCCCGTTGTGTTTGTTCTTTTGTCTTTGTATTAACAGGACAATTCATTAATGGATTTTGATTACATTTTTGGATGAGGTTGGAGACACATTCCCAATCCCACAGCGTAACACTGAGCAGTTCCATCAAAGCCTTAGGTGTCACAGTCTGATGAAAAAAAGTGCCCCTCTGTGATGCCTTCTAAAAGTTTTGTCACATACTTCAGTGCCAGTCTTTTAGCATCATACTCCTGATGCTTTTGGACAATGCTATAGCGCAACAGCTGAGGGACTGGAGGTTGGGTAAAACTGACATGCGTTGACAAGGAAGGCAGACAAGGAGGACCCAAGCGCAGACAGTAATACATTTCTGCTGATTTATTTAAATAATAAGCAAACCAAGAAACTAAATATTGGAATAACTGAGAAAATAAATGTGGCTCAGTGGAAAGAAAACTCTAGAATAAACTCACACATAAGAACAGTAAACTAAGGAGCAGGAGACATGAAACTAATTGTACAAACCATGAAGGAGTCAGAAGACACAGGGATCAAAGAGAAATAAATCCAGAGCCTGAAGCGTTGATAACAAGTGCAATATTGCTGCAAGATGCTGAAAGACCAAACCAAACTTATAGGAAACTGCTGATCAAACAATGAACCACAGGTGAACAAACAGGTGCCAGGAATAATGCTAATGAGAAGGTTAGAATAGTATATTTAAAAGGACTCAGACTGCCAATAACACCACTATAACACAGCAATTCACACTCTGAATGAAAACATAGACTGATCTGTATAACTGCATTCTAAAGTCTGACCTTTCTTGTTTTCCTTGATGCATAGTCACCAATTACATCATCATATGAAACTGCTCAGCAATGCTGTGGTTAATACTGATGACTGGAGACCAGTAAAGAGGTTCTTCATCAGTTAGTCAATATCATGATTTATAATTGAATTTAAAAAAAATCATGATCCTCAATATTAAATCCAGCCACTGGTGCTGGGTGAGAAACTACGGGGGATGGGGATCGACAGCTCTGTGATCTCCTGGATTACTGATTACTTGACAGACAGGCCACAGTTTGTCTGGCTGGGCAGTGTCTTGTCTGATGTGGTGGTTAGTGATACGGGAGCTCCTCAGGGGACTGTGCTTTCTCCTTTTCTCTTCACCTTATACACCACTGACTTTCAGTACAACACCAAACTACCAAACCACCAAAGTCCAGGTGGGTGAGGGCTGGATGGAGAGCAGCAGAGATGGCATCTTCTGTGGATCTGTTTGACCTGTAAGCTAACTGAGATGGGTCGTGGGAGTGAGGCAGGGTTGACCTGATTTTTTTGCCTGACCAGCCACTCGAAGCACTTCATTATGATGGAGGTCAGTGCTATGAGCCGGTAATTGTTGTAGCTGGATGGGGCGGGCTTCTTTGAGACTGGTGTTATGGTAGCAGTATTGAAACACATGGGGACAACAGCTTGACTCAAGGAGATGTTGAAGATGTTGGCCAGGACATTCTTGAGCTCCTCCACACTGTCCTTCAGAACGCGACCTGGTATTTTGTCTGGTTCAGCTACCTTGTGTGGGTTGATCCTGGAGAGGGTCCTCCTCATGCTAGCCAGATCCAGACTTATAGCCTGCTCGTCTGGGGGAGGAACGGTCTTCTGTGCTGATGTATTGTTTTGTGCTTCAAAGCAGTCAAAGAAGTCATTTAAGTTGTTAAGCAGTGTGATGTCACTCGCACAGGTCTGAGGTGAAGGCTTGTAGTTGGTGTATGCCACTCCAGAGAGAACGTGCATCTTTGGTGTTGTGTCTGGATATGCTCTTGCTGTACTGTTGTTTTGCCTTTTTGATACCACGGGACAGGTTGGCTCTAGCTGTTGTTAGTCCTGCAGTGTCACCGGCAGGACTTGTTCTATAGTAATAGTGCATTGGGAAAGTTAAACTTAACCTATGGCTTTTTGACACCAAACCCATAGTCAGAGGTCAGGATCCCAAGGAGAACCCGTGGACCAAGTTTGGTGACCCTAGCATTCTTTGTTCTTGAGTTAGAGGCTTTTTTTGTTTGTTTTTTTACTTATTTCAGCAAACATCCCCATTCATTCCTATGGGTGAAAAATGTGGTCTTTATTGGGAATAGTTCAGAAACTGAGTGAATAATCTAAATTCTGAATAGAAGCATAAATCTCCAAAGCGAGATGCATGTTTTGACACACAATTTGTCTTTTTTCCTCCACGCTGCAGGAGGAGATGCATGCCAAAGTTTGGCACAAGAAAGAAATAACTATGATGTTTACCTGGAATAAATTTTGCAGCAATAGAGTGTTTGCGCATTGGCAAATGCTCTAAAAAGATTTCATGGTGGGTGCAATCTTATATAAGATTTTTAGTTTATTGTTTTTGATTGCAAGATTATATTGAGGGGAACTGTGATCCCTTGGTGAAGGCCAGCATTCCCTCAGGACTTTATAATTTAGACTTATTTTAAGAGGGAATTAAAATAACCCATCCATCCATCCATCCATCCATCCATCCATCCATCCATCCATCCATTCATCCATCCATCCACTGCTTTTCTGGAGGTCCAGGTTACGGAGGCAGCAGCTCAAGCAGAGAAGCTCAGACTTCCCTCTCCCTGGCAATTTGCTTCAGCTCTTCAGAGAGGACACTTAAGACATTCCCAGGCCAGCTGGGAGACGTAGTCTCTCCACCGTGTCCTGGGTCTACCCCGGGGTCTCCTCCCAGTGGGACGTGCCTGAAGTGGGAGGCGTCCAGGAGGCATCCTGATCAGATGCCCAAGCCACCTCAACTGGGTCCTTTCGATGCGGAGGAGCAGCAGTTCTACTCAGCCTCTCGCGTATGACTGAGCTCCTCACCATATCTCTAACGGTGAGTCCAGCAGTCCTATGGGGAAAGCTCAAATAACCATTGAATGAAATTCTACTGACTGGATAAATTTTATCTAAGGTTCAGAAAATATAAAAATCTTTGCATATTTTTTATGCAATATTTTTCACAATTTTCCGACTTGTTTGGAAATAGTGCTGCATAGAAGTAGCTCAGGTCAGATTTTTTTCCACTTTCTCTCTACACAGGCAATTGGTGCAAATATTAAATCAATCTGTTACATAACAGGATTATTGTGTGCATATTAGATTATGTTATTATGTTTAATATCAATGCTAATGTAGTCTGAATCATGATTAAAATTCTCCTGCTGGCCCTGATTTACCGTTGAGGAAGTCATTAAGAAGACAAGAGAGCTACTTAACACCTCAGTGAGATACTTCTCGTTAGTCAGGGAAACATAAATCTAGCTAATAATAAAATATCCACTGAAATGTATTTTGGTATTTTGGTGTGTGTGAGGATTTGTTAAGGACTTTGTGAATGAACTGTCTCTTTCTGTTTTTGTAATTATGTGCATATGTTTGTGTAAAATGTTGCCATTATTAATTATTTAAATAAATGTTTATTTAGCTCATGTAAAAAAAGAAGCAGACAAAAACCTCTGTGATAGCAATGCATTTCTAAATTCACCCAAACACAGTGATGACGGTTCTCTTCTGCAGTTTGTCTAATACAGTGCACACTTATTCTAGGAAACAAGCTAAAATCAGGGATTTATAATTTTGCATCTTTGACATTTCTCAGTCCAGAGGTACATGAAACAACATAATCTTCAGAGTGTAAAAATGTAAATATTGTGGTCTGAAGGTGAGCTCATGGTGACGCTCACAACATCACATTTATCATCCCATTACCTGCAGCTGCTCTCATTAACGCACCTGAGCTGATTACTGTCTGACATCAGACAGTAACACCAGTTTCCCCCAGTCCTTCATGGGCTTGCCTCGGCTCAACAGTTGTTGTGAATACTGGTTCTCCTGCCCCAATCCTCATCTTCTGAAGACCATACCCCTCCAGAACTCACGTAAGTTTGCAATTAAATAATTCTGATAAATTCACACCTACCTTGGCAATTACTCTCGTCTCCACTGTGCTCCCAGCCTCATGATATCCTGGTTCGCCTATCCCTGCATCCACCCTGGAAGGACAAACATGTGAGCCAAGCTTCAACATTCAATATAATATCGTTAACCAATAATCCTGGGAAAACCCCCGGGCCCGGGGTACCTCTACACTCATCTCTGCCAAGCCTAGAAGACATCATCTCAAACCGTAATATACTCACCCTGACAAAGTCTTCTTCACTCCCCATCATCACCTCCCCAGCATTCGTAAGTGAAGAAATTCTGGTTAAACATGATCCCAGAACTCAATATTTCCAGCTGAAGAGGTTGAAGTTACTCCCCTCTTCACTCACAGTAAGAATTATTATTCACCAAACATTCCCATCCTTGGTTGTTATTATTATACTTACGTTCTATTCTGCTCTCAGATCAGTTTCAGTCCAGACCCTGTCATCATCCTTTAAATAAAAATACAAAAACCTTGCATACCTGTGTCTGAGTGTTTTCATAAGGTCTTGTTACAAAACCATGTCAATAAATGCCCTAAATATATTTACTTAGATAATATTATTTATATAATATTATCTGATGAGGTGAAACATAGGATGTTTATCATTATCTTGTGCTATCTTTCTATATACAATATAGCACCAGATTTATTACTGCTCATTATTTTATGGACTGGGAAAAAAGCTGAGAAACCCAGTAATCTGCAGATGTAAAGAGCCCTCTGTGGTATCACTGATCCTTGCATGGTGAGATTTCTCAGACTAAGAAAAGACAGGAATCTGCTGCTGTCTGTCATTAGGCATTCTGAAGGCTGAAGGTCTTTAAATGGGAAGCAGATCCCTTTAAACTCTGACCCATTTCTGGCTGAAAGCCCAAAAGATTCAGATCAACAGAGAAGCAGTGGGACTGAGGATGAGAAGGCGAGAAAGTGAGTAATCCTTTTTGACAGAAGTAGTGACCAAAAGCTCACTTAACGAGTTACTATCATTAAGAAGCCTCTTAAACGAAAAATTTCAGAATGTACTTTATTATTTTGCTGCTTCATTCACATTCTTTCAGGTCTGTATTAAACGTCCCAGTAATTTTCTCTCTGCTATCCTTCTCTCATTCAGAATCATTCGGCATAGCAGCAGGGTACAATATCTCACATGCTATAATCTCTATCGATTTCATCCATCTTCCCCTAAGGACTCGGAAGATCATACAAGTCAAATCACTGCAAAGCCTTTGATTTCACAGTCCAAGGTGTTTAACTTTGAACTGTGCTGCCAGCTAACCAGAGCACGGGCTACAAAGTACTTGGCTCATGTCGGTGCCCCTGTGCCAGGCGAGTATCCCTGGACGCTAAGCATTTGGCAAAGAACCCACTCAACTACAGTACATGGCATGAAAGAAGGCTTGGTCTCACAAAGCCCCCCATAAGGAAAAAAATGCATGGGAGAGAGGAGGTGGCAAGAAGAAAAAAAGAAAAAGAGGTGCAGGAAAATAGAGACAGGGAGAAGATGAGCCCGTCTGGCCTTGTCTTTGTGTCCACCCCTGCCATTTCCCCATTAATGGGGCCCCCACATCTGTTTCTCTCATTCCAGCCACATTTTAAGGTCCCTGAAGGTGCAGTTAAATTAGAGCCAACACAAGTTTGTAAATGTAAAATCCTCCAATAATCTGGGGCTGACATGACCCCTAATCTTCTTGCTGTATAGTCAGAAGGACGGAAAGCACTAACTAAGGCTCTGACAGGACCAACATGTGTTTAGGCCGCCAGACCTTTGAGAGGAAGGTGCAGACATGGAGCATTTTATGAGGGAACAAGTTCTCATGTGAAGCCATGACATGCATGAGACATGTTGATGGGTGGGTCAGGTATCCACCTACTGCTGTTTTGATAAAAGCATAAGGAATAACTGGTGTACAAAGTGGTTAACCACCCTTTGAAAGATTCTGTTGTGTATAAAGAAGTGCTTTTTCTTCAAAGTAATGCTTCTTGATGCCTTTATTTTGGGGTATATGAATCAACAGTGGATCTCACAACATCTTTCAAGATCAGGGCTAAACCCTGAGGGGATAGAATCAACGTATTAAGGACAGATAGGATAAAAGAAGACAGAAAACCCACGTCTCTCAGCTCCAGAGGAGGGGGTTTTACTAAACTAGCCTGTCTAATGCAATTAATCTAATTGGAGCCAGCGTAAAGTGACAAATTACTACCTTTCACACTAGGGAGTTAGAGTGAACCCCTAGAGAAGGAAGCAGGAATGGATACCTATGTAGTTAATGTTGGATTGTCTAATTCTACCCTAAGCCCTATTTTAGTATGAATGATACAAAGAAACAGTCCATTAGATGAAAATCATTTGGTATTATACAGGATGATTCCTTCAGAGCAAATGTTGTTTCTATTACTGTTTGTCATGAAACGTCTGTCTGATTATAAATTAACAGTGGAATGACCAATGTTTCTGAAAGGCTAAATATTACACATCAGTCATTTTTGATTTGCATCCACTGACTGATCATTAAATAAATTCATATCAGCTCACTAAGCCTTCCAGTCATGGTATCGATATCAGAAGGTCTGCCCTATTTGCTTGGATCTGAACGCATTTACACTTGACATTTGAGTTTTTGATTTAATCTTGGAACATATGCACATGAACTCTGCATATTTCTGTGAAATTGTGTTAATGTGTGCCCTTTTCCATAACCTTGATTACTTGCTGTGGTATCAAAAAAACGTTTTGTGGACATTGATTTCTGCCCGGGGCCACGCTGCTGAACCTGGAGCAGCATATCTCAGCGGATATAATGAACTTAAAGAAAGCTAGCTATTACTGGCACCTCTGACATTTTGACATTATCAAATGTCTTGGTTAAAACACACATATGGAACTAAAATACAGGGTGATATACATATGATTTGCATTCCATTTCCATAAGTGATGGGAAGTTGAACATCCTTCCTTGGCTCAATCAATATGAATGTTTTAATTGCATTAATACCTTCCTCTTTCATTTTTAAAAAAAATACATTTTCTAATAGAAATAGGTTAACTTTAATGGCCACGTTAATAAAGTACTATGTGGCTAGAAGTCTTCAGAAAAAAGCACATGCACAGTTCTTTTTGTCATTTATTTCAAGTCTTACATACAGTATGTGGATTTTATGTATCTTAAACCCCTTTCAGAGTACGTCGGCAATCCAAGCAAACCCAGTACAATCCGGGCTCTGTTCAACTCAACTTTATTTACAGGTGCATCTCAATAAATTATCATTGAAAAGTTAATTTATTTCAGCAATTCAATTCAAAAAGTGAAACCCATATCATATAGATTCATTACAGAGTGACATATTTCAAGTGTTGTTTTTTTTTTATTTTGATGAATATGGCTGACAGCTAATGAAAGGCCAAAATTCAGTTTCTCAAAAAAAAAAATAAAAAAAATTGAATTTTATATAAGCTCAATCAAAAACAAAGTGGATTTTTAACAGAAATATTGGCCGACTGAAAAGTATGTCCACGTACGCACTCAATACTTGGTCAGGGTTCTTTTTGCATGAATTACTGCATCAATGCGGCATGTCATGGAGGCGATCAGCCTGTGGTACTGCTGAGGTGTTATGAAAGCCCAGGGTGCTTAGATGGCGCCCTTCAGCTTGTCTGCATTGTTGGATCTGGTGTCTCTCATCTTCCTCTTGACAATGCCACATAGATTATGGGGTTTAGGTCAGGAGAGTTTGCTGGCCAACCAAGCACAGTGATACAATGGTCAATAAACCAGGTATTGGTACTTTTGGTAGTGTAGGCAGGTGCCAAATCCTGCTGGAAAATAAAATCAGCATCTCCATAAAGCTTGTCAGCAGAGGGAAGCATGAAGTGCTCTAAAATTTCCAGGTAGATGGCTGCACTGACTCTGGACTTCATAAAACACAGTGGATCAACACCAGCAGATGACATGGCTCCCTAAATCAGCTGCCAAGTTCTGTCATTTGGAAATCAAGGTCCCAGAGTCTCGAGGAAGAGTGGAGAGATACAGAATCCAAGTTGCTTGAGGTCCATTGTGAAGTTTCCACAGTCAGAGATGATTTGGGGAGCCATTGAAATAGATCACTCTTTGTGTAATGAATCTAAAGTGGTGTGAAAAAGTGTTTGCCCCTTTCCTGATTTCTCATTTTTTTTGTATGTTTGTCACACTTAAATGTTTCAGATCATCAAACAAATTTAAATATTAGACAAAAATTACACAAGTAAACACAAAATGCAGTTTTTAAATGAAGGTGTTTATTATTAAGGGAAAAAAACCCATACCTATGTGGCCCTGTGTGAAAAAGTGATTGCCCCCTAAACCTAATAACTGGTTGGGCCACCCTTGGCAGCAAGAACTGCAATCAAGCGTTTGTGGTAACTGGCAATGAGTCTTTTACAGTGCTGTGAAGGAATTTTGGCCCACTCATCTTTGCAGAATTGTTGTAATTCAGCCACATTGGAGGGTTTTCGAGCATGAACAGCCTTTTAAAGGTCATGCCACAGCATCTCAATCGGATTTAAGTCAGGACTTTGATTAGGACACTCCAAAGTCTTCATTTTGTTTTTCTTAAGCCATTCAGAGGTGGACTTGCTGGTGTGTTCTGGATCATTGTCCTGCTGCAGAACCCAGGTGCGCTTCAGTTTGAAGTCACAGATGGCCAGACATTCTCCATCAGGATTTTTTGGTAGACAGCAGAATTCATGGTTCCATTTACCACAGCAAGTCTTCCAGGTCCTGAAGCAGCAAAACAGCCCCACACCATCACACTACCATCTCCATATTTTACTGTTGGTATGATGTTCCCTTTCTGAAATACTGTGTTACTTTTACACCAGATGTAATGGGACACACACCTTCCAAAAAGTTCCAACTTTTGTCTCGTCAATCCACAGAGTATTTTCCCAAAAGTCTTGGGGATCATCAAGATGTTTTTCTGACAAAACTGAGATGAGCCTTTATGTTCTTTTGCTCAGCAGTAGTTTTCGTCTTGGAACTCTTGCCACGCAGGCCATTTTTGCCCAGTCCCTTTCTTATGGTGGAGTTTTGAACACAATGACCTTAACTCAGGCAAGTGAGGCCTGCAGTTCTTTGGGTGTTATCGTGGGGTGTTTTGTGATCTCTTGGATGAGTCGTTGCTGTGCTGCTGGGGCAATTTCGGTCGGCCAGCCACTCCTAGGAAGGTTCACCACTGTTCCATGTTTTCACCATTTGTGGATAATGGCTCTCACTATGGTTCGCTGGAGTCCCAAAGCTTTAGAAATGGCTTTATAACCTTTTCCAGACTGATGGATCTCAATTACTTTGTTTCTCATTTGTTCTTGAATTTCTTTGGATTGCAGCATGATTCCTTCCGGCGCCACACGAGTCAGCTGCCTTTTTGCAACAGTGGCTCAATTCTGAGGGTTTTTTTGTTTTGTTTTTTTTCTTCCTCTAACTTTCTGATCCGGCGACAACTTTCTGATCCGGTGACACCTTACACACCTTATACATCACGGACACACAGATTGCCCCAAATGTCTCCCGAGCCGGTGGACGGAGTCACTGTTTACAGCAGGGGACAATACAACAGGGACCAACTGTTAGCACTCAACTGCCACTCGGTGCTAACGAAAAAACTCGACATACCGGGAGAAATAAGGCAAAAACGACGTGGGTGTCGTGCTGGTGTAAGACAGCGGGCAAGGAATATAAGTTACAGACCCGCTCTCCCATCCGTTGTTATGGGGAATGTACGATCGATATTAGGAAAGGTAGATGAGCTAGCGGCTATCTCCCGCTACGATAGCATATACCGGGAGTGCTGCCTTATGTTATTCACTGAGTCATGGCTAAATGAACTAGCAGCGGATGCGAACATTGAACTGGAGGGCTTCCACGCGATACGGGCAGACCAAACACCAGACAGTGGCAAGGCACGGGGCGGTGGAGTGATAATGTATGTTAATAACAACTGGTGCAGACCGGGACATATCACAGTTAACAACACTGCAACAAGGACATGGAGTTGCTAGCTGTTAGCATGGGGCCTACATATCTCCCGAGGGAATACTCACACGTGATCTGCATTGTTGTTTATGCAAATCCGACGGCGAACGCTGGGACAGCGCGTGACGTCATCCACTAAGTAACTGGGAGGCTGCAGACAGAACAACCAGATGCTCTTCTCCTCATCTCAGGCGACTTCAACCATGTTTCACTGTCTCCCATTCTACCCACGCTCACCCAGTATGTCACATGCCACACCAGAGACAATAAAACACTGGACTTATTCTACGCAAACACTAAGGAGGCATACATCTCATCACCACTCCCCCCACTCGGGAGATCGGATCACAACTTGGTTCATCTCCGGTCGGTGTACAAACCCCTAGTGCACAGACAACCTCCGGTTATGCGCACAGTGAAGTTATGGTCTGAGGAGGCAATGGACGCTCTAAAGGACTGTTTTGAAACCACTGCCTGGGAGCAGCTCTGCGATCCACATGGTGAGGACATCGATGGCCTCACTCACACCATCACGGACTACATCAGCTTCTGTGTGGACAACACCGTACCCACCAAGACCATACGGTGTTGCTCGAACAACAAACCCTGGATCAACCCTGAGATAAAAACACTTCTGAGAGAGAAGAGGATCTTCAGGTCGGGGAACAGGGAGATGCTGAAGTCCGTACAGAAGGAGCTGAGGAGGAAGATCAGAGAAGGCAAGGACAGCTTCAGGAAGAAGATGGAGGACAAGCTGCAACACAGCGACATCGGTGGGGTCTGGAGAAACTTTAAAACCATCTCTGGGCACCAGAATACCTCTCCCCAGGCCACGGGGGGCAGGGAGTGGGCGAACAATCTGAACCTGTTTTTCAATAGGTTTGACCAATCGCCCTCCCCCCCGACTGCACAACAACCACTGCTGCCCCTGAAGACATCAAGTCCTGCTGCCCACACCCCACTCCACCATCACCCCCCCACTCCCAACACACAGCCCCCCAACATGACCCTCACTAAGACCCAGGTGAGGACGGAGTTGAGGAAGATCAAGGCAAGGAAAGCGTCGGGGCCGGACGGCATCAGCGCAAAGCTCCTCAAGTCCTGTGCAGACCAGCTGTGTGGGATTGTGGAGCACATCTTCAACCTGAGCCTGAAGCTGGGGAGGGTACCACAGTTGTGGAAAACATCTTGTGTGGTGCCTGTACCAAAGACTTCCCACCCCAAAGATCTGAACAGCTACAGACCAGTGGCCCTGACGTCCCACATGATGAAGACCCTGGAGAGACTGCTCCTTGCTCACCTCTGCCCCCTGGTGGGACCAGCGATGGATCCACTCCAGTTCGCCTACCAGCATGGCATTGGGGTGGAGGATGCAGTGATCTTCCTCCTTCACCGTTCTCTGTCCCACCTGGAGAAGCCCGGGAATGCGGTGAGGATCATGTTCTTTGACTTCTCCAGTGCTTGCAACACCATCCAACCGATGATCCTGAAGGACAAGCTGCTGTGCGCAGGGGTGGACCAGCACCTGTCATCATGGATCCTGGACTACCTCACAAACTGGCCACAGTTTGTGAGAACCCGGGACTGTGTGTCCGACATGATCATCGGTAGCATGGGGGCCCCCCAGGGAACAGTTTTGGCTCCCTTCCTGTTCACCCTCTATACTGCGGACTTCTCACACAACACAACACACTGCCATCTACAGAAGTTCTCTGACGACTCTGCGATCATTGGCCTCATCTCCAACGGAGATGAAGCTGAGTACAGAGGGCTTATCCAGGACTTTGTGGACTGGTGCCATCGGAACTGCATCCAGATCAATGCGAGGAAAACTAAGGAGCTGGTGGTGGACTGCCGCAGGCAAGGACAACCCCTCACAGCACCAGTAAATATACAGGGAACAGACATTGAGATGGTGACATCCTACAAGTACCTGGGTGTTCATCTGAACAATAAACTAGACTGGTCACACAATACTGACACACTCTACAAGAAGGGACAGCGCAGGCTGTTCCTACTGAGGAGACTCAGGTCTTTTGGTGTACAAGGGGCGCTGCTGAAGTCATTCTACGACACGGTGGTGGCATCAGCCATCACTCTTGGAGTGGTCTGCTGGGGCAGTGGCGTTACAGCAGCCGATAGGAAGAGACTGAACAAACTGATCAAGAAAGCTAGCTCTGTCCTGGGGCAACGCCTTGACCCAGTGGAGGAGATGGGAGAGAGAAGGATGGTGGCTAAACTGTCATCTCTGCTGGAGTCCGAGTTCCACCCTATGCAGCACATACTGAATGCACTGAGGAGCTCATTTAGCAGCAGACTACATCATCCTAGGTGCACAACCAAGCGGTTTCGCAGGTCCTTCCTACCTACGGCTGTCAGACTGTACAACCTAAGCAGGGCTGCTCGCAGAGATAGCAAAAAGACATGACAACCTAATAGTATTGAATGCAAAAGACGCAATAGACTTACACAATGGTCCCCTCTGGTATACAACTAGGAAAATACCGGTCGCTATGGAGGGCGACAATATATATGGGTACATAATCATACCATGTAGGATAACTAAGTAGAAGGTTATGCTGTTTCATTCCATCTAGCTACAATGCTCCGCACTGTGTATATTTATATATTTATTCCATCTAGCTACAATGCTTCGCACTGTGTGTCTATATACAGTGGTACCTCTACTTACGAATTTAATTCGTTCCGGAAGAATTCTCGTAACGTGAAAAATTCGTAAGTAGAGACGCGTTTTACATGTAAATGCCGTAATCCGTTCCAAGCCCCCAAAATTCGGGCATAAATTTTTTATAAATCGTAAAAACGCATCAAAACATGTAACAAATACATGTTACAATTAGATTACTGCACAATAAACATAAAATGAGAGTTTAAAATGAGAGAAAGAATAATAAAAGAGAAAGAATAATAAAAATTATGTTCATTTACCCTTTAACTGCTATCGTCGTCGACGTCACCTTTTGCCTTCTTTGGTTCATGTTCTGATCCAAGGACGTTTGCTTTTGTCAGCTTGTAAGTGCTTCGTTTTGTTTTAATACCGTGCTGATCGTTGATGTATTACGGCCATATTCTTTGGCGAGATCAACCAAACGCATAAAGTTTTGGAAAAAAAAAACAAACTTCGTGGCCAATGGGATACCAGGAAGATGCTAGGCGATAGCCAATGGCAGAGCAGCTACAGGTATGTTTACGTTCGGTAAACTACGGAAGCTGCGAGGAGCGCGTACTTTTTTGCCTTTCGTATCCTGAAATTTCGTTCGTAACTAGAGGCAATATTTTCCCGTTGAGGCGTCTCGTAACCTGAAAATTCCGTATGTAGAGACGTTCGTAAGTAGAGGTACCACTGTATTTATATATTTATATGTACATATGTATACTCACTGCTCTTGTTTTTTCTTGTCTTCTGATTGTTGCTCTGAGTGTTGCTATCCCTGTGCTGTTGCAATCCTGGAATTTCCCCATTGTGGGACTAATAAAGGCTTATCTTATCTTATGATGTCTAGCCTTTGGGGATCTTTTGGTCTACTTCACTTTGTCAGGCAGGCCCTATTTAAGTGACTTCTTGATTGAGAACAGGTGTGGCTAGAGATATTGAACTCAGCTTCCCAAGGATGTGATAAACCACAGTTAATTTATGTTTTAACGGTGGGGTGGGGTGAATCACTTTTTCACACAGGGCCATGTAGGTTTGGATTTTTTATCCTTAATAATAAACACCTTCATTTAAAAACTGCATTTTGTGCTTACTTGTGTTATCTTTATCTAATATTTAAATTTGTTTGATGATCTGAAACATGTAAGTGTGACAAACATACAAAAAAATGAGAAATCAGAAAGGGGGAAAACACTTTTTCATACCACTGTATATAATATAAGAGTTTAACTTTTTGAATTGAAATCCTGAAATAAATTAACTTTTTGATTATATTCTAATGTATTCAGATGCACCAGTATATAGCGGCATTTCACAACAACTGACTCACAGTACTTTCATACTGTAGGGGAATACCCCACAACTTCAGAAAGACCCCAGCAATCAGGTGGGCATGCACATTGTAACAGTGGAGAGGAAAAACTTCCTTTTAGCAGAAGAAGAAACCTCCAGCTGAATAGGGGGCAGGAGGGCCAGTCATCTGTTATGACTGGCTGGGGGGTATAGAGAAGAAGAAAAGGACATGTAGAAAGCAAACACTCTGCTGTCTGAATAGGGTTACCCATGTTACATGGTGTAAGCCAAATGACCCTGCAAGCAATGTAGGCCATTGCCCACCTCAGCTCAGTGGACATTTGAATGGGAAAATGCGGATAAATGCACGATGAAGTAGGTGCCACTGTCACCACAGCACAGTGACAGTGAGTCATAATAAATCAGAAGGCTGTCTGTCACTATCTGACAGATTATTTTAATTTTGAAGCTGCAGCAAACAACTGTGTGTGCCACAATTACACAAATGTCACAGCGGCTGAGGGTGAGAGGTTTCTTTTTTTTTTCAGTCACTCTCACGGGGTCTGCAGTCACTCGGTGACAGTCTACGACTGCTGTGGGAGACAGTCCACGGGGAAGACTTCCTGTTCAGTGCTGCTCTGTGCTCATTTGTGCATCCTGGCTCCTGGTTCACCCTGCTTTAACATGCACCACTGCTCTTCTTCTTTCCATGACAGCACCCTCTGAAAAATCCCCCCATCCTGCTTTGTGTGTCGCTGGGCACACACACGCACGCATGCACGCACGCATGCACACACAATGACTCTTCTTGTGACTATGAAAGTATTCTGTGCCGATATGAAAAAAGAGATGGTGATAATGCAAAATGTCGGGTTGTGGAGTGTGTGAAATCAGAGGCGGAATCATTTCAGACGATTTATTACACACTCACATCTTTCAAGCACAGAACAGACTGAACTTTCAAGCAGAAACTCTCCCCTTAAGTTTCATGGCATTTACATCACACACAACATGACATTTGCGTCACACTGCATTCAACAACCTTCATCCCTGACTCCTTCCTGCTATCTCACCAGGAACCTCCTGCTCTTTGTTGTCCCAAGCTTATCACTGTCTCCTGTCTGAGATGCTAGATAATCTGGCTTACACAAGGTGCTACCCCCCCCCCCCGCCCCCAGCATCTTAGATAGGACAATAGAATAACAGTCCATATGCTGTGATAGAACAATTGAACATCAGTCCACGTGCTGCTTGGGCTTCCGTCTCCTCCTGTATCTGCTATAACTGGGGTTTACCGCCTCCGCGGCGCTGCTGTGCCGGTGGGGGGCTGCTGGGAGTGTGTCTGACTGCGGGTGGGCTGTTGCTGGGGGGGCCACTTCGGTCTGTCCGTGTGGCTGCTCTGGAGAATCGTCTCCCTGGGGAGCTCTCCGTGGGGGTCTTCCACGCCGAGGGACCTTAGCCAACAGCACTTGCTCATCCGCCACAACGAAAGCGGGTTTGAGTCTGTCTATGCCAATTTTTTCCCTCCTACCCCCCAAGTCTAGCAAAAAATGCTTATCCCCTGTTTCCAACACTCTGAACGGTCCATCATAGGGTGGGCGCAATGAAGGGCGGTGGGCGTCGTGTCTGACGAAAACGAACTCCGCGCTCTTCAAAGTTTTAGGCACGAAAACACATGGAAAACTGTGGTGGGCAGGGCCCGGCAGCGTGCCTGTGTTTGCGCTACGCTGCAAAAGCTGAGACAGGGAGCTGCCTGGCGCGGGATTATCTGGCAGAAATTCCCCGGGCAGCCATAGTGGCTGCGCAAAAACGAGCTCTGCCGTGGAAGCTTCCAGATCCTCTTTTGGCGCGGAGCGCAACCCCAATAAAACCCATGGCAGCCTGTCTACCCAATTTGCATCCGTCAATGAAGCCCTGAGTGCCGCTTTCAGTGATCTATGAAAACGCTCGCATAACCCATTGGCCTGTGGGTTGTATGCGGTTGTGCGGTGAATTGTAACACCCAGGCTGCGGGCCATCGCGGACCAGAGTTCGGAAACAAATTGTGGGCCCCTGTCGGACGTAATGTCTCATGGGACTCCAAAACGCGCCACCCATGCTGTTAAAAAAGCGCGCACTACGTCCGCGGACATGGTTGCCGCCAGCGGGACCGCTTCTGGCCAGCGCGTGGTGCGGTCCACCATTGTCAGGAGGTGCGTGCACCCCTGTGATGGTGGGAGGGGCCCACGAGGTCCACGTGAACATGGTTGAACCTCTTAGCCGGAATACGAAACGGCTCCAAGGGAGCCTTCGTATGTCTGTGTACTTTCGCTCGTTGGCACGCCACGCAGGCTGCAGCCCACTCCTTCACTTGTTTGCGCAGGCTCGGCCAAACAAACTTCTCTCCCAACATTTTGACCGACGCGCGCACTCCTGGGTGCGCCAGAGTGTGAACCGACTCAAACACGCGGTGGCGCCATGCGGCTGGGACCACCGGATGCGGGCGACCCGTGGAGACATCGCAGATTAGGGGGGGGGGCGCCATCCTGCAGCACCCTGCTCTCCAGCCTTAACCCTGTTGGTCCAGAATAGAGCACGCGCACGTCTGCATCGCTAATCTGCTCCGCGGCCATGGCTGCGTAATCTATCCCCACGCAGACCGGGGCCACCACAGCTCGCGAGAGGCAGTCTGCCACTACATTCAGTTTACCAGACACATGCTGAATATCGGTAGTAAACTCTGAGATCGTGGCCAGCTGTCTCTGCTGCCGGCCCGACCACGGTTCTGAAACCCTGGCCATCGCGAATGTTAGCGGCTTGTGGTCCACGAACGCGATGAAGCTGCTCCCTTCCAGCCAGAACTGGAAGTGGCATATGGCCAGGTGGAGAGCCAGCAACTCTCTGTCGAATGCTCTGTATTTACGTTCGCTGTCGTGCAAAGTTCTGCTGAAAAAGGCGAGCGGCTGCCAAGCTCCGGCGACGCGCTGCTCCACGACAGCCCCTATGGCCACGTCTGAAGCGTCGGTGGTGAGCGCTATGCGGACTGTCGGGTCTGGATGCGCCAGCAGTGCGGCGTTTGCCAGGGCCGCTTTAACTTCCGAGAATGCCCGCTCTCGCTCCGGGGTCCATTCGACCCTATCCGCGGGTTTCTGTTTCTTGAGCACGGCGTACAATGGTTGCATGAGCTGCGCCGCGTGGGGAAGGAAACGGTTATAAAAGTTCACCATCCCCCAAAATTCCTGCAGCGCCCTGACCGTCTGAGGCCGGGGAAAATCCGCAGAGGGCGCACTTTGTCGGGCAGCAGGATTGCTCCTTCCGGAGAGACGCGGTGCCCCAAAAAATCAATCCCCGTCAAGCTGAACTGGCATTTCGCCGGGTTGATTATTAACCCATGCTCCTCCAACCTCCGGAAAACCGTCGTGAGGTGGGTTTCGTGTTCGTCTTCGGACGCACTGGCTACCAGGATATCGTCCAAGTAGACGAACACAAACGGGAGATCGCGCAGCACTGCATCCATCATGCGCTGGAACGTCTGTGCCGCTCCTTTTAACCTGAATGGCATGCGCAGGAACTCGAATAGACCGAACAGAGTTATTACCGCTGTTTTGGGTACGTCCTCAGTGCGCACTGGGACTTGGTGGTAACCGCGGACCAGGTCTATTTTGGAAAAAATGCGCGCTCCGGCGAGGTGAACGGAAAAATCCTGTATGTGGGGAATTGGGTAGCAGTCGTGCGCTGTGGCGTTGTTCAACCTGCGGAAATCCCCGCACGGTCACCACGATCCCTCAGCCTTAGGGACCATGTGTAGCGGGGAAGCCCATGGGCTGTTCGAGCGCCTGATGATGCCCAACCTTTCCAGGTTGGTGAACTCCTCGCGCGCTATGGCCAGTTTAGCTGCATCCAAACGCCGAGGTCTTGCAAAAACGGGCGGCCCGGTGGTGGTGATAAAGTGCTCCACCCCGTGTTTAGCGATGGCTGCGGAAAATGTCGGGACCATGAGTGCTGGGAACTGAGTGAGCAGTGTGCGGAACTTACCGCCTGTAGCTGTGATGTTGGCTTGTGCTGTTGGCTCGGTCACTCGAGCTATACAGGGGAGAGAGTCAAAGGACAGTGCATTAACCAAGCGCCTGTTATCAACATCAACCAGTAAACCATGTGCACACAGAAAATCAGCCCCCAGTATGTGGTAATTCAGTGCTGCTACGACAAAAGTCCACTCATATGTACGGCCGTGTAGAGATAAGAGCAGAGTCCTCTCACCAAAGGTCTTAATATCCGAGCCGTTTGCTGCCAACATCCCGGGGCCGCTAGATCCTGCCAGCCAGTCAGCGTAGGTCGGCCGGATGAAGCTCTTCTGGGCTCCGGTGTCCACAAGGAAACGCCTCCCAGAGCGTGCATCCGTTAAGTAGAGCAGCTTGTTCTCTTCACCGAGGGTCGCAGCTGCTACCAACCCCCGGCCTTGTCATTTTCCCCAGTGCTTGAATTGGCACGGTGGCGCACATTTGCGTGCCTTCTCTACGAAGCGGCGGTGGTAGAAACAGACCGTGTCTCTCTGGTGCTCCTTGGCCCCCGCTACTGCTACCGTCGGTGGCTCCTCGCCTCCTCTGGTCGTCTCGCTGGGCTCCGCCGCTGCCGCGTTGACTGTGATCGCCCTGCTGGTGACGATGATCCGGTCTGCCTCCTGGGCTAGTGCATGGTAGTCGCGTGCGGCCAGCCACAGTGAATTGGCCAGAACCGCTCTCGCTACTGTCGGAAGGTTCCGGAGGAAGAGGTGGGCAAACAGAAAGTGCCCGTCGTCCGTGCCCATTAACGCCAGCATCTTCTCCATCAGGTCTACGGCTGAACCATCTCCTAACTCGGTCCGCGTCAGGAGCCTCTCCGCTCTCACATTCCAAGAGTGTGTAGCGCTGGATGAGCGCAGCCTTGAGTGCCTCATATTTGCTGCTGGCTGGTGGCTGATCTAGCAGGCTTGCTACCTGCTGAGCTGTGCGAGCGTCGAGTGCTGCGACCACATGGTAGAATCTGATATCATCTACCGTTACTCCCCGGAGGGCGAACTGGGCCTCGGTGAGGTGGAACCAAGAGCGCGGGTTGTGCTGCCAGAAATCCGGTAGCTAGACTGAAACCGCACATGCGTGGCTGTAGGTTCCAGTCCTGGTTGTCTGTGGGATGGCTGCCGCCTCGCTGTAGCTTCCTGACCGGGCCGGCTCCGGGGATCTTGCCTCGTGTTCCATAATACGTCTTGGGTCACCAGTGTGGAGTGTGTGAAATCAGAGGCGGAATCATTTCAGACGATTTATTACACACTCACATCTTTCAAGCACAGAACAGACTGAACTTTCAAGCAGAAACTCTCCCCTTAAGTTTCATGGCATTTACATCACACACAACATGACATTTGCATCACACTGCATTCAACAACCTTCATCCCTGACTCCTTCCTGCTATCTCATCAGGAACCTCCTGCTCTTTGTTGTCCCAAGCTTATCACTGTCTCCTGTCTGAGATGCTAGATAATCTGGCTCACACAAGGTGCTACAGGGTGTATTTTGCAACTGGAGCACAGAAAGCAGCAACTATTGAACTATATCGATCTGTGTCAACCACTGGTCTGCTGAGTTTGACAAGGGGTGATAAAATTAAAAGACTTGTAAAAATGCCAGCGACTGTCTAATCAGTAGCAGCTGGCATCACCTGCTTACAGGCTTCCGTTCATGTGACATCAGTGATGTGAGGACATGAAACTTGATACATCAGAGAAATGCATTGTTATCTGCAGGAGATAAAAAGCATGTCTTCTTGAAGTGTGAAAAAACCATAAAGGGCTGTTAAAGATATACTCCACTGGATATAAATTCTCTAAATCTACAAATTTACATTGTCTACAATGGTATTTTATGCCCAGTTGCTTCTGAATTTTTTTTTTGCCCTTTTCCTTCTCCTTCAAATGCCAGGATCCAGTTAGGTCCACCCACATCCTGCCCACCAGGATACAGAAGCCTGCAAGCTGGCAAAGTTGAACAGGCAGTTCTTAGTCCCGATTGGTTCACCTGTTATAGTGACATCACATCTCTGTCTCTTGCTTTTTTTTTCCAAGGGGAGGAGCTTAACTGAACTTTCACAGCATAAAAAAAAACACAGACATGACACATAAGAAGGATTTTGCTCTTGATATGCCTTGTAAGTCATAAAAATGTTACATGTTACAGACATGTTAAAAAAAAAAGATTTTTGGCAGAGTGTCACTTTAAGGTGTTAAGTTATATTAATGGGACTCATGACTGCAGCTAGCCAATTGTAGTTTGAAAGTAGCTTTATCAAAACCATTGCGCAGTTGCACAAACATGCACAAGATTGATTTCCTCTCCTTAGCTGAGAAGTGGAAGGACATGTACACTATTTGGACTGCAAGTTGTTAGACGTGACAAATGGAAAAAAAGAAGCACAATTTGAAGCAAATATGTGTGTATGCAATAAGATGTATGGTTTTTACATCTATAATCCAAAAAATCAAAAACAACAGAAGGAAAAAAGTGATGACAACACATTACAACAACTTTAGTTTGCAGGACCCTGTTAAAGGTTAAAGAAAGCCTATAAACCAGTAAATGTGGCCAGTGGGTTCCCAGCATTACTCTCCACACTCAGGATTTTCTCTGTTTCTGTGAAGTTGAAAGTCAGATTTTGATTTGTAAATCAAAATAAAACTTGAAGCGGAATATGTTGTGCTTCTATTGACTTGTAGAATGTAAATGAAGACCCGAATCAGGAATATATTAAATATTTGAATAAAATACTGTTAAATGCTACAACTATTATTGAAAACTGAGTTCTGATAAGGAAAACAGAGTAATTTAGCAAAAAACATACACTGATATTTAAGGTTACAAACAAATCTGCGTACGCTTTGTTCTTTCAATATTTCATTTCTGAAATGAAAACAGAGAAACCAGAAATAGCTGTTTGATTTTGGCCTTGTCAAAATAAAACTAGAATAGAGCCAAAACGGGATAATGGCTCTGATTTTGTTAGTTTGTTTTATTGTTTTGGTCACAGACAGAAATAAGAGCCAAAAGTTGTGGGAAAAAAATGTGCCTTTACAATTTGTATTGTGTTAATTTATTGAAACATCAATATAATAATTTCTATAAAACAAACATTACTGGCAAAAGAAACAGCTACATCTGATAGTTCTGATACTACAAGAAAAAGGATAAGTTGGTCAAAATATGACAAAAGTTAAATGCTGGCTTTTTTCATTGCACAAGTATGGAAAAAAAAATACAGCTAATATTAAAATCACCAACAAAAAAATGTCCATATCAGTTACTACCTGTAATATTGCACATGTGCCCTCAAGGTACTCCTTTTTAGAATTTGGCAGCCTATAACAACATCCAACTAGCACTGGTTTTAGATGAGGTAAATCGACTTGTAGCCATAGTACCTCAACACCTGGGACATTTAGATCCTGTCTTATTTCTATTACTGGTACATGTTCTTGAATGTAAAAATGCCACACCTCTCCATATTTCTGTCATCTATATATATAAAAGAGATTCTGCGGTGTGGGTAACTTTGTGTGGCAAACTTTGTCTCCATACTAACTCAGAAGCCACTTGACTGCAGGCTGTCATCTCTTGCACGGCAATGCTACAATGGTAAATGGTGTTCACTTATATATAGCGCTTTTTACTCATCTCTAGATGACCAAAGTGCTTTACAGATGCGACTATCCACCCATTCACACACACATTCACACACTGATGGCGGAGGAGCTGCCATGCACCGGCGCTGGCCTTACCCACCAGGAGCAACTGGAAGTTCAGTGTCTTGCTCAAGGACACTTCGACATGCAGACTGCAGACAGAGCAGAAATCGAACCACTGACCCTCTGATTAGTAGTCGGCTACACTACACCTGCACCACAGCTGCCCCCAATACCTGAAGAGTGACCCTGACATGGCTTCACTGACCGCTTGACCATAAAAGAGGTCAAATTTGACATTTTTTAATTGACCTGTACAGGTGGAGATGTATGCCAGGGGAAGAATCAAGCGCACCTAACACAGTCAGCGGACTTTAGGATCTGTGGGTCTGTCTCCTCAATACAGGCGCTGTGAACTGACGGGGAGATGGAGGTACAGGATACTGCTGGGTTCTGAGACACCAAAACTATATTTACAGTATATTTAACTATATTCACATTTATTTCTTTAATCTGCTTATATAGCCCATATTGAGGTGTATGCTGTGACTGAATCAAGCGCACCCTGACTGTTCCTTTCGGCTGTGACAGGAAGCTGGAAGCAGGGACACTGAACCTACATGTAATCCACTCATTTCTATTTGTGTGCTGCATAGAATGTGTTCTTGCATTACCAAAACAGCTTTCTGCTGTGTTCAGTAACTTCTGTTCAAATCGTGTCACTGGACAAGAGCGGAGAATAACAGAGGAAAAAAAG
Source organism: Pholidichthys leucotaenia (assembly GCA_020510985.1). Lineage (NCBI taxonomy): Eukaryota > Metazoa > Chordata > Actinopteri > Cichliformes > Pholidichthyidae > Pholidichthys > Pholidichthys leucotaenia. Next base: position 87,440,918 of record CM035848.1, on the reverse strand, counting down.
ACAAGACATGACACAAATCGGTATGTACACCTGCTGCCGTCATCTAATTTAACAGTGTATATAATTATTAGGGTTAGGACAAGTCATACAAATGTTCTGTGTCTGCTAACTTCTTCAATATCCTTTGGAATTTGGACTGCTGTTTATCCCACTTGCTTTGTAAGTGCGGGGAATGTGAAGGACACAATTGTCCATCCATCCATCCATCCATCTTCTACCGCTTTTCCGGTGGTCTGGGTTGTGCAGGCAGCAGTTCAAGCAGAGAAGCCCAGACTTCCTTCTCCCCAGCCACCTGCTTCAGCTCTTCAAGAGGATACCAAGGCATTCTCAGACTGGGAGACATAGATTCTCCAGCAAGTCCTGGGTCTGTCCCGGGGTCTCCTCCCAGTGGGACGTGCCCAAAACACCTCAAGTGGTAGGCGTCCAGGAGGCATCCTGATCAGATGCCCAAACCACCTCAACTGACTCCTTTCAATGTGGAGGAGCAGTGGTTCTACTCTGAGCCTCTTCCAGATGACTGAGTTCCTCACCCTATCTCTAAGGGTGAGTCCTGCAATCCTACAAAGAAAGCTTATTTCAGCCGCTTGTATCCGCGATCTCATTCTCTTGGTCATTACCCAAAGCTCGTGACCATAGGTGAGGGTAGGAACGTAGACTGACTAGTAAATCGACAGCTTTGCCTTAGAGCTTAGCTCCCTCTTCACCACAACGGACCAGTACAACGTCCGCAACACTGCAGATGCTGCCCTGATCTGTCTGTCAACCTCTCGCTCCATTCTCCCCTCACTCGTGACTAAGACCCCAAGATACTTAAACTCCTCCACTTGGGGCAGGAACTTGTCCCCAACCCAGAGATGACAATCCACCTTTTTCAAGCTGAGGACCATGGACTCAGACTTGGAGGTGCTGATTCTCATCCCAGCCACTTCACACTCAGCAGCAAACCATCCCAGTAAGACCTGTAGGTCATTGCTGGATGAACAACAACAACAGGACAACATCATCTGCAAACAACAGAGATGAAATCCTATGGTCACCAAGCATGACACCCTCCGTTCCCTGGCTGCACCTAGAAATCCTGTCCATAAAAACTGTGAACAGGATCGGTGACAAAGGGCAGCCCTGGCAGAGTCCAACTCTCACTGGGAATGAGTCCGACCGAGTGTTGACATTACGAACCAAACTCTGGAGCCCCCCTTGGGTGAGGGGGGCCATTAAGCTAGAGAAGGAGTCCTATCGAGCTTGGTTGGCTTGTGGGACTCCTGAATCAGCTGAGGTGTACTGGCAGGCCAAGCGGAGTGCAGCTTGGGTGGTTGCTGAAGCAAAAACTCAGATGTGGGAGTAATTTGGTGAGGCCATGGAACAAGACTTTCGGTCGGCCTCGAAGAGATTCTGGCAAACTGTCCGGTGGCTCAGGAGGGGGAAGCAGCTCCCTGTCCCTATGTATGGTGCGGATGGAGTGCTGCTGACTTCGACTGGGGATACCATCGGGTGGTGGAAGGAATACTTTGAGGATCTCCTCAATCCCACTGACATGCCTTCCACAGAGGAAGTAGGGCTTGTGGACGAGGGGGATGACTCGTCCATCACAGGGGCTGAGGTTGCCAAGGTGGTTAAAAAGCTCTGTGGTGGCCGGGTCCCAGGGGTGGACGAGATTCGCCCTGAGTACCTCATGGCCCTGGATGTTGTAGGGCTGTCATAGTTGACATGCCTCTGCAACATTGCGTGGAAGTTGGGGATAGTGCCTTTGGCATGGCAAACTGGGGTGGTGGTTCCTCTCTTTAAGAAAGGGGACCGGAGGGTGTGCTCCAACTTCAGAGGGATCACACTCTTCAGCCTCCCTGGGAAGGTCTATGCCAAGGTAGTGGAGAAGAGAGTCCAGCCGTTGGTCGAACTTCAGATTCAGGAGGAGCAATGTGGTTTTCGTCCTGGCTGTGGACACAATTGTCTCCTATTAAAAGTAATGTGTTTAAACAATATTAATAGCATAGTGATAGAAAGTATGAATTAATATTTTGAATTAAAAATGTTTGTAAAAACACCCAGGAAAGATTTTTTTAAACATCCATCCATTGATCATCTAAACCTTAAAATAGACCAAAAAAGAAAAAAACTTCTCTGCCAACAAAAACATTAAAAAATAAAATTGGCTCATTGTCGAGATCTACAGAAAAAATAAACCATTACGTAGAACAAAAATTTAACCAGCATCCCTATGAACATTGCAAATTTACATGAAAAAGTAGCAGATTTATGAGGAAAAAATTGGTAAGTTTGACAGAGTTTTTAATTTACAAGAAAAAAGGTAATTGGTGGAAAAAAACTGCAAGTTTATCAAAAAGTTTCAACTCTATAACAAAAAATGAAAATTTACAAGAAAAAGTCAAATTTGAGGAAAAAAATGTTGCACATTTATGACAAATACAAATGTAAATGGGAAAGTAAATTTTTCGAGACAAAAGCAGCAAATTTACAAGAAAGAAGCAGGAAATTTCAGAAAACAAATCAATTTCACTAAAGTGAAACAATAGTAAAAATGAAGGGACATACAAGAGTAAAACACTATATCATGACTGAAGAATAAAGTGATGCATTAAGAAGTCAGTGAGGTAAATAATTGTAAATTATGCCTACATGCTAGTATTATCCTATGGTGCATTTTACTTTGTGCAGTAAAAAAAAAAAGGAAAAATTAATCCATGTTTAATGCTTTATATACCCTTGAGAATGTAGGAATGCTGCAATAAATCTCCCTGAATGCTACACAAAAACAACACATTACCAACATTTGAAAACATTAGCTTTTTAAGTCACACTGACACACAACATTATATAATGCCAACATTGTCACATGTAGGGTACTGTTTGGGAAAGGGACCAATTGTATGGAAGGCCATCCCATTCAAAATGTTGCCACAATGTCTATGTAGTTACATTTCTAGAGAGACACATCAGGCCAACATAAGCTATGTATTCATTACAGCCCAGCTGAGCTCTGGAGGAGGAGAGGTTGGTCAGCAGGTCCTTGATTTCACTGTTGTAGTATCATCAGGAGTAAAGATTGCATGTCTTATTCACCGGGTATTGCTGTTAGTGTCTATATATTGTATGTTGTACCTATAAATTGCCACTTCTTCATCTTTTACAGCAGCATCTAAATGTGTCTCAGAAATACCAATGATATGTAATGAATTTTCAGTCAGCACAGTATTTAGTTCTTCTGCCTTATTGTTTTGACGGCAGATATTGAGATGAGCAATTCAAGGTCCTTTCTTTGGTAATTTTAAAGACGTTTAGCAACTTATGAAATGGTCTTGTATACAATTTCTTGATCTATAAGAATTTAACATTTGATCAAGGAAACCTCATCTGTGTTTCTTTCTGGTTTTATAATGAGCTGGTTATAGCTGATTACGGCATATTTACCCTTTGCATTCGCAACTTTTTACAGCTGGGAAAGTAAGTATTGAACACATCAACATTTTTCTCAATAAACATTTCTGATTGTGCCACTGACCTGAGATTCTCACCAGATATCAGTAACAACCCAAGTAATCCATACATACAAAAAAATCAAGGCAACTGTGTTCACAAAACAAGTTATATTTAATAAAGCGGAATGACACAGAATAAGTATTGAACATGAAGAAAAAGAGGTGCAAAAAGGCATGGAAAGCCAAGAAACCAGCTGAAATCCATCAGAATTTAGGACGCCATCCCATCCCCCATCAGTGCAAATTAATTTCAGCTGGTTAAGTCCTTACTGATAGCCTTTAAAAAAGTCTGTGAATATCAGATTGTCACACCACAAAGAACTCATGATGGGTAGAAGTAAAGAGCTCTCTCTAAACCTCCTCAACCTTATTGTTGCAAAACATAATGGCATTGGTTACAGGTGCATTTCTAAATTGCTGAATGTTCCAGTGAGCACTGGTGGAGCCCTCATTCGGAAGTGGAAAGAACATCATTTTACCATAAACCGGCCACGACCAGGAGCTCCTGGCAAGATTTCTGACAGAGGAGACAAAAGAATTATCAGAAGAGTTATCCAAGAGCCAAAGACCACTCGTGGAGAGCTCCAGAAAGACCTGGAGTTATCAGGTACTGCTGTTTCCCCCAGCAGCCACCCCTGGTCCCTGCCACTGGACAGTCTAACATAATTTTATAACTTGCTTTTCTATCTGTCTTATTTTACATTTAGCAGATGTTTAAGAAAAATTGATGTGTGCTGTATATTATTAACAAATATTAACAAAATGTGCAGAAATGTGCAAAAATATGCAGGTTAGGTTAACTGGAAACTCTAAAAGTGGCCCTAGGTGTGAATGTGTGTGTGAATGGCAAAGGGATAGCGCCGTACCGTGGCTGCTTCCTCAATTTCCCCTCTGGGGATCAATAAAGTATACAAAAAAAAAAAAAAATACAGCAAAGTAGGACAGATCACAATGTCAAGGTGTGTTCAGACCAAATGTGAACGGACGCGCAGCGTGATTACCTTTTAAAGCGATGAGATTTTTTTTGTTTGTATTTTGCATCATTTCTGTAATATGTATAATGCTTTATTTCACATATTTCTTGTGTGCTGTCTACATGTTTGAAATGAAATGAAAGTTTTCCTCTTTCAAAATAAACATATGCTTTAGGCTACTATGAAGTCCACATTGTTATATTTTTAGTAACTTTATTGTCTCACCTCTTGCTTTAAAAAAAAGGTGTGTAGTTTCTGTGAGACATGCATATTTTCACTCTGAAACCTGCCTTCATGGATATGAGTAAGTGTGGGAAAAGGTGCATGATTATTCTGAATATACACCACTCATACATCCGGCCCCAGGAGTGTCTTTCTTTGAAACATATGCTCTGGGCTGTGAAGTTTGGGTAATTCTACTTAAGCATGGTAACCATGCACTTCAGTTCCAGTAATTGTTCTAAACTGTGACCTGTGAACCTTTGAGCTTTAGAAAAAAAAAAAATAGAAAGCATCTAGAAGTGGAAAGCTTTTCTGTCCCAGGGCAGGTACTAACATGCTCCTGAGTAAGAGAAACTTCAGTGATCCAAAAATCTGCTTTATGCTGGTCCACCTGAATCTCAACTCTTAACTTTTCCTTCCTGCACTTTCTTTTACATTCTTTTTTTTTTTTTTTTTTGTGATTTCACTTTCCCTTCTCTTCATCCTTCTCCTCTTTCTCCCTCAAAGTGCATCCCCCTCCGTCACCTTCACGCCGAGCTCCGACCCCCTCCCTTTCTTTCTCTTTCTGTCTGGAGAGGAAACGGTGGCCATTAAACGTGTCTGCTGGGGTCTGGGGGTCTAGAGAACAACCGTCACATTGTGTGACCCCGCCTTGGACCCCAGACGGACTAATGAATAAGGGTAACCCCCACCGCAGACCCCCATCTTTTTCTCCATCCTCACCCCTCCACCCACTCCTCCCTTCATGCCAAACCCCTAGTAGGTAATTCCCCCACTTCTTTCACAGGGTCCCAGACATCTCCCGCGGCCTTTGACCGAGGGCTTATCTTTTCAGAGGGAAATGTGTGTCATTTGGGGTTTAAGGAAAAAGCAAAACAAAAACATTGTCACTACCATACAGTTTAAACCCCTCCCCAAACCCCTGGTATGGCACTACTTTCCCTTCTCACCCCAAACTTGCGAGGTCTGGACAGAAGCTCAAGGAAATAGTGTGAGACATCTACAGTGTCTCCAATTAGCTGGAGGGATATGTAAATAAGTGAAGAGACAGTGGTGGGATTATATGCAACTGGCAACGGCTGATGACATGAGGTGGACGGAAGGCTTGGTGGAAAACAGGATTATTCAAACACTAAGGGATCAATAGGCTAGTGGATGGAGATGGGATTGAAACCTAATTATACTTAAAAGCAGTGGCAGAGTAGGGATGAGCATAAGTAAGTATTTGGGTTTTTTTCAAAGATGGTCCCCATTCTTGAATTACTCTAAATGACAATGGTCCAGTGGTAACAAGCTAGCTTTATCTGACAAAATTTGCCAGAACCGACAGGACCTTCCATGGAGCCAACATTACTTCTAGACAGCTGAGTGGCACAATTTTTATACAACAGTTCCACAAGCACAATTTATTAAATGACAGCAATACAGGACAAATCACTATGATTTTTGTTTGTTTAACCAGTTTTTTGCTCCTCCAAGAAAAATAGTCCCTTCCAAACGTACCCAGTTAGCTGTTGCTAAGCACCTCAATGAGCATAACATAGAAAAGAACAAGCCTATTGTCATTTTACATACATGCAACCAAATTAAATATTGTCCAGTACAGAAGTCACTGTTTATAATTTATGCTGATCACCTGTTGAATGGGGTTTCTTGGTCACCGTGACTTGGGCACAGTGGCTAGTTAGCATGCTAGCAAATGGGCTTTGGCAAACTTCACTCACTTTTTCAGCATTTACAATGAAATAAAGAGTTGATCACCACAAATGTATTATGGTGGGCTAATCAAGACAATAATTCAAATTGTAGCTTGTCTAATTGGTTGTAAACAGACATGAAATATCTTGCAGATGTTTTAACAAGAGCAGGATTTCCAGGTCAGAGGTCCATCTCTTTTCATACAGTACTCACTGTTGCCAACTCTCACTCTTTAGGAATAAATCTCACTCTTTTTCCCTCTCTCTCACTCCACAAACCCTATTTATCACTCTAAAATGAGGAAATTACTGGCAATATTGTATTGATTTTCTTGAGATTTTTTCCCACTATAAGAGCTCTCAAGGCAGGATAAGCAGAGTTAACATGTTTTAAAACTCATTCTGAGGTAAATAAGTGTATGCCTTGAAAAAATTAACTGTTTATTTGTACACCTGTACGCTCATTCCACCCCTACGCCTCAGTCTCCCCCTTGCACTATTCCCTCTAAATCTCACGCCAAGCTTTTCTGAAAAGTTGGAAACTCAGTAGTACCCCACTAAGGTATCCAGCACAGTATTACAATTCTCACATACTGTATCTATAAGAAGCCACTGATAGAGCCGATAGAACTGACGTTAAAGTGTCTGTGACACGATGTAGGAACTATGGATCAATATTCAGTATGAATTTATCTTCAGTCATCCACATAGTTGGTTCTATTGAATCCGAACGCTAAATAAGTGGAAAAATATTTCTAAGTGAATTCAAATTTAGCGGCGTGTTGCACTAATGCGATATCCTGAGACGCGCCTCGTTTCCGGATATGACGTCATGATGAGAGTTTCCTCTCGACTGATCCGTGTGCTGTCAATGTAAACAAGCTGATTAGCTTCTATATCAGCGAAGAAATGCCAAAACATTGCGTGGTGGCTGGGTATTCTAATTGCTTCAGTGAACGCATAAGCCTGTTCGCATTCCCAAAAGATCCAGATCTTCTTAAAAAATGGGCAAAGCAAGTACAAAGAACAAGGGACAAATGGCATCCAACACCATCTTCTGTACTCTGTAGCGATCATTTCACTGCAGACAGTTTTGAGGAGGCGCCTGCTGTACAGGAATCTTTAGGCTTGAAAGTTTTTTACAAACGGGTTCTAAAACCGACTGCCATACCTACGGTTTTCAAATGAAAACCAACAGCTCAAGATGATATCAACATATCAAAACAGCGCAGAGAAGCAACAGTGTCAAAACTCGCCCGGAAAAGAGTTTGTGAAATTGTTTTTTTTTTCCCCCACATAAGGCAATCCTGATTTTATTATATTTTTTCTGCCAATAGTAAAATCCTCCCCTATGAATTTTGAAGCCAAGTGTTGACTTTACTCCAAATGGAATGACTTTGTGTTAAAAAATGTTATATTACTTTTTTCAGTTTTCATTTTTATAAATCTCATTTCCTACCGAAACTGAATATCTGAGCATTTTTTTTTTATTTCCCCGACCACCCGATCAGGGAAATCTAGATCTATCTGTATATTACCATTCAGTGTTTTGGAGGTGACCGATGTCCATCTCTAACCCTTCACCGTCGGACCCTTCATCCTCTGAAACGTGCGAGTCATCTTCGCTTCCTGAACGATATGGTTCAAATAAATAGGGTTGCAGTCCTTCGTTAAAACCAACTCGCTCTTCTTCATCACTCGATCCTGCTTCTTCCTCAAAAACTATTGACAAATAGCTCAAATCTTCGCTGAAATCGCTCACATCTTCTTCCGCTTCAGTGTACTCAGCCATGCTTGTTTACATCTTTGGTTCACCTCATTATGTCACAAAATGGCGGCGGTGTTTGACCCAATTTCAACAAACAAACATTGCAATCGTCTGCATCACGATGTAATTTATGGTAGTATATGGAAACAAAATTTTATTGAATTTTTTTGTCTACACATAATAAAAACACAGTAGTTCTTCTTTCTAATGATGTCTTGGTTGAATTATGTCACGGACTCTTTAAATAACAATAAGTAATTAACAGTTACTATAACACCTGTGAAGCGGAGTGATGCATATCCAGTGAAAGGTCAGAGTGCAATTCTCTGGATTTTAGTAACCCCTGGAATCCCTATCGTCCAATCAAATTTCTCTGTCAGAACTAACTGTTGTATAATAGCATTTAAATCTACTGCACAACTCTTACAGTTATGGTTTTCTGTACCAAGTTTTTCTATTTGGGTGGCAAACATCTTCTAGCCGCATCACTGCCACCTTCCAATATTTGAATGTAAAATCATGTACATTCCAATTACATAGCAGGGTTATCCCAAAATAACAAAATATTTTACATCAGAGGCCATCTTTAATCACACCTGTCGTGTCAACCAGACCGCTTTTAAAAAAGTATCTGAGATGAAAAATTAGAGAGTTTTGCACGAAGACGCTTTAGAATGTACTTAAATAGTAAGCAGATAGAGAGATACCTCAAGCTTGACTACGCAAGTTTGATTACCTCCATCTTGCATAAGAATGTTTACCTGGTAGTGTGGGATTGACATTTATTGTGAAATGCCGCCATCGGGCTTCCTCATGCCCGGACGACCCCACATTGTATGGTACATGTGGTATTACAACCTGTTCCATAATAAAGCTCCGTTCCAGTGCAACCTCCTCGTGCGTCTCCTTTTATACCAAGTTTGTGGACATAACATTTGGCGACTGAGGATTAACAAATGGAGGCGTGCATTACATCATTGTGGCCTTTCCTGGAGCTTTCTGGTGAGCCGCCGGTGCCATGGCCCAACTGGTTGGAGGCCTTCAAAACCTACATCATGGCTCTGAACCTGGAGAAGCTGGATGAAGTGAGGACACAAGTGCTGCTTGTCTACAACCTAGGCATGGAAGGTCAAAGAGTTTTTTAAATGCTTGGTCCGACGGACTGTTATGAAGAGGCTATCGAGATGCTAACTAGCTACTTTGCTAAGTTCAAAAACGTGGCGTGGTACGTAAAAACTTGCCACTGTGAATGAAAAGCTAAGCTAGCTAACTCCACACCCTATGGAGACGGCATAAACATCGTGGGCCCCGAAGGTTGGTCAGGACTGCAGCGTGTAGTGAAGTTAGACGGCGTGAGTGTGCCCATGATAAATGAATGGCTCAGAGGCTCACCCCCCAGCGCCCTGATGCGGTGAAACTACCAGACAACGGGTGCTCCGGTGCTGGCAGGAACGTCACATTTGCAATGCAGTACGGCGAAAAAGTGATTCCAGTGTTTCGGTTCCAGGTGACACGCCGGGGTGAAAATCTTATCGGGTGGCATTTATTCAGTGAACTGGGATTTACTTTCACAATCGGCAGGCAGACGATCAGCGTCCCAGGCCCAGTTCACCCAGGCTTGGCGGACGTGGGTGCAGCCGAAGAGCACAGTGTGGACGGCGAACGTAACACAGAGAGTGGATATGGCACAGACGGTGAAGACGACATGGAGAAAGGGCAGAGACTGGGCTCGCCTCCGTCCCTCGCACAGCCAGAACCAAAGCTGGAGGAGAGGGAGCCCGGGTTTGACGGGACCAGTGCCGACGAGGTATTTATGGACAGCACTGACATCGAAGCGTCCGCTCCGCGCTCTCAGGGGGAGAGCTGCCAGGAAGGGGGCCCGGGCATGCAGGGGGCCATGACGCACAGCGACAGCAGAAAAACACGGACGCAGCGCATGACGCGGCACAGCAGAGCACTTCAGACGGCTCAGTGGAGGAACTGGACAACTTCAGTGCTCAGGCAGAGTTTCAGCCGGTGATGGGTGAGGGGTCTGCTGCAACAATGGTGACTGCTGAACCACCACGGGGTAACGAAGGCGCCAAGTTGAAGGAGGGCACAGAGCTGGCAAACGCACAGAGGCACATCAAACCAAGTAAGGTGCCACTACAAGTCATGGACTGGGTTTGGGTTTACGCCGGCGGGAGGCCGGGACGGCGACTGACTGGGCCACAGCCAGTGAAACAATGGCCGCCACTGAGGATTGTGGTGAAGCTGGGAACAGCGTGTTTTCGGCTGATGGACGATTCGGTTTGGCACGTGAACAAACTGCGGCATGTCTGGGCAGCGGCTCCAGGCGGCGAGGCTCCATGGGAGTCAGCTGCCACAGCGTGGGACCCGGCGGCATGAAGATTGGCCCCGGGGGTCCGACAGCTCCGGGGAGGTGGCCGCCACGAGCGCATTTCAAAGCTCCAGGGAGGAGGCCACCATGAGCCTGCTCCAAAGCTCCGAGGAGGAGGCCACCACGGGGCCGCCTCAAGACCCCCAGGCAGGAATATTCCTCTCGTGGAAGACTGTAAGGAAAAAAATAAAAACTGAAAGACTTTGTAGGCAGGAGCACGACCGGACTGTTGAAAAAAAAAAAAGTGTCAGAATAAACCACTTTGCCGTGCGGGCTGTGTGGCAGTCTGGTCCTAGCCTTAGTTTGACTTGTTGTTTTATGGTTATGTTGGGGTTTGTGTTCCAAATCTGGGTGGGTTTAATTGGCTGTTTCCTAATTTTGTAAAGGGGGTGAGAATGTGGGATCGACATTTATTGTGAAGTGCGGTCTGATGACGCTGCCTTCCAGTTGCGTCATCACACCACCCTATATATCGGGCGTCCGCCATTTGGGCCTCCTCTTGCCCGGACGACCCCACACTGTATGCTACATGTGGTATTACAACCCGTTCTATAATAAAGCTCTGCTCCAGTGCAACCTCCTCGTCCGTCTCCTTTTATACCAGGTTTGAGGGCATAACAGGTAGTTTGCTGTGACAGAATGTAAAAGGAATTGAAAAGTGTCTAAAATGACATTATGTCTCCTTTCAAACCTAACCCATTTAGTTAGGACGTTCGGACTTTTCAGTTTGGTTCGGACCAAAATTTTAGGTGTGAAGTCTCCCCCAAACCACAGTCCTGACCAAAGAGCTGAAATTAGGTCCAGCAAAAAGAGGTGGTCTTGATCCGGATCAAAGTGAATCTTGGTCCGGTTTGTTTAGAGTGTTAAAGCAATTTTTAGAAAGGTTTGGACTTTTGGATTAAACTCAGGTAATTAAGGCAACAGCTAAGAGGGAAAATGAGCTGTGGCAGCACTCTGAGAAAGTAAATATGGTCATTAGTGGCATAAATAGCAACTTGGAAAAAAAATCATTAAAATGCAGAAACTTACCAGATATTTTCAGAGAGGATGCAACAGTTTTGTTTGTTTTTTTTTTGGGGGGGGGGGGTGAGCAATGCCACCTGAAAATCATCACAGCAAATGAGAAGGACAAATATCCTTTTTAATGAAGACCTGGATAATATTCTAGCCTCATGAAATTAGTTCACCAACTAATATGATGGAGTCTTCCCTGTGGAGTCACAGATGTGCCCACTACTGCAGAAAACACCTTGGAGGGCGACTACCTTGTTTGCTAAATACCGGTCTGTGCTAACAACGCAAACGCCATCCTGACAACAGGGCATCGCCATGACAACAAGACGCTGGCGTGACACATAAAGTTGTTTGGTTCGCATGGGAAAAAAAAAAAATATGCAATGCTTAATGAAAATTTGTGCTGCTCCAAAAAAGTACCAAACTGCAGCTGATCTATCAGGCCTGTAGACGCACCTGTCCGTCTCGCTGCAGAGTCAGTGTTTAAAGCTGCTAACATTACTAGCAGCTAATGTTAGCATGCAGAGAGGAAAGACGGGACCAGCAGCAAATAGATTCTTATTAAGAAGCCATTTATTGACAATTTGCCCTTCTCCAGAGCTTAAGATGACAACACAACCCAAATGCCATCTGTGTAAGTAACTCAGCCAAACTTAGTAAGTTTTTTGAGGTATTTGTCATCTTATTAAAAAAAAAAAAATACTGGTAAATGTGGCTGATCATAGGATTCAGCAGAAATAGTTGGTTAGGCATTCAAACAATTATTGGTAACACGTAAGAAATGACTGAGTTTTCTGTGGCTGTTTTATCTCTATGTGCATCACTATATGCAGCCGCATGCAGTGACATCAGTGCCTCTGACTAAACTGCAATACATTACAAGTGAGACTCTGCTGTACATTTTATCATGCATATTTTTCTGTTGTTCCCCCCCCCCCCTCTCTTAGTTAAATTTTACAGTTATCCTAAGTGCTGGTATAGTGTGTCATCCATTATATGAGCCACCTGAAAAAGATTACAACTAAAATATACTACTGTAAACTAAAAAGCATCATAAATACACCACAAACGGACACCAAATGCTTTCAAAAACTATCCTGCGGTATTGGGGTAGCAATGTGACTTTTTTTTTGTTGCTCTCCACATGATCTTTTGTACAGTGACAAACAAAAATCCACAGCCATGGGAAAAAAGAAAGGGGGAAAAAAAATGGCTCATCTTTTTGTTCTGAGACACCCACACTCGCAGTAGTCTCTTCAATAATCGCATGAATAACACAAAGCGTCGGTGCTCCACTGAAAGGCAGCCATGTATCCCTAGGAGATTTAACAGTGGTGACATGTGTAAGCTCAATGCATACAAAATATTGCTCCACCATTCTGTCTCTTTTTCTGTTCTTTCGCCTAGCCTTTTTTCTTCCCCTTCTGCCGTGTTTGCCTTCCATGGCGCCTGCCCATAGCATCATTTCACAACACTCAGCAATTCAGAGTGGTCTCATTATTAGTATTTCTTCAGTAGCTTTGTAGCTAAAGTAATCGCACTTACGGCTAATGTATTCTGCATACACCGAGACTGACTGCCGCTATCAAAGGACTTGCCTGAACAGCAGTAATAACTGGAAAATTATTTCTGATAGCCTGAAACAATCTTCCAAATCATCACAGAACTTTATTAAAATAATATCAAATCAAATTAGCCAGCGTCCCCCTGTAATGAATTAAGTAAAGGGTTATGCCAGCATTAATCCCATCATGCTCGGAGGCATGGGGGCGGTGGGAGCGTTTAATAAACTAGTCAGCCCCTTCAAGCAGTGGGGCTAGCCTTGGATCCGCCATCCACCCTGATGCCCGCTCTGATGGGGGAAACACATCAAAAGACTTCCTCACGCTTCCCTCTTCCTCACTCCTCTCTCCCCCATCCTCTTTTTCTCTCTCCTTTTTTTCTTTCCCATTCTCCCTCAAACTATCTTCAAACCTCCCTGTGTCTTTCTAAATAATCTGTCGCTCCTTTTTCCTCCTCCTCTTCCAGTGCTCCATTGTGCCCGTGGCTGAGATTATTCATAAGGGGGTGAATCTTAGTGGAATCTCAGTAGACTGGTGATAAGTGGTGGAGCCCTTTGGGACGTCTTCGCCTGTCCTCCCGAGCGGTCTATTCTTTCAAGCCGACAGAGAGAGAGAAAGAGAGAGAGGAAATCAAATAGGCCACTCTTTAGGCATGTGAAGACAGAGGTATTTGGGATGCAACTGTGGCCAGAAATCATTGAATAGCCAAGAAGAAGCTTTCAGAGTCAAGTATCTAATTACTGCTTGAATGTGAGGAAGAAAGATGGAGCTGCAGTCTTCACTTTGAATCAAAATTCACACAAAGGGCAACATGATTTGAACTCCAGCTGGATGTTTCTCTTTGAGCTTGCCCAACAAAGCAAGTGCATGGTGATGATGTCTCTAATAGACCAGGCATCAGTTGTACTATACACAGTAGTTCATACAACAGGCCTACATACATACATGCATGCATGCATACAGAGAATATCATGGTACCAAAGCATTCAAAGGTTTTACAAGAATTTTTAACTAGTGACAATCTCACCCACTACATTGCTGTGTCGATGAAAGACCCATGTTTGGCAGGACCAATTTATATCAGGGCAACGTTAAGAGCATCTCACTAGGAAGTTGTCCTTTCTTTCACATAGCACACCACACTGCCAGTTCTCTGTGACAATGGCAGTGAGTTGATGAAAACTGATTGAGAAACTAAGAAAATTAGGATATAGGCTGCGTGTCCACAGAGAGCATTTTTTCCCACTTGTTGCATCTATTTTCTGTTTACTTCCTGTGTAGTCCAGCATTTGTGCTCAATGCCCTCGGCCCAAAAACACTGTCAGTGGTGAGCATTTTTTGTTGCTATGCCGAGTGATCAAAGTTGGAAAAAAAAAAAAATCAACTTTTGGAGCGCAACATCACTCACCAGCTGCTCAGAATTGGGCTAAACCGATACCATGATAAATATTTAACATCAAAAGCTTGGAGGTATGCATGTTTTCTTACCAATTTTATGTGGATTAATGTAGTTCGTGGAGAGTTTCAGTGTAAAATGTGCAAAACACCGATGGCAAGCTGTGCGTGAGAGTTCAGATGGTTGCTAGGATGCAGAGCTGAGACCTTTTTTTAGGACCACCTGTAAAACACTCGGAAAAATAGGTCCAGAGCATTTTTATGCGCTTGGTGGACACGCAGCCTTATACTCCGACCAGCGTTTCAGTGTTATCCCTTATTTATGGAGGCACTTATTTTAATGTCAAGGTAAGCCAAGGCAAGGCAAGTTTATTTGTATAGCACATTTTGTGTACAAGACAATTCAAAGTGCTCTACATAAAAACATTAAAGCATTAGAGCAAGTTGCAAAAAGAATACATAAGAATTTAAAAGCAAACTCAAAAGTGAATTAAGAGAAACAAAAGCAGGCTAAAATAGAATACGACAGAAATAAAAATTTACAGTGCATTGTAGGAGATTGACAATTGTTCTACTGAAAGGCTGCTGCAAATAGGAGAGTTTTTAACCTGGATTTAAAGCAGCTGAGAGTTTCAGCAGCCCTGATGCTATCTGGGAGTTTGTTCCATATGTGAGTAGCATAAAAACTAAACACTGCCTCACCATGTTTGGTTCTAACTCTGGGCACAGATAGTAGGCCTAACCTTGATGACCTGAGGGCTCTGGGTGGTTCATAATGGACCAGCAGATCTGAAATGTATTTTGGCCCTAAACCATTCAGAGCTTTATAAACCAAAAACAGTATTCTGAAATCTATTCTTTGACAGACAGGAAGCTAGTGTAAAGATTTGAGAACTGGAGTTGTATGATCTACTTTCTTGGTCTTAGTGAGGACTTGAGCTGCAGTGTTCTGAACCAACTGCAGCTGTCTGATGGGACTTTTTAGGGAGAGCAACTTCCAGCTAGATATTCGGGATGGCAAGTTTGTTTGATAGCCACGTTTAATGACATCTCCATAGGTTGAAGGAAGGTGGGTTAAGGAGCTGATGAAGCTGAAATGAATCCCTTAAAGTGACATTCTGCCAAAAATCAAGTTTTTTTCTTGTTAACATGTCTGAAACATGGTTTTCATGACTTACAAGACATATCAAGAACGAAATCACACAAATGTTCCATGTGTCTGCTTTTTACTTTAATGTTTTACCTAAGCCCCGCCCCCTCAAAAAAGGCGAGTTGAAACAGAGCATTTTTGGTGACGTAGATAAGTACAGCTGCTGGCACGTGAGTAGTGTTCAGCCAATCGGGACTCTCTGGTCGAAATGAAGTTAGCCTCCAGCCAGTTAGCATTTTTGGGCTAGTGGCTTTGAAAACTTGACCCAAATAAATATGGGTTTTATCATTAAACTGCTTTTAAGGACTGATGCAATTTCAGTCATTATCCTGGGCCACTGTGCATACAATTGGGCATGTCCTTCAACTCACAATACTCATAATTTCCCCCCCATTCTGGCAGGATACAAACAGTATCTTTTGATACATGATGGAGACACATGAGCATTTAGGGAGACAAAACAGGACAAAAAAAACATTCCACAGGACTAAATGAATGTTCAAAGAGACATTTTCTTGATGCTCAGTGTGAAAATCAAAAAGATATTTAAAGAAAGTCTGACTGAAGCTAATAGCCTATAACAAGCCTAAAACACACACATACACAACTAAAACGTGGAAAAAAAAAATTAAATTGTTCCCCAAAATTAGGAGTCTCACAGCCAATATGGCATGTGCGACAGTGGCGCTATGATTAATAAGGCCCCCACCAGCAGCAGCAGCGGCGGCGGCCTTACTTCTTACAATTTCACCCACATTCATTCCTAAACTTCCTATCTCCTCCATCTCTGTGTGTCTCTGACACCCACAACCGCCAGCGCCACTCCTCATAAAACTTTCTGGACAGGATTCACGGGCCCTGTTGCTACACGGCAGCCGAGGCCTGGGGGAGGGTTGGGTCACTGTGTGTCATACGGGCGGAGGTAAGATAGCATCTCCCTGTAGCAAAAGCACGGATGGCAGACAGAGTGAAGTCAGCTAACGTTTGATGTAGGGCACTGTCCATGGGGCTGTGCAGCGGGCCAGATGTGAAGGGCTATTCAAATTCTTCATATGTCAAGGCATGTCTTGATAATCGCTGCATCTTGGGAATCAGTCAGTGCATAGCCCCTGTGAGTGTGTGTGCGCCCTGATAGGGATCATCGATACGCCCCCTACACCAACACCCACCTCCTCATCTCTGTCTCCATGTGTGAGAAAGTATGGGCGAGAGAGAGGGAGAGGGAGGGGGTCACTATGCTATTTCCCCTCAGGAGCGTTTGTCCTGTGCCATCTGGCACCCCGTGAGCGTGGGCACGGGAGCAGGAGAGGGCGTGTGTGTGCGTGTGGTTTGCTATCTCAATATTACGTTATCTGCCTTGTGTACAACGTAATATTGGGATAGCAATCATATTTGTTTGTATGATCACTTTCATTAATTCAGCATCCCCTGTTTCCTCGTTTTTATTTACCCGTCTTTACCCCTCCCCTTTGTACAAATCCCAGACCCTGATGGGAAAGTGGATTTTTTTTCTGTGAATGGATGACCCCCTTCTTCCTTCACAACTTTTCCCCTTCTTTCTCACATATTCTTCTTTCACTCTTCCCCCCCCCCCCTTCCACGCCACTGTCACCCCTCCCCTCCTCATTTCCTATTACTTCCCACCATCTTCCCCCTTTCTTTTCACATTACAGATTTTTTTCTCCTCTGCATGTGATGCATGGCAACAGCTCGGCCAGCTGATGAGGGCCAGTTAGAGATAGCACCCAACCTTGACACCCGCAGCTGCAGTCCACACACAGGCACACACACAGAAACACAGAGGAGGGGGGGGGGGATTGGGGGCATTGCACTATGTAAAATAATCACAATACATTTACATTCATTGTGGTGTGGATTTGTTGCTATAATAAGGCTAGTGCAATCATGAATATTCACACACACTTTAAGCAATTATGATAATCAGCATTATTTCTTGCCTCACCGCTATCTGTCAGAGGAGGCGGCAGCAGAGGCGAGAAAAGTAGGTTGGGATACTCTGCAGTTTTACACTCTTGAAATCATATTCCATTTTTCTTTTTTTTTTTCCTGCATCCATTGCACTTTTTTCCCCTCTTTGTCCTCCTTGCATTGCTCCCTGGTATCTTTGTTTCTCTGCTCTTCTAAAGTCTCCTTCTTGTCATATTTTACTCTTTTCTTCTGTGCTAAAGTCCATTGTGCTGTATAAAGAGGCGGGGGTACCATCCTGGAGTGAGAATGGCCCCTGGGTGCTACAGTACTGGCAACGGAGTTGGTCTAATCTTCCGGGTCAGGCCTGGTGCTTTCATCTTCTCTCACTTGGAGCTCCTTGTGTTTGATGTGAACTTAGCCCAGGAATAAATGTTCCTTTCTTCTCCACTAACCTGGCCCTGCAGTAGGGGAAAGCACTTTGTTGTTATCCTAAGAGCCAAACAATGCTGGAAGGAGTGCAAAAAAACAAAAAAAAACAACCCTTAATGAAAGGCTTTTGATCCATGCTGATATTAAAGCGAGAACCTTGAGAGACAGAGAGTGTGAGTGAGTAAAATAAAGGAAAGTGCAGGAATCGCAGAAATCAAAATGCAAATTGCATCAGAATGGATAGACAGACTTTTTTCTTTAATTCACGTCCTTTGAAATTAATTGTTTTGAATTTCCTTCCATTTGTTTCAAGTTCGAGAGAGACAGAATAAAGGAGTGAGCTATTTTATTGCACAAGTGGAGTTTAAATGAGCACACGAAGCCTTACAGGGTTTTAATTATTAAATTTTCTCAAGTCTGCAGCATGCAAAACAATTTTGCTGCTCCCCAGAATTAAAGTCAAAAGTGTATCTGTGTCATGCGTGTCAAGACTTATGTAAGCTACTTTTCTGCATGTACAGTGTGTGTGAGCACCACTGCTCTTCCAGCCTGGTCCTATATGGTTTGTGTCTACTGGATCTACGCTTCCTATTCAGTGTATGTGTGAAACGCAATGCAAGGCAGTACGGCACGTTACGAGCTGAGATGGGACCAGTGGCCCATAGCTATCATTTACATAATGTTGGATTTTTTTTTTTTTTACTTTAGCCAAGCAAGGAATATGTCAGCTGCAGTGATGTGCCGAACATTTAAACCAGTGACTGTTGATGTCAAATAACTGAATAATTAACTGCCTTCTTGTTTTCCACCTCAAATGTTCATTGAAGCACCTTTCGCTGGCTCAAAAGTGTCATTGACCACTATGAACTCAAAAGTTCATAGTGGTCAAATTTGACCCCCTTGTGAACCCGTGTTTTTCAGCCGGGGGTGCCTGAATGTTCAGGTGCATGGACTCTGTAGGCACCCATGCAAAATCATGGCAAATTATTTTAAATTTTTTTTTGACAAATTAAGAAATGAAATTAGAAAATTTCTAAATACTAATTATCTGTTAAAGGCGCAGTGTATAAAAACAATAACATATTTAAAGTTATGTTTCTCTTACAATCCAATTGCTTACAAATGAATTGTCCATAATTTTCTAAATGAATTGTTATGTTTTATACCTATAATTGTGACGGGTTCATGTACACTAAGGGACTTCCATATTTACACCACCTTTCTACAGTAGCTCTGAAAGGACAAACAGCCCCTGTGTGCCCAGTGAAGAGAGGAAAAAATACAATTACATTGTTGAAATATTCACCTAGAGTGTAGTCATCTAGATCCAGTCACAGATGAAGACATATTTGGCAGTTTATGTCTGAAAGAATTTTCCACCTCATGGCCACTGTCCATCCACAATCGATCTTAGAGGGGGAAGGGTGGCTGGAGGGCATTTAAGATCGTTGCTATCGCCAACTTGACTGCTAGATGTCAGTAATTGTTGGACACTGTATTTTAAATTTTTACCCCTAGAAGTGCTCTTGTTTTTCTTCAAAACACAGAGTCATGCATCAGGGTTGGGAAAATTCTTCTTGATTTTTAAGGGTGCAAGATTCATTATTTTTTCTTCTTCTTTCAGCTGCTCCCTTTAGGGGTCGCCACAGCAGATCATCTGCCTCCATCTTACCCCTATCCCTTGCATCTTCCTCTGTAACACCAACCCTCTCCATGTCCTCCTTCACTACATCCATGAATCTTCTCTGTGGTCTTCCTCTCTTTCTCCTGCCGGGCAGCTCCATCTTCAACATCCTTTGTCCAATATATCCACTATCCCTCCTCTGCACATATCCAAACCATCTCAGCCTTGCCTCTTTTACTTTGTCTCCAAACTACTCAATCTGAGCTGTCCCTCTGATATACTCATTTCTAATCCTGTCCCTCCTAGTCACAACCAATGAGAATCTTAGCATCTTCAACTCTGCCACTTCCACCTCCTGTCTTTTTGTCAGTGCCACCACCTCCAAACCATACATCATAGCAGGTCTCACTGCCGTCTTGTAAATCTTGACTCTAGCTGCTATCCTTCTGTCACAAATCACCCCTGACATTCATCTTGTGGTGATCCCGAGTTCGGTTCCACACTGTGCTCGGGTCTCCTGTTTATTTCCTTTTCTTCCATGTGTGTATTTAATTACGTTTTCGTTATTATGTCTGTGCTTTTATTTTGACTGCGCCGTGGCAGGACTTCCTGCTGTCAAATCTGTTCACGACCTGTCACGGCTGTCTGCACTTTGTTTTTTTATTTTTGTTGTTTTTTTTCCCCTTGTCCTGTCAGGCAGCTAGGCAAACAGAACAGGGATCTGTCACCCTTATTGTGCCAAAACAGATTTACTTTGCCAAGAGGAGTTTATACAGTACCTAACTGTGTTTTGCATATTGTTGTAAACTCCTCCTGTAATAACTTTTAATACTTTATTTTAATTATTTTACCCATGGAAGACCCAACAGGATGGGGAAGAGGGAAAGGAAGTGTGTGGAGGGGGAGAAGAAAAGGGAGGGGAACAGACAAAAAAAACAAACAAACCAACAGCTAAAACAAACAAAAGACAAACTGCTTCTTCCATCGAAGATGTCTTTACACGAGTCTGGTTTCCGCACCTGTTAAAGGAGAGACACTTGTGTGTGTATGTCTGCATGCATATATATGAGAATGCGTGCAAAATAAGTGTGTGCATGTGAGTGGTTTGTCAGGAAACATACGAAACGAAGGGCCGGTCGCAGCAGCTCTACCCCCAGGAACCCCGAGCAGGCAAGGCAGCGCCACCAACCCCCACAGGGCACAAACGTCCGAGGTCAGCAAGACCCCAGGAAAGCCAGGCATCCACCCTCAGAGGGACGATCAAGGGAGGCCAGGCTGCCCGGCTTCCGGCGTAGTGAGCCCATACCCCCAGACCCGCCCGCCCCCCCCCCCCCAGCAGAGCCAACGACCATCCCCGGCCCCCAGGTACCAGGAGGCCAGCGACCCCACCCCTAGGGGCAGAGACCAGCCTGCGCCCCCTGGCTCGAGCCCCCCCCCCCAGGCACCCCCACAGTGGGCCCACCCCAGCACCTCTGTCACACACCCCGGGGACCCCCATGCCCAAAGAAGTCCCCCCGCCTAGGGGAGCCCATGCTGCCGAGAGGCACTAGCCCCCTTAATCCAGCACCTCCCGACTCACAGACACACCCCTCCTCACACCTTCACACCCACATGCTCCCATGCGCACCCATATGCACTAACTCCCTCTCACTCACCCAGTCCGACCCATTCTCTCTCACTCCTGTACCCATTCAAACTCACCCCTCATTCACCCTTGTTTCATAAGGCGGCTGCGAAGCAGATGCAGCGAGCCTGAACACACACCAGTGCCTGGCAGTGACCAGGGAGACCACTGGCACAGGCCACAGAAGCAGACCCCCACCCCCGGCGTCCATCTGAGTGATCAATCAGCAGACCACCACAGGCACCCTGAGATGCCACCTGACATGCAAAGCGCTGCACAAAACCGACCCACCATCACCTCCTCCATTCATCACCCCCTCACTCTCACTTACGCTCATATTCAGCCCCCTTCTCACTTCCTTGGATGTATCTATATATTCAGTAGCACCCAGGGATTTTGACAACATGATAGGTCCCAGGCTCCCCACCAGGCCCCCATGCCCCCAGCAGGAGCAGGGCAACAGGGGTGGGGGAAGACTCCCACCCCCCTCTCCCCGCACAAAATATGGTGGGTGTGTGTTGGTTATATGATGTAATTGTGTGTAAATGTGTGGACTACCAAAGTGCAATTAAAATTGGGGGCATAGTGATTGGAGCACCGCTAGCCACTGCGATGGGCAGCAGGGGTCCCATCCCCCCCAAGCCCTCAGTGTCTAAAATGCAATTAAAATTAAGGTGAGTGCAGCCCCACCGTGCAGCAAAGGTATCCCCTTCACCAACACAGTGCGGCACACCCCCACCCCAAAGCCCTAAATGTAACCAAAAAGATGTATATTCCACCCAGAGTCAGGGGGAGGGGGAGGGTGGGAAATAAGACTGGGAGGTAGGCGGTCTAAAAGCGAGGCCGTCCCCCCCAGAAGCCAGCTTGCAGACTGGTTCATGAGGCCACCCACTGCCCCCAAATCCCAACCCAGGGCAAGGGCCACCAGTAGAAGTAGCCCAGGACCCACCAGCATCACGCCCCGGCACTCCCAGCACCACTAACATGATGGGGCAGCCATACCAATTTCCACTCATCTTACACACACGAACATGGACAACAACTGTCACAATAGTGAACAATAGGCCAGACCCACACGGCGCCCAACATGCCAGGCGACGCCCCCGAGTGCCCACGCAGGCTCATGACCACCAACCCCAGACGCATACCGACAGCCACAGGCCACCCTGCAACACCAGCCACCACGGAGCAACCAGATGGAAACACTTCCATCAACCCGTGCCAATGGCCCCCCAACCACCCCCAAGCACCAACACACACCCGACGCCAGTGACACCAGGGGCGATGCAACAAAGCACCTCACCCCGCAACACAACAACAGGGCGGCCGGGACAAGCAGGCCCCAAAATGCCAGCCCCCATGCCACTAGATGGAAAGCCCAACCCTACCCATACACACATCCTCCACCCCCCAGACATCCACCCACAAGTAACTGCTTCCATACACACACGTACCCCCACCCACCATCACACATGCCCACCTACACCCACACATAGCCTCACCTGCTCACTCAACACACACACACACTTCCGCATCCGCTCATACACAAGCCCCCCACTCACACCCACTCTCACACACATACACACACACACACACACACACACACATGCACACCCAGACCCGCAGACCCCAGTGGACGGGGAGGGCGACCCAGGATGCAGGCACCAACCCCAGGGTGCCACCAGGGTCCCAGGGAAAATAGGACCCCGCCGCGCAAGGATTCACCGGGGCCAACCTGCACTACCGGCACACACCCGTCCCTGGCCCAGGGGGGGGAACGCCCCCCCCCAGCACCAGGGGCCCAGGGCCAGACCCAGACCCCCCCCCCCCCCGAGAGGTGAGGCCAGCCAGCTGGGAGCCACAGCCCAACCCCCCCGGCCCACCCTGCAGCCCCCCCCAACCCCCCCCCAGGGCCAGACAAACGGCCACCCTGGAACGGGTCCCCCAGACACCCGCGGTCGGGGCGCAGCCAGCCGCCAGAGGTGCCAAGGAGAGCGAGCCACCACCTGCCACTCCTCAGATTATAGAATTAATAAGCGGGGACCAGAGAGAATTGATTTCCACCACTTGATTATTTGAGGAGGCTGACATTCTCTCCAGGCTAATATAATCCAATAGTAAGTTATTATAATAAGTCATGCATAAGTTATTTCTTGATTTCCAGTTCATGGAGAGAGTTTTCTTTGCGATGCATAAGGCAGTGAGAACCATGTGTGACATCCTTGCATCTATATTTATTTCACTTAAATCACCTAATATGCAAAGTGTGGGTGAGGGTGGGACACTATACCCAAGCCATGCTGACAAGTCCTCACATGTCTTCTGCCAGAACTTTTGAACCAGTGCACAGAACCACATAGCATGCATATAACTATCCGGGACGTTGCTGGTGCAGTGAGAGCAGATATTTGTGTAACTCGGGTCCATTTTGAACATCCTTTGTCCTGTGTAATGAATTCTATGTAGAATTTTATACTGTATAAGTTGTAAGTTAGAGTTTTTAGTCATCTTAAAAGTGTTTAAACATATTTGTGTCCAGAAACTTTACTATAAAAATAAAATTAAAAAAACTATAAAAATTTAATTAAATTAAGAACTAAAGAATCTGAAAAAAGATATAAAACATATAAAAATTAATTAACTGAAATAATACGAACTAGTAAAAAATTATACTATAGGAAAACGTTAAATGAAAATAAAAATAATATAAAAGGAGTCTGGGATATATTAAACAAATTAAGGAAAAATGGAACTAAGAAAATTATATATCCAGAGTATTTTACTGATAATTGTGGTGATATTTATGATAAGAATATGGCAGTAAATAAAATGAATAAATTTTTTTTAAATGTTGGGCCAGAGTTGGCAGCAAAAATTCCAAATCAAGGAAGAGACACCGTGAGTGAGACTTTGATTGGAAATAACCCTCGGTCAATTTTTCTTACAGTGGTGGATGAACTAGAGGTAAAATCTGTTGTTGAAAAGTGTAGAAATAAATTATCTACTGATTGTGATGGTATTGATATGGCACTAATAAAAAGAACTGTTGATGGTATATTAAAACCATTCACATATATTTGTAATTTATCATTTCAAACTGGCTCATTCCCGCAGAAAATGAAAATAGCAAAAGTAATACCATTATTCAAGCAAGGAAATAAACACCAATACACAAACTACAGACCAGTATCACTTCTCCCATAATTTTCAGAGATTCTGGAAAAACTTTTCAACAACAGATTAGAAAACTATTTAAATAAACAAGATGTGCTGAATCAGAACCAATATGGGTTTAGAGCCAAGAGTACAACATCGTTGGTGATAATGGAAGCAACAGAGGAAATAATAAATGCATTAGATCAAGGAAAATATGCATTTGGTGTGTTTATAGATTTTAGAAAAGCATTTGATACAATAAATCATTCAATACTTCTTAATAAATTGCAAATGTATAGTATTAGGGGAATGGCTCTGAAATGGGTTACAAGTTATCTATCTGAGAGACAACAATTTGTGAAGATGGGAGAATATCTGTCTGGGTGTATGGGAATTGCCTGTGGGGTCCCCCAGGGGTCAGTATTGGGCCCCAAATTATTTAACATATATATAAATGATATATTCCAAGTTTCTAAATTATTAAAAATAATATTATTTGCTGATGATACTAATATATTTTATTCTGGAAATAATTATAATCAACTAATCCATACTCTAAATAATGAATTAAATAAGCTTAAAAAATGGATGGATTGTAATAAATTATCACTAAATATAGATAAAACTAAGGTAATGATATTTGGTAATTGTAAAAATAAAGAAGATATACACATTCATATAGATAATGTAGTTATTGAAAAAGTTAAGGAGATCAAGTTTTTGGGTGTAATACTGGATGATAAAATTAGTTGGAAACCACACTTCAGATACATACAAAATAAAGTTGCAAAAAATATTGCAATTATAAATAAAATTAAGCAGGTCCTAGATTATAAATCACTTCATATTTTGTATTGTTCATTAGTACTTCCATACTTGACTTATTGTATAGAGGTTTGGGGTAACAGTTATAAAAGCAAACTTAATTCATTGTTAATATTACAAAAAAGGGCAGTCCGTGTTATACACAAAGTCGGGTACCTCGAACATACTAATTTATTGTTTTTACATTCGAAGTTATTGAAATTATGGGATCTGGTTCATTATTACACAGCACAATTAATGTTTAAAGTTAGTAAAAACCTCTTGCCACACAATTTACAAAATCTTTTCAGGGAGAGAGAAGGGAAATATAATTTACGGGGGAATACAAAATTTAAAATGCACTTAGTAAGAGCTACACGGAAGAGTTTTTGTGTGTCTGTGTGTGGGGTAAAATTGTGGAATGGGTTGGGGGAGAAACACAGGCAATGTCCAAACATCCACATATTTAAATCAACATATAAAGAAATGATTTTTGAGCAGTATGAGAATGAAGGGCAGTGATGTTACATTGTGTCTTCAGTGAGGGAAGGTTGTTGTTGTGTTATGGTGATTGTGAAGGTGATGGTGTTGTCTGTGTTTGTATTGAACATGCCAGAAGTGTATGTTTATTGTTGTTATAATATTGTTGGATGTTGGTATTGTTGTCAATATGGACTGTCATTGTTGTGTCATTTTTGTTGTATAATTTGACTATGGGTGTATTATGGTGAATGTGGTTGTGGGATAATGATGATTATGAGTAATACTGTAATTTGTTGGGTATGGAAAAGGGGTGGGACTATATAAGTGTTGGCTTCTTCCCACTCCTTTTGAACATTTTATTTTTGGTTTGTTTTTTTGTTGTGTTTTGAACTCTCTTCTTTCTTTCTTTTTTTAAGAATGTTCAAATAAAAATCAATGTTAATGTCAATGTCAACTTTCCTCCTTATTAATCAATAAGTCTGTCTCCCATTTTGATATTGGAGGAGATACGGACTCATCCAGCTTTGATAATAGTCCATGTATTTTCAATATCAATTTAGGAGAACGGAGATTTAGAAACTCTGCCACCTTAACTGGTACCTCTAAATCTGTCTGATTAAGATTAAATCTTGCTTTTATTATAGATTTAAGCTGTTGATATTCAAAATACTCTTTATCACTGATGTGGTACTGTGACACTAGTGCTGTCTGCGCTTTGTAATTACGTTTGCTCCACACCTGTTTGTAGTTCTAGTTTCTGTCCCCTATTTAAGATCGCCAGCTAGACTTAGTCTTTGCTGTGATCTCATCAACCTTAGACTGGAGTCCCTACATCCGGCTTCAGTCTCGCTTCAGCGTCAGGTTTCGCCCTTGCTACATCATTTGTAAGTGTTTATTCTATAGCGTCAGGTTTCACCCTCGCTACTCTCTTATGTAGGTGTTGGTGCTATTTATTTGTGTTTCACATTTAGCGTATGTGTTTTGCCCCACGTGGCTCATTATTTTGTGTTTTCTGTTAATAAACAAGCAAACTCACTGTTGGCATTTGTTGCCTCATTTATGCCCTGAAAGGGGCAAACACGACAGTATTGTAGCCAAGTGAGGTGCCAGCCACAGTAAGTTTTGTTTTTGGCTCTGTTTTTTTCCCTTTACCGGGTGCCTGCATTTCTTTTTCGGGAAGAGGTTATGGCATCATTCAGAACATGGTATCCTATGAGCCTGGACTTTGAGCTAGTCCAGGCTCTGATGGAGATTGATGATATCCCGGCCAATGTTCGTTCGTTCGCCACCTCCAAAAATGCTTGTTGGTACCTGGACCTCGTGGAGGCAGCTGTCAAATGCCATCCTCGCCTTGCTGATCATGCTGAGGGCAGGGAGAGGATGGCTGAAGTACTGGCGCTTCTTCAGAAGAACAGGAAGTTGGACCAGAAACCCTCCAGGAAGCCCAAGAGGGGGCCGATGGGAAAGCACTCTCGTTCCTCGGCTCTCTACGAGGTTTCTACCACAGTTCCAGCTCCAGTATCTGCTGCGCTGATAGACCATCTTCCTGCGCAGCAGAGGAGGAGGGCAGCCAGGGGTCCCAGTGAAGAGGAACAGTGGGCGGCTGAACTCATCAGGGGCCGTGTGGCTGAAGCACGCTCTTCCTTCCACCCCATTAAGGTTCTTAAGAGCGTAGTAGCTGCTGTTAGACCGGTGGAGGCTAATCCTGGGCTGAACAATTTTCCTGAGTTTGCCGAGCTGCTGGCTTTAATTTCAACGCAGCAGTGGCGTTTTCCTAATTTAAATTTAGCCTCGCCTCTGTGGTGTAATCTAAGTATTACATATGTGGAGCCACTAGGGGGCGACACAGACCGGATGTTGTCAGGTGTACAACAGGACAGATAATAATATGGCAGAGTTCGTGTGTTAATGTGTTGCAGCCAGTCGATAAAGGAGGCTCCGTGTTCACCCAAAGCAGCAGTCTTTATTTATAAAAGAACCCAACACAACATGGTGTCAGAAGTTGGTGCGCTTTGAGGTGAGAAAAGTCAGCTTTGCAACCGGCTAGCGGCTATGCCAGACGAAGTTCAAAGAGCTGCAGCTGCGCCAATTGATCCAGTAATGGCGGCGGCTACTCCAGCGGCAACCTTCACCATTAAACCACCGGAGCCCTTCGACTTTGCGAAACCCCAAGAGTGGGAAAAGTGGATAAGACGTTTTGAGCGTTTTAGACTGGCAAGTAACCTGAATAACTCATCTGAGGCGAACCAAGTAAATACACTGGTTTATTGCATGGGAGATGAGGCTGACGACGTGCTAAGAGGGCTCGAGCTAACGAGTGTGCAGCGCCAGCAGTACAATGCCGTTAAAACAGCCTATGATAGACATTTCGTTCCCAGAAAGAACGTGATTTATGAACGAGCAAAATTCAACAAGCGAGTGCAACAGCCGGCAGAACCAGTAGACTCGTTCATAACAGCACTCTATGCGCTGGCAGAAAACTGTGAGTACGGTGCACTTCATGATGACCTCTTGAGAGACAGGCTTGTAGTGGGTCTGAAAGATTCGTCGCTGTCAGAAAGAATGCAGCTTGACAAAGATCTTACCCTAGCTAAAGCTATAACAATGGCAAGACAATCTGAAGAAATAAAACGACAACAAACTGACCTAAGAGGTGAAACTACAATTAACAGAACAGCCGTGGATGCGGTACACATCAGAAAAGCCAAGCCAAACAAGTTCATAATCAAGGAACAAAAACAGATTAAGTCCTCAAGGCCTCAGCAGACAAAACAAGACAGTAAAGTTTGTTCCAAGTGTGGCAAAGCACCAGCACATGCAGCAGTACAGTGCCCAGCTAAAAACGCGGAATGCCATAACTGTAAAAAACGTGGACACTATATTAGAGTCTGTAGGTCCAACCCAACTGTGAATGAGGTCACTGACAATGCAGATGGACTTTTTCTGGGTGAAGTGGATCTAGGGGAGGATCCACGGCTGGCAGACATAAACGTGAGAGGAAATAAAGTGACTTTTAAGTTAGATTCCGGAGCGGACGTCACAGCTGTTTCTGACCAAACATTTGAAATCTTCAAGAAGAAAAATGAACAGTTGGAAAAGGCACAAAAACCACTCTACGGACCGGGTGGAACTGCACTAACCGTGTTGGGGTCTATGACAGAGACTATTACATACGGTGACAAGAGCGCTACTGAGAAAATCTATATTGTCAAAAATCTGCGCATGGCACTACTGAGTAGAACAGCTTCCGTGAGACTGAAACTAATTGCCAGAGTTGACACTATAGACCAAGAGACAGTGAGAAAAGCGTACCCCAAGTTATGCGATGGACTTGGGCTTGTTCAAAAGCCATACACAATTAAACTGAAACCTGATGCTAAGCCCTTTTCACTCAAGGTGCCAAGGCGTGTGCCACTGCCGCTCATGGGTAAAGTGAAAGAAGAGCTCGAGAGGATGGAAAAGTTGGGAGTCATCAGTCGCGTGGAGCAGCCAACAGATTGGTGCTGTGGCATGGTTGTAGCTCCCAAAAAGGACAAAGAAAAGGTGCGTATCTGTGTGGACATGACACCTTTAAATGAATCAGTGTGTCGCGAAAGATACATCCTCCCGTCTGTGGACCAAACGCTAGGCATGCTCACAGGTGCTCAGTATTTTTCAAAGTTTGATGCAAATATGGGATTTTGGCAAATACCACTGTCTAAAGAGTCGGCCTTTCTCACCACATTCATTACGCCATTTGGCAGATACCACTTTAACCGTTTGCCATTTGGTATTTCCAGTGCTCCTGAACATTTCCAAAACATGATGGTAACAGAGGTTACATCGGGTCTCGACGGAGTCGTCTGTCACGTGGACGATATCCTGGTCTGGGGATCCACGAAGGAGCAGCACGACGCAAGACTGCACGCTGTCTTGAAGCGCGCGGAGAAAGCCGGCGTTACGTTGAATATGTCAAAATGTGAGTTTGGCAAAAGAGAGGTCAAATTTCTTGGGTTTATTGTTTCAGCAGAAGGAATGAGGCCAGATCCAGACAAAACCCAAGCTGTTCAGGACATGAAAGAGCCAAGCAACGTGAGTGAGCTCAGGAGCTTTCTCGGAATGGTGAACCAGCTGGGGAAGTTCATTCCGAACCTTTCTGAAAAGGACAAACCATTGAGAGACTTGCTTTCAACAAAGAACATGTGGTACTGGGGGCATGAACAACAAAATGCGTTTTGTAATCTCAAACAAGAACTGTCCTCTGCTCCTGTATTGCAGCTCTATGACCCAAACAAACCACAGAAAATATCTGCAGATGCCTCTTCATACGGATTGGGGGCAGTCATGCTACAGAAGGAGAGAGACGTGTGGTCACCAGTTGCTTACGCTTCTCGATCATTGACACCTACAGAGCAGCGCTACGCCCAGCTGGAAAAAGAAGCGCTGGCTCTCACGTGGGCCTGCGAAAGATTCAATGACTTTATCCTGGGTCTGCACTTTGAACTAGAAACTGATCATGGGGCGACAAGGGGCACTGCTGAAGTCATTCTATGACACGGTGGTGGCATCAGCCATCACTTTTGGAGTGGTCTGCTGGGGCAGTGGCATTACTGCAGCCGATAGGAAGAGACTGAACAAACTGATTAAGAAAGCTAGCTCTGTCCTGGGGCAGCGCCTTGATCCGATGGAGGAGATAGGAGAGAGAAGGACGGTGGCTAAACTGTCATCTCTGCTGGAGTCCGAGTTCCACCCTATGCAGGACATACTGAATGCACTGAGGAGCTCATTTAGCAGCAGACTACATCATCCCAGGTGCACAACCGAGAGGTTTCGTAGGTCCTTCCTACCAACGGCTGTCAGACTGTACAACCTAAGCAGGGCTGCTCGCAGAGATAGCAAAAAGACGTAACAAACTAATAGTTTTTTGAATGCAAAAGATGCAATAGACTTACACAATGGTCCTCTCCGGCATACAACTAGGAACATACCGGTCGCTATGGAGGGTGAGAATATGTATGGGCACATAATCATACCATGTAGGATAACTAAGTAGACGGTTATGCTGTTTCATTCCATCTAGCAACAATGCTCTGCACTGTGTGTGTTTATATATTTGCATATTTATTCCATCTAGCTACAATGCTCCGTACTGTGGGTGTTTATATATTTATATATCTACATATTATTCCATCTAGCTACATTGCTCCGCACTGTGTGTGTTTATATACTTGCATATTTATTCCACCTAGCTGCAATGCTCCGTACTGTGGGTGTTTATATATTTACATATTTATTCCATCTAGCTACAATGCTCTGCACTGTGTGTTCATATATTCATATATTTATTCCATCCAGCTACAATGCTCTGCACTGTGTGTCTGTGTGTGTGTGTATATATATATATTTTATAGTAATACGTACATATGTTTATTAGCTGCTCTTGCTTGCTTGTTTTTTTTCTTGCCTTCTGATTGTTGCTCTGAGTGTTGCTATCCCTGTGCTGTTGCAATCCTGGAATTTCCCCGTTGTGGGACTAATAAAGGCTTATCTTATCTTATCTTATCTTATCTTATCATAAGCCACTAGTGAGTCTACTGGGAGGACAAGCTTTGGATGCGCTTCCACCGCGTATACAGAGATTTCGTATGCGCCTAATGAGGTACTCATACACTATAAAGCACATCCCGGGCAAAAGTCTAACCACTGCCGACACGCTCTCACGCTTACCGCTCACAAACAGTGTTACTCACACAGACACAGATCTTATGGAGGACACTAACATTTATGTTGACTCTGTGCTAGAGGGACTCCCTACAAGCAGCAAATATCTTGCAGATCTCCAAGAGCAACTGCAGTCCGACAGCGTCTGTTCACAAGTCATGAAATACTGCACAGAAGGCTGGCCGGATCGTAACCAGCTACAGGGAGCGGTGAAGCACTACTGGTCTGAGAGAGCCGTTTTGAGTGTGCATAACGGACTACTACTGAGAGGCACGAGGTTAGTTATCCCTGCTAACATGAGAAATGCAGTTTTGGATAAGATACATGAGGGCCACCAGGGGGTGGTTAAATGCAGAGAGCGCGCCCGTCAGGCTGTATGGTGGCCAGGTTTAAGCAACCAGATTAGTGAAGTTGTACTCAAATGCAGAAAGTGCATACAGGAAAGAGTTAATGTGAGAGAGCCTTTAATGCCCACAGATTTACCAGAAAGGCCATGGCAGAAGTTGGGAGCTGATTTGTTCATGCTACAAAACAAAAACTACCTGTTATTAGTGGACTACTTCTCTAGGTATATAGAGATTGCCCAGCTCAGCCCAATTCGCTCTGCCAATGTCATTGTGCATTTAAAATCAATGTTTGCACGTCACGGAATACCAGAGATACTGATCACGGATAACGGCCCGCAGTTCGCAAGTCAGGAAATGGAAGACTTTGCAAAGGAGTACTGTTTTGAGCACGTGACCAGTAGTCCCAGGTACCCCCAAACTAACGGTGAGGCAGAAAGAGCTGTCAGAACAGTCAAAAACCTAATTAAGAAAGCCAGTGATCCATACCGAGCACTGTTAGCCTACAGAACCACAGCGTTGGCAAATGGCTACAGCCCAGCACAGCTTCTCATGGGGCGTAGACTTCGTACCACCCTGCCAATGCTTCCAGAGGCCTTGCAGCCATGCGTGCCAAATCTGCAACAAATTCGTCACGTGGAAAAGGAGAGACGGATGAGACAAACAGAATGTTTCAACAAAAGACACAGAACGAGAGATTTGGATAAACTGTTACCCGGAAACTCTGTTTGGATTACAGATGCAAAAGCACAGGGCACAGTGACATCTGTCCACAAAACTCCACGGTCCTATGTCATCAGTGGACCACAAGGGACAATCAGGAGGAATCGCACTCATCTTGTGCCTATGTCGATACCAGAGACTGAGATGGAACCACAACGGACCCAGTCAAATGGAAAAGACACTCCTACAGAAACTGTTTCTGAGCCCAATGCACAGGAAACACCAGGTGTTGTTAGAACCAGGTCTGGTAGAGAAGTGATAAAACCAAAGAGACTGGATCTGTAGAGTTGCATGCTAATATTTGTGAAAACAGAGTTGAGTTCTGAAAATGCCTTCTTTAAATAGAAAATAAGAGGCCTTTGCATAATATGTTCTTACATGGCAACAGTGTTGGAAAAAAAAAAAAAAGAAATGTCATAGATTTCTAAAAGGCGGTGATGTGTTAAATTTATGCTGTCATAGTTAGTTGACAAAAGGGAACGGAAATAAGAATGTATTTTGTGTTTTCAGCTAAAAGGGGTCAACTTGGCTTCAGTAAGGGGGATGTGGTGTAATCTAAGTATTACATATGTGGAGCCACTAGGGGGCGACACAGACCGGATGTTGTCAGGTGTACAACAGGACAGATAATAATATGGCGGAGTTCGTGTGTTAATGTGTTGCAGCCAGTCGATAAAGGAGGCTCCGTGTTCACCCAAAGCAGCAGTCTTTATTTATAAAAGAACCCAACACAACAGCCTCCAGCTAGAAGACGTCGCCGCCCTGCTCATAATCCATCTCCTCCCCGGGACAAGGTCGTCCCAAAGGGGAGGCAGTTTCCTGACGGGGTCAATCCTCCGTGGAGCTCCCTTCTGGATCCTACTATGGGCCACCAGAAGAACTCTCTTGTCTCCCAGTCAGCTGTTTAGAGAGTGAAGACAGTAGCCTCAGCCTCCAGGTTGTCTTTTTCTGCTGTTTCGCCAGCTCCCCTACCCCGGACTGCCTTGGCTGCTCCTCCCTCCTCCTCGGCGCTTTCTTCGGCTGCTGCGAGCCCGGTGGTTCCTTGTCTGGCGCCACCCGTTGCCGATCCTGTTGGGGTGGCTCCTCCTTGTCTTCCTGAGGTGTCCGCCATCACCATTTCTGCGGGAGAGGGAAGAACTGAGCCTGCTGCAGCAGGAACCATCGAACCCCAGGAAAACAGGCAAGTTTTTTTTTCATTCCTTTCCATAATATGATGAATTACCTTGTCTGATCCCTGGGGGGGGGGGGGGGGGGGCCTCAGGTTATGCAGTCCACTGAGCCCCCACCGCCTGCTGCAGCCACTAAAACTGACCTCGCTACCTCTGTGTCTCCTCCTTTACCCCCCGAGTGTCCGCCGGTGCCTGGATTAAACCGCCCAATGAGGGAGGAGCCTGCAGCCCTGGTGAGCCAGGTCCCAGCCCCGCAGCCATGCCATGGACAGAGGAGGAGGACTGCTAGCCATTTGGAGCCTGTGCTGACGGTGAAGCGTCCCCGGGTCTCCAGTGAGCAGAAGTCAGCCTCAGCGAGTGACGGACCTCCTGTCGCCGCACCGACAGAGCCATCGATGTGGATTACTGTGCCAGGGGGTTCCAGGACTGCCGAGACCATCATGCCGGCTGCAGTGGCTCCTGCAGCCGAGTGGGAACCTGCTATCGACCTCCTGATGACCGAGCCTCTTTCTACTTCGTCGCCTGGATCGCTGGAGTCCTGGATGGCGGCTGAGCTTGAGATCAGACAAGTGCTCTATTTTGTCTTTCTCTTTTCTATATTGGAGCAATCTTGCCTGTTTCTTGGAAGGAGAGCCGGGTGCAGCCGCCCGCTGCATTCGAGCTCGCCTCGCCGGGCTCTGCCGCTGCCGGTGACCCTGACCCCTTTTGTCTCTCTACTGTGCTTGAGCCTTCATCTAGAGTCACCGGAAATGTTTCAGCATTGTCCGACATCCCCAAGGGTCCGGGTTCGTCTCTGGTGGTCATTCAGGTCGCTGCATCATCCCTGCCCGAGGCTGTCGTTTGGGTCCCTCCTCAGGTTGGGTCCACTGTGGGTGCAGCATTGGCCCAGGGTGGGTCCATCGTGGGTTCAGTGTTGGCCCAGTTGGGGTCCATCATGGGTTCGGCGTTGGCCTGGGCGGGGTCCATCATGGGTGCGGTGTTGGCCCGGTCAGGGTCCATCATGGGTGCTTCTGAGCTCCAGCCTGGAGCCGCCGTGGATGATACGTTGGTCCAGTCGGGCTCCACCGCAGGTGCTGCTAGGCCCCGGCCTGACGCTGTCGTGGTCCCCCTCCTCTCTCCACCACCAGACGCTGTTGGGATTCCTCGCTCCCGGCCCGGCTTCCTGTTAGTGAGCCTCCTGATGGGTAAGCCACCTCCCGGTTTCCCCCTCTGGTCCTGGTAACTGAAGAACGTTGGCCAGCCGCCTGAAAGACTGGGCTGCCGGGTCAGGTGGTCTCGATTCTGAGGCAGACCACCCAACTCATTTCATCAGACGGTTCAGCATTTCTTGGATTTTGGTTGGCCCCCTGAACTCTTTTCTGGTAGTCGGGGTCTCTGGGGTGTTGGTTGGCCGCCCGGCCTTTTTCACTGGTCAGTCAGGTGGAGCCAGGGCGCTGGGAGGCCTCCAGAACTATTTCTCTGTTTATTATTTATGACCCAGTTTCCTTTATATTGTTTTTGATGTTGGTTATTGGGGTTTGTGTTGTTTTGTGTCTCTCCCTCCGGGCCTGGATTCCCCCCCACCCCCCCGCCCCCGGGGGTTGGTTTTTGTAGTTGTTGCCGTTTTTTTTTTTTTGCGGGTGGGGGGGGGGGGGTGGGGGTTCTCTTCTCTTTTTGATGTTACCGTGGGTGTCTGGGGATCCACCCCTTGACGGAGGGGTACTGTGGTGATCCTGAGTTCGGTTCCGCACCGTGCTCGGGTCTCCTGTTTATTTCCTTTTCTTCCATGTGTGTATTTAATTACGTTTTTGGTATTATGTCTGCGCTTTTATTTTGACAGCACCGTGGCAGGACTTCTTGCTGTCAAATCTGTTCAAGACCTGTCACGGCTGTCTGCACTTTGATTGCTCCACACCTGTTTGTAGTCTAGTTTCTGTTCCCTATTTAAGATCTCCAGCTAGACTTAGTCTTTGCTGCGATCTCGTCAGCCTTAGACTGGAGTCCCTATGTTCGGCTTCAGTCTCGCTTCAGCGTCAGGTTTCGCCCTCACTACATCATTTGTAAGTGTTTATTGTATAGCGTCAGGTTTCGCCTTCACTACTCTCTTATGTAGGTGTTTGTGCTCTTTATTTGTGTTTCACGTTTAGCGTATGTGTTTTGCCCCACGTAGCTCATTATTTTGTGTTTTCTGTTAATAAACATGCAAACTAACTGTCGACATTTGGTGCCTCATTTATGCCCTGAAAGGAGCAAACACAACACATCTCCACCCACTCCATCCTGTCTGTACTCTCTTCTTCACCTCTCTTGTGCATTGTCCATTGCATTGGATTGTTAACCACAGGTATTTAAACTCATCTCCCTTCACTACCTCTACTCCTTGCATCTTTACTGTTGCACCTTTCATTCATACTCACGTATTCTGTCTTGCTTCTACTGACTTTCATTCCTCTTCTCTTCAGTGGATTCCTCCACCTCTCCAAATTCTCTTCCACCTGCTCCCTACTCTTGTTATAGATCACAATGTCATCCGTAAATATCATGGTCCACAGAGACTCCTGCCTGACCTCATCTGTCAGCCTCTCCATCACCATAACAAACAAGAAGGAGCCCAGGGCTGATTCCTGATGTAATCCCACCCCCATCTTTAATCCGTCACTCCTGCTGGACAGATTGTAGTGGTCTGGCTGCACACTGCTCTCTCTCTCTTCCACTAATCATCTCATTCCCCACAGCTGTACTCACCACCTGTTGGCAATCACCACACCCTTCAAATAGCTCCAGCATCCTCCTCTCATCAGGAGATTGTTAGTCTACCTCCATGCCGTCTCCTGATGCTGTGCAGCCAGTCCTTTAACTTGCTGAAAGGAAAAGAAAAGCACATAATTTCTATTGCCTTTCCCCCTTCTCTCCAGGACTCTCTGGCGGACAGTGGATCTCCCCCTTCCCTTGAGGTGGACTGGATCCCCACTCTGTGAAGCCTTTGCCTGAACTGTCCCATCTCCCCAATCCCGTAAGTGCATTTACCAACTTTACCATAACCTATTCTCCCTACTTCCCCATAAGCACCACATCCTACTCCCTGAGGCCTCACCTGCTCTGGGGTCATCTACTGCAGCGCAGAAGTCTCCAGCTATCCTGTTCACCACCCAACCTCACCCCAACACCTGTAAGCAAACAAGCAAATTATTGTGATTAATCATCTCTGAAATATTGCTATACTTACCCCTTGTCCTCTCCTTCCTACCACAGGGTTGCCAGATTCCTCGCCATAGTCTGTCATTACATTCAGTAAAGATTATTGTCAAACCACCATTGGTCTCTCTGCTGCCTTCTTTTGGGTCTGCTGTTGTTAAATCATGTCACACCTCACCACCGTCAGATGTCATGTTACATGTCCTGCCCCACCCTCACATACTTCTCTGAAACTCCTGACTTTCTCATACAGTACCACACTTCCTCTCTTAGCACCCTATCTTTTGCTTTCTCTAGATCCAGAAAGACAGAGTGCAACTCTTTCTGACCTTCTCTACACTTCAAGATTTATTATTTAATAATTTAGTGGAAAATTTATCATTTAAAAGGCTATATCTAAATTTAAGCCATAATCTTTTCCTTTCAAAAAATAGCAGAAAATAGTAGTTCCTAAACTTTGCTACTGAGTGAAGGCAATTGTATAAACAGATCTGATTGATGGGCTAAAAGAAAAAGCAAGACATAAAACTTTCAAACAGGTCAAAATTTTGGCCTGTCATCACGTCAACCGATAAAGAATTAAGGATTATTCATTCTTAAATGACCACTATGTTATCAAATTTTCCTTCAGCCACTTAGTCAGTCTCTGCAGGCTCTGACAGAAAGGCAGTTTATGATGCCCTGGGAAGGGAACATGCTGAGTGACCCCCGACCTTGACACTGTGACCTCTTGTTTACAGGCTGCAGCCTTAGTGTGACTGAATGGATTTTCTTAAATCTGCTTCTGAATATTTTCTGGTTGTTTTCTACTTTCTGATGAGATTCTGGGCTTGGACACCATTTCCCTAAGACTGGTTCAACTGCAGTTTCACACTTACAAAAAATCTTTTCACCCTCATGTTACAGGAAAGATTCAAAGTCAAATCTTTTCAACCAACAATTTGAAAATGAAGTTGAACTTCAAGGCCAAAAAACAAGACACAAACAACCCTCTCTTTTAGAAGGAAGGAAACACACCTTGGTATTCGACATGCTTGCTGCCATGGTGATAGCCCAAACCTCTGTGCAACAGCAGCACATTAACCCCTCTTGACCCTCTATTCTCACCTGTGATAAAAGAGGAGGAAGAGAAGGAGGAGGTGCCCCCCTTTCCACCAAGCTGCACTTTCGAGTACCCGGGCACCAGCAGGCCCTTGAGAGCCCACAGTCATTAGGAGCGCTTTATTCTTGGAGAGGCGGAGGAAAAGAGAGAATAGAGAAAAGGAGAGGAGGAAGAGTAGCATTGAGTTTGAAAGATAATATATGGTCAAGGCTGGAGACTTGTGGGCACTGCAAGAAGAGAGGGTTGAGAGACACAGCACTTTTCATATAGAAGCACCAAGCAAGCCATCTGCTTTTGGTTTTTTGTTTGTCTTTCATTCTCAGTAGAGAAAGGTAGAGGAAAGAGCTGTGGATAATTGGTCCAGGGCACTGACTTGCACACAGGGCTGTGGACACAGGATATAGTTTCAGGCCCATTGTTCCTCATCTTACTGAGCTTCTCTTGTGTTTTGCTAGAAAAAAAATGGCTTGCCTGGGGTGCATGAAGTTTAAATGAAAGGATGAGACAATTAAGTATGTACGTATGATTTAAGTATTATTTCTCCAGCCTTTTGCGTGTGCACAAAGAATCTAAGAGGGTAGCGTGCAGTGACACTCTCCTGACAAAAAAGGGCTGGCTCCCTTCCATTGACTGACGGCACTGGGGCTCTAACCTTAACTTTCACTTGGCACTAATCCCTCTGATAATCAATAATAAAGACTAGCTTTCATCTCAGCTGGGGTCTTGGTAAAGTTGAGAGGACTATGAATGATTGAATAGTGTGAATGTGTTCCCTGAGAAGTAATTGAAGAAAAAAATCCTCCTCCCCAAAATATCTGGGTAAAGCTTATGCACATCTGATGATATGATGAAAATAAATGAATAATGCATTGGCTATCAATGAGGGAGCAGAAGACGCATTGCTTCAGGCCATGGTTAAGCCTCTATTCATAAAGAGAAGACAGACACAAAGGCCCAAGGACTGTGGGAGTCCACCATCGGGTAAGGAGGAATGAGGACACATTTTAAGAGGAAAAGTGTGCTTTTTTTCTATTCATGCGGGGTCTTTTATTTAGTCATTTTTTCTAGTAATCACATGTGTTGCTAAGATTGTTTGTTTACATTTAGATTAGCCTTAAGAAGCCAGGATGTGGGAGTGAAGCTTTGGGATTATAGGGGCAAACACATGTTTAGGGCACCCCTCCATTGTTTTTATCATCCTTTATCAGTGATGTCCAAAGGCTCCTTTCAACATGGCTGGAAATTTTCATTAATTTTCTACTATTCCGACAAAAAGCAACACATCTACTAGCTGGCTTGAGGATAGTTTGGGATATTTGTGTCTTTTAAAACACACATGAATTCTTTTGACCATTAATATTTGCCACCATGACAACAAAAGGATTCATACAGCCCTATGCAAAAAATGCTGCACATAAAGAAGGATAGTCTGAATGCATGCCAGATTAAGATGGGTAAGCAGGAATATTGCTGCGCCTTGAAACATGCAGA
This sequence comes from Pholidichthys leucotaenia, assembly GCA_020510985.1. Classification (NCBI taxonomy): domain Eukaryota; kingdom Metazoa; phylum Chordata; class Actinopteri; order Cichliformes; family Pholidichthyidae; genus Pholidichthys; species Pholidichthys leucotaenia. The sequence continues at coordinate 87,401,510 of CM035848.1, read as the reverse complement.
GAAAGTACAATAGGGGGCTCTCTTCTCTCCTCCCTTTGAGCTTTGTGGGCATAAAGATGTCTGAGTCTAGGCCTTATTGATCGACTATTGGGGGTACAAATTTAATCTTCATGAAGGCTCATGGTCGGTGTTCTTATAAGTTATTACAGCCTCATATTTTTTTTAATCTGTGCTTCCCTCACTTCCTTTTATTGCCATATTTAACCCTGAAGGATGAATACTCAATTTAGGTGAATGTTGGCAAGGTTGATTTGGAATTTATGAGCGGAATCTAGTAAAGAACTGGCCAGACTACTATTATTGGTTTGTGAACAACGCAGTGCAGCGTTTCAAGTACTCTCATTCATCTGCTGCCTTTCTCTTTGTAAGTTTCACAGTTGAAAGTCCAGGCCAAAGGTATATACTTTTGTTATATGGTATGCATTTTCTTGGATTATTTTTGTTTTCACACTGCCCCTTTTTTGCATACTGGACACATCAGTGACTTTAAGTGGCTCCACCACTTTAAGGCTAAGTGCCCACATAGAGTGTGTTTTTAAGGTGAAACCTGTTTTTAGGGTGCTTTACAGGTGGTCTTTGCAATAAATCCCTCCAGTCCTCATGAGGGCCTTCAGCTGGTGGTAGGTCGAATTCCACCGGGTTGCAACTGCAGCAGGAATTGTTTGATCTGCCCCGAACTTCTCTTCGAATCTACAAGCAAAAAATAAAACACAATCAATAGCCTGAGGCATCAAGTTGTTAATATCTCAATTTTTTTTCTTTTTTTTTTTCCAAATATGATGAAATTAAGAAGTTACCTTTCCTTGAACAATGCACTCTTGTGTAGCAGTGTAGAAATCTTTGTGATTTTTCCTGTTGCCCGGCCAACACATTTCATCTCCTTCAAGCCGTCTCCAACAACAACAAGTTGCAAGGTATGTGCAAAGCATGCAAGCAAGCGTCTGGTGCGAGTTCGTGCTCAGGGCAGCATCCACGTGCACCTTGTCTTCCTCGTGCAGTGCCTCCCATAGTGTCTCATCTTCCACTTCATCCCCTATTGCTGACAGGAAATTTTACTGCAAATGCTTTATGCATATTTGCAGCATTGTCTGACAATGAAGTCAACCTTTTGAGAAAATTCGATAGATAGATCTACTTTGTTGATTCCAAACTGGGAAATTACAGGATAATATATAACAAAGTAATAAAATGATCACATGTAAAATTTGTTCTTTTCTTTCGAAACAATAAGTATGACACATCTTTAAGGGTAAGATATAAAACAGAAATAAAATAGAAACATCTCTTGATTGACAAATGAAATTGTAGTATTGACTGAAAACAACTGTAATTTAACCAACCTTCGATCCGATGTTGAAGTCTTCAACTAATGAACTTCATCTAATGAACTCAAAACAACATAGTTTGACAGAAGAATTTATCAACACAATGTACAGTATGGGCTTACATCCAACAATTACAGGACCTAGCAGAATCATGTCGCACAGTGCCACACTAATAGATAACATATTCACAAACATTATGGAAAATAATATCAGGAGTGGGCTTTTATTGAATGATATCAGCGACCACCTGACGATTTTTGTTGTCTATCAATGTGATTATAGGAAGAAAAAGTATACCAAAAATATTAAATATAAAAGAATAAGAACCGAAGAATCAATGTATTTACTGACAAAGGAATTATTAATACAAGATTGGAAGATAGTTTATGATGAAAATGACATAAATGGAGCATATGATAAATTTTTACAAATATTTCAATCATTGTACAATAAATACTGTCCTATAAAACAATACAGTGACAGACAACAACAAAAAAATATTCCTTGGATCACCAAGGGGTTAATAAATGCATGTAAAAAGAAGAATACATTATATAAACAATTCATTAAATGCAGAATGGTGGAAGCTGAGATCAAATATAAAAGATATAAAAATAAGCTTACCACTATAATGAGGACCTGTAAGAAAGAATATTACAACAGAATACTAGAGGATAACAAAAATAACATAAGAGGAATATGGCAAGTACTCAAGGGGATTATTAGTAATCGTCCTAAGTATGCAAATTATCCAGAATATTTTATCGAAAACGACAGTTTGATTAATAATATGGAAGATGTGGTCAGTGGTTTCAATAAATTTTTTGTAAACGTTGGTCCTGAATTAGCAAAATCAATAGTGACTCCAGAAACAAACCACAGTGGGTCTGTGAATGAAATAGAGGATAGAAACCCAAACACAATCTTTTTGGGTGCAGTTACTGAAAAGGAAATTATCGAGACTGTGAGTAAATTTAAGAACAAAAAATCAACGGACTGGAATGAAATTGACATGACAATAGTGAAAAAAGTAATTGAGGGAATTGTTAAGCCACTCACCCACATCTGTAACCTGTCATTTCAAACTGGTACATTTCCAGACAAAATGAAAATAGCAAAAGTAACACCTCTTTACAAAACAGGAGACAGTCATTGTTTCACAAATTACAGGCCAGTCTCTTTACTCTCACAATTCTCCAAAATACTTGGAAAAAATATTCACTAAGAGACTGGATGATTTCATTGAAAAACACAACCTCCTTACAGATAGCCAGTATGGTTTTAGAGCAGATAAATCTACATCTTTGGCACTGATCGAACTTATAGAAGAAATTACTAGTTGTATAGACAAAAAAAAGGTTGCTGTAGGAGTATTTATAGACTTAAAGAAAGCTTCTGACACCATTGACCACAGAATACTTCTAAGGAAACTGGAAAGGTATGGGATAAGAGGGGTAGGACTGAGTTGGGTGGAAAGTTATTTAAGTAACAGACAACAATTTGTACAAATTGGAGAGCACAAATCACCCTGCATGGACATCACTTGTGGTGTGCCCCAGGGGTCAGTTTTGGGACCCAAACTCTTTATCTTGTATATAAATGACATATGCCAAGTATCAAAAATTCTGAAATTTATTTTGTTTGCGGATGACACAAATATCCTTTGCACTGGTGAGAATTTGCAGCAGGTTTTAGAGGTGGTCACAACTGAAATGGAAAAATTAACGCAGTGGTTCAACAAAAATAAATTATCTCTAAATCTAAAAAAAACAAAGATTATGTTGTTTGGAAATTATAAAATAAATCATGAAATAATGATAACGATAGATGATACCAGAGTACGAACAGTTCAGGAAAATAAGTTTCTGGGGGTGACGCTAGACAGTAAAATCTGCTGGAAACCTCACATCAGTCACATCCGGGCTAAATTAGCAAAATGTATAGGCATACTGGGGAAGACAAGACACATCGTGGACTATAAATCATTGGTCTTATTGTACAATTCACTGTTTTTACCTTATCTTAACTACTGTGTAGAAGTCTGGGGAAACACTTACAAGACCAACCTACAAGCAATATGCACATTACAAAAAAGAGCTATAAGGATAATAAACAATGCAGGATATAGAGACCATACCAATTCGTTGTTCTTGAAGTCACATGTCATAAAGTTCATCGATTTAGTTAAATTTAAGACAGCACAAGTAATGTACAGGGCAATTAACAATCAACTCCCAACTAATATACAAAAAATATTTAAAAAAAGAGACAATGATCATAATTTGAGAGGAGACTTAAACTTCACAAAACCCAAGATACGTACAACCAAGAAAAGTATGTGCATATCTGTCTGTGGGGTGGATTTGTGGAACAGTCTGGAGCCGGAACTGAAACTATGTACAAACAGAAATCAATTTAAAAAGAGGTATAAGCACCATTTGTTGAAAGGATATATGTTAGAAGGGTAGAATTTATATGTACGATTCATTATGTTCACTCTGGGATATTATGGGACACTATGGAATGGTGGGTGGGACAGCACTGCGTGTATCTGTGTCGTTTGTGACGGTTTTGAAATATAGACTTCATTGTATGTTAGAATGGACAGGTGTTAATGTTGATCTGTAAAAAATACAGTAAATTGTTTACTTGGGGTATTAAAGGTAGTAATTTGTATAAAATTCACATGGGTGTATCGATGGAAAAGAGGAGTTGGAATTAATAAGTGTTCACTTCTTCCTTCTCCCTTTCGAACAGTGTATACTGTAACTTTATTGCATTTGCTATTTGCTTGTTTTTTGTTATATTTTTTGTGTTCGAAATAAACTATCTATCTATCTATCTATCTATCTATCTATCTATCTATCTATCTATCTATCTATCTATCTATCTATCTATCTATCTATCTATCTATCTATCTATCTTTCAATGACAGCATCAAAAGCCTGGGCAATGCTCTCACCAGTATGCTGGCCTGTGAAGCACTGACAAGTCAACAACATGGACATCAGTCCAAACTTGCCAGTTTTGGGGTTTGTCTCAAGGATGTGTGCTGTCACTCCCAAGAAGCTCCTCATTTTTCTGTCGGTCCATATGGCAGTAGTTAGCAGTGTTGGGAGTAACGTGTTACTGTAACACCACTACTTTTGCAGTAACGTGCTGTGTAACGAAATTACTGTTTAAAAATTCAGTAATGCGTTACAGTTACTGAAATTTGATCATATGTGTTACTTGCATTACTCATTTCATTAATATGGATAGATATTTTTATTGCAAATAAATACAAACTAACCCTATGTAGCTGACACAGCCATCAGTCAATGAAACATGTTGCAAAGAGCCTGTTCACTGCTGCAGTCAGCAGCTACAAATGGAGCTTGCTCCTGCTGGGAAAAGATGAAGCTACTTTGTTTTTGTGGAAATATTCAGATTATTTTTCCTTTGTCATGGTTAAGGACAAAAGCATATTGATGGGTTGCAAGTTAAAGTGTGGTTGAGACCGACTGCAATCTTCAGAAGTGCCTTTAAGAATAGCAACAAGATCCAACAAAGCCAGTGCTATGCTATGCTAACAACACCGTGCAGTGGATCTATGTTATCTGAACAGCCACGGCCTGATTTCAAGCACAGGTATGCATCTGGACAGTTTGTGACCCAGCAAGAATTAAACTGACTGATTGCCAGATACATTTTTTGAATGAATGAAGGGATGAATCTTTATTTCGGATAGATTAAAAGTAAAGATTAAAAGAAAAGAACAAAATAATATAACAAAGGGGGAAAAAAATCTAACAAGGTCAAATTAAACAATAACTCATCTGATTATACAGTTGAACATAAGTTATCCAAAATGGGTGATGGCTGAAGCCGCAGCTTATATTGCCCACCCATATTCCATCCAAGAATTCAAAAGAAAAAACAAAAGAGGAGCGATTACAATTCAGAACAAAACTATGACAAAAAGTGACAAAAAAAAACAGGAAAAAACAAAACAAAACAAAAACTAAGCAACAGCACAACACAGATTGAATATGATCATTCTTATGTGATTTTACATGTCATCTTGTACAGCCATGGACAAAATTGTTGGTACCCCTCTGTTAATGAAAGAAAAACCCTCAATGGTCACAGAAATAACTTGAATCTGACAAAAGTGGTAATAAATAAAAATTCTATGAAAATTAACCAATGAAAATCAGACAATGCTTTTGAATTGAGGTTCAACAGAATTACTTTAAAAAAACAAACTCTAAAAACAGGCCTGGAAAAAAATGATGGTACCCCTAGAAAAGATTGAAAATAATGGGACCATAGGGACATATTCAACCAAGATGTGTCCTCTAATTAACATCACAGGTATCTACAAACTTGTAATCAGTCAGTCGGCCTATTTAAAGGGTGACAAGTAGTCACTGTGCTGTTTGGTGACACGGTGTGTATCACACTAAACATGGACCAGAGGAAGCAAAGGAGAGAGTTGTCTCAGGAGATTAGAAAGGAAATTATAGACAAGCATGTTAAAGGTAAAGGCTATAAGACCATCTCCAAGCAGCATGATGTTCCTGTGACTACAGTTGCACATATTATTCAGAAATTTAAGATCCACGGGACTGTAGCCAACCTCCCTGGACGTGGCCGCAGGAGGAGACGAATAATACGAATGGTAACAAAAGAGCCCAGAACAACTCTAAACACATTCATGGTGAACTCCAAGGTCAAGGTACATCAGTGTCAGATCGCACCATCTGTCGCTGTTTGAGCCAAAGTGGACTTCATGGGAGACGACCAAGGAGGACACCACTGTTGAAAACAAATCATAAAACAGCCAGACTGGAATTTGCCAAACTGCATGTTGACAAGCCACAAAGCTTCTGGGAGAATGTCCTGCGGACAGACGAGACAGAACTGCAACTTTTTGGCAAGGTACATCAGCTCTATGTTCACAGACACAAAAATGAAGCATACCAAGAAAAGAACAGTGTCCCTACTGTGAAACATGGAGGAGGTTCTGTTATGTTGTGGGGCTGCTTTGCTGCATCTGGCACAGGGTGTCTTGAATCTGTGCAGGGTACAATGAAAACTCAAGACTATCAAGGTATTCTACAGAGAAATGTGCTGCCCAGTGTCAGACAGCTTGGTCTCAGTCGCAGGTCATGGGTCTTGCAACAGGATAATGACCCAAAACACACAGCTAAAAATGCCCAAGAATGGCTAAGAGCGAAACATTGGACTATTCTAAAGTGTCCTTCTATGAGCCCTGATCTAAATCCTATTGAACATCTGTGGAAGGAGCTGAAGCATGCCGTCTGGAGAAGGCACTCTTCAAACCTGAGACAACTGGAGCAGTTTGCTCATGAGGAATGGGCCAAAATACCTGCTGAGAGTTGCAGAAGTCTCATTGACAGGTACAGAAATCGTTTGATTGCAGTGATTGCCTCAAAAGGTTGTGCAACAAAATATTAAGTTAAGGGTGCCGTCATTTTTGTCCAGGCCTGTTTCATGAGTTTAGTTTTTAAAATAATTCTGTTGAACCACAATTCAAAAGCATTGTCTGATTTTCATTGGTTAATTTTCATAGAATTTTTATTTATTATCACTTTTGTCAGATTCAAGTTATTTCTGTGACCATTGTGGGTTTTTCTTTCATTAACAGAGGGGTACCAACAATTTTGTCCACGTGTGTATATATGTTTGGAATATTTCTTCCTTTAGTTTTTGTATAAATTGTCCAAGCGTTGTACATGATTTTAATTCAGGTCCAAAAGCATTCCACAGTCTGGCTCCTTGCACTGAAACACAGTGTTGCTTGGTGGTAGTTCTCACTGAAGGTTTTAGAAATATGCATGTTCCTCTAAAATGATATTGTTTCTCCCTTATTTGGAACAACTTTTGGATATTTGCGGGCAGTGATAGATTCTTCACTTTAAACATTATTACTGCAGTTTTAAAATCAACCAGATATTTCAACTTGAGAGCTTTTAATTTAAGAAAAAGTGGGTTTGTTGGTTCCCTGTAAGCAGCTTTGTTTATTATTCTAATAGCTCTCTTCTGGAGCATAAAGACTGGATATATGTTTGTTTTATATGTATTTCCCCATACTTCAGTACAATATGTCATGTATGGGAGTATTAATGAATGATGCAAAGTATATAATGTGGGTTGATTCAGCAAATAGCTCACTCTGTGTAGTATTACAATTGATTTGAATATTTTACCTTTAATATAATTAATATGTGATGTCCAACACAGTTTATTATCAATTATTACTCCAAGAAATTTAATTTCGGATACCCTTTCAATCTCTACACTATTTACACTGAGTATAGATACTGAGTTGTTGTGATGGTTGTTAAAAATTATAAATTTTGTCTTACTTAAATTGAGCATTAATTTGTTTGATTCAAACCACAGTTTAAGCTTTCCTAATTCCTTTCTGAGTGTATCCAAAAGTTGTTCAAAATTGCTTCCACTGCATAATAAATTAGTGTCATCTGCAAAAAATATTAAATCCTTTTTTTCCAAAACTTTACATATGTCATTTATATACATATTGAATAACAGTGGCCCCAAAACTGAACCCTGTGGGACTCCACAAGTAACCTTCAGTAACTGTGAGTTTTTGCTACCAACACATACATACTGATATCTGTTCTTTAAGTAACTACATAATCAGGACAGTGCTACCCCCCAATACCATAATTTTGTAGTTTCTTTAATAATAATTTATGATCCACTGTATCAAAATCTTTTTTAAGATCCAGGAATACCCCAACTGAATACTCTTTATTTTCAACAGCAGTTGATATTTTTTCTGTAAATTCCATTAGAGCAAATGCAGTTGTCCTCTTATGCCTGAACCCGTATTGCTGCTCACACAATAAATTATTCTTCATTATGAAGTTGTCAGTTCTCTCACAGAATATTTTTTCAAGTATCTTGGAAAATTGTGGCAATAGTGAAATAGGTCTATAGTTTGTAAATTCCCCTCTGTCACCCGTCTTGTATATCGGAATTACTTTAGCTATTTTCATTGCACTGGGAATTATACCTGTTTGGAGAGACAGGTTACAAATATACGTCAATGGCTTCACTAAGCATTCAATGATAGTTTTGACTAAAAGCATGTCAATACCATCACAATCCATAGATGTTTTACTTTTAAATGATTTAACAATTTTTAATGACCTCTCTCTCGTCTGTGTTCTTTATGAAAATGGAGTCTTTTGTAGCAATGTTTTTGCTTATTGTATCACCTGTAGGTGCCGTGATGAGTATTTCTCGAGCCAAACTAGGACCAATGTTAACAAAAAATTTATTAAATTCATCTGTAGGTGAGACTGCATTCACCCTCTGAGTCGTTTTTTTTTTTTTTTTGAAAGATTGGTTGGGTAGCTTGTATTTCTGTTTTTATTTCCAAGAATATTGTTAAGTATTGTCCATGTATTTTTAATGTCATCTCTGTTTTTCTCCAGTTCTTTACTATAATAGACTCTTTTACTACATCTCATCATATATATTAACTTATTTTTGTGTGTTTTATACCGCTGCTCTGCTTCTTTTGTCCTTTTCTTTAGAAAAGCTTTATATAATGATTTTTTCTTTTTACACGCTTTTTGTAATCCTTTGGTTAACCATGGCTTGTCGACAAATTTCTGTTTAAGCTTTTTCTTTACTAATGGACAATATTTTTCATAAAAAGTGGTTACAATATTCATGAATGTGTCATAGGCTTCATTTACATCTGATACATAGACTTCTGTCCAGTCTTGCTTCAGCAGGTCTTCTTTAAAAGAGCTGATTGCATTTTGTGATTTGTATCTGAAAGATTTTAAAGTTTTTTCTGTATGGGCCCACGTGTGGCCATGGATAAGTGCAAAGACTAGCAAATGGTCACTTATGTCATTTATCAATAATCCACTTTCTATTTTCTTATCAATAATATTAACAAACAGGTTATCAATAAGTGTAGCAGTGTGAACTATGATTCTACTGGGATGTGTTATTGTGGGATATAGACTCATACTGTTCATAGAATTCATGAACTCTGTAATTACATTTTGTTGATGTGGATTTAGTAAATCAATATTGAAGTCTCCACAAATTACAACCATTTTCTTACTAGTTATATTATTGTACAGCTCGACTAACTTATCTCTGAATGTCTCAATGGAAGTTCCCGGCATTCTATATATACAACTTATAATTAGATTTTTTGTTTTATCTTGCTCAATCTCAACAGTAACACATTCTAGAATCCCTGGTAGTGCAAAGGACATTCCATTTACAAGTTTACACCTAAACAGGTCATCAATATACAGTGCAACACCACCACCCTTTTTTTTGAGATCTATTAATATAAAACATCTAATATCCCTCTATTGTCATCAGAGAAGCCTGCTCTTCATTGAGATTCATTCAAGTTTCAGAGACTGCGATAGCTGTAAATTTTCTATCTAGCTGTTTTAAATAGTCCTGAATCTGGAAAGTTTTTGTTAAGACTTCTGCTGTTGAAGTGTATTATCGATAGTTTACCATCTAATTGCACTTGACTTTTGAATTGCTTTTCAGTATAATATTCACAGTGATTATGAATATTGTTGAAGAAGTGGTTATCAGGATCAATATCATTCTCCATCTCTTGTAGTTTATGTTCAGCATAATGACATATTTTCAGAGTCTGAATTTCCTCACTCTGTGTCAGATGACTTCCTCCATCTGGGGATGAGTGATGTCTACTACAGTCAGTCATAAGTTTTTTGTTTTGTTTTGTTTTTTAAAGTAAACATTTGTCCTCACTGTGATTTACTTCCTTACATATACTGTATTTATCCAGCTCCTCCACATTTCTGATTACCAGCAATTTGGACTCCTCTGGTGTTCCATTCAGTTTTATAAAGATGATGCAGTTGAAAGCCTTTTTGGCGATGTCTCCATTTCTCTTGGTCAGGTGCTCATTCAGATCAAATTTGTCCCCTTCAGCTTCCTTCCCTGTTTCAGCAGATCCATTTTAAACTTTCTGTTTGTAAGACGGATGATTATTGCCGATTTTTCACTTTTCCTTCTTTTAGGAAGAGGATGACAAGCCTCTATCTATGTTGTTACAGTCTATCTCTATGCCTTTAGAATGGAGGAAGGTTGTCACCTGTTCTTCCACCAATCTGGCGTCCAGTTCACAAAGGTCTGTATCATCATTTCTTGCCACAGCCTGGGCATAGGATCTTGGCTGTGTTTCTAATCCTGAAACAATAATGTCATTCATTCGAGTATACTATTCCAGGTTGTCCACCCTATTTTCCAGAAAAGCGTTCTTTTTGTCTTTCTCTTCATTTTTCAGCGTCAAGGCTGTGACCTCTTCCACCAAATCAATTATCTTGGCGCAATCTTGGCACAAGATGGCGGCGCGTGCACAACGCGAGGCTCAGCGTCCTACCAGATTCTGGGGACTAGAAGTGTTATTTCTGCTCATTTCGGGTATGTTCGTTCAGAACAGCTCTGCTTTTACATCTTACACCCGAGATGAGCTTTTGAATATTGGTTTACAAAACAACGATAACGACCTTTTTATCAGCAACCTACGTCTGAATCTACGTCTCATCCCGGAGCTCTGGAGAACTCCCGATGCTCGGCAGGCTTCCCGGCCGACCGGAAGTGCTCGCAGGCGGCGTAAGGAACGTAAACAAAGGAGGGGTAAGCGCGGTGGGCTAAGAGCTAAGCTAAAGCTAACACCGCACCGGCTATCGCTACCCAGTATTTTCCTTGCTAATGTACGGTCTCTGGCGAGCAAAATGAGTGAACTACGGCTTCGGATCACCAACAATAAGAAACTTATGAACTGCAATATCATGATTTTTACGGAAACATGGCTTCACAGTGGAATACCCGACAATGCTATCGAGCTAGCCGGCCTACACACGCTCCGGGCAGACAGAGCAGCAGTTGACTCCGGTAAGACAAGAGGGGGGGGGATTGTGCATTTATATTAACAAGGCTTGGTGCACGAACTCTGTCACTGTTGAGAGACACTGCTCAGCTAACCTGGAGTTTCTCATGATTAAATGTAGACCTTTCTATCTGCCACGTGAGTTCACTTGTACCATCATAACAGCCGCTTACATTTCTCCGGATGCTAATGCTAAGCTTGCTATGAAAGAACTGCATGCAGCTATTAGCAAACAACAAACTGCACACCCAGAGGCAGCATTTATTGTGGCGGGTGATTTTAACCACTCTAACCTCAAGACAGTGCTTCCTAAATTCTACCAGCATGTCTCCTGTCACACAAGAGGGGACAAAACATTGGACCATGTTTACACCAATATTGTGGGAGCCTACACAGCAACTCCCCTCCCCCACCTAGGTCAGTCTGATCATTTATCCTTGTTCCTTACCCCCAAGTATGTACCGCTCATCAACCGGGTGAAGCCATCAGTGAGGACCATCAAAGTGTGGCCAGAGGGGGTTGACTCTGTACTCCAGGAGAAGTTTAGGAACACAGACTGGAGTATGTTCACCTCTCAGGCTACGTGTGGCTCCCACATAAACATCAACTCTTACACCCACTCAGTCCTGGACCATATCAACACCACTATTGACAGTGTCACCACGGAAAGACAGATCACCACGTACCCAAATCAAAAGCCGTGGATGAACAGAGAAGTGCGACTTCTGCTAAAAGCACGTAACAATGCCTTTAGATCTGGTGATGCACAGGCCTACAGTTCATCCAGGGCAGATCTGAAGAGGGGCATCAAGAAGGCCAAGCACAGCTACAAGCTGAAGGTGGAGGAACATTTTGGGGACTCTGACCCCTGACGTATGTGGCAGGGCATTCAAGCTATCTCTGATTATAAGCCCAGCAACTCCATACCTATAGCCATGACTGTGCCCTTTCTCAATGAGCTAAATAACTTCTATGCTCGTTTTGACAAGGACAACAATGAAAAGAACATCAATTTCCCACCCTCTGATGACCTCCACCACCTCACACTCACCCACACCGACGTCCGTAATGCACTGAGTCATGTCAACGTACGTAAGGCTGCTGGCCCTGACGGCATTCCTGGGCGTGTGCTGAGGGCATGCGCTGAGCAGCTGGCAGGGGTCTTCGCAGACATCTTCAATCTGTCCCTGGCCCAGGCCGTGGTACCAGCGTGCTTCAAGACCACTTCAATAGTACCAGTGCCGAAACATTCAACACCATCGTGCCTAAATGACTATCGCCCTGTGGCACTGACGCCCATAGTCATGAAGTGCTTTGAGCGACTGGTCTTGGCACAGCTCAAAAAAGGCCTGCCCCCTACACTGGATCCTCATCAGTTTGCCTACCGGAGCAACAGGAGTACAGAGGATGCGGTTTCTACAGCGCTGCACTATGTTAGGTTAATTGGCTGTTCTAAATTGTCCCTAGATATCTGTTTCCTATAGGCCCTTAGAATAGAGGGTTAGTATTAATGAAAGCGCTTTGAGTGGTCTTTGTGACTAGAAAAGCGCTATATAAGTGCAGGTTAGTTAGTTAGTTAGTTAGTAGTATGTACTCTCACACCTGGATGACAAGAACACCTACGCAAGAATGCTGTTTATTGACTTCAGCTCAGCATTCAACACAGTTATCCCCTCCAAGTTGCTCACCAAACTTGGGGACCTGGGAATCAGTACCTCCACCTGCAACTGGATCATGGATTTTCTGACCAACAGACCCCAGCATGTTAGGTCAGGCCCCAACCGTTCTTCCGTCATCACACTCAACACTGGTGTACCACAGGGCTGTGTGCTCAGCCCATTCCTCTACTCCCTCTACACCCATGACTGCAGGCCTATGTATGGATCCAATTCCATCATAAAGTTCGCAGATGACACCACGGTGATTGGACTCATCAGGGACAACGACGAGTCAGATTACAGAGCAGAGGTTGAGCACTTGGCTACTTGGTGCACTGACAATAACCTGCTCCTTAACACCAGCAAAACCAAGGAGCTCATAGTGGACTACAGGAAGGAGAGGGAAGAGACACATGACCCCATCCATATCAATGGCATAGCTGTTGAATGTGTCCCCAGCTTCAAATTCCTGGGGACCCACATCTCGGAGGACCTGTCCTGGTCAGTTAACACCACCAGCCTGATCAAGAAGGCCCATCAGCGCCTCTTCTTCTTGAGGACATTGAAGAAGAACCATCTGTCAACTGACATCCTGGGCAACTTCTACCGCTGCGTGATAGAGAGCACCCTGACCAACTGTATCACACTCTGGTATGGGAGCTGCTCTGTAGCTGACCGCAAGGCGCTGCAGCGGGTGGTGAAAACCGCCCAACGCATCACAGGGACTCTTCCAGCTATAGAGGATGTCTACAGGAAAAGATGTCTGCGCCGGGCACGCAGCATTCTTAGGGACTCCAACCATCCTGCTCATGGACTGTTCCAGCTTCTCCCCTCCAGAAGACGTTTCAGAAGCCTTCGGACTAGAACCAGCAGGTTTAGGAACAGTTTCTTTCCAACAGCTGTCACGTTATTGAGCTTAGTTCCCCGCTGACTCTCTTACAATCATCTTTTACCATCCTCACCTGTACATAACTGCATAACTACATAACTACATCTAACTTATTGCACATTATTTGCACATAACAGTACTTTTAACTTTCTGCACTGCTGCATATATTTGCATATATTTGCTTAAATTGCACATACTGTTAATTACCGTATATACTGCACTGCTGTCCTTTGCACTTCTGATTGGATGCTAAACTGTGTTTCGTTACCTTGTATTCATACATGTGTAATGACAATAAAGTTGAATCGAATCGAATCGAATTATCTGTTTTTGTTGTTTTCTCACCACAGTTACCTCTTCTGAGAGAAAGTCAAGAGATTTTTTAAATTCCTCAACCTCATCATATGTTACATTCCTTTTGTGTGGCATTGTGTTGTTATTGGTGCCAATTGATTCAAATAGATTCTGGTTAATATGGATCACTCTAACTCATTAGCTTGTCTGCTGTTGCCACCATTTGAACCAAATGTCCATCATATCTGCACAGTACCTTTGTGGAGTTAAACAGTCTTGCTGTGGACCATTATCTGCAATCCAATGCTCACTCTTCTCCAAACGTTACCTTGACACACTCAGATCAACAGTAGCATTTGGACTCCAGGTAGGCTACTCCAGGTAGGCTAGGTTGAGAAGTAGCAGGTTAACTCTGGGTAGGCCCAGTCAAACATACTCAGAGCAGCAGAAGGTTAACTCCAGGGAGGCTAAACTAGCCACACTCAGAGCAGCAGCAGGTTAAGTCCAGGGAGGCTAAGCCAACCACATTCAAAATAGCAGCAGGTTGACTCCAGGGAGGCTAAGCTAGCCACACTCAGAGGAGCAGCAGGTTGACTCCAGGCAGGCAGAATGAAAATGTGATAACAGTCACTTTCCATCAGACAGCTGAGACTGTGATCCACTGAAGTTAAAACACATTTACTTGCTACCTGGATAAAGATTATTCAGAAATAAATTTGATCTCCAAAAGGAATTTAAGGGACTGGATCATGTCTCTGTCACAGCAGACATTTGGACTGTGGATAATGGACATTTTCTTTGGATCACTGTCCATCAGATTAAATCCATAATATTAAAAGTAAGAAACATTGACAGCTTTATGCAGTGTTGCCAACTCACTCTTTTGGAGTGATTCTCACTCTTTTTCCCTCTCTCTCACTCCACAAATCCTATTTCTCA
Source organism: Pholidichthys leucotaenia (assembly GCA_020510985.1). Classification (NCBI taxonomy): domain Eukaryota; kingdom Metazoa; phylum Chordata; class Actinopteri; order Cichliformes; family Pholidichthyidae; genus Pholidichthys; species Pholidichthys leucotaenia. The sequence goes on along the minus strand of CM035848.1, from coordinate 87,386,465 downwards.
CTCCAAAAATGAGGAAATTACTGGCAATTTTGTGTTGATTTTCTTCAGCTTTTTCCCACAATAAATGTTCTCAAGACAGGATAAAGCAGACTGAACATGTTCAAAAAGTTCTGTCTGAAACAGTCTGTTTTCAGCCTGACAATAAGCCCCTAATGTAATCCATTAATTAAATTATATTGGTATGTGTGCAAGATGATTTAAGTATGCATTTAAAAGCAACGTGAAAGTTACTTTTCCAAGTAACTAGTTACTTTAATCATGCAGTAACTCACATACTTTTGAAAAGAAGTAACTAGTAACTAACTAGTTACTATTTTTTTAGTAACTTGCCCAACACTGGTAGTTAGTGAAATACTTTTGTGTCCTGCCAGCATCTCTGCTATTTTCTCTTTCCTGCTAGCTTTCAGTTGAGGCAGTTTCTGTCTAAATGTCGACCTGGCCATTGGTTTGTATCTGGAATCACACAAATGAGAATTGGAAGTGTTTTTAGTCAAAATTGAATATACAGTATGTCTGAATATTTGCACATCACATTAAGGACAGGATGAATCTGCTGAATCAAAAAAAAAGTTTCCATCCATCCATCCATCTTCTACTGCTTAATCCTTTTTGGGTCGGTGGTGGTGGTGGTGGTGGTGGTGTGTGTGGGGGGGGGGGGCTGGAGCCTATCCCAGCATCTTTGGGCGAGAGGCAGGGTACACCCTGGACAGATCGCCAGTCCATTGCAGGGCCAACACAGAGAACAGACAACCATTCACTCTCACAGTCATACCTAAGGACAATTTAGAATCCCCAGTCGATGCCAGTTAACCTAACTTGCATGTTTTTGTCCTGTGGGAGGAAATCGGAGAAATCCCAGAGTAAACCCACACAGACACGGGGAGAACATGCAAACTCCACACAGATCACTGCTGGTCAGGGGCTGGGATCGAACCCAGGATCCCCCGGCCAAGGGTGAGTTGCTGTGCTGCCATTTACACAAAAAACCAAAACATACCTCGGGTCAGCAAGTTGCATGACATTCCTAAAATGCACATTCTCCACAATAGACCAGGTAAAGCTACACCCTATGATGAACTTGGTGATGGCATCCGATAGTTGTTTCTGCCTCGGGTTTCTATGACGGTACATGCTGGTGGTAGCAATTTCTTCTGTATTACTTGTACTAGCATCATTTGAGGACGGAAAAAACAGCATGATGTCTTGCTGTGAGCCACCAGCTGGGTGCTTCCCCTGAACATACTCATCCCACCTGTAGAGGAACAATATTACAGTATATAAAGCATGCATTCCAACTTATGTTGATCTCACATAAACAACACAGACCAAGTGGATGAGTCATTCAAATATGCAAAAAATATGTTAAGTCGGCTTGCACTTATTATTCCATGGCTTGGGTAAGCAAAGTTTTGGCTTGGGAAAGCATCAATTACAATTTCTATGAAACTGAAACAGACTGTAAAAAAACAAAAACAAATGACAAGTGCGATAAAGTGACAGTATACAGTGCTCGAAAGGGAGAAGGAAGAAGTGAACACTTATTAACTCCAACTCCTCTTTTCCATAAATACAACCCATGTGAAATATACACAAATTACCACATTTAAGACCCCAAGTAAACAATTAACTATATTTTGTACATATCAACATTAACACCCATCCATCCCAACATACATACAGTCCATACGTCAAAACCAGCCCCAAACAACACAGATATACACAGTACTGTCCCACCTACCATTCCATAGTGTCCCAGAGTGAGCATAGTGAATCATATATATAAATACTACCCTTCTAACATATATTCTTTCAGCAAATAATGTTTATACCTATTTTTGAATTGATTTCTGTTTGTACATAGTTTCAGTTCCAGCTCCAGACTGTTCCACAAATCCACCCCACAGACAGATATGCACATACTTTTCTTAGTTGTTCGTATCTTAGGTTTTGTAAAGTTTAAGTCTCCTCTCATATATAAAGACATCTCTTCTCCTTGGCCTTTTAATGAGTTGGGAATGTTATCCTTGTAGTCAGCTTTTATTTACTTATATGTTTTATTTATTTGTAAATCTGTTTTCTCCTTTAATTTCTTATTTTATGTGTTTTATTTTAACTTACTGTTGCATTATTTATTGACATAACGCACGGCTCAGGAGACGCACACACACAGGCTTAGAGTAGTTCAAAGAGTTTATTAACAGCAGGGGAGAATGAGTGCGTGTCTGCGGGATGTAAATGTGCTGGTGATGGTGTCAGCTCCAGGCACAGAGGCAGGTGACCGTACAGCCGAGCAACCCTATGGAGAGAGCACAGGGAGAGAGTGACGGGCATACACCAACACAGGAGGAATTTATGGCGAGAGAAGGACTTACTTGGTGGGTCAGGACAGCTGGCACAACAAGGGGGTGAGGCCCGGAAGACAGCCACCTGGGGAGCTCCGTGCAGCAGCGAGGATTGGGCGATGGAGAGGAGATGTCCGCCGCTGGGAAATCCACCTGTGCACAGGGGAGAAGACTGAAGAGAAGAGGTAAGTGATCTTCTTACAACAATGGTTACGCTGAAGGGAAGTATGCTCACAACGGTGAGGGACGAAGTCTGACGGCTTCAGGCCGAGCCTCCGGGCGAGACGGCCTTTATCCCTCGCCGCTGATGATTGTCAGGTGCGTGAGCAGGTGGCGCCGCTGATGAATGGCGCGGCGTGACAGTACTCCCCCCTCTAGCAGCGCCTCCTGGCGATGGCTTATCCGGGTGCGCTCGGTGGAAGTCCGCGATGAGCGATGGGTCCAACACAAACGACGGGGGCACCCATTGTCGATGCTCGGGCCCATAGCCCTCCCAGTCCACCAAGTATTGCAACCCACGACCTCGGCGCCGGGAGTCCAGGATGGAGGAGACGGACCAGGCCGGATGGCCACCAATCATCCGGGGCGCGGGTTGCGCTGCAGGAGGAGGGCAAAGGGGGTCAGTGACTGCCAGTTTCACCTTCGACACATGAAAAGTGGAATGGATGCGGAGGGAGGGGGGAATAGCCACCCGCACAGCCACCGGGTTGATGATCCGGGTGATGGGAAAGGGACCCATGAAACGCTGTGCCAGCTTCCTCCTCTCGCCTTTTAACGTGACGTCCTGGGTAGACACATACACGAGTTGCCCAACTCTGTACGCCGGGGCAGGTCTTCTGTGCCGGTCCGCCACGGTCCTGTTGCGCTCCGCTGTGCGTAAAAGCGCATGACGCGCGGCAGCCCAGGTGGAGCGGAACTGCCTAAGGTGCGCCCTAACGGAGGGGACAGTCACCTCGTTCTCCTGCGCTGGAAACAGCGGGGGGTCGTAACCCAGGGACGCCTTGAAGGGGGACATCCCCGTTGCAGAAGAGCGGGCGGTGTTGTGGGCATACTCCACCCAGGCGAGATGGTTGCTCCAGGACGTCGGCTTGGATCTGGTAACACAGCGGAGCGCAGCCTCCAGCTCCTGATTGGTCCTCTCACACTGCCCGTTAGACTGGGGGTGATGGCCGGAGGAGAGGCTCACCTTGGCTCCGATGGCGTTACAGAAGGATCTCCAAACCTCGGACGAAAATTGGGGGCCCCGGTCCGAGACCACGTCCACCGGAATCCCGTGCAGCCTGACCACGTGTAGGACGAGGAGGCCCGCCGTCTCCAGGGCAGTAGGGAGACCTCGCAGGGGAACGAAGTGCGCCGCCTTGGAGAAACGGTCCACAATGGTCAGGACGGTGTCAAAGGAGTTGGAAACGGGGAGTCCGGTGACGAAGTCCAGTGCGATGTGCGACCAGGGCCTGCCGGGGACGGGCAGAGGCTGGAGCAGACCCGCTGGGGGGGCATTTCCCGACTTGCTGGTGGCACAGATTGGGCAAGCCCGGGCGTAGCGGGCTGCATCCCTCCGCAGGCCTGGCCACCAAAAGGACCGCTGGAGGAGGCTGATCATCCGAGAGGTGCCGGGATGACAGGTGAGCCGGGAGGTGTGGAGCCAGTGGATGACCTCTCCTCGGACCGCAGATGGGACGAACAGTCTTCCCTCCGGTCCGCCGCCAGGATCAGGTTCCACCTCCTGCGCCTTCCGGATCTTGTCTTCAATGTCCCAAGAGATGGCACCGAGGACGCACGACCTGGGCAGGATAGTGTGGGGCGTCTCCTCAGCCTCCACGGGGGTGAACTGCCTAGAGAGGGCGTCAGGCAGGCCGTTTTTGGAGCCCGGCCTGAAGGTGATCGAGAAGCGGAACCTGGCGAAGAACAAAGACCAGCGCGCCTGGCGGGCATTCAGGCGCTTGGCAGATCGTAAATACTCTAAGTTCTTGTGGTCCGTCAGGACCACAAACGGCAGGTCCGCCCCCTCTAGCCAGTGGCGCCACTCCTGTAAGGCGAGTTTAATGGCCAGGAGCTCTCTGTCCCCCACATCGTAGTTCCTCTCCGCCGGGGACAGGCGCCGGGAGAAGAAGGCGCACGGCCGTTTGGTGCCATCGTCAGGTGACCGCTGGGATAACACTGCTCCCACTCCCGTGTCCGATGCGTCCACCTCCACAATGCACTGCAGCGCGGGGTCGACCTGGCGAAGGACCCGGGAGGAGGAGAACTCCGCCTTCAGCGCCCTAAAGGCAGCAGCGACCTCTTCAGTCCACCGGAACGGGACCTTCGGGGACGTGAGGCGGGTCAGCGGTCCGACGATCGAGCTGAAATTTGGGACAAAGCGGCGGTAAAAATTGGCGAAGCCAACAAACTGTTGCACCTGCTTCCGGGATGCGGGAGTAGGCCACTCCACCACCGCCTTCACCTTCTCTGGGTCTGGGAGCACCTGATCTTGAGCGATGATGAATCCCAGGAAGGATGTGGTCCTAGCGTAGAATTCGCATTTCTCAGCCTTCACGTACAGACGATTCTCCAGCAGTCTTTGGAGGACCCGCCTCACATGGACCTGGTGCTCGTCCCTGGACCTGGAGAAGATAAGGATGTCATCCAGGTAGACGAACACAAAAAGGCCGATGAAATCCCGGAGGACGTCATTAATGAGGCGCTGAAAGACGGCAGGAGCGTTGGTCAGCCCGAACGGCATGACGAGATACTCAAAGTGGCCGTTCGGGGTACGGAAGGCTGTCTTCCATTCATCTCCCTCCCGGATCCGGACGAGGTGGTAAGCGCTGCGTAAATCCAGCTTGGTAAACCAGGTCGCCCCCTGGAGGGAGTGAAAGGCAGTGTCCATGAGGGGCAGGGTGTAACGGTCCCTCTCAGTGATGTCATTCAGCGCTCGGTAGTCTATGCAGGGGCGGAGGGATCCGTCCTTTTTCCCGACAAAGAAAAACCCTGCCCCCACGGGTGACGACGATGGGCGAATAATCCCAGCGCTCAGAGATTCCTTCAGGTATGTATTCATGGTATCCTTCTCCGGCGCCGACAGGCTGTAGAGCCGACCAGATGGCAGGGGAGCCCCCTGGCGGAGGTTGATGGCACAGTCATATGGTCGATGCGGGGGAAGAGACATAGCTTTCGATTTGCTAAATACCATACCCAGGTCGTGAAATTCTGGAGGCACCAGTGACAGGTCCGGAGGTGCTGTATCCGCCACAGGGGGAGCCGCGGATGGGGAGCAGGCAGCGGACTGAAGGCAGGTGCCCAAGCAGAAGGTACTCCATGCCGATACCCCAGCGGACCTCCAGTCCAGGACAGGGTTGTGGAGGCGTAGCCAGGGATACCCCAGGATGACGGGCGACACAGAGTTGGGCAGGACGTAAAATACCATCTCCTCCCGGTGGTTCCCTGAGATGATGACTGGGACGGGCAGGGTTTGGTGAGAAACTCTCCCAAGGGAGGCACGGGAGAGATGGACCAGGGAGATGGGGTGTTTTAATGCCCGACAGCGGATACCCAATCGGGTTGCCAGGCCTTGTGAAATGAAGCTGCCCTCTGCGCCCGAATCCACCAGTGCGTGGGTGAGGTGCCCAGTGGGGTTGTGGCAAAAACGGATGGGCAGCTTTAATTGAGTGAGGGGACTTTGCCGATTGACGTCCGCGAGGCCCCCTACAGTGACTCGCGGACCCCGCCGTTTGGCCTTTGTGGGCAAAGCTCTATCGTGTGTTGACTGTCTCCGCAATACATGCAGAGACCCAACTCACGGCGGCGCTGTCTCTCTGCCGAGGAGAGCTTTGCCCAGCCCGTCACCATCGGCTCCGACTCCTCGGGGCACGATGGTGGCGGCGTCGCCAGGGGGCGAGCTTGGGGCAGGCGTAGCGGGACTCCCCGAGGGCGAGAAGCAGACGGCTTCCGTCCTGAGGAGCGCTCGCGCAGCCTGTTGTCCAAGCTGATAGCCAATGAGGTTAGCTCCGCTAACGTTCCGGGGATATCCCGTCCAGCCAGTTCATCCCTTAGATCACTATTGAGGCTGCGGAGAAACAGGCCGCAGAGGGAGCGCTCCTCCCAGCCCAATTCCTCCGCCGCTACCCGGTACTCGATGGCATAATCCGCGGCCGACCGGTTTCCCTGCTGGAGAGCGAGAAGCCGATCGACCTGGACCGCCTCGGAACGAGAATGATCGAACACCTCCAGGAAGCGCCTCACGAACTCGGCATAGGTGAGGGTGGCATAACTGGGTCTCGCCATGATAGCGTAGGCCCAAGTTAGAGCGCGCCCCTCCAGGAGGTTCCCTATGTAGCCGATTCGACTGTGATCTGAGGGAAAGTCTCCGGGCACACGGTCAAACACGGACTCACACTGCATCACAAACCCCCGCGCTCCGCCGAGCTTTCCGCTAAAGCGAGCGGGGGTCGGAATAGGTGTGAGTCGGGCCGGTGCCACTGGAGCTGGCTGGACGGCCACCGGAACAGCAGGAGCTGCGCCACCCTGAGGAGCCGGGGGGAACGGCTGCTGGGGGTCCAGGCGGTCCAATCGGCCAGTGATAATTACTAATTGATTTAGGATGACCTGCTGTTGATAAGCAATTTGATCCACTCTAGCCTCGAGAGTGGTAAGCCGGTGTGCGAGCCCGCCGTCCGCCGAGCCGCTCTGCTGAAGCCGTACTGACATAACGCACGGCTCAGGAGACGCACACACACAGGCTTAGAGTAGTTCAAAGAGTTTATTAACAGCAGGGGAGAATGAGTGCGTGTCTGCGGGATGTAAATGTGCTGGTGATGGTGTCAGCTCCAGGCACAGAGGCAGGTGACCGTACAGCCGAGCAACCCTATGGAGAGAGCACAGGGAGAGAGTGACGGGCATACACCAACACAGGAGGAATTTATGGCGAGAGAAGGACTTACTTGGTGGGTCAGGACAGCTGGCACAACAAGGGGGTGAGGCCCGGAAGACAGCCACCTGGGGAGCTCCGTGCAGCAGCGAGGATTGGGCGATGGAGAGGAGATGTCCGCCGCTGGGAAATCCACCTGTGCACAGGGGAGAAGACTGAAGAGAAGAGGTAAGTGATCTTCTTACAACAATGGTTACGCTGAAGGGAAGTATGCTCACAACGGTGAGGGACGAAGTCTGACGGCTTCAGGCCGAGCCTCCGGGCGAGACGGCCTTTATCCCTCGCCGCTGATGATTGTCAGGTGCGTGAGCAGGTGGCGCCGCTGATGAATGGCGCGGCGTGACATTTATCATTATTGTATTCTTTAAATCTTGTTTGCAAAGCACTTCTGTCAGCCATCGTTGTTTTTAAATGTGCTTTATAAATAAAGGTGACTTGTGACTTTTCCATACGTTGGCACAGCTCCTAGAGGTGTTAACAAGGCCTGGTGCACATGATAATATTTCCGTTTAGACCCGGAGAGAAACATCTGCGTGCACACGACACCTCACAGAAGCAACCGAGCGTGCACACGGATCCTCTGACGGTGTGAAGATTGCTGTTGGAACTAACGGATGACAAACAGAAGTTTACTAGGGACTTTGGATTATTACTATAAACGCCAGATTCCATCTGCAATAAATATTTTTATTCATTTTCTTTAAGATGAAACAATGAGGAGGTAATAAATAAATAAACAGCACACTGAGATGATGTTTGTTGTAATTAGGCACTATACAAATAAAATTGAATTAAATAAATAACCTATATAATTGCAGGCAATAAAAAAATCTGACTTATTGACAGCTGGTTTGAATATTTGATAAGGAGTCTTCAGTCATAACTTACAAAAACATTACAGGTAAGAAAAAATGTTGATATGATGAGATGTGGGCTGCAGCCACATCTCATTTACGCGGCACAAAACTGGATTTGAAATGTCGGCAGCTCCACGGTGATTTGTTCATCATTCAACAAAGGTAGGCATCCTGCTTGGTTATAAGTTTGAGGATTATTTTTCTATATAAGGCTGCATCTATTGTGTAAAAAAGCAGTTTTACAGATACCGTTAAGAGCCCATTTTTAACCCGATCCTAACTATAAACACATCAGGCTTAAAGTTTAATCACAGAGCTCTCTGTATTTCTGTGATAAATACAGAAAGCTCCATATTTGTATTTTTCTGTGAGAAATAAATGCTTCTTGGTGTATGGATTGTAAACTGGGGCTGTAGCTCTTTATTTCCATAGATACGGACGTGCTTAAACAGTGTCGGGAAAACCTCTCCACTCTGGAGGCTGGCTTCAAATCTCTCCTGGCGTAGTATGCACGGACAGCTAAACTGTAGACAAACTTCCACAGTTTGGGGTAAAAACGTTGTGTGCACGGCCCCTAAGATGTCTGACGTTCATTGATCAAAAACACCTTCAAAATTAAATATTGGCATGCCACAGGAAATTCCTTTTCTCAAAATGACCCATTTCGGTGTCTCAGTGCTTATGAGCCTCAGCTCACCCCACCTCTTTCCTCACTGCTGACTTCCATGGTTGATGTTATGGTCATCTAGCTATTAGCTCATGCTGGTAGCCCAAGCTAGCTAATATAAAATTGGTTGAATCGTTTTAATTTGATTTTTTGTAAAAATATTACCCACTAAACATCCGATGTTCCTTGGACTGCCAGATCAAGTTCATGTCATGTCGGTCGGTCCAGGACCATATCCGCATGTCTATATGATCTCCAAAGTAGGTTGTGGATCTGAACGTCAAACTACGACCCCCTCTGGACATTGATCTAACGTTCAACATTTGACCAAATATGTAGTTAATTTTTCCGACATCTTCTGGACGTGCAAGTCAGGTGCAGTATATATGTGCAGATATACTGCCCTGACCAGTTTAGCATAAAAAACATTTTTTCTTATATTATTATTATTCTTATTATTATTTTCTGTTGAATATAAGATTAAAACAGCCTGTCATCTACACAGCCTTCAGCTGAAGTGCGGGCAGGTTGCAATGGGATATTGGAGCTGGGAGCTGGAAAGTATAGAACCTAAGTAGCCAGAAGTTGGCAGTAGTACAACAGTTTGGATGTAAGCTGCTGTTTAAACCTGAAGAAGAAGAAGAAGACGACACATAAGAAGGGCTGCTTGCGGAGCCACACACGTGCTCACAGATGAGCAGCTTGCTAGGTAAGTAGTTGTATTTATTAGTTTATAGTAGTGATGGCCAGATGAGGCTTTCTGGCGGACTTGAGGCCTTTCATCAAAATGGCTCATATAGACGAGGCCTCATGTGAAACTTCATTTTCTCTACTAGGCCATATAGTGGACAAAACATATACAACATGCAGATTTTTACAAGGGTGTGATTGGTTTGTGTATTTTTTCATTTCAGTAAATGCACTGTATTTTAAGAAATATCAGTGATCATTAGGAAAAAAAGAAATGATAAAACTGAGGTGACTACAGTGAATGTGTTACTTATCCATTTTTATTAAGAAATAATAACTTTTCAACAGTCTTATACTGTCTTTCCCAGTACATTCATCTCTGTCCTTATTGTCATGCAGGGCACAATAGTGCCTCAGCATAATGACGTGTTATTGTTGTGTCCAAGCTTTTTGAAACACAACAGACACTTCACTTGCAAATAAAAATAAATTATAAGAACAACCCCACTTGGACCCCAACTGTCCAGATGCAGGACAGATATTTTACCTCTAGGCTACCACTTAGTGATGGCCAAACAAGGCTTTCTTGAAGACTTGAGCCTTTCCATCAAAATGGTTCATATCGACAAAGCCTCATGTGAAACTTCATTTGCTCTACTAGGCCATGTAGTCGACAAAAAGTATACAGCATGCAGATTTTTACAAGGGCATTATTGGTTTAGTGTGTATTTTTTTTTCAATTTCAATAAATGTGCTGTCTTTTAAGAAATATAAATGATCATAAGGGAAAAAAGAAATGATAAAACTGGGGTGACTTCAGTGAATGTGCCGTGTTACTTGGTGTGCTTGTACTACTTATCCATTTTTATTAAGAAATAATACATTTTCAACAGTCTTATACTGTCTTTCCCAGCATATTCAACTCTGTCCTTATTCTCATGCAGGGCACAATGGCAATAGTGCCTCAGCATAATGATGTGTAATAATGATCTAAGCTCTTTGAAACACAACAGACACTTCACCTTGCAAATAAAAATAAAATTATAGAATGATACAGCTTGGATTCAAACCCAGGCCTCCCATTTATAGAGCAGATGCTTTACCACTAAGCTATCACCTCAGTTAGAGTACATAGCCACTATTTATGGAAAATACATCAAAGGGAGAAATGTGCTTAAAATGTTCCCAAACAGGAGAAGTCCATGTTTTTGGTGCTGCCTCCATCTGAAAATTGACTGTGACAAATCCCTTACACAGTCAAACATCAACAACACAAAATGTGAGGGACGGGGATTTCCACTGTGTATCGTTGCTCACTTTATTTAATGTTGCGTGCAAAATCATGAATGGCTTCCTGACCCAGTCATGTGGTACGACGTCAACACATATGTCAGCAATGCATGCATTGAAACGCGCTTCGCCAAATATTTCCTGGATAAGCTCGGAGCACCCTCGAAGCTCTGGAGCCTGCCATCCCATCACTAGTTTATAGTTATGTGTACCTTCTATGAATGGTAGTGCATATGTGAAGTTTGATGGCTTAGCCACTAGGCAGTATTATGTCTAGAAACAGCTGTGGACACGTTGGCTGTGTGTTGAAGGATAGCTAATGAACCTAAGCTAGCAACACGTGGAACATGAATAAGCTAATACAGGCAAGTAGCAGGCTATAGACTGACTGCCAAAGACCCTGTGTTATGCCCCCAGAAAACACGTTTAATGTGTGTTTTTATTAGGAGATGTGTTATTATCACAGTTTGGTACGTTTATTCAGTCTTGCAGTTAAAAAAAAAAACTACAAACATGGCGGCGGTGTATGCTAGGAATCAGGAAGTGACTTGCCATGTGGTGATCAGTGTAGCTAGCTGCTCCTTCAGAGCACGCTCCTCAGACGCTGTTCTCTGATTCTCCCTCTGCTCAAGCAACGTCCGTGAGTATCAGAATTGTTAAAATGATGAGTTAACTACAGGTTTTATCGCCACTTGTTTGTCAGTTAAAAATTATTATTTACAATTATTCAATTATATATTGAATTATTTCTACATGTAACTACTGATATAATTTATTTATATCCAAATGCAATTATTTATAGCCACATTTACTTATGCATTTTATTATCTAATTATTTCAGGATTGTGTTTCTGTGAAATAATTGTGACTGTGGTGGATGAAGTTGACAGACTTAATTTCACAGACCACAGAATACTGACAATTCTGAAATAATTATGTAATGAAATAAACAATAAAATATGACAATACATGGTGGCAGTGGCTCAGGAGGTAGAGCAGGTCGTCCAGTAACTGGATGGTTGGCGGTTTGAATCCCGCTCTCCCCAGATATCCTGCCGTTGTGTCCCTGGGCAAAACACTTTACCCACCTTGCCTCCAGTGTCCATAACACTGGGTATAAATGTTCTGTGGTGGCCGGAGAGGCCGTTGGCGCAGATTGGCAGACACGTTTTTGTCAGCCTGCCCCAGGGCAGCTGTGGCTACAGCAGTAGCTTGCCACTACCATTGTCTGTCTGGACTGAATGAATAACATATCTATTTGTAAAGTGTCTTTGATAAAGTGCTATATAAATCTGATGTATTATTAATAAATAATTATTATATATTTTCACTGTAACATGTTCAGTCTCGTGCAGACATCATTTTGGGAAAAATAAAATAATCGCTTTTGTTGCAGAAGACTGTAGAACTACATTTTCCCCTCAAAAAACTACTCAGGAATCTACAGGAGAATTGATAAGGAACTGGACTGATAAGCAGAATCAACAATGGCATTGATATTGAGCGAATTTTATCAACTCCCACCCCTATCATAAATCTATGAACATTCTTTGTGTTTTCCAGACCTGTAATGTTCAACTCCGTGTGTCAATGACCTGTCAATGTCCAGCGACATTGACAGGTCAGTTGCACAATCTCATTTTTGGATGAGCAACATTATCTTGTAGTTCAGATAATTACCATCCATCCATCTTCTTCCGCTTAATCCTTTTTGGGTCGGGGGGGGGGGAGGCTGTAGCCTATCCCAGCATCTTTAGGCGAGAGGCAGGGTACACCCTGCACAGATCGCCAGTCCATCACAGGGCCAACACAGAGAGACAGATAGCCATTCACTCTCCAAATGTACCTAAATGTATTTGTTCTAGAAACAGTGTCAGATCTTGGCACAGCAATGGCTCCAGGCATAGTGACAGGCTCCATCATGATCGTGACTCCAGGGACGACAACAGGTTCCAACACAGCGTTGGGTTCCAAGACCGTGATGGCTGCAGATACAGGAAAAGGTTGAGGCAAAGTGATGACTCCAGGCATGATGGGTGGCAAGATGTGATGAGGTCCAAGGATGGCATCAACCACAAGTATGATGAGTCATCCAAAAAGTATTTTGAAAAATATTTATATCAAAGGAATAAAAACTACAGTTGCCTTTGTCTGAAAGCTTGATGCTTTGTGTCCACTGATGATCAGATTTGAGCCTTTGAAAGTGTAACGTGAGTAAAGGTGGATTCACACTACAACATTCGGACCGACTTTTACTGACGTTTTGGCAAATGTCTGGCTCTACTGGCAAAGGTTAATGATTGCTGGTGTTTGTTGGCAAACGGTGGTGAAAGTTGTGTTCTTTGAAAATTTGCCGACGTTTTGAAATAGGCGTTGGTGAAAGTTGTTGTGATCCAAGCTGCACACTGTTTTTCTCCTTTCATTACTCATTTCCCACAGCTGCAGCTTCATCCACACCTGCTCTCTCTAATCAAGCAGCCTTTAAGTTGAGACGGGCCCTTCACTCCTGCACGGAGACGTCAACTTCTGCATGCAGCCTAGAGAGCTCCTTGCCACTGTGTGCAGCTTCTTAAGCACCTTGCTATGACCCTCTCCTCCTACGTGGGATCTTGTAAGCAACCCCACCATTTATTACTCTGCTCCTCATTAACCTCTGTGTGTTCTAGGACTTGTCCATAGGTGGACTATCCTCCTGGCAGACTGGGACCATTCCTGTCTGTGGACCAGGACCAACTCTGCCGAGCAGGAGCTCCCACTCTCCTTCCACCTCCCTGTAAGCGCACATAATTATTGGACTGAACTGTTACCTCGTCTCACCTCAGCCGAGGCATAAATTTAGCATGGCCTTATTAGAGATAAAAAAATCTTTTTAAGATGCTGTAATGGCAGGAGCAAAGGACAAATTCCTAATGTTCACAGCAAGTAAACTGAAATTTTTGAGGAATGTTAAATGAATTGACATGAAATTGAACAAGATCAGTGCAACAGATTATGCTTTTGCATTGGTAATAGCCATAGCTGGAGGCAGACTATTTAGCTTATAGGTATATAGGTTGTACGTATGTCCGTTCATCCATCCCATTTTCTAATCGCTTCTTTTCACTCAGCTTTGACAATATCCATACACATTCATTTGGAAAGATGTACTGTACATGCACATATTAGTTATATATTACAGTTTCCCCCAAAATGGCCCCCAAAGTCCCCCACCACCACCACCTGTGGCCCCTATAGCTAACTGTGCTGTATGCCTCTGTGTTGGAGATATCCACAGGCATATTTTTTTGGGTTGTCTGTATGTACGTATGTACATCCCAAGGCATATGCCAAGAGGGGCTGTCTTGCACATTTCTGCATTCAGTTCACTACAAGAATTAATTGACAACAGTGCATTAACACAAACTTTGCTTGTAAGCCGCGGCTACATTGTTTCACAGAGACATACAACAGCCAGGTGGTAATTCTAGTTCTTTGTTATTTCTTTGTTATTTCAGGGTTTCAGAAAAAGGTTAATTGACCTCCAGTTTGAGATTAAAAACCTTCACCGAAGTCAGCCTGCCCTTTCAGCTTCCAGCGTGAAGAGGTTGGAGACTATGGAGGACTTTCAGGGAGCAGAGCAACTTATGCTGTGCTCTGCTCCTGCTACTAAGCAGCAGGAGGAAATAATGTATAAAATGTGCACGGTACAGCATGTGTATTGGTATTTTCACTTTAGGCAAATCATGGTATTACTATGCGTCTAAAAAGTTACGTTGTAAAATGGAAAAACAAATGATTGAAAGTGTAGTATTGCCAACTGATTCAAAATGTCAATTCATGCTATTGTATATACTAGATTTCACAATAATTATTATTATCACAATAATAATGTCTTAAATTTCCTACAAATAACTACATTGGGAAAATTTGACAGGTACTGTATACTGAAGACACCATCTCTAAACTTTAACCTTTTTTTTTCCTTTTGTATAACAGGTGCAGCATCTAGCTCGGGTTGAAGGGAAAGATCTTAAAGGCACAGTCCACAAAGTTCTTGATCGGTAGGCTATGAACTAACAATGATCATGTTTACATGTACACAAATAAACTGATTATTATTGGATTTCTGGAATTATCTGATTATTCAAGTGGCCATGTAAACAGAGTAATCTGATAAAGGCCATGCAACTGCTGTCATTAACTCAAGTGGTTTACCTTCCAATAATCAGTTTATTCAATGCATGTAAACACGAGAAAACTGATTATTGCCAGCATCAAATTGTTGTGACCATGTAACTGGGGTCAATGATTTTACACTGTGTTTCATCCCTGAAGACAATTGTTAAAAGTGGACTTAAATTTGTAAGATATTTCTCTTTTCTTCAGGCTTTTCAGCAATGCTCTCATGAGCATTGCATTTCAGTATGAAGGGGAAGAAGGCCAAAATGTCTCCGCAGAATACAAAAATCTATCAAGCCATGCAAGGTAAGCATGTCAAAGTAACCTTGGACAAGATACTAACTGCTCTTGATGGCTCCATCAGTATGTGAATGTCTAGTTGTATTGCTTTGGATAAAAGTGTCTGCTAAATAAGGAAAATGAAAAATGAAACCCTTTTGTGGAGTATTAAATAGTTTTATAGACAAGATTGCTCAGCCTCCATCTCCGCTTACCATTAATGCTGTTTGTATGTTGTTGTTTTTTTTTGTTTGTTTTTAAATAAAAAGGTTGTAATATAAATGTCCCAGGAAGGAAATGGGGATGAGGGTGGATTTGGTCCATGACATAGGCTAAAACTGTGGCTTATATACTGTTGCTTTCTGACAGCTCATTCTTATTGTTTGGAGTATAAAAAAGCTGCCTTGTTCAAGACAACAGCACCTCTGGTGTTGAGACTAAGTATAATAGTCAAGTGCAAGCTTCATGTGATGTGAGCTGTATTTCAATATTTAGATTTCTCTGCAGGCCTGGGCCAATTAGCAATAGACTGCTGGCTGTAGTTGTAACAAATCTGACATACAATTAATTTTTGCACAGCTAACATTTTTTTTTATCTTCCAACTTTTCCAGATGCTGTACTGAAGTCGTGCAAAGAGGCAACAGAGGATGCTGTCCGAAGACGTGCTGCGGAGCACTTCAGACATGCTCCAGGAAGCAGAGGAGAGGGTGGACATACACGACATTCAGGAGTGTGATTTTTAAAAAATTATTCTGGATTTCAAGTGTTTGGAATATAAATAAATGTTTACTTGTTGTTGCCTTTTTGTCCTTGGCCAATCTCATGCCTGAACATTATATATACATTTTATGACACCCTTCTATGCTCTCTCCTTTCAAGAGAATAAATTTGTGTTCTGAATGCTGTGTTGGACTTCGCTGTGGAAAAACAAGATGGGAAATAGACCATACATTATGTCTAAGGTAACAGTCCTCGCTATATTTTTTTTTTTCTCCACGAGATCCACATTGGCAGAGCAAAGTCAAAGCAAGACACTTTTACAACAATATA
Source organism: Pholidichthys leucotaenia (assembly GCA_020510985.1). NCBI lineage: Eukaryota > Metazoa > Chordata > Actinopteri > Cichliformes > Pholidichthyidae > Pholidichthys > Pholidichthys leucotaenia. The sequence goes on along the minus strand of CM035848.1, from coordinate 87,370,225 downwards.
TCAAGTCAGCCACACAGTGAGCATTTCTAGGTATGAATTAGTCATCCCACAAAAAAAATCTCACCCAATACATTTTCAATTAAGACCCCTTTTCTTGCTTTTCTGAATTTACTGCCAGGTCGATAACTTTCATTGAATTTTGTATGTGCTGTTATGAAATGGTACTCCAGTTTGCTTTGTTTGAAGCAGGTGTGGGTTTGCTTGACTATGAAGCACAGAGGCTTCATGCTTCGAAGAACAAATAAGAATATGTCCATTTCTATTGAAATTTGCTATGGTCATCTTGCATGCCTCATACCTGGAGAAATATAATGTGGATGTTTACGTGTGTTCATAGTATATTCATGTAGCACATTTTTCATGTATTGGCTGTTTATAGAGACCCTAAGTCACACCCCCTCTTCTTCCTTAAATTGAAAATTGTGCTTCTTTCTCCCCTTCTCCTTGTATTCCTCATGATCCGTGAATCCAAACTGAATGATTCGTGATCTCGAAGACTTTTGGCTTTTTTTTTTCTTGATAAGAGGCAGCATCGAGTAACTCATGCAGAAGCAAGGGTCCCAAAAGAAACTTTTTTTGTCTTGGTAATTCTTCTTCTTCTTCTCTCGGTTACTGGCAAATAGCAAACAACTGAAAGATGCATACCGCCACCTACTGTATAAGAGTGTGTAACATTATGTCATTTAAGCCCAACCCGAAAAATGTTGAAATGGCATGGCCTCGAGCCGGCCTCAGCCGAGTTACTGATGCCAAGGGTCTCGAGGCTGAGGACGAGACCAAGTCATTACCCTCCCAAGACGAGGCCGAAGCCAGGAAAACCTGGCCTTGAAGCCAAGGCTGGACTCAAGTCCTTCAACACTGCCAGGTGGTTGGAGGCAATCATTCTAACCTGATACAGCTTGCCTCAGCAGGGAGGAGATAATGGATATGCAACCTAACATTAGCTTAACCGTCGATCCTGTTTGCTGATTGCTATTTTCTGTAAATTCAATTCACTTCCACTGGAATTCTTGTTCATCTAACAACGCTTGACCATATATTTCTTTCTTAGATCTTATTTTAGCTTAGTTAAAGTTTTATTTTCTTAAACTGTGATCCGATGCTGCCAGCAGAAGCTAGCAGTTTAGCCACTCTTTCACATATGTTTCTGTGCTTGTTGGACTCCAGAGAACGGTTATATCCTATCAACCAGTAAAACCATACCCCCCTGTGAACCAGTGATGGATCATTCCATTCATTCTTAAGACAAACATTCATGGCACATGCTCAAGGGGTAACAGGTCAGTTCGGCCACTAACTCATCAACTCTTGGGGTACTTTGGTCTCCTGTCCTCCCTGGGGCTAGTCTGTCACAAGGTCTGCTAACCAACTTTTTTTTTTAGCCCCCCCACCCCCATCATACATGTCTACATACCTCAGCTCTGATGTGAGTCCAACACTCAGTTTTCACTTCTAACATTCAAAAATGCTATAGTACTGGTAAATTTCAAAAGATGTCAACCAGTTTACATTTCAGAAGTGATACACTTGACCATGTATCAACAGATCTAAGAGCAGTTTAAGCATTTTCTAAGCTGTACTATGTTTCAATACATTTTAATACAGTCCTTAACTCAGTAGTCTCTCTCATAGCTATCTATGGGCTCAATCTCATTTGACAATACGTACTAAAAACATTTAGCACATAAACTTTGACTACTTTGATTCCTGTATGCATCATTAATCTGTAAATTAATACCTCACCTTACCTTTTACTTCTTCAGTTATTTTATCCTACAGTTACGTGTAATACTTTTACTGAATTTCTTATTTTCCATTGTAATCAGCTACTATGTCATTACCTGGAGATGGAAAGACCAACACTTGTATCTTTATAGATGAAATTTCTTACTCTTTACCACAAAATGAAAACACTTCATCCCAGCAAAACAAACTTTTAAGGGGGAAAAAGTAGACGAAAGTAGGATTTTTGTTTTTGTGGCAATGATTGTGAAGACTGATTAAACTAAAATAGGCATGAATGGCAATAAATGATCCAAGGAAAGAGAGAGCTAAGGTAATATTCAGGAGGATTAAAACATTAAAACAAAAACTTTAAAATTAAATCCTTTATTAACACACACTTCCATTATATTCTTCCATTTAGCCTGCTTTTCACAAGCTTTTTGTAAAATATTTTTAGACTCCAGAGCTTAACCTGAGCGACCAGCCATGATGTCATCACATTAGAAAAGCTCTTTCGAGAGCCCCAGTAGAAATTAAACATCTGTTTTCACCTGCTGAGTAGTGCTCTTCTTGATGAGGGCCAAAACTCTATGTGTAAATTTGGTAAAGTGTCCAATTTAAGTGTACTAAAGTGTTGCCAGGTGGCATTCTGTTGTGTAAACCAGAACCGTCTCCTGAAATTACATTTAATAGAGAGGAACATCAATATTTCTGCCTGAACAGCTATGAAGTGACAGTTTTCTCTAACCAACATATATATTATGTTCCTGCTATAAAACATTATTTCTAATTTTTTCAAATAGACACATTTTATTTTTTCTACATTATGGTGCTAATTCACAGCAATCTTTTTTCTGCTAGCGTGACTAATGAAATGTCAATATTTCCACAGCATTTTATGTTGTGTGGTGAAGGATAGAGGGGCCTGAAGGTCAAGGTTTGAACCGGTGTCTGTTTCTTGTCAAGTCTGATTTCTTAGTAGGAGGGTCTGGGGTGCCCTGGCATTTTCTCTTCTGAGGGGTCTTGTTTATATGGCTAATGGACTCTGTTCAGTCTCATCTGCCTTCTGCACCTAAAGACAGCTTAATCGGATTGGGCCCTGAGAGTGAAAAGCAGGTTGATTTAACAATATTTTTGTTTCAATTCCTTGTCTTTCGGCTGGTCCCTTTTAGGGGCCGCCACAGCGGATCATCTCCCTCCATCTCACCCTATGCTTTGCATCTTCCTCTAACACCAGCCCTCTCCATCTCCTTCATCCATGGATCTTCTCTGTGGTCTTCCTCTTTTCCTCCATCTTCAACATCCTTTGTCCAATATCTCCACTATCCCTCCTGTGCACACGTCCAAACCATCTCAGCCTTGCCTCTCTTACTTTGCCACTGTTCCTGTTCGTTTTAATCAAATAAATGACTTCTTGACCAGAGGAATAAGGGCACATTTAGTCATCACGAGCCCTCAGAATGTTTTGACATGTCATTAAGGAAATACTGATGGAAAGGTCACTGACATACAGAAACCATTCCACCACTGTTGCAACGCGTTACTTCACCCAGGATCCGCACAAGTCATATGGACCAATGACACAACTCCTGCCAGGGCCCCAATGTCACACATGTCCCAACCATTTTACTTCAAACTTCTCCCTCTCTCTCCGCACCCCTCCCTGCTTACACCCCCTCAACCCCCATTCCCTGGTCCCTTCCTCCCTTTCATGCAAACCATCTCTGTCCCTTTCAACATCCTCCCCACTCATCAACCTCCTGGTTTCCAATTTCTCTCACCCACACGCTCTCTGTCTGCATGCCCGCCTGCCTGCATCTCTGCTCATCTCCCTCTTATCAACTCCTTTGCCTCTCTATGTCCACCTAACCCCCTTGTCTCTCCCCTGTGCTTTGTTCCTGTAACATATGCTTAGATTGGCATCCTGTCTCTGAGCCGCTGCAGGTCCTGTCCGCTTCATGTTGTGTGAGGATGGACATTTGAAGAGTCCTCCAGGCATCGCTCTTTGTCACCAGTGCTTAGCCTCAACAGTGCTGCAAACCCACCACTAATGGTATCAGTGCAGCTGGCATACTGGCCCATACTGTGTGCCTATAATACTGCAGAAACTGATGAAAGGAATATTTATGATGAAACCACATATTTCTGAAATTAGATGAGCACACTTTGATTCATCACCTCATGTTGGATTTTACTTATTCCCCACCGGTTTATCTATCCGGGGTCTGGAGGCTTCCATAGGTCACAATGGTGGCTTTGTCCTGAGGTTGTGCTCTGACAGTTGTCACAGGGTGATCCCTTCTTATATGTTAATTGGTTTGACAACCGATGAAGCCGTATTGGAAATTAAGGGTCCCTTTGTCCTACTTTGCTTAACAGCCTTTCAGACCTGCTATCTGAGGCAAAACTATCCCACAGATTAGGTGGTTTATCGGTCCGACCACAAAAGCCTGAGAATATTTCCCACATATGCTGTGCCACATATTCCACATCACCATGTCTATCGATTTGTAAATGCAGGGCAAAAACAAAGGAGAGACAGGTCTGCATGCTGGGAAATACTCAAGAGAGGACTAACAACCTTTATAGTTGTTTATTCTTCAGATAGTGCATGCAGTCTCTTTAGCTATTTTAACATTTCTTTCATTTGCAAGGACTCCAATCCCAAGTATGTTTTTTTTTTTTTTTCCAAATGAGCAGCAACATTTGAGCATGCAAAGCAGAGCAGCAGACTTTTCCATCATCACTTCATCCCTTCAGCAAACTCTTGTGATACTAATCTGCACACCTAGTCCAGCGTTTCCTGTGTCCAAGCTGCTTTTCTCCCTCTCTCCTCCATAAGCCTCACAGTCGGCTTTGCTCACACCTCTTTCTCTGTCAGACTTAGCATGGCACAAATGAACAGCAGTCAATTCTCATACTGTGTTCCACTTTCATGCCGGCAAATTAAGGATTCTGTGTTTTGGGGGCAAATCAACTTTCCTTTGGACGCAGTGAAATGGCACATCATCTCAGGATCAGCTGGCACAAAGAGAAGGCCATTTTTAGTAAGCGGATCATTCATTGCCAGGAAAAAGACAATCACAGAACGAATAAGTCTCTGAGTCGTATTCAAGCCGTTAGTCTCAGTCTGCTTTTCATCTCAATAAAGAACCTTATTTAGCAGTCAGGCAGCAGATGAGTAGGGAAAAAGAGTGTGTAGTAAAACAGAAATATTGCCTTGCTTAGTACTGAACTTTGGCCAGTTCTCTAATGCCTGTAAATGCATCTCATAGGTAAGTGGATCACAGCCTTGGCCAGAGAGGCACAATAAAACACCCCAATCCCTCTGGCACAGAGACTCCTCACAGTAGAAACAGTTTTTACTTTGAGCTCTTTTACACATACTGTATTTTAGGCATTGTTTAGAAAAATTGAAGGGTTAATGTGAAGGATGGTCTTGTAGAGGTGAGGTCAGAATATAGCTGAAAAAAAAAGCGCCTTTTCAACAACTGTTCAGTGTTTTATAGAGCAGTACATTCTCACCCAGGGCATTAAATATTGCCTTTTGTCCTTCAGTATCAGTACCTTGATGCAGTGGTCAGGTTATTTTAAGATGCTAAGAAGTTGTAAAGGTCTGATAATGTCATGTTAGTGTAGATCACTGAGTTCAGGGCTGCCGTTCCCTATCCAGAGAACATGTGCTGTGCATAGGGCCTTGTCACAAATACGGCATAGTTATGAGGAAGCAATAGTCACTAATAAGACACCTTCCGATACCCACAGGCATCCAGGCAAATCAGAATCTGAGATGAGAGGAGGTTGCAGTTCTGTCATCTGATAAACCATATAATGCTGCAGTGATTGAACAAACACTGCTTAATGGAGGGCACTGCTATGGGTAAAACCAAACTGATGACAAAATTACTCTTTAGGACTCAATTTGACCAGTGGTGATCCTGTTTTAGTGACCAGATCACAGATTCCTGGATGAATTCAAAACTTTTTCATTAGATTCAAGTATTAAAATCGGCATTTAAACATTATGCCAACCAGACCTTTACACTATTGCAGTATTTTTTTCAACCTTTTTATGCTAAAAAAAATCCCACAGAATTCCCCAAATCTAAAATGTTATAAAATGACATTGTAGCCTATTATGGCATGTCTACCGACAATTTAGTCTTGTAATTTGTTAATACTCTGTGCAAAACGTGGCACAGTTACACATACAAAGTTAATGGAAAGGCACAAACACGTGCATTTGCTCCAGGCGATGCAAATGCACACGAGATCATGTCCGCGTGACTTGAACTTGGACTTGTTCAACTCGGGCCAGGATTTCAAAAATGAGACAGGTAGCCACATCTCTCATCAGATGCACACTTCCATAAAGGGGGTTGTCTTCAAAGGAGACGTGCTTCTCTTGGCTCAACATTGGTGGACCTCTGTATCCACTGCTTTTTTGGTGCTGGGGCCGCCAGTGTCAAGATGTGGTTTTTGGGGGAAGTGCTGACATTTTCCCCATCCAGACAGTGTTGTGAGCTCAACAATGGAAAACGTGAGAGTCCTGAAACTACTGTGATCCTGAAACTGCTGCCTCCGGTTGTGCAGAAATCCCCAATTCGGATTCAACCTCCGCTGAGAGTAGGAAGAAGTGGAAGAAGAACAGGAGGGATTGTGTTTGTACTGCCACCCGCTGACATGGAGCAGCCACTGCAGGCACCAATGCACAACAACGGCAAGTTGTTTGCAATTTTTTTGGACCAGTTAAGAAGTGAAATTAAACAATTACCCATGGGACCCTGAATGTTCTCTCATGGATCCCCAGTTGAAAAACTTTGCACTATTATATACATGGACATCAGAGGAAAACATGTTTACAGTAGTGAGGTCAACTACTTTTAAGAAAGTTGATATATTTGATGGCCTCTGAATGAGAATTGGTGAGTGTTCATCACACCCAATTTATATATAGTCTAAAATACTGCATATTGCTGCCCACACATTGGATACCTTAGACTGTGAGCTGATAGGTGTACTTGTCAAGGTGCAGGTTGGAGTAGACAACACTAGTGCAGGTAATGCATAATAAACTGACCCTATTCTGGTAAGTTCTCCCATGTAGGGCAATTGAACACAGAGCAACTGAATTGAAATCAGGTTGGATGTGGGGGCAACTGGTAATGAACTTGATGAGGAGGACAGCGAGGGGAGGAGAGAGGAGGTGAAGGGCCAACACTTGCAGCTAAGCTGACCTCAGTTGTAAAGCTGCAGCAGAGGAGCAAGTGCTCAAGCCGGGCTATGCTAAGCCTTTTTGGCTACAGGCTGCAAAGTGCTGTAAGTAATGACTGTAAGTGATGATCCTCAGTGAAGTTGGCAAGCGAGCAGAGCTCTTAGGAAGCATATTGAAAGAAGGGCTGTCATTGTGACATTTTCTGGGCTTCTGAATTACAGAGTGTGTAGATGGTCTAGCAAATGCCACCTGTAAAACATATAGAAATTCACACATTTATAACTGTTTGGTGGTCTTAGCTGCAGCTGATTTGCAATGCTACACATTTAATGTTAATTATCAATGATTGTAATTTGCTTTGAAGCTAGAAAGGTCTGACCTAGTCCAGTAAAACAACCACATAGTAAGCAATCACTGCAGAGAACGCAGTAAATATGCATTTGCAAATATATGGCCACGATATGTTCGGCTCAAGATTGATCGTGAATTTGACCAGTATATCTCATCTCAATCCCATGTGCATACATAACTGCCTCATCTGCTCTTCTCTCCCTTCTCCTCTGCCTGTCCGGGGGCCTAATTTAGCCTTAGTAGGCTCTCCTGGTGCCTAAGAGAATTCTCCTTTATGCAAGCCAGGTAAAATAAGACCGCAGCTCGGATGAGGCCCCTCTCCATCATGGTGGATAGGGGGAGTCACGGGTGACACCCCCTGATCAGGTGTGCATGCGTAATGGCCGTCCCAAAATAATCACTGCTTTGAATAATTTCCCCACTCCGTCTCTCGCCCCATGATTCTTGCTGCTTCGACTCGTTTTGCGGCGGGCATCCCATAAATCCTTGCGGTAAATGTAAATCAGTGGGCCGGGTGCGTCTGACAGATGGGGGCTGCAAGGAGTCCTGGGAGATCTCTCCTCTCACCTTTCCCTTCAGCTGGAATGGATGAATCACTAGCCTGGCTAGCTAAATAGCATTAGTGTACGTCCCTCACTTAAGAAAAGGGTAAGACAGAGGGCTGAGATAGGAGCCGATAGAGCAAACGTGTACGTGAGGGTCATTTTGATAATGAGTGATGTGTGGACAATGTGCACTTTATGAAGACGGGCCGAGTACCAGGAAACCGAAATCTCCCTACATTTGTTGTTGTTGTTATGGTTGGGAAATGAGGTTGTGCAGGTGGAGGAGATGCAGGCTCGCGGATCTTCGAGCTGTCAGCTCCTTGGAGGATTAGAGATCTGAGAGGTGGAGGGAAGGAGTGAGGGGGAGGAGGCGGGGGGGGCCCTTTCTTGGTCCCCTTGGCTGTCTGTGGAGCAGAACCCATCTCTCATTAAGAGAGAGTGCCGAGGAGACACTTGAAAGTGACATTCACCCCCCCCGCCCCCCCACCCCCATTTTAGAGATGCTATGCATGACGGCCACTGCCACTCAGCCAGCAGGGTCACCTCTCTCTCCCAGTCTGTCTCTCTTCCTTTGCCTCGGGGAGAATATCAATGCTTTTGGCAGATATATGCACACACACCTACACCTTTCATTGAAATCCATCAATTAGGGACCCCTTACAGGGAGGAAGACGGCAAGATTTGTAAGAAAACAAGAAAAGGAATGGATCGAGGAAGAAGAGACAGACACTTCTTATTACATGAGATGAGGAGAGCAGGGTGGAGTCTGATAATATGCAAAGAGATGAAACACTGCACATTTTTCATGTGAGGACAAAAAAGGAGGGCAGGAATCAAAGGCTGCAGCCCACTTTGGGGTCAATGGCTGGAGAGCGCGATCATTTCTGCTGAGGCAGCGTGTCGATTTTCGCCCCCAGCTCCAACCCGGGGCCTTGACTCCTCCGCTCATATCCATCTCTTTAATCTGGGAAAGGTCCGCCTAACGAGCGCCACAGTTCAATGGCTCCAGGAACAATGGGTGTCTCTGTGCTCCGTTGCCCCTCCATGACCATCAGGAGTCCGTCTGTACAGTTATGATCAATGCTCTGTCTTATTATCACCATGTGTTTTCGAACTTTAGTCCTCATTCTGTAATTACTTGACAAAACATGATTATGGTCTTTAAAAAAGCATTTCCTGTTGACTTCCAGGGCCGGTCGCTGCCTATCCAGTGGTCACATTTGCCCTGTAATCGCCACCGGCTGCTTGAACCCTGCTCTTAGCCAATGAGATTCCTCCACACTGCCAACGCAGCCCATAAATAAATTACCAAAATGGCCTGTAGTGCTGTCACACTTTTAACTGAGGAGAGCACTTGTAATTAAATTCACACAGATATGCTGAAGCAAACCCACACAGTCCAAGGATTCAAAACGCTTGGAAGGGTGTCATACTGTACACAGTTCATATCCAGCCATAAACTATACACCCATAAAGGGGATATAAATGGCTGCAGACACATATGTTCACCGGGAGCCGGAGTCCTGTAACTAATTTTTTGTGGAATCCTTTCATTTGCTAACAATCTGTTTGTCACTGACCATTTTGGATGAGGCTTAAACACAGTTGGGCTGGCGGTGAGACCTCAGCTGAGGATGCTGATGAGAAGGCAATGATGTGCGAATGTCCAAATACGCCAGAGTCTGGACACTAATGCCAGGAATGCTGCCAGCGGATTACCCCAAGATGGCCGACTGCGGTGTCGACTGTAATTATGATTCTTACACTAAACATTTCGCTTTTGATATGATCAAAACATCCAAAGCTAACTCATGAAATCCTTTACACTTACTTTCTTGTGTAATCACTTTTTTTTTTTTTTTTGGCTATGAAAAATGTGGCGCAATTACAAGTGTTCATTACTATTTCTTTTCATTTGCTTGCCACATTAACCAAAAATCTGCACTGAATGAATCACAAGTCTCTTCTTTTAGATTACAGTTAGAGCAGATGCAAAGTGCATATTCTTGGCTATTTTCTCTTTAGTGCAGTCCTCATCACAGTGGCTGAGAGGGAGAATAGCCAGTGCCCGTGTGAAGGATAATTTGTACCTTCTCAATGAATCAGGAGGACAGGCAAATTACTGGCTGAATAAGGACTGCCTGTGGATCCCACTGTCAGAAAGGGAGAGGAGGGCAGAGAAGGAGAGTGTAATTATCAACTAGCAAAGTGCATTCATATCCTATCACAAAGGGATTGGGATGTGGGTGGAAGAGAGAAAGAGTGCATGAGAGAGTGAAGGAGGTTGAAAAATGGAGAGAGATATGGAGAGGGGGAGGGACAAGGAGTGAAGGACTCCTGGCCAAATGGATGCAAGGCCGTAAACAGGGTTAAAAACAGCCTTCTATGGTCTGGCTCCATGAATACAGACACATTAAGACCTTTTAGCCCAAGCGCACAAGCACCTCTTTGGAGTTAAAGATGAGAGGAGCCAGGCACGGCCATGGAAGGAGACGAGGAGAGGCAGGGAAGCAGGGGTAAAGAAAGGTGGTGGGTAGTGGGTTTACAATCGAAAGCACCCATTTTTAATTTGAATAGACCCAAATACGTTATAAAGATGGTGGGGTTAGAGGGAGATTTTTTCCCTCCCCTGCCCGTCTTTTCCTTTCTGGTTGCTGACATCGCAGAACAAAGCTAGTCTATTAGTGACCCTGGACTTTATTGACAAGCTTGCCATTACCCATACTTCCCGGGGTCTGCTGGGTCAGGGGTCACAGACGGGCGGCTTGAGGGGGGCTGGTGAAGGGTCTGGGGAACACATTTAGAGAGCAGGGACACCTGTAGGGTCGCATCCAGTTCAGAACGTGACCATGAACAACAGTAAAACCTTTTGAGAGGCAGTAGACAATGCACGCCTAGTCTCTAACGACCCCCCCTCCCCACCCCCGCTGCTCTCTCAAGCTTTCTTCCTTCTACTGCACCATAATGATGCACTGGTTTACTCCCCAGAGATGTGTAAATAGTGCCATTTTTGTGCCTTTGCATATCTTTGTGTGCCTGCATGCGGATGAACTTGTGAAGAAGGCCATGGGTCTGCAAATTGGTCTAAAGCTCTGTAAAATGGCGGGACATAAAATCCTAAGAAATGTCAGTTGCACCGAGGCAGTGTGGGGTGAGCGTCTGGTTACAGATAATCCCAAAAACGCTTTCATTCACTCTGATTTTCATTGCAATCAATCATGGCATTATGCAGAGTTGACGTCAGTCAAACTCATCGGAGTAACACTGCAGAGGATGAGACCAGATGTCAAACGCCAACACGTACACACTTCCGTGGCGAGGCGGGCAGGGTTCACACAACTGAGGGCTGAACGATAGCAGCATGCATTTGATATATGTGACTCTGCAAATGGAGGGCATCGGTGCTGTTTGCTGGCACAGCATGGCAGCGTGTGGTGCACCACGGGCAACTGGCACACCAGCCAAGCTTGGCATACACATTCTCCGAATAAGGAAATTAATCCCCAGTGGGTTTGCTCTTTAAGTCGGTATGTGTGTGTGCTCCAGGGTGAGTAAAAAAATCTATTTTATGCTGCATTTAATATTAGCGGTGGACATTTCTCTACATCACTCAAATGTGCCAGATTGTGTATTAATCACCAGGCATGCCTTAGTATCTTCAGTCCTCAGTACTGCCATATGCGTGTGCTAAATCTACATGGATTGTGTTTGTGCTTTGTTGTCAGCCAGGTCTGCAGCGGCTGCACAGCAATCAGGTGTTTCTGCATATGTTCCCCGTGTCAGCTCCCCATTTCCCCCAGTGGGCAGGCCAATTTGTTGCCAGCCTCATAATAGGAGGGCCGGGCAGAGGCCACGACTACCACTTGGCACACCGCTCTGCCAGTATGGCTGGATTTTTTGTTCCACCTCCCTCCGAAAGTTAACCACTTCTGTGCTTAGATTGATTGCTGCAAATTTGCATAGCGTTGTTTCTGCGGCACGTGTTGCCACAGTTGGCAGAAATGTCCATCCTTATTGTTTATTTAATCACTGGACCACACAGCGAGGACTGCACTGTAGTACAGTGGGGAGAAGCAGAAATCAGTTTTATACAGCTGAGTTACTAATTTTTTGGCAGTTTCAGTTTGAATCTACTCAGTTTTTTTTTAGCATGAAGTGAAATGCATATTATTAAGTTTTCCCCAAATGAAAATACCAGTTAGTTCAGTGAACTGTCAGAAATCGGTTGGAAAATATTGATAAATTGTTTATAAATATATTTATTTATCTTTTTTGTGTTAGATCTAAGTAAAAGATTTTACAGTGTACAACATCCAAGAGCATCACAGACAGTTTACAGTTTTCATTGGTGTAGCTGTTAGAAAGATTTATAACAGTGATTAAAATTTCCATCTTCTTTCTTCTGAGGAAAAAAAATATAAATGCATATAGATGAAGGTTGCAGCATCCATTTACACACATTTAAAATTGTTCTTTTAAATGATTGCTTATCATCACTCTCATGTAAACAGGTCCAGGCTACATTTCAGCTAATATACAGTATATTTTTCAAATCTTACATTTTTTGCACTTTTACATTTTGCATCAAGTTTTATGTACAATTTAGCTGCATTTTTTGACACAGTTACTGATTTACAATTTTCCCTTTCCTTATTATTTATTTAAGTTTAAGAATGTTTATATTTTAGTTTTTGATAGTTTGTATATATTATTTTTGGTACCTAAAGTTAAAGGGGGTATTTGTCCAGGGTAAGTTTAGTACACAAATAAGTTTGATTTAGAAAAACAGGGTGTCTCTGTATCTATAAAATGTTTGTCTTTTTAAAGATAAATGCAGCATTGTAAGTATTATGATCACCATATACTGTGTATATAGAAACACCAAGGAAGCTTCCGTACTTAAGCAATATTACATGAGAGTGAGTTCGGTATCGTGAATATACGAACTCCAGCAGGGTGTGATCGGCTTGTGCCCTCTGGAGTTCGTATATTCACGATACCGTAACGAACTCGAGTGTAATATTGCTTTTATACAACAGTTCTGGCAAGCAAAATTTATTAAATGACAGCAGTACTGGACAAAATATTATAATTTGTTTGTTTAACCAGTTATTTTGTGCAGCTGAGAAAAAAAGTCCCTAAATCGAGCCAGTGAACTGTTGCTAAACATCTCAGTCAGTATGAAGACGTCTATTGTCATTTCACACACATGTAAACAAATGAAATATTGTCAAGTGCAAAAGTAAAGTGTTTATAAAACATACCTGTTAAGTCGATACTTCAGAAAATCCCAGATCAAAACGTATCTAATACCAGTTGCCAGAAGCTAGTAGTTAGCGTGCTATTGATTTAGGACATGCTAGCAATTTAGCACATTTTGCTCGCTTTTCTTCACATTTTAAGGTGAAACAAAGAGTCCATCAGCACAAAGATATTGTGGTTTGTTAATAGAGACAATAAACAAACTCTATCACTGCCTAATTTTTTTAAACAGACGTGAAATCGTTTAATGATGTTTAAATGACCGGGACGGAAGTAGACCTTTGCAAAAGGTTGAGACTGCCAGGTCACGGATGTATAAATTCTTGTCAAACAGCACTTCACTATGGAAATTAAGGTATTCAAAACACTACTGCAATTGTCCATCCATCCATCCATCCATCTTCTACCGCTTTTCCGGAGGTCCGGGTCGCGGAGGCAGCAGTTCAAGCAGAGAAGCCCAGACTTCCCTCTCCCCAGCCACCTGCTCCAGCTCTTCAGAGAGGATACCAAGGCCTTCCCAGACCAGCTGGGAGACATAGTCTCTCCACCGAGTCCTGGGTCTGCCCCGGGGTTCTCCTCCCAGTGGGACGTGCCTGAAACACCTCAAGTGGGAGGTGTCCAGGAGGCATCCTAATCAGATGCCCGTACCACCTCAACTGACTCCTTTCAATGTGGAGGAGCAGCGGTTCTACTCTGAGCCTCTCCCGGATGACTGAGCTCCTCACCCTATCTCTGAGGGTGAGTCCAGCAATCCTACGGAGAAAGCTCATTTCAGCCGCTTGTATCCGCGATCTCGTTCTTTCGGTCATTACCCAAAGCTCGTGACCATAGGTGAGAGTAGGAACGTAGATTGACTGATAAATCGACAGCTTTGCCTTAGAACTAAGCTCCCTCTTCACTACAACAGACCGGTACAACGTCCACATCACTGCAGATGCTGCTCCAATCCGTCTGTCGATCTCTCGCTCCATTCTCCCCTCACTCGTGAACAAGACCCCAAGATACTTAAACTCCTCCACTTGGGGCAGGAGCCTGTCCCCAACTCGGGGAATGCAATTGTCAGAGTTGATAAAAAATTACTGTTAGTAATTAACGTTACTAGAACATCTTTGAAGTGGAGTAATACATATCCAGTGAAAATGGATTGCAATTTTCGCGGATTATTGTAACTCCTGGAATCCCTATTGTCCAATCAAGTTACTCATTCAGAACTAACTGTCGTATAAAAAGGCTTATTCAAGCTTCTAATAGAAAGTTAGAAGCCATCTAGCTTCTCAAGTGTTCACCCCTGCTGTTGAGCAGTCAGAAATTCATTGTTTTCATCTGCAGAGATGCAAACACTATTATTTTTGACTTACTCACTGTTATTCTTTCAGTTTGCAATGTTTATAAATACATGTAATAATAAAAAAACACTACCTCTGACTGGTTTGGCATGCATAATACAGCAGTTTCTATTAGGGATGTACAGGTACAGCTTTTTTAATGTCCAATCTGATATTTTAAAACTTGAGTATCTGCTGATACCAATACAAAACCTATACTGTATTACTTTTCATGGAATTTCTGCAAGTGTTTAAGATTGGAGATGTCAAAGTTATTAAACTACACTCTTACAACAGCACTTTACAGGGTTTTTATATACACATTTTGTTGCTTATTAAGGCTACAAATTCACATTTATCTCTATTTTAATAATAAAAATAATAACAGACCATGTTAAACTTCAACATTTATATATCAGCCTAAGACTGTTAATGGCAGGAAGGTCACTGTGTTCATTTTAATGCCAAACAGCAGCACTAATGGTACAGATTAAAATTTAGATCGTTCATTAGAATATACTAGTGCATTGCCCGTAGAACCAAGTATTCCTGTCTGAAATAGGTATCCCAATCAGGATTTACAGGCCTAAATGTAGGCTGTGTTTGAAAGTGGAATACAAAGAGGTGTAGCCTATATGTAGGCAATCACACATGTTAGACTTTGACAAATACTGTATAAAAGGGAGTAAATGGCACTGATTTATTTGATTTGATCGTGTGAATATTAATTACAGAATACCTAATTATTGAAAATGAATGGGACATCCAGTATTAGCAACTGTTTCAGATCCCTTGTTTATTTGTTTGTCAGATCAATTATTTGTGTGATCTTTTATCACGAGGGGAAAAGAGGATGGAGGGGAGATTGACACGAGGGGATGGAGCGAGAAATTGACAGACGGATCGGAGCAGCATCTGCAGTGATGTGGACGTTGTACCTGTCTGTTGTGGTGAAGAGGGAGCTTAGAGCTAAGGCAAAGCTGTCAATTTACCAGTCAATCTACATTCCTACTCTCACCTATGGTCACGAGCTTTGGGTAATGACTGAAAGAACGAGATCGCGGATACAAGCGGCTGAAATGAGCTTTCTCCGTAGGATTGCTGGACTCACCCTCAGAGATAGGGTGAGGAGCTCAGTCATCCGGGAGAGGCTCAGAGTAGAACCGCTGCTCCTCCACATTGAAAGGAGTCAGTTGAGGTGGTATGGGCATCTGATTAGGATGCCTCCTGGACGCCTCCCACTTGAGGTGTTTCGGGCATGTCCCACTGGGAGGAGACCCCGGGGCAGACCCAGGACTTGGTGGAGAGACTATGTCTCCCAGCTGGTCTGGGAACGCCTTGGTATCCTCTCTGAAGAGCTGGAGCAGGTGGCTGGGGAGAGGGAAGTCTGGGCTTCTCTGCTTGAACTGTTGCCTCCATGACCCGGACCTCCGGAAAAGCGGTAGAAGATGGATGGATGGATCTTTTATCACTTATATTCAAGATAATAGTGTATCTTACACTTTGGGGAATGGGAGTTGTTGAGTCATAATTATTTTAGTTTATATCACTGCTCAGTGATGGAGTTCAGTGTAATATTGAATTTCTTCTGTGTATCGTCAACAAACTCATGCAGTACTATAACAGGACACGTTTACAAATATTTGACTCCCATTCTAGTGCATCATTTTATATTTTAGCAAAATTTTGTTTTTAAAAAGTTTTTAAAATTGTAATCAATTGAATTAACTACTAAACACCCATCATTATTGTACACAGCAGAAGGACCTGTTTTACTGTATCAGTGCTGCCCATTTGTCAGTAAATATTTTATTAAAAATGATTTATCTCATTATTTGGATGTTTTTGTATTCTGTTTGGTCATTAAATCATTCCAGCCATTCCGCTCCACAATCATGGCGGTATTATTATTAAGTTTTTAATTTTTAGATAGTCACGTGGGAGGAGCACCACCAGGGACTCGTGGTCCTGCAAAGGACAGTGGCACCACATGGGTGAAACAGCAGCCGGGACTCCCGTCTACCACTGACCGGGCAGGCTGGGCTTGCCTCCCAGTGAAGGACTGCGGTCCACTGGTTGGGCCGCTGCTTCTCCCGGTGTGTCGGATACAACGGTGTTCTTTGCCAGACCCCGGGTCCCCGCTGGCGCTCCTATCAGTCTGCTCGCACACCTCATGTTCTCCACATATGGCGAATTATCCTTTAGACCTACACAATCACGGCAACTTTATGGTCTAATTTTTTAAGCATTAAGTCTTGAGCATTATCTTTTTCAAGTCAAATTTGTCACTTTTCACTTCCTTGTTTTATTCATGGTCATGATGCCACGTATTATCTAATCAGTACAGAGTCAAGCCGAAACCACACCCACACTTCCAGAAGCCAGGGCATGAGGAGACAAAGTGATAACTAAACTTTTATTGATAAAAATTACATGTTTTGACTGAACAACTCCATACTCAGGGATGCACACCCTCGTAACCTCAGCAAAGCACTTACAAAACCTGAGGTCAGTCTGACAAACGGTTTAGGAGATATGCAAGGAACAGACACACAGAGATTCCTTGAATTTATATATATATATATATATATATACTGTGTATATATATATATATATATATATATATATATATATATATATATATATATATATATATATATATATATATATAGAGAGAGAGAGAGAGAGAGAGAGAGAGAGAGAGAGAGTATGGACATTAAAAGGAAATAACACCTAATAAATTTTATCATTGTTACAAATCAGTCAATAAATTGCAAAGGAAGTCTGAACTCTATGAAAGCATCACAGGAAAAATTAATTTACAAAAGATGTGAGTTTATGGTCAGTATGATTTTGAGTTTGATATGAAGCTTGAATAAACATTCACAGACATCTGTCCTCATCCCAGTTTTAATATAAACTGTAATATAAAGTTATATTTTAGTCATTTAATTATGATAGCGGAACTATCTCAGGAGAAATGCCTGCTGTATTAAGCCTGAACATCCATTCATTCATCCATCTATCTTCTTCCACTTAATCCTTTTCTGGTCGCGGGGGGGGGGGGGGGGGGGGGGGCTGAAGTCTATCCCAGCATCTTTGGGCGAGAGGCAGGGTACACCCTGGACAGATCGCCAGTCCATCGCAGGGCCAACACAGAGAGGCAGACAACCATTCACTCTCACAGTCATACCTAAGGACAATTTAGAATCCCCAGTTTGGAGTAAGAGAATGTCGGCAGTTTCAAAAGTAGTTTTCTGGTTTATTTCATTTTTTAATGGATCATTTTTTGTTTATTGCTCCCCAGTACCGATCCACTCATTTTGCCTGAATTGAACCAGATATTGATACTGAATGTCGGATCGGCCCATCTCTAGTTTCTACAGCTTTTACTGATCTTATTAAAGGTTTTCTTTCTATGACATTGGCATGTGAATGCTGAGTCTTTTTTGTTTGTTTGTTTTTAGTGGAGATGTTGTGTAAAGGAGGCAGTATTGCATCTACAAATCCAAAAGACATTAAGAGGAAATTTCCTCTATATGCAATTTATTTAATCAATATTTGTAAAAGAACAACATAGTTCCATTATTTTTCACAAAACAATTTTTTATTGTTGCATTTAAATGAATCAAAACCTTTTTTGTACAGTTTTATACTTGAATTTTTACCTGCATCTAAAACAACAGAATAATAACTAGAAAAGCACTCAGAGAGCACATACCTCCACCAAGGCTCCTTCCGTCCCTCATGGATCACCTCCAAAATGTAATGGGTTCATGTGTAGACCAGTTCTGGTGAAAATTGCATCAAAGTATATCCACTAGTTTTGGAGGATTCTTGCTAACACACTGAGGAGATAAGAGCCTTGGTGGAGGTATGCATTCTCAGATCATCACCAAAATGTAACGGGCTCCTCTCTAGCCCAAGGACCACCTCTGGTGAAAATTTCATCCAAATCCATCCAGTAGTTTTGGTGTAATCCTGCTGCACAGATACAAACAAGGTCCTTGGTGGAGGTATGCACTCTCAGATCATCACCAAAATTTAATGAGTTCGTCCTTGGCCCAAGGGCTACCCCTGGTGAAAATCTCATCAAAATCCATCCAGTAGTTTTTGCGTAATCCCGCTAAAAACAGACAGCCAAACCACATCACCTCCTTGGCGGAGGTAATAATAATAATAATAATAATAATAATAATAATAAATTGCACTTATATAGCACTTTTCATGACACCCAACGGCTCTCTTCTTACACACACAGGAAAGAAAACAGCTCGGGAACACATCCACATAACAGTGACTTGCTCCAGCCTTGTGCCACTTGGAGTGAAGCTCCCCTTTGCCTCCCTCTCCCTTTCCTTGATTTCATTCCCTGTGTGAGCTGTGTTCCCAGATATTCCACAGCCCTGAGGCCTTGCCTCTGACAAGGAGAGCACATTGTTTATTTTTCCCCACTGGCCACATATACACTTATAGACTCACACTCACACACACACACACACACACACACACACACACACACACACACACGCGCACACAAAAGCATGAACGGGCAAATATGGATGTATGAGCACACACAAAGTGGTTATTAGATTGTGTTTCTACACACTCTGAGCACAGACGAAGGAAGCTTTCTGCACACGTGCGCACACACACACGCACAACCGCACACATGGACACACCGTTCCTGGTCTGGACAGAGCAGTCAGGGTCAGCAGCGGGGCGGCCTGTACCGCTGCACATCTCTGTTATTCATCCATGTCATTCGGACCAGGATCACGAGGGAGGGGTGGAGTGGTGGATGGAAGTGAAGGAGAAGCTTGCATGGCTTACATTCAACCGTCACACTGTTGCCCTCTGCTCACCCACCGCCTCTAGCAGAGGCCACCCCCCCCCCCCCACATACACACTCCTTCCCTTCTTTACCACCTCAGCCCCGAGGCCCCAGTCTCTGCTCTTGCAGCATGGGTCAGTGCTAAAAAGGACACATGGCTAAGGACAGATAGACCCAAGGCTGCCTGGACCCCATCAGACCTGACCGGGGACAGAAGGAGGGAGTGTGGGAAAGAGCAAGAGAGACAAGGAACTGAATGTGTCTTTATAGGAACTGTGGACCGTAAAAGTTGATTTATTTAAATTTTTTTTAAGAATTAGACTCATCAGCATCCAAATGTACTGAAAAGTAATGCAGACAGCAATGCACATAGTCACAACGAAACCATATCAAGGGCATGAATATGAAAGATCTTGTTCGTGGTGCCAGAGGTGCAGGAAAACTGTGAAGAGCACAAGAGATCTCCATCAGTTATGACCTACTGACTTGGTGTTTGTAAATAATTACTTCTGGAGTGTGTCCACTGGTCCATTTTTTTTGTCAGACAGAATGTCATTAGGGATGCGTTGAGTGCCTGGATGGTACAACTGGGTGGAGTGACAGAAAATTTTTTGGGCATTGTGCAAAACAAATAGTCAAAGAGCTTTGCCCCAGGCGAAAGACTCAGTGGTCCTGCTGCTGAGAACACAAAGGCTGGGCCTGATTGGTCAACACATCCGGCCACGGCTGCTCTTCCACGGATCTCAGCACCCGGGCAACATGGCGGATCGTAAAGTGTCTTTTAAATAAACCAGTAAGAAGTGTCTGTAACAACATGTGAGGTGAGAAAAGTAGGTGTGGTCAATGAATCAGTCATTATTTGACATCAACATTTGCTGGTTTAAATGTCCAGGACGACACTGCTGCAGCATGCTGCGTGTCAGGTGCCAGACCTCATTTGCATAAAGTAAAAAAAATATGCAAAAGAGGGGTCCGGGCAACTTGCACACCGCTGCTCGAATCGCACCACAGTCAGATTTTTGCATTGCATTTCACAGACGCTGAATAGGAAATGGAGAAATGACAGATCCAGCAGACACGTACCTTTATACTTGCCCATGTGTTCAACCTACAGTTTGATCTATTCTAGAGAATATACCTATTCAAACTAACAAGGATTTTGATTAAAGTAACTCCCTGTAGTAGAGTGATGTCAGCCAGCAGAGCAGAATAATTGCTCCCCTAACAAGTCAAACATATCTGTTGTGCTGCGCTGTGCTAATTGATGGAGAACCATGCACACATCTCCACAGCATGTCTCCGGAGTGCGAAGATGAGCGCGTCATTAGGGGAGGCTCACATGCAATTCAGAGGAGTGCCACTAATCCAGCATGAAATTCAATTTAAAACTTGGAGTGCTGTCTCGTTCCCCTGCTTTGATTCTGTGCCAGATACCAACAGGAAACAGGGAGCCAAGGCTACTAAGACTAAAACACTTAGCAGTTGTAGACACACATGTACCTCAAGTAAATGAAGCCATGAATAGGTAGTCGTGACTTTATGTTTCATCCTTTTTTTTGCCCTTCAGTATATCATACAGATATCTGGAAATATTTGCATTTCATAAATGCTGCTAATTAATACCAGTGCACAGTAATTCATTAGAAAATGACTCCGCTTGTTGAACATATTGAACCTGTTTGAAACTATACAGCACACTACCTTTATGCTCTGAATAGTATTGGATTATTGCCAAACAAAGGCAAGCTATGCTGAAGCAACATTTCATGGTTGCCAAGGCATTACTTTGCAAGATAAAATTGCTGTTTAAAAAAATAGAACAAAGGGTGAAAAATGACCTGTCTGTCAAAAGCCCCTTTAACAATACTGCCAGTGGCCTCGCCAGTCTTTATGTTCAGGCAGAGAATGGGGCCCCCTTCTATCCCAGAGACTGGGGTCAAAGGTCAGCATGGACCTCTGGACATATCCTATGATAATACCTCAGGCTGTGTCATGTGTGTCTACATCTGTGCGTGTCAGGGGCCTGATTCTACATGGAAACGAGAGGGAGAACAGGCTGAGTGATGAGAGATGAAAAGTAAAAAGCTTGCATTTAGGGAGGACTAGAAGGCACAGATCATGAGATCAGCATGCAGGTCATCTGGTTTGAAATCCATTTACACGATTCATGCCCTCAGTTGTCAAGTCCACGCTGCTCCCTGCAATCCCAGAACCCCCACCGTAGCCCAGACCAACCAGTGCTTTCTTTCCCCACTGATGCCACTTGTAGATTTCCATAATTAAGGAGGGCACTCTGGCTGGGAGCTACCAAATAAATGACAGCTACATTTAGTGGAACGTGTAAAAAGAATATGGACAGATGTAGAAGGGCTGTATTCAACTCTACTGAATGTGCAATGTAGTCATTGTATGTACAAAATTCTGCCTACTCATTCTCATGGACAGAACAATAATTGTGTATGACAGAAGGAACCAAGTTGCTACTGCTGAAGAGAAATAATTTATGCTGCACTGTTTTTTTTTTTTTTTACCACCACCAACAAGGTAATGTGATCATGTCTGTTTGTCAGTTTATTTGTTTGTGTGCAGGATGTGATGGCCCCTGTGTAGACTGGGTGATACCACTCACTAATTACAGTGGTGTGAAAAAGTGTTTGCCCCTTCCCGATTTCTCTCTTTTTTTTTTTTTGCATGTTTGTCACACTTAATTGTTTCATATCTTCAAACAAATTTAAACATTAGACCAAGATAACACAAGTAAACACAAAATGCAGTTTTTAAATGAAGGTGTTTATTATTAAGGGTAAAAAAAATTCCAAACCTACATGGCCCTGTGTGAAAAAGTGATTGTTCCTCTGTTAAAACAGAAATTAACTGTGGTTTATCACATCTTTGGAAAGCTGAGTTCAATTTCTCTAGCCACACCCAGGCCTGATTACTGCCACACCTGTTCTCAACCAAGAAATCACTTAAATAGGACCTGCCTGACAAAGTGAAGTAGACCAAAAGATCCTCAAAAGCTAGACATCATGCTGTGATCCAAAGAAATTCAAGAACCAATGAGAAACAAAGTAATTGAGATCTATCAGTCTGGAAAACGTTATAAAGCTATTTCTAAAGCTTTGGGACTCCAGCAAACCACAGTGAGAGCCATTATCCACAAATGGCAAAAACATGGAACAGTGGTGAACCTTCCTAGGAGTGGCTGGCGGACCAAAATTGCCCCAAGAGCGCAGCGACAACTCATCCAAGAGGTCACAAAAGACCCCACAACAATATCCAAAGAACTGCAGGCCTCACTTGCCTCAGTTAAGGTCAATGTTCATGACTCCACCATAAGAAAGAGACTGGGCAAAAATGGCCTGCATGGCAGAGTTCCAAGAGGAAAGCCACTGCTGAGCAAAAAGAACATAAAGGCTCATCTCAGTTTTGCCAGAAAACATCTTGATGATCCCCAAGACTTTTGGGAAAATACTCTGTGGACTGACGAGACAGAAGTTGAATATTTGGAAGGTGTGTGTCCCATTACATCCAGCGTAAAAGTAACACAGCATTTCAGAAAAGGAACATCATACAAACAGAGCAATGAACATCATACCAACAGAGCATTCCCAGAGCAATGAAAACAGCTAAAGTAATTCCGATATACAAGACGGGTGACAGAGGGGAATTTTCAAACTATAGCTCTATTTCACTATTACCGCAATTTTCTAAGATACTTGAAAAAATATTTCGTGAGAGAACTGACAACTTTATAATGAAGAATAATTTTATTGTGTGAGCAGCAATACGGGTTCAGAAACAAGAGGACAACTGCATTTGCTCTAATGGAATTTATAGAAAAAATATCAGCTGCTGTTGAAAATAAAGAGTATTCAGTTGGGGTATTCCTGGATCTTAAAAAAGCATTTGATACAGTGGATCATAAATTATTGTTAAAGAGACTACAAAATTAACCTGAACCTGAACCTGAAAATTATGGTGTTAGAGGGGTAGCACTGTCCTGGTTATGTAGTTAATTAAAGAACAGATATCAGTATGTATGTGATGGTAGCAAAAACTCGCAGTTACTGAAGGTTACTTGTGGAGTCCCACAGGGTTCAGTTTTGGGGCCATTGTTATTCAATATGTATATAAATCAGTGATTCTCAACTGGTGGGTCGCGACCCAAAAGTGGGTCGCGGACCTGTTTTCAGTGGGTCGCGGGCCTTTGCCTGGGCAAATAAAATATCAAGAAATAAATCAACATAGTGTCATTCACACTCCTTAACAGTAGATGGCAGTAGGTGGTGGGCGACACCATATTTCGCACCATAGAAGAAGACTCGCACCGTTTGTTTGTATATGCTAATTGAGCATGGCAAAACGAACTGGATACGCCAGTGGTCCCCAAACTACGGCCCGCGCCGCCTCCACATTTGGCCCGGCCCCCTGAACAATATCAGACGCTTACCCCCTCCACCCCCTCCCGCACCTCGCTTCCAAGTCGGCCGAGCGCCGTCTCGTTCCCCTGCTGAGCGTGTGCTCAGCTATGCATTCTGTGCCATGGATTCTCTGTATCACTGTATAAAGAGCTACCTGTTCATGCCTCACTATCGCACTTAGAATTCGCCCTTAGACATCTGCTCAGAGCTCTCTCACAGAGCGCTGGCTGAGCCTCGTGATGGAGGAATAAAACACCTTTAAACTTCGGCTTGCTGTGTCCGCCTGCACTGATTTTTCCTCCTCACTGGTAAGCGTGATGATTTTTTTTTTTTTTTTTCAGTCTGGCCACGCGATCGAGACTAATACACGCATAGAATGTGACATTCTGTCTGTGCCCCTATCTGAACACCCCCCCCCCCCCTCAGAAAAAAAAAGAAGTAAATCCTAGACTCACCCCTGTCAAATAAAATGGAATAATGGTGAAAAGGTTAGCTAAGAGAAAAATTTATTCAGAACGCAGGGTATTTAACCTGCAGTGGACAAACGATTATTTTTTTGTTCAATGCAAAGAAAAGGCTGTTCAGCAGCGGTGTCTACAAGCCTGCTGGAACCTACAAAAGGATTATAAGGAAGAAACACAAGAACTTTGAGAGACTGCTCATAGGAGTCATTTAAGGAAGAGATTCTGCTCTGACAACTAAGCTGAGCTTTTACCTGTTCAGATTGTGCGCGGCACAATACAAAGTTAATGTTCCATGGACTTTTTTCTGTGAAGAACCCAGAGAGGGTTATTTGGTTATTATTTATTTCATTAATAGTGTTATTATTTATTTTCTGACTTTTTTTCCTGTGAAGAGCCCAGAAAGGGTTATTAATATTTGGTCATTTGTGGCTTTCTGGAAAACAATAAATGTTTACGTTTAGGCACCCCTGCGATCGTCACACTTTTTCTGTTACAAACTGACCCCGGCCCCCATCAGAGAAGGCAAAAGTTATGTGGCCCTCACAGGAAAAAGTTTGGGGACCCCTGGGATACGCGATCCCTTTGGAATCGACATGGAAAGCGTTACGTTGCCAAGCAACAAAGAGAGTCAGCTGGTGGAGCTATCATGTGACCGCACGCTGAAAAAGAGGTTCACGGAGGTAAGCCTCTCGCAGTTCTGGTGCAGCGCTGTGATGAGCGAGTATCCTTCTCTTGCCATTTGAGCAGTAAAAACCCTCCTACCTTTCAGCACTACCTATCTCTGTGAGTGTGGCTTCTCAGCTCTGGTTCAGTTGAAGACAAAACAGAGTAACAGACTGGACATTGAGCAGGACCTCAGAGTCGCTTTGTCTAATATAACTCCAGACATTGAGACTCTTGTCAAGAGCAAAAAACATCCCCAGTTCTCCCATTAATTCCTCCAGACTCAGGTCTATGATGTCACTGTTACAGGTTTTAGTGAGTGTTCCTTCATTTTCTTCAAAGCACATAACCTTATCAGTAGGTAAATACTGAAAAAACAATCAGAAGAAAAGTCAATTTTGAGACTTGAATTCTTTTGAATTGCACTTTTTGTTTAATTTTTAATTTAAAATGCAGCTAATTTAAAGGGAATTGTTCCCTCTGTTGTATTGCCACTTACTGGTCATTTTGGTTAATCATTAAATTTGTTTTGTGTTTGTATACTGTGATATTCTCTTCTTCTACCTCAGGTTCAAAATGCACAATCTTTACATTCAGTAAATTTGAGAATTTGAAAATCTTTGATTTGGGTCACGGCTTGTCATCGAGGGGTGATGGTGGGTCCCAAAGCCAGACCAGTTGAGAACCACTGATATAAATGATATATGTAAAGTTTCGAGAAAAAAAAATGGATTTAATATTGTTTGCAGATGACACTAAGTAATTTGGAACAACTTTTGGATACACTCGGAAAGGAATTGGGAAAGCTTAAACTGTGATTTGATTCAAACAAATTAACGCTCAGTTTAAGTAAGACAAAATTTATAATTTTTAACAACCATCACAACAACTTAGTATCTAAACTAAGTGTAAATGGTGTAGAGATTGAAATGGTATCCAAAATTAAATTTCTTGGAGTAATAATTGATAATAAACTGTGTTGGAAGTCACATATTAATTATATTAAAGGTAAAATATCCAAATCAATTGCAATACTACACAGAGTGAAATATTTGCTGAATCAACCCACACTGTATAATTTGTCTCATTCATTAATACTCCCATACATACACCGGGCTGCACGGTGGCGCAGTGGTTTAGCACTGTGGCAGCACAGTTTTACCCTCAGCCGGGGGATCGCGGGGATCGTGGGTTCGATTCCAGCCCCCGACCAACAGTGAGCTGTGTGGAGTTTGCATGTTCTCCCCGTGTTGCACGGGTTTACTCCGGGATTTCTCCGGTTTCCTCCCGCATACCAAAAACATGTAGGTTTAGGGCGCTCGCGCACGCAGTGACCAGCAGCCGGTGGCTTGTCACCAGACTGCAAACCGAATCTACCTATGGGTACAAATAAGTAACAAAAAAAAAATAAAAAAAATACATGACATATTGTACTGAAGTATGGGGAAATACATATAAAACATATATCCAGTCTTTATGCTTCAGAAGAGAGCTATTAGAATAATAAACAAAGCTGCTTACAGGGAACCAACAAACCCACTTTTTCTTAAATTAAAAGCTCTCAAGTTGAAAGATCTGGTTGACTTTAAAACTGCAGTAATAATGTTTAAAGTGAAGAATCTATCACTGCCCGCAAATATCCAAAAGTTGTTCCAAATAAGGGAGAAACAATATCATTTCAGAGGAACATGTATATTTCAAAAACCTTCAGTGAGAACTACCACCAAGCAACACTGTGTTTCAGTGCAAGGAGTCAGATTGTGGAACGATTTTGGACCTGAATTAAAATCATGTACAACGCTTGGACAATTTAAACAAAAACTAAAGGAAGAAATACTCCAAACATATATACAAGATGACATGTAAAATCACATAAGGATTATCATATTCAGTCTGTGTTGTGTTGTTGCTTAGTTTTTTGTCACATTTTGTCTTAGCTTTGTTCTGAATTGAAATCACTCTTATTTTATTTTCCTTTTGAATTGTTAGATGGAACATGGGTGGGCAATATAAACTGCGGCTTCAGACATCACCCATTTCGGATAACTTATGTTGAATTGTATAATCCAAGGAGTTATTGTTTAATTTGACCTTGTTAGATGTTTTCCCCTTTCTTATATTATTCTGTTCTTTTCTTTTAATTTTTACATTTAATCTATCCTAAATAAAGATTCATTCATTCATTCACAGTAAAATATGGTGGTGGTACTGTGATGGTGGGGCTGTTTTGCTGCGTCAGCACCTGGAAGACTTGCTGTGGTAAATGGAACCATGAATTCTGCTGTCTACCAAAAAATCTTGAAGGAGAATGTCTGGCCATCTGTTGGTGACCTCAAGCTGAAGCACACATGGGTTCTGCAGCAGGACAATGATCCAAAACACACCAGCAAGTCCACCTCTGAATGACTTAAGAAAAGCAAAATGAAGACTTTGGAGTAGCCTAGTCAAAGTCCTGACCTGAATCCAATTAAGATGCTGTGGTATGACTTTCAGAAAAGGTGGTTCATACTTGAAAACCCTCCAATGTGGCTGAATTACAACAATTCTGCAAAGATGAGTGGGCCAAAATTCCTCCACAGGACTGTAAGACTCATTGCCATTTATCGCAAATGGGTAATTGGTGGCCCAACCACTTATTAATTTTAGGGAGCAATCACTTTTTCACACAGGGCCATGTAGGTTTGGTCCCCGCCCCCCCCCAATAATAAACACCTCCATTTAAAAACTGCATTTTGTGTTTACTTGTGTTATCTTTGTCTAATATTTAAATTTGTTTGATGATCTGAAACTAAGTGTGACAAACATACAAAAAAAAAAGAGAAATAAGGAAGGGGGCAAACACTTTTTCACACGACTGTACCTTTGTCTCAAGGTGTGCTGGAGGAGGTGGATCCAATCGGCTGATGTGATTGCCTGAAGCACTGAGCTCAGCTGTTTTCCATCAGCTGATGTGGGAGGATAAATGCCACTCCCTGCTCGGCCCTCCTCCCCCTCTCCTCTCTGCTCTTCTGCACCTGTCCTGGGAGTCAGTGGTTCTTCCTGTCCTGCTGTTCTCCCAGCAGGCTGTTTGACTTGCTGCGGTTCCTGGTGCTTTTGGGTCCGTACTGGCAACAGCACACTCCACGCATTGTGTTTTTTGTTTTTCCACTCTGTTTAAAATAAACTTTTTTTTTTTTAAACCGCCATTCGTTCGCGTGCTCTTGTCATGACTGTTGAGCCAGGTTGTGACAAGGACTATGCAAAAACTACTGGACAGATTTTGATGAAATTTTCACAAGAGGTGGCTCTTGGGCTCTTAGGGTACAAATGAACCCATTAGATTTTGAAGGTGCTGCAAGAGCACATACCTCTGCCAAGGCCCTCTCTCGCAACATTAGCTAAAGTGAAAAAGTGATCCAGACTCTGCAACCTGACCTGGATCACCTCCACAATATAACTGATTCATTCATTGCCCAAGGGCCACCTCTGATGAAAATGTCATCAAAATCCATACGGTAGTTTTTCGTAATCCTGCTCACAAACAAAACACTGACAGACAGAATGAGGAGCCACCATAAAACTGTTAAACGCTTCTCGGTCACAGAAAAAAATGTGAGGAATATTTGTTAGATGCAGTGTTGGGAGTAACGCCACTACTTTTGCAGTAACATGCTCTGTAACGAAATTACTGTTTAAATATTCAGTAATGCATTACAGTTACTGAAATTTGATCAGATGCATTACTCGCGTTACTTACTTTATTAATATGGATAGATATTTTAGCGCAAATAAACTGATCCTACCATAGCTGGTGCAGCCATCAGTCTCCTCCGCAGGTTGGTTTCCTGTCCCGCAGTGGGAAGAAATGCCGTGGCGACTTCTTATATGGAGCCCTGATCACCTGTTGTCTAAGCAGAGAGTAGCCCCCCAACAGCTCCTACCTCTGTGGTTAAACATGAGTATTTTTTGAGCAAGAAGCTCGCATTTGTCCGCAGTTGTGTAAATGTGTAAGATGTGTAAGTAACTCTAAGTTTTCTTACGCACAGAGAAAAAGTGACTCTGTTTGTTGCAGTAAAGAACAGCTTCTCGTAAGCGGTGAACTTTCCATTTATCTGTACTTTCTGTTTAATTTTATCTCATTCATTGACATGCTGTTGTGATCTGCAACTACAGGTGCATCTCAGTAAATTAGAATGTCAACGAAAAGTTAATTAAATTCAGTAACTCAATTCAGAAAATGAAACTCCTATATTATATAGATTAATTACACACAGAGTGATATATTTCAAGTGTTTATTTCTTTTATTTTGATGGTTATGGCTTACAGCTCAAGAAAAACCCAAATTCAGTTTCTCGAAAAATTAGAATATTACAAAAAATTAATTTTAAAAAATTGATTTTTAATAGAAATGTTGGCCTACTGAAAAGTATATCCATGTACACACTCAATACTTGGTCGGGGTTCCTTTTGCATGAATTACTGCATCAATGTGGTGTAGCATGGAGGTGATCAGCCTGTGGTACTGCTGAGGTGTTAAAAAGGCCCACGTTGCTTTGATAGTGACCTTCAGCTCATCTTCATTGTTGGGTCTGGTGTCTCTCATCTTCTTCTTGACAATACTCCATAAATTCTCTATATAGTTGAAGTCGGGCTAGTTTTATGGCCAATAAAGCACAGTGATGCCATGTTCATTAAACTAGGTTCTGGCAATTTTGGCAGTGTGGGCAGGTGCCAAGTCCTGCTGGAAAATGAAATCAGCATCTCCATAAAGCTTGTCAGCAGAGGGAAGCATGAAGTGCTCTAAAATTTGCTGGTAGACGGCTGCACTGACTTTGGACTTTAAACACAGTGGACCGACAAAAGCAGATGACCTCTTTTCAGATGAAAGTAAATTTTACATGTCATTTGGAAATCAAGGTTCCAGAGTCTGGAGGAAGAGTGGAGAGGCACAGAATCTAAGTTGCTTGAGGTTCAGTGTGAAGTTTCTACAGTCAGTGATGATTTGAGGAGCCACGTTGTCTGCTGGTGTTGGTCCACTGTGTTTTATCAAGTCCAAAGTCAGTGCAGCCATCTACCAGAAAATTTTAGAGCACTTTATGCTTCCCTTTGCTGACAAGCTTTATGGAGATACTGGTTTCATTTTCCAGGAGGACTTGGTGCCTGTCCACACTGCCAAAAATACCAAAACCTGGTTAAATGACCATGGTATCACTGTGCTTGATTGACCAGAAAACTAGCCTGACTTCAACTCTATAGAGAATTTATGGAGTATTGTCAAGAGGAAGATGAGAGACACCAAACCCAACAATGCAGACGAGCTGAAGGACACTATCAAAGCAACCTGGGCCTCCATAACACCTCGGCAGTACCACAGGTTGACCATCTCCATGCTATGCTGCATTGATGCAGTAATTCATACAAAAGGAGCCCCGACCAAGTATTGAGTGTGTACATGGACATACTTTTCAGTCGGCCAACATTTCTATTAAAAATCCATTTTTTAACCCTTTGAGTGTTTATGGCACACTTCTGCACCTGTCAGCTGATCAGTCCAAACAAAGCCTGTACAGCTGAATAGAGTGTGAAATGTACAAACCTTTTAACACCACTTGGTGGCTGAGAAGTATGGCTTTTCATTTAGTGAGAACTGAAAATGGTCCAATTCAATAAGTAGGTCAAATCAGCGTTTGAAGCCCACCCCCTTTCATTCTGCTGTTTGACAGGAGGAAACAGGGTGGTGAGGAAGACGCTGTCAGCTGAAGAGGTTTTAGCACTGGTATTCGCCGTTCCT
Source organism: Pholidichthys leucotaenia (assembly GCA_020510985.1). Lineage (NCBI taxonomy): Eukaryota > Metazoa > Chordata > Actinopteri > Cichliformes > Pholidichthyidae > Pholidichthys > Pholidichthys leucotaenia. Next base: position 87,339,646 of record CM035848.1, on the reverse strand, counting down.
GGTTCAGAGGAAGAGCTTTGCCCTAGTTCGTCATCTGAGTTAGAGTCCAGCTCTGATTATGAGCCTTCAGACAATGGTGCAAGCAGTTCTTGTGACAGTGGAGACGGACATCTTTCACGCGATGCTGCAGCTGCATTTTCTGTGTCCAACCGTGCCCAAAATGGCACAGGAGCCTCATCTGCAGATTGTTCTGCTTCGCCAAACTGTGGTCGCGGAGCGAAAAGATCCAGAACAGCCCGTGGGCGACGTTTGGCTGGGCAAGAGCGCACTGCCAGTGCGCATCGACGTGCGCCACGTGTGCATGGTGGCAGGACAATAGGTAGTGGCGATGCGGCAGGAGGTTTGGACATTGACGGCTGAGAGCTTCTTAGAGATGAAGAAGTTTATCAGCTGTGGCTGAAAGCATTTGAACAGCCAGTTGAAAATCGTGGAGAGAAGGACCTGTCATCTGCGCCCGCCATTGATTTTGTGTCGCTTTTTTGGACTCCGGAATTCTGGATGCTTGTGACCGATGAAACAAACAGGTACATATTTGTTGCACAAACTGTGTTTCATTTGCTTCATTTTAGTTTAGTGTGAAACAAATGTGCCATGAGATTCGTGTTTTTTTTTTAATGATTTTTAGTAACTTTGTCAATGATGGGACAAAAGGCCATGTGGTGGCAGTGTGACACCAAAATTGTTTTTGTTTTGAATGATTTTTAGTAATTTTGTCAATGATAGGACAAAAGGACCATGTGGTGACAATGTGTGTAACAAAAACTGTTCATCCATCCATCTTCTACCGCTTTTCCGGAGCGCTAATTAGGTCCAATTATGCACAATGCATGGATGCAAGTTCACCTGGCAGACATTTGGGTTCCTCTGCAACACTTTTGTAATTGGGACTGTGCATCTAACTATAATCATTCTGAAGCTATAGTGTTATAACAAAATTTGGATTGTTGCAATATGCAAATTAGGTCCAATTATGCACTATGCATGGATGCAAGTTCACTTGGCAGACACTTGGGATCCTCTGCAACATTTTTGTAATTGGGACTTTGCCTCTAACTATTACCGTTCTGAAGCTATTGTCATTTGAAAATTTGAGGTCAAGCTCTGCGTTTTCCTGCCAAAAATTCTACACACTCAAAGGGTTAAAATTAATTTTATGAAATATTCTAATTTTTTGAGAAACTGAATTTGGGGTTTTCATAAGCTGTAAGCCATAACTATCAAAATTAAAAGAAAAAAAAACACGAACAACATCACTCTGTGTGTAATGAATCTATATAATATAGGAGTTTCATTTTCTGCATTGAATTAGTTAATTTAATTAACTTTTTGATGACATTCTAATTTATTGAGATGCACCTGTATTTCATGGAAGTAAATCCTCTAAATATGTGTTTTTAATAGGCTGATCCAGGGGTGTCAAACATATGACTTGTGAGCCAAAAACAGCCCACCAGGGGGTCCAAAAATTTCTCTGTGAATTCACAGCTTTATTTCTAGTAAATTTCAGACTTTCTACTGATTACAATAGTTTATGTAAATCTGAGACATTCTTTTCTCTGTAAGATGAGACTTTTTTTCTCATCAGTTTTTTTTTCTTCTTTTTTCTGATGAGATCAAGGGACCCCTGATCTTGCTGTGTGTGCAAGATGATTTAAGTATGCATTTAAAAGTAACGTGAAAGTTCCTTTTTCAAGTAACTAGTTACTTTAATCATGCAGTAACTGTTACTTTTGAAAAGAAGTAACTGTAACTAGTTACTATTTTTTAGTAACTTGCCCAATACTGGTTAGATGACAACTTATCACAAAGCAGACTGGATCAGGGACCAACTTGATCTGTTACCATTGGCTGTATCCTGAGTCCACTAATGTTTGTCTTAAAGAATGAATGAAATGATTCATCACTGGTCGACAGGGTTGTGTCGTTTCAGTGGTCAGTAGGCTATGACTGGTCCCAGGAGTACAATAAGCACAGAAACATTTGTGAATGACTGAATGGTGGCCCAAGGCAGCTAACTAACTTAGCAGCTAGCTAGCATTAGCTAGTGCCTCAAAATAATGTCTAAGAATGACGTATATAGTCAAGTGTTCAGGTTCAGGTTCAGGTTACTTTATTTGTACCCGTAGGTAGATTTGTTTTGCAGTCAGGTGACATCCATATTTACAAACCACAGTTACATTCAACATGAACACAAACACAGGCACACATGAAGCTGACTATAAACATGATAAAAAATACTCAAGGCTCCACCAATCAGGACATAAGACAAAGAGGTAAGAGAAAAAACAAGGAGATAAGAGAGAAGGGTCATATTAAAAAGTTAAAGACTAGTCAAAGAGGTTAAAAACTCAAAAGTCTAAAACCCAATAAAAGATTTAGAACCCAAATAAAAAACCTACAAAAATAAGAAAATATAAAATAAAATTAATAAATAGGTAACTAAATTATGTGCAATATATTGTTACATCTTGTTCAACTCTTTAACAGCAGCAGGAACAAAGCTGTTTTTGTAGCGCTGGGTTTTACTTTTTGGGACAGCAAACCTCCGTCTGGAGGGAAGAAGCTGAAGTTGGCAGTGCAAAGGGTGGGAGTCATCATTTAAAATGGAGGTAGCCATCCTCTGTACTTGTCTGATGTACAGGGATGTCAGGCTCAGCTGTGACTCACCAAGCAAACAACTGGACCATCTAACTACCTGATCCAAGGATTTCCTCTGTTTCAGTTTTATCTGACCAAACCATGACACTAAAGAAAAGGATAAAACAGATTCAATAAAAACTCGGTACAACATTGTCATTATGGTTCGGTTAATTTGGAAGCACACAAGTTTCCTTAAACAATGCAAATGTTGCTGACCCTTTTTGCACCCCTTTCACAGTTCTCTTCAAAGTTTAAATTACTATCAGTAATCGTCCCAAGATATTTGTAGGATTGTACACATTTGGTGGTCTGGCCTTTTAGTACAGTGACTTCGTGCCTGGGAGTTTTCCTCCTAAAGCCAATAATCATATCTTTAGTTTTTGTTGTATTCAGCTGCAGGTAGGAATCCTCACACCAGTGAACAAAATCATCAACTACTGGGCCGTGGCCACTTTCACCATCCTGGAGGAGACTGACAACAACTGAATCATCAGCATACTTTATAATGTGTCTGTTGTCATGTCTGCTCTGACACATGTTTGTGTACAGGATGAAGAGTAGTGGTGACAACACACACCCCTGAGGAGAGCCAGTAGAAGAGCACTTTAGGTCAGACAATGTACCATTGACCCTTACTGTCTGTGTCCTGTTGGTTAAAAAATCCAGAATCCAACCCACCAGATTATTACTCAAATCAAATTGTTGCAGGAGCCTTTCAACTAAAATATGAGGTTGGATTGTATTAAAGGCAGAAGAAAAGTCCACAAATAAAAGCCTGGCGTGTGTCCCATTAAAATCCAGATGTTTAAAAATCATGTTAAACAGAGTGACAGTGGCATCCTCCACTCCTCTGTGAGGCCTATAGGCAAACTGCAAAGGATCCAATGCATGCTCAGTCTGCTTTAGAACCTCAAATCTGACCAGTTTTTCAAAAATTTTCATTAAAATTGAGGTCAAAACAACTGGTCTAAAATCATTTACTGTTTTAGGACAGCTGGATTTTGGAACGGGAACAACCACAGCTTCTTTCCAGCTCTTAGGCACATGTTGTGTCTGTAAGGACTTATTGAAAATTTAGTGAAACACAGGACTCAGTTCATGTGCACAGGACTTTACCAAGCGCCCACATATATTATCAGGGCCCTGACTTTTGTTCACTTTTACAGCACAGAACGCCCTTTTAACATCCTCCACCTCAATATTAAAGTGCTGATTGTCTTTGAGTTTCTGTTTCAAATCTTGTGTTTTTGTGCTAAAATCAAAGGAATCAAAACGACCATAAAAACAATTGTGCCCTTCAGAGGTAAAGGGGGCTATCCCACATGTAGGTCAAAAATGAGTTAATTGTACTACACTAATTGTTAAGGGTCTATCATTTTCTTAAACTGCCTAGCTCTGCATAAAACGTATTGTGCTGCCCTCTATCTAACTTTTTAATGATATAGGCACACTGATTTTTTGAGAATATTTCAACTTTAGAGCTCATTTTCTCAAAATAATGGTTTTGTGGGATAGCCCACTTTACCTCTGAAGGGCACAATTAAGAGCATTAGCCAGCTCTGTGTCTGAATTAAAACCATCTAAAAACACATGATTTCTGTGCTCTGAAGGCCTGCAATAGTTTTCATACTGGCCCAGGCTGAACCAAGCTTCTTTGTTGCCATCTTGCTTTCCAACTCTGATTTATAATTCTGTTTTGCTCTTAAAATTTCGGCCTTCAGCTCTTTTGTGGCAACCTGTAGCTCAGAAACAGACCCCTGTTTAAAGGCGAGTGCTTTCCTCTGTAAGCAGGATTTAACTGATTTTGTAACCCATGGCTTGTTGTTCGGATATATTTTGACACGTTTACGTGGAACGATCATGTTTCTGCAGAAAGCCATGTATGAGCATGTCACGTCCACTAAAGAGTCCAAATCTTCTCCGCAGGCGAGCGTGAACACCTTCCAGTCCATACAGTTAAAGCATTCTTGGAGGCAGTGCACTGAATCCTCTGTCCACACGTTTATGTCTCTGGTCTTCACCTTGCCTCTTCTGAGAGCAGTTTTATATGTGGGCAGCAAATGTACACAGTTGTGATCTGAGGATCCTAAAGGAGGAAGGGGGAGAGATTTAAAGGCCCTCTCTATGGATTTGTAGCACAGGTCCAATGTCTTTGATAAAAGTTTTTAAGTGTCTTCTTTAAAGACATATGGTTAAAATCCCCAATGATAAAATTTGGAGCCTCTGGGGAAATGGACTGCAACTGCTGTACCACATCAAAGGCGGTGCTGGAGGTGGAGGCAGCATCTGCCCTCGGGTGAATGTACACAGTCGTTATGAAAAGTTGGGAGAACTCGCGGGGCAGATAAAAGGGGTGTAGTGACACGGACAGAAGCTCCACATCTGGTGTACAGATGCGCTCTCTGACCGTGACAGATGTACAGTACTGTTTATTAATATACAAACATACGCTGCCCCCCTGATGTTTCCCCGTTACCTCTTCCTGCCGATCCGAGCGAAATGGGTTTCCAAAGCCGTCAATCCACAGGTCCGCATCCTAGTCATGCGCCGTAAGCCACGTCTCCGTGTAAGCCATGACACAGGAGTTCTTGAAATCCTTCTGATATCGTACATTTCCTTGAATTTCATCCACTTTATTTCCCAGGGATTGTACGTTCCCCATAATAATGGAAGGAAGAGGAATGCGGTTAAGCTGATGCCTCCTCAGGTTTAATCTTACGCCGCCACGCTTTCTATGTTTCCGCTTTTTGTCTCTCTTTTCATCGCTGTGTCCATGAAAATCTCTTAAAATAAAGTCTGACAGTTGCGGCACAGACTCAAACACAGATGCTGCATTATCCATGTTTAAATGCAGTAACATTTCTCTGGAATAGTGTGTTCTTCCCGGCATGATCGTGATCGTGCTTACCTCCAAGACAAAGAGCCGGTAGGAAAGAAACGACAAAAACAAGAAGGAAATCCATACTGATGGAACCAGGGAGCTCTTCGTTATATAGTCCACAAACATTCAAGGACAAAAATGGCACAGAGAATTACGTTAAAACACATTAAAGTGCATAAAAACAGAGACATAGACGTCAAACTTTTTTCACCCACTGCCGGTCGCTGCGTGCGCATGTGCCCGTACTTTACACTTATAACACTTTGTAAGTGTTGGTAGATGAACAAGAATTTTGGTATGGGTGAGTAGAATTTATAGAAAATAGCAATCAGAACTGACCCAATTCAGGTGGCCTGTCTGTCACCTACTGCCTGCCAAGGCGAGCTGTTTGTTTACAGTGATCACTTCGGACCACCAAGCACGCTAGTGCTAACAGTTCAATGTAAAATCATGGCAAAAATATAATAAAACAAGCCAGAATGACACGAGATATATTATCGACTGTGGATTAGAGAGCCAAGTGGAAACAGAGATGTCTATTATTGTGACTGAAATCTAAGAAAATAACACCATGCTTGGTGCGAGCTTCCTAGTACCACTATTAGCTTGGAAGCTAACGCCTTTAGCTGCCTATCCATCTACATCTCTCCACCACACCTCTGTAGAAGGTCCTGAGGATGCAGATGGGGAGAGAGGCCTGTTTGAGTTTACACTTCTTGAGGAAACTCAAACAGGCCTCTCTCCCCATCTGCATCCTCAGGACCTTCTACAGAGGTGTGGTGGAGAGTGTTCTGACGTACTGCATTGCTACATGGTACTCCAGCTGCAGTATGTCAGACAAAAAAGCCCTGCAGAGGATAGTCAAGGGGGCGGAGAGGGTAATTGGAGTCTCCCTCCCCTCTGTCCAAGAACTTTTTCAGAATCGTTGTAGGAGCAGGGCACTGAACATTGTCAAGGACCGTTCTCACCCTCTGCATAAACACTTTGAACTTCTTCCATCTGGTAAACGATTCCGGAGCATCAGAGGCAGAACCACCAGACTGATCAACAGCTTCCTCCCACAAGCTGTCAGGATGCTGAACAGCTGACCCGGAATCTCACATACACACTACTGCACCTATGGACATTTTGTATATTATAGTTAGTTATTCTTTTTCCCCAAGTATGTCTCAGGGATGTGTGAATGGATGGGGGGTTGGGGGTGGGGTGGGGGGTGGAGCTATGTGGGAGTGTGTCTTAATCATGCTGCTTCTTATATGGATGCCGAGAGAAACGCAATTTCATCTTGCCTGCACTACAGTAGTATGTACAGCAATATGACAATAAAGTTTGATTTGATTTGATTTGATTTGATTTACATGACAGACAGCTGTGCTGGCCAAAGATAGAGAAGTGGGCAGGTATCAAGGATGACACTGGGCTGGGTTTACTATGTCAATGAAGTCCCGTGGCAAATCTGGAACAGTATCACAAAGCTAATACCAGGCTGGCTGGCTGGCACAGCTATTGACGCCGCTGAGAACACAGTCCAAGGACGGATAATTTTTTCCACACATAAGGAGTTGTTCAGAACTCCTTATAAGAACTTCTTATACAAAGATATAGAGTGACGATAATCAAGTCAGAGGCGGTAATGCACCTGTAAGCTGGTTGCCAACTGCCAATCAAATCTAACAGAAGAAGAGGAAGAAATCTGGAACAGTCAGTTTTCCTTTTTGGAGTGAATAGTGAGATAAAGGATGTGTTTTTTAAGAGATGTGAGCATTTTGATATACGTATATATATATATATATATATATATATATATATATATATATATATATATGTGGAGCCCATAGTTATAACCTATGTGACTCACATGTGGCTGGCTGAATTCAGCCAAGAGAGACTTTGAGCTAGCCATGTGTATTGACTTCACACCTCAAGAGGAAGATGTGTCTGCACCCCCTGGGGACTCAGGAGAGAGGAGAAGATTACCCGGCCTGAGCTTTGGGGGTCAGAGAGGAGAACAGAAGGACTCTGGGTGTTCTATTACAGATGAAAGGATGTAGCTGATTACAGATGAAAGGATGTAGCTGAGTATTGAGACTTTTGTGTGATATATTGTTAGAGATGAGTGTATAAATGTATGTGTGAGACTGCGTCCTGTCTCTTTTCACTCCGATCGAGAGAGGACGTAGGATGAATGAGAATTAAAGCAGATACTGGAAAAATCATCCAGTCTCCTCAATTCTTGACTCCTACAATTGGTGACCTACGCATGAATCTGAGCACGCCGAGGCTGGAGGACAGTCTCGTGATCAATATGGAAGAGCTGGGAGACAGCCGCTCAGACCCGGATTCACCGGGGAATGCCAGCAGGGGCACAAGACTAATTAAGCTCCCCGAGTTCTGGCAAAACGACCCGCACTCGTGGTTCCAGCATGCGGAGTCGCGGTTCCTGCTCGGGGGAGTTTCAGCGGATGACATTAAATTCCATAATGTCATCGCGACGCTCGACAGCCACACAGCTCGGTGTGTGCGGAGCCTGGTGCAGCAACCACCCGTTGCTGGCAAATACGACGCGCTGAAAGCCACCCTTATCAGGAGCTTCGTGCCGTCGTCTGAGGCAAGAGCCAGGCAGCTACTGGACCTGCGCGACAGAGGTGGACAAGGCCGACTGTCCTCATGGAGGACATGCTACAAATGATCGGGACGGACAACGACGCGTTCCTTTTCAAGCATATTTTCCTGAGAACCCTCCCAGCGCACACGAGAGGTTCCCTGTCCAGCAGGCGATGTGTGACCCAGCAGGACTTCCGCGACCTGGCCCAAGAGGCGGAGCGGCTCCTCAACACCTGCGAGGAACAAGAGGCTTCCGTGGCAGCGGCAGACCTCGGCGCGGCGGCCGGGGGCAGTGTGGAGCCAGAGACAGCAGTGACCACCTCAGCGGCGACAGCAGCAGCGAGATTCTGTGGCAGGGGAGATGACGGCCTCTGTTTTTACCATCGACGTTTCGCTGGGAAGGCGCACAAATGCATCCCGCCCTGCAAGTTCAAAAAGCAGGGAAACGACCGGGCCGGGAGCCGTTAGCAGCTTCCACTCTCGGCGAACGGAACAAGCTGCTTTATCTGACAGACGCGGGCTCTGGGCGGCAATTCCTAGTGGACACCGGAGCCCAGAGGAGCTTCATCACTGCCACCCATGCTGATCGGGTCGCGGGACCCCACGGAGACGGAGCGACAGCGGCCAACGGCTCCAGCATCAAGACGTACGGAGAGAGAACCTTGTCTCTGTCATTCCACGGCCGTGCCTATGAGTGGAACTTCATTGTGGCGGCAGTGAGCTTCAATATGTTAGGTGCTGATTTTCTGTGTTCACATGGTTTGATAGTTGATCTGGCCAACAAACGACTAGTAAATGCACTCTCTTTCTGTTCTATCCCTTGTGCAGCTCGGGTGTGCCCACCGCCAGTTCAGACCAACGTCGTCACAGCAGGTGGTAAGTTTCACAGCCTTCTACACCAGTTCCCAGCACTCACAGTTCCTACTTTTTCAGCTAAGGTGGCGAAGCACGGGGTGGAGCACTTTATTACCACGAGTGGCCCACCCGTTTTTGCGAAGCCTCGGCGCTTGGATGCAGCTAAACTCTCCATTGCGCGCGAGGAGTTCGCCAACCTGGAAAGGTTGGGCATAATTCGCCGCTCGAAGAGCGCCTGGGCTTCCCCCCTCCACATGGTACCTAAAGCTGACGGCTCATGGAGACCTTGTGGCGATTACCGCAGGTTGAACAATGCCACAGCGCAGGACCGGTACCCGATTCCGCATATCCAGGACTTTTCAGTGCACTTGGTGAAGATGCGCATTTTTTCTAAAATAGACCTGGTCCGTGGTTATCACCAAGTCCCGGTCCGACCAGAGGACATCCCCAAAACAGCTGTAATAACCCCGTTCGGGCTTTTTGAGTTTTTATGAATGCCTTTTGGCCTTAAAGGCGCCGCACAAACCTTCCAACGGATGATGGATGCAGTGTTGCGCGACCTTTCTTTCGTTTTTGTCTATTTAGACGACATTTTGGTAGCCAGCACCTCCGAGGAGGAGCACGCAAAACACCTCACGACAGTTTTTCAGAGGTTAGGAGAGCATGGGTTGATAATCAACCCGGCCAAGTGCCATTTTGGCCTGGCACAAATCGATTTTTTAGGGCACCGCGTTTCCTTGGAGGGAGCAGTTCCTCTGCCGGCCAAAGTACGCGCAGTGGCAGATTTTCCCCAGCCTCAAACGGTAAAAGCATTGCAAGAATTTTTGGGGATGGTAAATTTTTATAACCGTTTCATACCCCACGCAGCGCAGCTTATGCAGCCCTTGTACACCGCGCTTAAAAAGCAGAAGCCCTCCCATGTGATTGAATGGTCCCCGGAGCGGGAGCGCGCATTCACAGAGGTTAAACGAGCACTGGCAAACGCGGCACTGTTGGCCCACCCAGACCCGGCAGCCCGCATAGCGCTAACCACAGACGCGTCAGATGTGGCCATAGGGGCCGTGGTAGAACAGCAGGTTGCCGGGGTTTGGCAACCACTCGCATTCTTCAGCAGATCCCTACGCGAGGCTGAGCGAAAATACAGCGCGTTTGACAGGGAGCTGCTGGTGCTCCACTTGGCTATTCGCCATTTCCAGTTCTGGTTGGAAGGGCGGCGTTTCACCGCGTTTGTCGACCACAAACCGCTCACTTTTGCGATGTCCAAAACTTCAGAACCGTGGTCAGGGCGGCAACAGAGACAGCTGGCTGCAATTTCTGAATTTACCACCGATATTCAGCACGTAGCCGGTAAAATCAATGTGGTGGCAGACTGTCTGTCACGCGCAGTTACAGCGCCCGTCCGCGCGGAAACGGATTGCGCGGCCGCTTGCCCAGAGCGCGGTAACAGCGCGGACATGCGCGCGGCTCCGGTCCACGTGGGAATAGATTATACAGCCATGGCGGCGGAGCAGAGCGAGGACGCGGACGTGCACGCGCTCCTGTCTGGACCAACAGGGTTAAGGCTGGAACGCAGAAATCTACAAACTGGTTTCCCCCCGCTTATCTGCGATGTATCCACAGGGCGACCACGCCCGGTGGTGCCAGCCGCGTGGCGCCGTCGCGTTTTTGACGCCGTGCACTCCCTAGCGCACCTAGGGGTGCGCGCTTCGGTGAAAATGGTGGCGGAGAAGTTTGTTTGGCCGAGCCTGCGTAAGCACGTGAAGGAGTGGGCATTCACAGGCACACTAAAGCGCCCTTAGAACCGTTCCACATTCCGGCTAAAAGGTTCGATCATGTGCACGTGGACCTCGTGGGCCCCCTGCCCACTTCACAAGGGTTCACGCATCTCTTGACCATGGTTGACCGAACCACTCGTTGGCCGGAAGTGGTCCCGTTAACCACTTGCACTCCGGGCAATTTTCCTAAAAATGCCAAAAAATAACGTGCCCAAAGTAAATCGAAAGCTGTTATTCAACCCTTTGCAGCATCTTCATGGGGTTGATCTCATTTAAAAGAAAACACTTTGAATTTTTTGGCAAAAAAAACACAATCTTTCTACGTGCTCCGGCCACTGAGTTACAGTCATCTAAACATACTGAACTTGAAGAAAAAAAAATTGGACACAGTGTTTTTTTGGATACAAATGCTTGTAAATAACACACAGCTGTCCGATCCGGCTGGAAAATGCAACAGAAATGTAGAACCAAGTGTTATCCAGCTGAGATCCAAATTTGGTAATAATACCACAAAAAATGAATATTTTACACAGCTTTGTTCTCAGGCTGTTCCCAGGCGTTTTGGAACTGTGCCAAATTGTGCCAAATGGCACAGTTTGGAAAAACGTCTGTAACTTTTGAATAATTCAATGTAGAATCTTCATTTTAGGCTCTAATGAAAGGTCACACTCAGGGCTGTGTCTGTGTGTGTGTGTGTGTGGGTGGGGGGTCGTCCCCCCCCCGCTACCAAGGACCGAGTTCGGCCCTCGCTACACGACGGATTACACTCCTTGCATGTTTTCACAGCGGCTCCCCCCCCCTCGCTACTGTGTGTGTGTGTGTGGGGGGGGGGAACCGTGAACAGACCGTGAACGCCCCCCCCCCCTCACTACAGAAGAGGGCCATCGCTACATGATGGAATAGACTCATATGCTTCCCCCCGCGGACCGGGGGGGGCGTTCGGACCGTGAACGCCCCCCCCGCTCCTCTTCTGCAGTGGGGGGGGGGGGCGTTCACGGTCCGAACACGGCAAATGAACCGTTTATCGCGGCGCACGCACTTCGTACTTCGTTCGCAGTACAGTTGTAATTTACCGATCGGTCAAAAGTCATTTTTGGATTACAGTTTTCAGGGATAAATAATAATTTAGCTTATAACACTTTACCTCTTCAAAGCAGCAGAGTCGTGGCGAACATCTCTTCCCCCATTGTCAGACGAACGCGACGCTGCTCCGCTTGTGGATCCCGATCAAAATATAATTCCATTATTGCCGTTTTGGCGAATGATTTACGACTTTTGTCGTCGGCCTCCGTCTATTCTGCTGGAATGAGTGCAAGTCCCACTTGTGGGTGTTCTCCATGCTGCTGGGTGAGCCTGGGTCTGTAGTAGATTCGTCCAGCGTCCTTTGTTTTCATCTGTTGCAACAGTAAATCTCTCTTCACCCAGCCTGAATTTCTGTGCTTCAATTGGCTCCTGCATTCACAGTGGGCGGGTCCTCCTTCCTAGATTTTCATTCATTGGCTCTTCAAGGTTTCAGAAACCCAATTCAAGGCTCTTATTAGTCGAATGAGAGGTCAATCAGATGAACTAATCTGTTCGCGGCTGTCTCTGCAGTTTTTTTTTTTAGTGGCGCTTGGACACCACTACATCACCATCACCACCATCATGCGGCATGCGTCCAAGCGCGCACGAGGGCGCTCTTGTGCGCCCTCGTGCGCCCTAGAACGCAGAGACTTGCCCGCCCGCGGAACAACGGAGTGCAAGTGGTTAACATCGACCACAGCGGCAGAGGTGGCACGCGCTTTTTTAACAGCCTGGGTAGCGCGGTTCGGGGTCCCGTCAGATATTACGTCTGATAGGGGACCTCAATTTGCGTTGGAACTGTGGTCAGCAGTGGCCAGCGGCTTAGGAGTGGCGGTAAGTCGCACGACCGCTTACCATCCCCAGGCCAACGGTTTATGCGAGTGTTTTCACAGGTCTTTGAAGGCAGCCCTCAGAGCGTCACTGACGGACACAGATTGGGTAAACAAACTACCATGGGTTTTATTGGGGTTGCGTTCGGCACCCAAAGAGGATCTAGATGCCTCACCAGCAGAATTGGTCTTCGCACAACCGCTCAGGCTGCCAGGCGAGTTTTTACCCGACCACACGGCACCAGGGCCCCCCCCGATCCGGGGGTCTCTGAGTAACACAGGAGCAGAAATGCTCCCGGGCCCCGCTCATCACTCTTTCCCACGTGTGTTCGTGCCCCAGGCTTTACGAGACGCAGAGTTTGTTTTTGTCAGCCACGATGCGCAGCGGCATAGCCTCCGCCCACCTTACGACGGTCCATTTCGAGTGTTGGAAACCGGAGAGAAATATTTTGTGCTAGATTTGGGGGGCAGGAGGGAGACGATCAGTATCGATAGATTAAAACCTGCTTTTGTGTTGCATAACGAGTCTGTACGGCCGGCCGGCGTGCCTCGACGCGGCAGGCCTCCGAAGGGGCGGCCCCGGGACCCCCCACGAGGGGCAAATAACCCTTCTCCCCCTCACTCCACAGATGCACAGCAGGACGGCCCAACACAGAGCAGGAGACCTGCATACAGCAGATTCGGGAGATGATTGAAACCTAAGCTGCATGCAGAATGATGTGTTTTTTGGTCAGGTTGTTTAGGTTGCTGTGAGATTCTGTTGGGGGGGTGACGTGCTGTATGACTGTTGTATGACTGTATGTGGGTGCCCAGTCTTTCGCGTGGAAGGGGGGAGTGATGTGGAGCCCATAGTTATAACCTATGTGACTCACATGTGGCTGGCTGAATTCAGCCAAGAGAGACTTTGAGCTAGCCATGTGTATTGACTTCACACCTCAAGAGGAAGACATGTCTGCACCCCCTGGGGACTCAGGAGAGAGGAGAAGATTACCCGGCCTGACCTTTGGGGGTCAGAGAGGAGAACAGAAGGACCCTGGGTGTTCTATTACAGATGAAAGGATGTAGCTGAGTATTGAGACTTTTGTGTGATGTATTGTTAGAGATGAGTGTATAAATGTATGTGTGTGACTGCGTCCTGTCTCTTTTCACTCCGATCGAGAGAGGACGTAGGATGAATGGGAATTAAAGCAGATACTGGAAAAATCATCCAGTCTCCTCAATTCTTGACTCCTACATGTATATATATATATATATATATTTCATAGTCATGTGACCAATAGACATTTCAGAAGGTTAAAACCTGCGAAAACACAATTTTTCAGTCAATGACTCCTGTAAAGACAGTTTTGTTTTTGTTTTAAGGTAGACATAAAAAGAATGAAGTGTGTATTCAAAAAATACTTTCATGACAATCTTGTATTCACTTTTCAGTTTTATTCAAGAAAGACCCAAACCATAACAAACAGCTGGATGTTATTTAAGAAAGGAAGAAAGTCTGTTTGCTGATTTTAGGTGAACACTCTCTTTGATAAACCAGTCATTTTTCATGCTAGTTGTATAATTAGAAAGGGGTTTTCTTTGCTCACATAAAGGTTGTAACAAATCAGACATTGTGCTCTTTCTCTCACCCTGAATACCCCTTCATGTCTTCACTGCCCGAAAAAAAAAAAAAAAGGTGACGGTGAACAATGGCTGCACTAATAAATAATCATTTTAAAAAGCGGGCTATCAACCGTCACTGCTCCGCCTCCGTTTCTCATCACATGACCCACATGCTGGACGACGTGTCACTGTTAGCGTGGCCTCATTTGCATAAGACAATCACCCCTTTCGGACGCAGGACACAAATGTTGTCTAGACGACATGCATGAGATGGGTGGACACACACACACACACACACACACACACACACACACACACACACACACACACACACACACACACCTATATCCATATCTGTGGATCCATTCAGACACACAGACACACTCACGTCATTTCAAGCGCCCCGGACGGAGCCTCCAGCCAGGGTGAGACTATAAATCAGCCCCAGGTCTTCCTCGGCTTAATTCACATGCTGAGTTATTATGGCGTGGTGGGTCGGGCATGAGAAAGTATTAAATACATCACACACATGCAAATCCTCAGTGATGGAATGACAGGACAGCCCGGCCAGTCATTTAGATATGTATACCGCTCCTTAGTTAGGAGATTATGCGATTATTCTGGTCTGTGTGCCACGGAGGGTCAAAGAGACAATTCCTTTGATATGAGATATGTGTTGATGTGAGGACAATGAATGTTGACAGTGCGTGCAATTATGTGTATACGGCTGTGCGTGCAGGGAAACGTGTTAAATATGTAGCAGTGGCTGCATAATGCGGCGGCCAGTGGCCTCGGATTGTTTGAAGTTAAAGTATGCATTAATTCAGCTGTAATGAATGTGGCCGCAGCAGGACGGGTCTCTGGAGAGCTGATTATATCTGTTTGTCATCTGTGGAGAGAGTGATCGTGTGACACTGGGAACAACAACACAGCTTTCCCCCGTCTCATGTTGGACACCGGAAGTCTACGTGCACGCAGGTATTTGTGTGAAAAATGTACCTGATATACCACAGACAGCACAGTGGGATGTGTTAGTATAGACATCTGCATGTGTTGACGCTGCTTTTTTGTTGTTAGAAAAAGTGGCAGCAAACATCTGTGTGATGTCACTGTGGAAACACTAATGGTGCGGGGCATCGGCATTAGTGCAGAGGAAGAGAGAGAGAAATGGCCAGTAGGGAAATAGAAGAAAATGAGAGAGGATATGAAGAGAGATGGAGAGATGACCAGAGAAAACATGTGGGTCACTTCACCGCTGTCCAAAAGGGTCTCATTTATCCCTCCCATCCCCCCCATATGGCCACGGGATAAACATCAGCCTTGCAATAAGACAGCATCGCCTCTGTCAGGACAAGAGCAGAAGTGACTGCAGAGCCGCTGATGGAAACAGAAGTTAGTTATTTTTGGCCAAGGGTGTGGGCCATAACTCACCGCAGAGGGCCGGTGTTCCGGCCTTGTCTCGGCGGCAGCAGCTTGCAAGAGCACTAATCAACACCTTGCTATTCACACGCCAGGCTGACAGTCATTAACACATATTCAGCTTGTTTGCATATCTGTCAGCGCATTTCAATAGAGTCGATTTATTTGGCAAATTTAGGAAAAAAAAAACAAAACAAATGCTCCAAGTGTTCCACAAGTAAAAATCTCCAAACACATCTGCATCACGTCTAAGTGATGAATGTAAATATTTAACGGTGGAATATACACAACATAAAATTGTGCTTTAATCATATAGTTGAATTAACTGATTGCAGCTGACTGGAATATATGTATTGAAGCTGGATTTAAAAGATCTGTAACCGCTCAAGGAAGTTCGCAGTTTAAGGGCACATCTTGAAGCGTACAAGACGAGTACTAAAGTGTACATAGTTGTACAAGGTTTGGCAAACAGAATCAAAATTTAAGCATCTAAGGGAACTAATAAGTCTTTTAATCATTGTTTTGGCTGAAACTAATTGACGTGAAAATTTAAACTTTTCAGTAACTGAACTAGTCAAGTGATTTTTTTTCAGCCCAGTCTCACCAAAAAAAGTCAAACTGCATGTTTTGTCACTCAGAGAAATCGTACACAGACACGTAAAAAAGATTTTTCACGTGCAGTGGATATGTGGCGTTTACAGCTTTAAGAAAGGTGTCTAACGCAGCTAGTTTGTGTTCCTGTCACTTTTATTGGCTTTCACCATCTACCAACTAACCCACACCTGAATCCCTAACTCGAACCTCGCAGGTGGTAATGCCAAAATCTAACTTTTCATTAGTGGAGTGAAAAGTAAAGAAAAAAGCAAACAAAAAAAGTCACTCACAGATGAGTGTAGAAATCGAACTTACATGTTTTTATGTCATTGATTGAAAGTCCATGTAAATAACCACCCCCCTCCCACCAATCAAATGAGTGTTGGGAAGTTGGTGGCGGAGTGGTTAGCACTGCGGCAGCACAGCAACTCACCCTTGGCCGGGGGATCCTGGGTTCGCTCCCAGCCCCCGACCAACAGTGATCTGTGTGGTGTTTGCATGTTCTCCCAGTGTCTGTGTAGGTTTATACCGGGATTTCTCCGGTTTCCCCCCACATGCCAAAAACATGCAAGTTAGGTTAATTGGCATCAAACTGGGGATTCTAAATTGTCCTTAGGTATGACTGTGAGAGTGAATGGTTGTCTGTCTCTCTGTGTTGGCCCTGCGATGGACTGGCGATCTGTCCAGGGTGTACCCCGCCTCTCGCCCAGAGATGCTGGGATAGGCTCCAGCCCCTCAGTGACCCGAAAAGGATTAAGCGGAAGAAGATGGATGGATGGAAGATGGATGGAAGCCAAAGTAAAAGAGGTGTTGTTCTGCATGTTTAAGCCCAGTTCATAGTTGCAAGAGTGCAGTGGTCGCATTCGTGCACAAACCCTACGTAGAGGGTTTGCGCTGACCGAGCGCATGCAGGCCCCAAAAAGTGACCGTGCGTACAAGCACATAGTGGTCACAGTGAACTGCACATGCACCAGGAAACTCGGGGATGGCAGGACCTCGAAATAAACATTGTGCATTCTTCTATCTGTAAAGTGGCTCGTCTGTCAATTTTTCACCCAGAACACCAAAACGGTAAATTATATTTCTACCTGTTTCGTTGCTTTGTGTTTCTCCAGCTTGTGACAGCAGCTGTTACAGGTGTGGTTAGGGGCTGGGGAAAATTGTTTCAGTCATTTTATGGTAAATACAGTGGTGTGAAAAAGTGTTTGCCCCCTTCCTGATTTCTCTTTTTTTTTTGTATAATTGTCACACTTAAATGTTTCAGATCATCAAACAAAATTAAATATTAGACAAAGATAACACAAGTAAACACAAAATGCAGTTTTTAAATGAAGGTATTTATTATAAAGGGTAAAGAAAAATCCAAACCTACATGGCCCTGTGTGAAGAAGTGATATCCCCCCCCATCCCATTAAAACATAAATGAACTGTAGTTTATCACATCTTTGGAAAGCTGAGTTCAATTTCTCTAGCCACACCCAGGCCTGATAACTGCCACACATGTTCTCAATCAAGAAATCACTTAAATAGGACCTGCCTGACAAAGTGAAGTAGACCAAAAGATCCTCAAAAGCTAGACATCATGCTGCGATCCAAAGAAATTCAGGAACAAATGAGAAACAAAATAATTGAGATCTATCTGTCTGAAAAAGGTTATAATACCATTTCTAAAGCTTTGGGACTCCAGCAAACCACAGTGAGAGCCATTATCCACAAATGGCGAAAACATAGAACAGTAGTGAACTTTCCCAGGAGTGGCCGGCCGACCAGAATTACCCCAAGAGTGCAGTGACGACTCATCCAAGAGGTCACAAAAGACAGCACAACGTCCAAAGAACTGCAGGCCTCACTTGCCTCAGTTAAGGTCAGTGTTCATGACTCAGAATCAGAATCAGAATGAACTTTATTGCCAAGCATGTTTACACATACGAGGAATTTGATTTGACATAAGGTGCGCACATATTAGGCGCACACTAATGATGCGGCAGCCGTACAAGGCACCTAATACAGTGGGGGTAAAGAGGGAGAGGGGAAGGGGATGACACATTGGGCAGAGAGAAAAAAACATAGTTATCAGAATAGCGCTCGAGTGAGCAAGATTATGATCACATAGAAAAAAAACCCTCAATGCACACTTAGCAGACAAGTTACAAATACACACGTTAACAAAGAAGAGAGACCAGTGTGTGTATATCAGTCATATGATATCAGTGTGAGTGCAGTGTGAATGTATCAGTTACTGGTGCACAACAAAAATCGTCTCCTAGGCAACGGCTGGATGTTATGTCCATGTATTCTAAACATAGATAAACATGTCCACAGAGTTCATCTCTCTTCATGCCAGATGGTAAAAATTCCATGTTAGTCACACGTTAACGCTGTCCTTGGAGAGTTCAGATTGTTATACAACAGCAGTTGTTTGGGTTAAGAGAAGCCAAAACTCCCTTCTGCTTTATCTCTTCTCCTGGAGGAACGAGTTCTCCCAAGGACGCCGAATCAAGGCCAAATGAGCACAGTTCACTTAGAGCATAGAAATTTCCTCTCTCATGCGATTCTGTGCATCACAATTTAAATTAACATTCACAGGCTTTAAAATCATTCCCTGGAGAACACCCAGTGACTCCAAGATGTTTCCCACCTTTCCGATTCAGTTCGCCATTGCCGCTATCAGTGCTCCCCCCCCCCAGCTGGTCAAATTGTTGAAGGAGCTTTGCCGGGTCCGCATTTTGATTAGCTCTTCCAACTTCTTTAATTTCCGATACACCAGGAAAACTTCAGAGCCAAACAGTAGAAATCCTGTGATCATGAAGCCAAAACAGGTAGATGTCTTCCACATCTTCAATCGAATCACACAGACACATGAGTTCCAATTGTCCCATGAGTCTCTCCACTTGGGCTCCCCCTGGCCCGATTTTCTGTTTAAAAGTGGTGTCAATTGCATAAAAGCCCAGCTCACCAATTCCATAATTTCCATTTGGGTCAAGATGCAGCAGAAGAAGAGCGAGACACAGACAGGACACAACAAGCTGGGATCAGTAAAGGGAGGAGGAGAAGGGAGAGGAGAAGAAATGCGTCTGCTCTCTCTGATAGCCGGAAGAAGAGACTCCACCATAAGAAAGAAACTGGGCAAAAATGGCCTGCATGGCAGAGTTCCAAGACGAAAACCACTGTGTTATGTATGGAAACAGGCTGGTATTAGCAAGATGGTGGCCGGGTTGGTCATGGAACAGACCGGGGTGGGCACTACCGGTCTCCGGTGGTGACGCTGCCCTAGGTATAAATGAGTGGGCGTAAGAGGCTCTGCCTCTTTCGTCGTGAAGCCACCTGGCCAGCAGGAGAGTACTGTAAGCCTCTGTCTATAGTTAAGTGTTATATTTAATAAACCCTATTAACTGAGTTGAGACTCGCTTTTCATTTCTACAATTATGGACATAACATTTGGCGACGAGGTAAAGGCGGTAATGGAACACTCCATTGCCAGCTTTCGGTCGTTCCTCGAGTCTCCAGGCGAGCCACTCATGCCGTGGCCTAGGTGGTTCGCCACCTTTACCAACTACCTTGTGGCACTGGGTTTGGGAGAAATGGAGAAGCTCCCTGCACGAGCTGTGTTAGTCCATAATTTGGGAATGGAAGGGCAGAGAATCCTTGAAAACTTGAGCGGACAGTTTTGACGATGTGGTACAGAATCAGAATCAGATTTATTGCCATTGTTCATGTAGTACACAAACTAGGAATTTGTCTCGGTGCAATGCTGCAACATTAAACATGATAAAATAAAGAAATAAACTATACATGCAATAAAGTGTAGAATAAGAGTGAGTAATACTAGTCAGCAGTTTAAATATATTAGCGAGCAGCAGATAATGTGGAGAACCATATAGTGCAGTCGGTAATGCAGGAAGAAAACAGTGATGATTGACATGAGTCTGGTTGAGCTGCTGTACATAGTGCACGAGAGTCAATAAGTCACTTAGTGTTCAGCAGTCTGATGGCAGAGGGGAAGAAGCTGTTCATGTGACGGGAGGTTTTAGTCTAGATGGACCGAAGTCTTCTACCTGAGGGGAGAGGGGCAAACAGTACGTGACCAGGGTGTGAGGGATCGGCTATGATCCGGCCAGCACGCCTCCGGGTCCTGGAGATGTACAGATCCTGGAGAGATGGGAGCTTGCAGCCGATCACCTTCTCAGCAGTGCGCATGACGCGCTGCAGCCTTAGTCTGTCCCTGGCAGTGGCTCCTGCGTACCACACGGTTATGGAGGTGGTGAGGATGGACTTGATGATGGCTATGTAGAACTGCACCAACATCTTGGTGGGTAGCTTGAGCTTCCTCAGCTGCCGCAGGAAGAACATCCTCTGCTGGGCCTTTTTGATGAGGGAGCTGATGGTCGGCTCCCACTTGAGGTCCCTGGTGATGGTGGTGCCTAGGAAGCGGAAGGAATCAGCAGTGGTGATGGGAGAGCCTGTGAGGGTGAGGGGGGGAAGAGGGTTTGTGACTTTCCTGAAGTCCACAATCATCTCCACTGTCTTCAGAGCGTTCAGCTGCAGGTTGTTGTTGTTGCACCAGGACGCCAGCTGGGCCACCTCACTCCTGTAGGCGGACTCGTCGCCGTTGGAGATGAGCCCGATGAGGGTGGTGTCGTGCGCAAACTTGATCAACTTGACAGACTGGTGGCTGGAGGTGCAGGAGTTGGTGTAAAAGGAGAAGAGTAGGGGGGAAAGTACACAGCCCTGGGGTGATCCGGTGCTGATGCTAGCAGAGTCTGGGACAGTCTTTCCCAGCAGCACATGCTGCCTCTGGTCCGTCAGGAAGTCGGTGATCCACCTGCAGAGGGAGTCAGGCACGCTGAGCAGGGACAGCTTGTCCCGGAGCAGATCGGGGCGGATGGTGTTGAATGCGGAGCTGAAGTCCACAAACAGGATCCTGGCGTAGGTTCCCGGGGAGTCTAGGTGCTGCAGGATGGAGTGGAGGGCCAGGTTGACTGCGTCGTCTACAGACCTGTTGGCTCGGTAGGCAAACTGCAGTGGGTCCAGGGGGGGTGGTGGTGATGGACTTGAGGTGGGGCAGGACCAGGCGCTCAAAGGACTTCATGACTACAGAGGTGAGCGCTACAGGTCTGTAGTCATTAAGACCAGTGATCCGTGGCTTCTTGGGGACAGGGATGATGGTGGAGGATTTGAGGCAGGACGGCATGTGGCATAGCTTAAGGGAGGTGTTAAAAATGTCTGTGAAGACAAGAGCCAGCTCTTTCGCACAGTGTCTCAGGGTGGAGGGAGACACGCCGTCCGGACCGGGGGCCCTGCGCAGGTTCAGTCTGGAGAACTGTTTGAGCACGTCCTGCTCACTGATGACAAGGGCGGGGGGGAGGAGGAGGGGGGCGCCTTTGATGAAGTAGGGACCGTGGAGGCTGTGGAGCTGGAGGGAGGGGGGGAGTTGGACACAGATGACGGGGTGTCAAAACGGGCATAGTGTTGGGACAGTCTTTGACAAAGGGCTTTGTCATCTTGACCTTTAGGAGCCTGAGGCCGATAGTTGGTGATTTGCCTCAGTCCTCTCCACACAGAAGCCGAGTCATTAGCAGTGAACTGCTGCTGGAGTCTCTCAGAATACACAGATTTAGCTCTCCTCAGCTCTCTGTTAAACTGATATTTAACCTCCCTGTAGCAGCCCCTGTCTCCACTTTTCAGCGCTGCTTCCTTTTCCTTCCTGATCTGTCTGAGCTTGGCAGTGAACCAGGGCTTATCATTAGAGTACCTCACCCTGGTGCGCGATGGAAGAATGCTCTCCTCACAAAAGTGGATATAAGAGTTCACAGTGTCCGTGTATTCATTCAGATCATGCGTGGCTCCTTTAAACATGCCCCAATCAGTTATTTCCTTGCACGTTTCCAGCTTCTCCTCAGCTTCACTGGTCCATTTCTTCGTAGTGCTCACAACAGGTTTAGTGAGCTTTAATCTCTGTCTGTATGTGGGAATGAGGTGGACCATCACGTGATCAGATAGTCCGAGCGCAGCGCGGGGAACAGTGCGATATGCGTCTTTCACTGTGGTGTAACAGTGATCCAGCGTGTTTTTTCCTCTGGTGGGGCATTTAATAAACTGTTTGTAGCGGGGGAGATCGTGGCTCAGATTGCTCTGGTTAAAGTCGCCAACCACAATAACCAGAGAGTCTGGAAAAATCCGCTCCGTGTGTTGGATGTGATCCGCGAGCACGCGCTGAGCTTCGCGCGTGTCCACGTCAGGAGGGACGTACACAGCGACGAGGATGAATGAAGCAAACTCCCGCGGGGAATAAAATGGCTTGCAGTTAATAAAAAGAAATTCCAGGGTGGGAGAACAGTGTTTGGAAATTACCGTTACATCAGAGCACCAGCTGCTGTTGATGTAGAAGCAGACTCCGCCTCCTGAGGATTTACCGGAGAGCTCTGTGTCACGATCAGCACGAAACAGCTGAAATCCCTCGAGGCGCAGCGCGCTGTCCGGTGTATTTTCCCTGAGCCAGGTCTCGGTAAAACAGAGGGCAGCCGAGGAAGAGAGGTCCTTAAAACGCATCAGCAGTCTCAGTTCCTCTACCTTGTTAGAGAGAGAATTGGCATTGGACAGAAATATGCCAGGCAAAGCCGTGCGCGTGCCTCTCCTGCGGAGCCGGACGAGAGTGCCTGCTCGTCTTCCTCTCTTATGCCGTCTCACTTTTCAAGCCAAGCAATGAACCAGATCGGCGGCAGGAGCTAAAAAAACTGGGAGTAGGTCCGTGGGAGTGAAAGTCCTGATATTTAGAAGCTCTTCACGGGTATAAGAGCAGGCAGACACACAATTGACAAACAAAAACAAACAAAGGGCGCAGCGAAGCACCATGGCGACCACTGTGGGCGCCATCTTGCGCAATATCAGCTAATGGCACGCTACTTTAAGGCACCAGAGAACGTCATCGTTAAACGCATTCACTTTCAACAGCTCCGCCAGTGGTCGGGTGAGTCCATATGAAGATTCGTGGTGGACCTACGAGAGCTGGCGAGGGAATGCAGATTTGGGATCCTGGAGGACGAGATGATTTGGGACCAGCTGGCGGAGCACGTTTGTTGCATGGCGGCCCGGTCCAGGTAGTTAACTCACCCAGGAGAGATGACATTAGCGGAGGCCGTCAAGCTCACTCAACAGCACGAGGCAGCAGAGACCATTGTGAGGGGTTTAACTGAAGGGGCCTCTCTGGAGAAGAATGCGACTTGTGCTGAGGCACTGCGTATGGACCCTGGTGATGGCGAGTACGGAGAGGATGATTTTGCCTCTGTGGTCAGAATAAGGTCTGCCCCTGGTACGTCAAAATGTTATGGATGTGGGTCCACTGAGCACCGCTATAAGTCCAGAGTGTGCCCGGCGAAAGGAAAGCGTTGTGGCAAATGCAGGTTGTTAAACTATTTTCCTAGGGTGTGCGAAAACTTGTACACAGGAGCCGTGGGAGAGATCCAGGTGCTGTGCAGAAGACTCTGACTGTTGTGCACACTGTCTTTCCAGAAACGACAGGAAGGATTGGCTGCAACATTACGTTGGATGGAGTCGAGGTCCCGCTCTTGGTTGATACGGGAGCGGTAATCTCAGTTCTGAATCTTGAAACCATGGACAGACTGTTTCCCCACCGACAAATAAGAAGGCAACAAGTAGAGTATTATGGTTATGGGCGGAACAGGTTGGCTATATTGGACAATGTGGAGATGGAGGCCCGATATAAGGACAGTGTGGCGCCCAGCGCTCACATCAACATCTCTGCATCCAGCGTTAACATCATGGGTTGCAACCTCTTTTACAGCTTGGGGCTCTCCATCACAAACGTTTCCGGCGAGGAGTGGTCTGGGGGCGGACTGTGGAGCCGACCTGTTCCTGTTGTGGAGGGTGCTGAGGTGTGGGACCAGGACTGGACAGTCAACGTTTATTTGGGAGAGCACACGCCGCGCCATGCAGAGTCCTCTCAGGTTGGACCCGATGCTGTCACGCAGGCTGCTCTGGACAAGGGTGCCGGACAGCACAGCAGGACCCCCGATGAGGCTCATCAGGATGAGGCGCCAACGCCGGGAGAAAATGGGGCTAGACCATGGAGCGTGGTTGTCGTAAAGCACTCCCAGCGACGGCCAGCCAAAAGAAGACCCAGGAGAGCCCGCCAGTCGTAGCCGCTGGAGTTGGGGGCCAGTCGCAGGACCGGTGATCTGATGAAAAGGAAGTGGGCTCTCTCAAAGACCAAGGTTGAGGCTCGAGTACGTATAGATCACAGTCCACGCCAGCAGCGGGACTACCAGAGGCGGTTCCAGGTGGAGCCGGGTCAGATGGAGGAGTTCGGGTGTAGGTCTATCCAAGTCTGGGGACATCCAAGGGATCTGAGGCTGCCGGAGATGGAGAGGAGACGACGCAACAGGAGCCCCGATGTGAAATGACGGAGATGCCTTGAGAGGGATCCATCTGGGGACTGAGGGTTTTATTTTGCATGTTTGTCTTGTTTCTTCAGCCGTGTTTTATGTTAGGTTTTCCTATTTGGTGCCCCGGTAAATTTTAACTGAAAAAAAAGAGAGAGAAGGGAAGCCCGAATAGAACGGGAAATATTGTATTTGAGCCTTTGTGTGGTGTTTTTCTATTATATCATTGGCATTTATTTGGGTATTTTATCCATTGGGGCTCAGCTAAGTGATGTTATTTATGCAAATTTGTGTACTATTTTGAAAACGTTTAATTGGATGCTTTCAACCCTAGTAAATTGAGTTAATTTGGGGTATATTTGGTCTGGCCGATGGCCTCTCTGTGTGAATTTACTTTTGTATTTTCTGGAGTTCACCTGACACGTATGACTAGTATTAATTGGGTTGAATGTCTATGTGAATTTGGTTTAACTGAATTGTTTTTATCTGGGTTGCCCCTTTGTTCATTTTACTCTGTGTGTCCAAGGTGGGGTAGGAGTTGGGGTGGGGGGGGGCACCTGTAGGATATGTCTTGTGTTTTATTGTATGTATTGTTTATGTTACGGGATTACTTTTAGTTAGAAACATGGCCTAATTTTATTTCTGTTTACATTTCCCTGTTCCTAGCGGCAGAATGATCCGCTCAGCCATGTAGGGGGCACTGGTGGCCTGCCCAGCCCCTCAGCCTCAGCTGTGTGAATGGATAGGTGTTTTATTTGTTTCTTGTACATATTTTGGAGCAGGGCGTGTGTCAGGTGTTAAATTTGGGTGGGTTATTTGTGTGCTTGGCATTTTTTTGAGGGGGAGAAATGTTATGTATGGAAACAGGCTGGTATTAGCAAGATGGTGGCCGGGTTGGTCATGGGACAGACTGGGGTGGGCACTACCGGTTTCCGGCAGTGACGCCACCCTAGGTATAAAAGAGTGGGCGGAAGAGGCTCTGCCTCTTTGGTCGTGAAGCCACCTGGCCAGCAGGAGAGTGCCGTAAGCCTCTGTCTATAGTTAAGTGTTATATTTAATAAACCCTGTGAACTGAGTTGAGACTTGCTTTTCATTTCTACAATTATGGACATAACACACTACTGAGCAAAAAGATCATAAAGGCTCATCTCAGTTTTGCCAGAAAACATCTTGATGATCCCCAAGACTTTTGGGAAAATACTCTGTGGACTGACAAGACAAAAGTTGAACTTTTTGGAAGGTGTGTGTCCCATTACATCCGGCGTAAAAGTAACACAGCATTTCAGAAAAGGAACATCATACCAACAGTAAAATATGGTGGTGGTAGTGTGATGGTCTGGGGCTGTTTTGCTGCTTCAGCACCTGGCGGACTTGCTGTGGTAAATGGAACCATGAATTCTGCTGTCTACCAAAAAATCTTGAAGGAGAATGTCTGGCCATCTCTTGGTGACCTCAAGTTGAAGTGCTCTTGGGTTCTGCAGCAGGACAATGATCCAATACACACCAGCAAGTCCACCTCTGAATGGCGTAAGAAAAACAAAATGAAGACTTTGAAGAGGCCTAGTCAAAGTCCTGACCTGAATCTGATTAAGATGCTGTGGCATGACCTTAAAAAGGTGGTTCATGCTCGAAAACCCTCCAGTGTGGCTGAATTACAACAATTCTGCAAAGATGAGTGGGCCGAAATTCCTCCACAGCGCTGTAAAAGACTCATTGTCAGTTATCGCAAACGCTTGATTGCAGTTGTTGCTGCTAAGGGTGGCCCAACCCATTATTTGGTTTAGGGGGTAATCACTTTTTCACACAGGGCCATGTAGGTTTGGATTTTTTTCCCTTAATAATAAACACCTTCATTTAAAAACTGCATTGTGTTTACTTGTGTTATCTTTGTCAAATATTTAAATTTGTCTGATGATCTGAAACATTTAATTGTGACAAACATACAAAAAAATGAGAAATCAAGAAGGGACAAACACTTTCAGACCACTGTATATACAGTATGTAAGACATTTAATCCACAGATTACTAAATGTAAAAAAAAACAAACTCCACCACTGAGCTCTTTTGAGTTTCGATTGCAGCTGTTCAAACGTTTAAATTTATTTTCACTGCATGCACAAAACACAGCTGCTGAACAGTAGCAGCAGTGACTCAAAAACAACTCTGAATATTGCCATGTATGCAAATACAGTGTACAGAATGCAAACGTTATCCCCTTGTAGAGACTGTGAACAGCCCTTTAGGAGTGTTTTGCGCATGTGCAGTGAGTGAAGGATTGACTTGGAGACTCGGCATGTAAATACGTGCCAAGGAACGTTATTTTAGAGTTTAACATACAAATGTACGATTTTAGAGGGGTGGAAAATGTTGATTAGATACATGTACATTTTTTAATGAGACTGGGTTGGATTTTTTTCATGGTTACATTTAAGCCTGAGTGAAAACAAATTTATGTCCAGATAAAAGATGGAAAATGCTTTACTGTGTGTGGTATAAAAAAGCTATATTCTGGAAAGGTTTTATACAAAATCATGCTGTTTCTTTTTGAAGGCCTTTTATTTTAAATGTAATGGCAGGAGGAAAATTTTTGTACATTAAAAACATGAAGCAGGCTGTCTTTTTTCCCCCACCATTAAAAAGCATTGAAACTTCAATTACACACATCATTATACACACAAGTGCTGCATGCTGGCAGGCAAGGAAGGCAAATGCTTGGGGCGCCAGGCCATAAGGGGGCCCCCAAGGGCTGACCAACATATAGTTATAGTTTATTAGCTTATTTGTCAGGGACCATGTCGGAAAAAAAACATTTAACACAGGGTAAAGATGCTCTGTACCAGATTATAGCATTCTCGCTAATTTCCATCTGTAGTCCCTAAGGCAGGCAAGAAGATCTTCTTTTGGCTGCTCCTTTTAGGGATCGCCACAGCGGATCATCTGCCTCCATCTCACCCTATCCCATGTATCTTCCTCTGTAACGCCAACCCTCTCCATGTCCTCCTTCACTACGTCCATGAATCTTCTCTGTGGTCTTCCTCATTTCCTCCTGCCTGGCATTTCCATCTTCAACATCCTTTGTCCAGTATATCCACTATCCCTCCTCTGCACATGTCCAGACCATCTCAGCCTTGCCTCACTTACTTTGTCTCCAAACTGCTCAACCTGAGCTGTTCCTCTGATATACTCATTTCTAATCCTATCCTTTCTAGTCACTCACAATGAAAATCTTAGCATCTTCAACTCTCCCACCCCCAACTCCATCTCCTGTCTTTTTGTCAGCGCCACCGTCTCCAAATCATACATCATAGCAGGTCTCACTACCGTCTTGTAAATCTTCTTTCACTCTTGCTGTTACCCTTCTGTCACAAATCACCCCTAACACTCATCTCCACCCACTCCACCCTGCCTGCACTCTCTTCTTCCCCTCTCTTTTGCATTTTCCATTGCTTTGGATGGTTGACCCCAGGTATTTAAACTCATCTACTTTCACTGCCTCTACTCCTTCCATCTTCACTGTTCCACCTGCCTCCCTCTCATTCACACTCATGTATTCTGCAGTCCCTCCAGGATTTCACAATGTTGCGGTCGCGTCAATTCATGAAAAATCACTGATAGGCCGTGTCTTTTACGCGACCTTGCAACTTTGTCCGATCAACGCATCTTTCCCGCAATTTTGGCTAATCCTCATCAATTTCCGCCAATTTCGCCAATCAAATTTGTCCCCGAGTAGCGCTCCAACACTCAGTTAACCAATCAAATGCGTCACTGCACCACGCGCACTTTGTGTTTACAGTGAGTATGAACAGAACACACCTGCAAAAAACAGTATGTGTGATTAAAAAAAACTCACTCACCTGCGAGGTTCCCCACACCGCCCCTTCCTCCATCTCCCCTGGCCTGCCGGTGGATGTCTCGCCACTTCTCTGTCTTGACCACGTGTACAAAGTGCTGTGTTGAAAAACGTCTGCCTGCTTGAAAACCACGTAAGGAGAGATGCCGTAAAACCACAAACGAGCAAATCTAACACTACAACCAGTGTTGTAATATTTTATACACCTTTAGAGGTAAAATCGTTACTACATCTTGTCAATGAGCTTTAAAGCTGTGAATCTCTGGTCTGGACATAGTTTACTGGGGAAAAAAAGCATCTGCTTTAAAATTTGTAATTCTTCCCACAACTTTTAGTGCAAAAAAAACCAACTCTCAAAACATCGCAACTTTTATCGCAACTTTTTTAAAAAGCTTGCACGAATTCAGGCTTTTTGAGCCGCAACAATCATAAAAACATCTTGCAAAATCCTAGAGGGACTGATTCTGTCTTGCTTCTACTGACTTTCATGCTGCTTCTCTCCAGAGCATACTTCCACCTCTCCAGGTTCTCTTCCACCTGCTCCCTACTCTCACTACAGATCACAATGTTGTCTGCAAACATCATGGTCCACGGAGACTCCTGCCTGACGTCATCTGTCAGCCTGTCCATTACCATGGCAAACAAGAAGGGGCTCAGACCTGATCCCTAATGTAACCCCACCCCCACCTTGAACCCATCTGTCACTCCTACAGCACACCTCACCACCGTCTTGTTGTCCTCATACATGTCCTGCACCACCCTCACATACTTCTCTGCCACTCCTGACTTTCTCATACTGTACACACTTCCTCTCTTGGCGCCCTGTCATATGTTTTCTCTAGATCCACAAAGACACAGTGCAATTCCTTCTGACCTTCTCCATACTTCTTCACCAACACTCTTAAAGCAAACATTACATCTATAGTACTCCTTCTTGGCATAAAACCGTACTGCTGCTCACTGATTGTCACCTCTCCTCCTACCCTGGCTTCAACACCTCTTTCCCATATCTTCATAGTGTAGCTGATCAACTTTATGCCTCTGTAGTTACTACAGCTCTGATCATCACCTTTGTTCTTGAAAGTTGGTACTAAAACACTTCTTCTCCACTCTTCAGCCATCCTCTCACTCTCCAAGATTGTGTTAACCAATCTGGTTAAAAAGTCCACTGCCATCTCTCCTAAACATCTCCATACCGGCAGTGGTGGCCTAATGGTTCGGGATGTGGACTGGTGAGTGGAGGGTCGTGGGTTCAGTCCCTGGACCATCAGGATTAATGACACATCTCCAGCCTCAACGACTACAGACCAGTCACACTCACCCCGGTGGTGATGAAGTGCTTTGAAAGGCTGGTCCGTAGTCATATCATAGCAGCCCTGCCCCGCAGTCTTGACCCCTACCAGTTTGCCTACAGAGCGAATTGATCCACAGAAGATGCGGTGGCCACAGCACTCCATGCCACTCTAGCCCACCTGGAGCAGCAGGGGAGCTATGTGCGGATGCTCTTCGTGGATTACAGCTCTGCATTTAACACCATTCTTCCACACAAACTGGTGGTCAAGCTGGGAGACCTGGGGCTTCCTCAGGCCATATGTATGTGGATCAGCAGTTTCCTCTCTGGTCGCAGACAGAGAGTCAAGGTGGGCCATTATACATCTACGGCCCTAAGCCTCAGTACCGGATCCCCCCCAGGGCTGTGTGCTGAGTGCCCTGCTCTACTGTCTGTATACACACGACTGCACCCCCGCCCATCACAATAACACCATTGTGAAGTTTGCAGACGACACTACAGTGGTGGGTCTCATTTCGGGGGGGAGACGAGTCTGCCTACAGAGATGAGGTGGTGTGGCTGTCGTCATGGTGTAAAGATAATAACCTTCTCCTGAACACCTCTAAGACCAAAGAATTGATAATAGACTACAGGAGGAAGAAGACAGAGGTTCCCCCTCTCATCATCAGCGGAGACTGTGTAGAGAGGGTAGCTGACTTCTGTTTCCTGGGAATCCACATAGAGGAGAACCTGTCTTGGAGTGTGAGCACCTCTGAGCTGGTGAAAAAGGCCCAGCAGAGACTGTACTTCCTGAGGATTATCAGGAAGGAGAACATCACACAGACACTGCTGGTGTCCTTTTATCGAGCTTCCATTGCGAGCATATTAATATACTGTATATGCATTTGGTACAGTAGTTGTACAGTAGCTCAGAGGAAAGCACTCCAGAGGGTCATTGACACCGCCCAGAAGATCATTGGTTGCCCTCTCCTCACACTGGAAGACCTACACCGCTCCCATTGCCAGAAGAAAGTCCAAAATATTTTAAAGGATACTTCACATCCTGGACACTCATTGTTTGAACTACTGCCATCTGGGAAACGATATAGACAAATGAACACAAGGACAAACAGACTCAAACACAGCTTTTATCCAACAGCAATAACCATTCTGAATAAAACGAGGAAGTAATGTGCTAAATGGACATGATTGTATGTTGTTGAATGCTTTTTGCAATGACTGTGTGTGCATGATGTCCTGTGTTGATGTCTGTGTGAATGTGGCTAGTTAGTTATTCTTTTTAATTATTATTTTTAACTGATTTTTAGTAATTTTAGGTCTATGCTTTTTATAATGGGGCAATGTTTTTATAAATGGGGCACTGACTGGAGAGCACTTTGAATTTCGTTGTATTTGTGACAATGACAATTAAAGATCTATCTATCTATCTATTAGATCTGGGTGGGACAGATAATCTAGCAGTGTTTGCTCCACCCTCCTTAACCTCACTGTGGTGCCCTTGAGCAAGGCCCTTAAACCCAACTGCTCCAGTGGAGCTGCGCAGTGGCCACAGGTCAGTCTGTGGTTGTACTGGGCAGCTTCCTGGTGTGAATATGTAACTGTGTGAGTGTGAACAGGGCGTCTGTGAAAAAGAAAGGTTGCCTCTCAATGGAACTACCCTGTATAAATAAAGGTTAAATAATTAAAATAAAAAATACCTCCACAGGTATGTCATCAGGAAAAACCGCCTTTCCATTCTTCATCCTCTTCAAAGCTGCCCTCACTTCTGCCTTGCTAATCCTTGGAACTTTCACCGTAGACACGGAGAGGGATGACTGCCCATCTGCTGCAGCAGAGAACATCATTCATCAGGATGACAGGCAAGTGTCATTTATTTCTCCCTCTATTTATGATATTATGCCTTGTCTGATTCCGGTGATGAGACTCAGGGTTTGCAGTCCCCTGAGTTCTCACCATCTGTTGCAGCAAATCTTTCCTCACCTATCCTTTCCGTGTCTCGCCCATCTTTTCCTGAGTGTCCACCGGCCCCAGAACCAAGCTATCGGACAATGGAGGAGCCTTTGGCCCTGGAGGTCCCGACTCCAGTGCCTGCATGGAGCTGACCCCCAGCTTCCACGTCGGAGGAGCCACCAATGTGGATCACGGAGGCTGGGGCAACAAAGACTGCAACCACCATCATGCCCGCTCTGGAGGCCGCCGCTGCAGAGCCGGCAACTGAGCTGGACCTCCGGAAGGCTGAGCCCGAGGGAACACCATCACCTGGATCACTGGAGTTCTGGACGGTGATGGCGCTTGAGCTCAGGCAAGTACTCTCCTTTGTTTTCCTATTGTCTGTGTTAGAGCAATCTTGCCTGGCTCTTGGCGAGGAGAGCCAGGTGCAGCCACCCGCTGTAACTGAGTTTGCCTCACCGGGCTCCGCCGCTGCCGGAAACCCTGAACCCCCTTCTCTCTGTGTCTCTGAGCTTCTTCCCAGGGTCACCGGCGATGACTCAGTGCAATCAGCGGTCTCCGAGGGTCCAGGCGTGCCGCCCGAGGTCGTTCAGGGTCCAGTCTTCACTGCAGAGGAGGTCTTCGCGGGTGCTTAGACCCAGGCCGGGTCCTCCGGGATGCAGCTTCCCCTCTGCCCAAGGCCGTCGTGTGGGTATATCCTCAGTCTGAGTCTTCGTGGGTGCTGCGTCCTGGCCAGGGACCCTCGTGGGTGCTGCTCCCCAGTATTAGCCTGATGTGGGTGGGCACTACCCTTCAGCCCCGGGTCCACCGAGGGTGCAGTATTGGCCCAATCCAGGTCCACAGAGGGTGCAGCATTGGCCCAGCTGGGGCCCACCGAGGGTGCTGCAGTGTTCCAGCCCAGAGCCACCGCGGGTGCTGCAGTGCTCCAGCCCAAAGCCACCACGGGTGCTGCAGTGCTCCAGCCCGGAGCCTCCGCAGGTGCTGCTACACTCTTGCCCAGAGCCACCGCAGGTGTTACAATGTCCCAGACCGGGACCCCCATGGGTGCAACTTTTCCCCAGTCCGAGACCATTGAGGGCATCGCGGTCCTCCCTCCTCTTCAGCCAGACGCCATCAGGGCCCCCTTCCCGCTCTGCCTGATGACGTCGTGGCTCCCTCTCCTTGGCTTTCGTCCTTTGCAGTGGGTCTCCCAGTGGGGGAGCCGCCGCCCGGGCCACCTCTTCTGTTCAGGTGGCATAAACACTCGGGCCGGCCACCAGAGAGACTGAGCCGCTGGGTCGGGTGGTCTATATTCTCCGGCAGGCCACCTGACTGGGTTCACCTTGCCATCCGCCGGGCCTGGGCCTTTGGGCAGCCCCTTGAACATTAGAGCTTCGTGGGCCAGGGGCCTTAATTCTGTGTTTTCTGGTGTGGGTTCTGAGCAGGGTTGTTTTGTTCCCTCCTGGCCTGTTCCCCCCAACACCTGCCCTTGGTAGATTGCTGTGGTTCCTACTTGGGGGGAGGGGGGGGCAGGTTTTTTTTTTTTCTTTTTCTTTTGATATTACCTTGGGGTGTCTGGGATCCACCCTTTGAGAGGGGAGGCTCTGTCATGAACTGAGCTTGGATGTTCTCCCAAGCCCATTGTCATGGCTTTTCTCTGTTTTCATATTTATCTGTTGTATTGTTATGCCTTTTGAGTTATCATACTGCCTTCTATTTTCCTTGTTTTTGCCCAGTCTGTTTTGGTCATGTTTTGTTTCATTTGCAATTTATTTTCAGTCGGTTCTGAGTTTGTTTATTCCTTTAATTGGTTCTGGGGGCTGGCAGCTGGCAGGCAGTTTTTCCTGGTCTGCACTTTACATGGGCATTGTCTGTCACTCTGCCAGTCCACTACTCCCCTCTCATCTTCACCAGCTGATCCCAATTACCATCATGGTTCTCTCCTTCCCCTCACTCAAGTGCACCCACACCTGTGGTCATTTATGTTGTAATCTGTATTTAGCCTACTCGTTTCATTCATTTGTTGCTGCACTATTGATTGTCTTCTGGAACTCTCGTAATTCTCATCTACTCCTGCATCCGCTGGGTGATGCCGACCCAGGGACGCCAGCTGTAAGTTTTTCTCTTGTTTATATTTTTGTATTTTGTACAATTTTTGGACTTTTGTCCTTTCCTTTAATAAATGTCATGAGTGTATCCAGTGCCTGAGTCTGTCTCCCTGCCCCGTAGGGGCTAGTATATGACAACCTCTCTCTTTGCCATGCGCCTAGATTTCAAATACTTCTGTCTACTTTCGTCATCTCCCTGACTATCCCACTTTTTCTTTGCTAAGCTCTTCCTTTGAATACTTTCCTATATCCCCTCATTCCACCACCAAGTCTC
Source organism: Pholidichthys leucotaenia (assembly GCA_020510985.1). Classification (NCBI taxonomy): domain Eukaryota; kingdom Metazoa; phylum Chordata; class Actinopteri; order Cichliformes; family Pholidichthyidae; genus Pholidichthys; species Pholidichthys leucotaenia. The sequence goes on along the minus strand of CM035848.1, from coordinate 87,305,533 downwards.
CTTGTCTTCCTTCCTCTGTCCACTGGAATCAAATAAAATAAAATCAGTTGGACAAATGAATTTGTCATTAATTTTATGCATTTTTTCCCTCTTAATTTTGCAGTGTGTTATAAAATAGTTTTTTAATGTGCATTTGAGATTACTTCAACTTTATTCATTATTGTTACTTGCCTAATTAAAAATTATTAGAAATCATGATACATTAGGAGCCAGTTTATTCCTCCGACACGTTTTAATTAATTAATTATTTATTTAGTGTGTATGTGGCCACTTTTGCAGCTTTAGTAATATTTTTTCTGACAAAATTAAGAAACTTGGCAGTGATTTAAACCGGAACGACGGTCTGATACACTATAATGTTTCCTATTAGTGACAAGTTAGCATCATCATTTAGCATTTACCATTTTATAATTGGAGAAAGATGGAGGTAACGCTACTTTCCTCCAATTAAAATGACGTTAGAGAACTATCCTCTCTGATGCAGCACAGTCGGGAAAAAGTCCCTCATCTCTCGCACAGAAATAGCGACTCCACAGAAGTAGCGACAAAACATTAGCTTGCTGTTAGCTTCTGTGGCACACCTGGCGCACTGCTGGGGAAGAGACGGGGCAGTGACAAATAGAAATGGGTATGTCTTTTAAATCCTGATATAAACGATACAGTTTTACAAGAAACAGCAGACATTTTTTTTGAGTCACCGATATATATTGTCATATCCCAAAGCCCTACTCTTCACATATTCTTCCTTCAAGATTACTCCTACTTCGTTTCTCTTCCTATCTGCACCATGATAGAACAGTTTAAATCCACCTCCAGTGCTTCTAGCCTTGCTTCCCTTCCATCTGGTTTCGTGAGCACACAGTATATCTTTTTTTTTTAACCTTTATTTAACCAGGCAAGACAGATTAAGAACACATTCTTATTTATAGCTGTGACCTGGGGGAAGGAGAAAGGAGCAAATAAACACTAAACAAATACATATATTAAAAACATTTACAAATACACAATTAAAAACACATACAATCATAATAACAGCTAAAACAAGAGACACTATCACAAGACATAACATAGACATAGCTAAAATACGTATGTACATAAAAGCAGCCAAAGATGACAGGTTGGTTGTTGAACCTTATCATGTTAAGTTTAGCAGTTCAAGTGACAATAGCATTCTTCCTTAACAGAGTTTGTAATCATAGTTTTAAAGGCTGCTTTAGAGACGAAGGCATCCAGCTTAAGTGTTTTTTGTAGGCCATTCCAGTCTCTAGCTGCAGCAGACCGAAAGGATGACAAGCCTATTGACGATTTAGTTTTTGGGACTGCCAACCAAATTAAATTTGCAGAACGGGTATTATATACAGAGAATGAAGTGTGCAACAGCTGATTCAAGTAGGGGGGAGACAGACCAAGGAGAGTTTTGTATATTAACACAAACCAGTGCATTTTGTGTCGGCCGTATAATGATGGCCAATTAAGAGAAGAATATACAGGTACATCTCAAAAAATTACAATATCATGAAAAAGTTCAATATTTTTTGTCACTCATTTCAGAAAGTGAAACCCATATATTATATTGATTCATTACACATAGAGTGAAATATATCAAGCCTTTATTTCTTGAAATTTTGATGATTATGGCTTACAGATAATGAAAACCCAAAATTCAGTGTCTCAGAAAATTAGAATATTGTGAAACCTACAAATATTTCCTGAGCCTTTAAATGGTCTCTCAGTCTGGGTCAGTAGGCTATACAATCATGGGGAAGACTGCTGACTTGACAGATGTCCAGAAGACAGTCATTGACACCCTCCACAAGGAGGGTAAGCCATAAAAGGTCATTGCTAAAGAAGCTAGTTGTTCACAGGGTGCTGTGTCCAAGCATATTCATAGAAAGTTGAGTGGAAGGAAGAACTGTGGCAGGAAAAGGTGTTATGTATGTAAATTATGGTATTAGTAAGATGGCGGCTGGGTTGGCCTGGGAATGGGCAGAGGTGGTGGACTACCAGTTTCCGGTAGTGACGCCACCCAGAGTATAAGAGGTGAAGACAGAAGGGGCGAGTCCTCTTTTGTCGTGGGCAGCCTGGTCAGCAGGGATCGCGGAAAGCCTGTAGGGTCTCGTTGTATTGTGCTCAATAAAGGTTCTCTGTTTGGATGTCACGCCCTGTGTTCTTTGGGTCTAATTATTGATACAACATTTGGCGACGAGGTAAAAGCGGTCATGGAAAGGTCAGTTGCCAACTTTTGGCCATTTCTGGAGCCACCGGGCGAACCTCCTGTGGTATGGCCTAGATGGTTCACTGTGTTCACCGACTATATGGTGGTCTTGAACCTCGGTGGGCTCAAAAGACTTTGTGCCGGAGCGTTGTTGGTGTATAATTTGGACATGGAGGGGCAAGGAGTGTTGGAGAATCTTGGCAGAGCCGATAGTTTTGACGGAGTTGTGGATTTGATGGTGCACTGCTTTCATGCCCTTGAAAACGTCACTGTCCAGTGCATCTAATTTGGACAGCGCTGCCAGCGGACGGGCTGGTCCGTGAGAAGATTTATTGCGGACCCCCGGGAGCTGGTGAGGGATTGCAAGTTTGGAAATCTGGAGGATGAGATGATCTGAGACCAACTGGTGGAGCATGTCTGCTCCCTGCAGCTTGGGCAAGGCTCCTAACCCACCCAGGTGAGCTGATGTTGAATGACGCTATTGAGCTAGCGCAGCAATCCGAGGCAGCTGAAACAATAGCGAGGGGCCTTGAGAAGTGCCCACCTCCGACCCAAGGCGAGCCTTGTGTGATGGCGCTGCAGTTGGACCCTGAGGATGAGGACAGCAGAGAAGAAGAGTTTGCCTACGTTGTGAAAATAAGGTCCGCCCTGGGTACGCCAAGATGTTGTGGCTGTGGGTCCCCCTTTCACTGCTATAAATCCAGGTTGTGTCCGGCGAAGAGCAAGAGTTGTGGGAAGTGTGGGTTACTGAATCACTTCGCCAGGGCATGCAGTAACTTCAAGTGGCGGGATTGACAGCGCAGAGCGGATTCCCCGCAGAAGGCTCCCACCATTGTGTACATGGTCTCCCTGGAGACCGCAGGCCGGATTGGCTGCACGATTGACTTAGATGGCATTGAGGTCCTGCTCTTATTGGATACGGGAGCGGTAATCTCCGTGTTAAATTTGGCCACAGTGAAGAGACTGTTTCTCTGCCACCGGATCCAGGAGCAGGAGGAGGTGTGGGAGGCGGACTGGTTGGATGTGACCAGAGGAGCACAAGCCCAGCACCATGCGATGCCACCTAGGGATGAACCCGATGCTGATACCCAAGCAGCCCTTGGTGTGGGAGCTGGGCAGTATGACGGGACCCCTGCAGGGGCGGATAGGGACGAGGTGCCCGTGCTGAAGGATGAGGAGGCCAGACCGAGGAGTGCTGTTCTGAAACGCTCCAAGCGGAGGCCTTCCAAGTGGTCTTCGGACCGGACCTGCGAGCCGACCGGTTCAGAAAAGGAAATCTGCTTGCAACACAGTGGTTCCGAGAAGAGTAGCAGGGCCTCCCTGCGGGTTGGTGATTTGGGCCGGCCTAGGGTTAAGGCCCGCATGAGAGGAAACCATGATTTGCGAGAGCGAAGAGACGACCAGAGACGGTTCCAGGTAGAGGCTGCTCAGAGGGATGGGTGTCTGGGTTTGCCTGGCAGGATGTCGAGGCATCCTACTGAGCTGCGCCACATGGTAGAGAAGAAGAGAAGGCGCAGCTTGTTCCCGGAGGCTAGGGAACCGAAGCACTCGGGGAGGGATTCCCCAGACGATGATCCAGATGAAGGGACTTCCATGGGTCGTAAAAGATGACGGTTGGGTGTGTGTGTGTGTTTAATATTTAACCCAGTGTCATTATGTGAATGGTTTTCTTATTGAATTGGCGCCCCGAGTGTTTGATTGGAATATGGAAAATATTATATTCAAATTCATTGCTAAATTTTACTAATGATAATTCTTTTGTGTATTTTGGTTTTAAGAAAATTAATGGGAACTGTGCATTATATCACTGCTAATCTGTCGTACTTTATATTTCAATTTTGGTGAGTTGCCAGGCACGGAGTTGTCTGTGATGTACATTTAAACAAAGAGGCAATGTGATTATAGTGAGTAAATTGGATCCCCTTAGTGTAATTATGTGTAATTGGTATAATGTGAATTTTGATTGAATTGAAAAGAAGAAAAGTAAATTCCCAACACTGTTTTATGATGTGCCCATGTGTGGGAGGGATGTGTTGGGTGGGGGACGCCATCAAGGGATTGTTTAGGTGGTATACAGTATGTTTGCAATTTTCTCTGTTTGCTGTGTGTATATACTGATATCTGTAGGGGATTAATTTAATTAGTTACACGGCTTGTTTTCTTTTATCCTGGATTATTAGGGACAAGGCAGCAGAATAGCCCGCCTAGCCATGTAGGGGGTGCTGGTAGTCCACCCAGCCCCCCAGCCTTGGTTATGTTTCTTTTTGTTTCTTTTTGTACATATTTTTTTTTACTTAGAGAACGTATCGGGTCATAAATTGGGGTGGGCTGAATTGTGTGCTTGAACTTTTTTTTTGAGGGGGAGGGGTGTTATGTATGTAAATTGTGGTATTAGTAAGATGGTGGCCGGGTTGGCTGGGGAATGGGCAGAGATGGCGGACTACCGGTTTCTGGTAGTGACACCACCCAGAGTATAAGTGGTGGAGACGGAAGGGGCGAGTCTACTTTCGTCGTGGGCAGCCTGGTCACGCAGGGAGCACTGAAAGCCTGTAGGGTCTCATTGTATTGTGTTCAATAAAGGTTTTCTGAATGGACATCATGCCCTGTTTTCTTTGGGTCTAATTATGGATACAGCAAAAGGTGCATCAGCAAAAGGGATAACCGCAGCCTTGAGAGGATTGTCAAGAAAAATCCATTCAAGAATTTGGGGGAGCTTCACAAGGAGTGGACTGAGGCTGGAGTCAGTGCATCAAGAGCCACTACGTACAGACGAATCCTAGACATGGGCTACAAATGTCGCATTCCTCGTGTCAAGCCACTCCTGAACCAGAGACAACGTCAGAAGTGTCTTACCTGGGCTGTGGAGAAAAAGAACTGGACTGTTGCTCTATGGTCCAAAGTCCTCTTTTCAGATGAAAGTAAATTTTGCATGTCATTTGGAAATCAAGGTCCCAGAGTCTGGAGGAAAAGCGGAGAGGCATAGAATCCACATTGCTTGAAGTCCAGTGTGAAGTTTCCAGTCAGTGATGATTCGAGCTGCCATGTCATCTGCTGGTGTTGGTCCACTGTTTTCTGAAGTCCACAGTCAACGCAGCAATCTACCATGAAATTTTAGACCACTTTATGCTTCCTTCTGCTGACAAGCTTTATGGAGATGCCGATTTCATTTTCCATCAGGACTTGGCACCTGCCCACACTGCCAAAGGTACCAAAAGCTGGTTCAATGACCATGGTGTTGCTGTGCTTGATTGGCCAGTAAACTTGCTTGACCTGAACCCCATAGAGAATCTATGGGGTATTGTCAAGACGATGATGAGAGACACCAGGCCCAACAATGCAGATGACCTGAAGGCCGCTATCAAAGCAACCTGGGCTTCCATTACACCTGAGCATTTTATTAAAATCAAATTTTATTATTGAAAAAGTTCATATAGTCCTGACTAGTAAGCTCTAAGAGAATGCTAGAATTGACAGAGTCCTGACTCTTTGTCAGCCTGACTACAGTGCTGAAAAGAAACCTGGGATTTTCTTGTTCTCTTCTATTAATGCGGAATAATAACTTGTTCTAGCTTTCCTAAGAGATTTTTTATAAATTAGAAGATGATTTCTCCAAGCTAAATAGATTTCATCGAATTTAGTGGAGCGCCATTTGCTTTCTAATTGACGAGTCTTCTGTTTTAAGCTACGAGTTTCTGTGTTGAACAAAGGAGTTAGAAATCTGTGATTAGACTTTTTCTTTTAAAAAGGAGCCACCATGTCTAGAGTCTGATGCAGAGAGACTGTAACACTATCTACCATGCTATCAATTACAGAAGGAGCAAGCTCTCCATAGCTCAGTTCCGTTATGTTGACACATGGCATAGAGGAAACAATTTACATAAATTTGGTAACAGCATCATCTAAGAGGCATCTATTGTAGTAATATTTTTCTTTAGGAGCCAAATAGTCAGAAATAGTAAAAACAAAGGTTAACAGACAATGAGCTGACAGTACAGGGTTATGAGGAGACACTACCAGATTTTCTCTTTCTATGCCATATTTCAGAACAAGGTCCAACGTGTGGTGGAGATAATGGGTAGAATTTCCTACTTTCTGAGAAAACCCCATCGAGTCTAATATTTAATTAAATGCCATATTAAGGCAATCACTATCTACAGCTACATGTATATTAAAGTCCCCTACTATAATTATCTGATTTCAGCACTAAATCTGCTAAGAATTCAGCAAATTTGGATAAAAACTCTGAGTAGGCTGAAGGAGGATGATAAACAATGGCAAATAAAATTGGGTTTAACCTAAAATTGTTAAAATGCCCAATACTGAGGACCAGGCCCTCAAAGGAATTATAACGTGTTTTTTTGCTTTACATTAACTAGTAATTTGGAATGGTAAATTGTTGCTACTCCTCCTCCACGACCAGAACTTCTGGGATTTTGACAGTTTAAATAACCAGAGGGAGTTGATTCATTTAAACCAACATAATCCTCTTGCCCTAACCAAGTCTCTGTAAGGGATATTAAATCAATCTGATGATCAATTAACAGATCATGGACTAGTAGAGACTTGGGAGTTAGAGACCTAATATTTAACAAACCACATTTAATTTTTAAATTATGAGGAGGAACAGAGGCCAAGTCATTAAATTTAGAGGCTTCATGTTTAATTTGAGTTTTACCAACTTTTTGTTTAATCACTTTGGAATGCTTATATATTATATTTTTATTTACTTTGGAGGGAGCAGACAATGATTCTCTGATGACAGGGGCTAAGTTGAGGGGTGGTGGATGAAGAGGAGCTGCAGAGAGGCATGTAAGACTGTGATTCTGCTTCCTGGTCCTAACTGTGAGTTGTCAATGTTTTGGAAATTTGGATAAAAATGATGCCAGATTGTTAGATAAGATAGATATTGAACTTTTTCATGATATTCTAATTTTTTGAGATGTACTTGTAAAGTGCGGTGATATGTTCTGAAAGGAGCATTTGTTACAAACCAGATGGCAAAATGGTAAAGGACATCAAGCTTTTGTAACGAGCCCTTACATGCTGTTCTGTAAGTGACATCACCAAAATCAAACATTAGCAGTGACGTGCGGTGAGGTTATTGGTTGGTGAGGCACTGACTCTTGAAGAGCCAGGTTTACAAATATATGAGCCCAATAGGGTAGCTTATACACCATTGTATTGGCAGCAGTTAACAGTGACTGCTGCCAATAGAATGGTGACATAACCTGTCAACCAGGTTATGTTACATACCTCATAACAGCATTCTTTAAACATACCTGTACATATAATGCAAACATTTAGCCAAGACGGAATGCATATTAATCACAGCACAGATAGCATACTCTGCACCCTTTATCTGTTCTAAACTTAGGCAATTCCATAATTCAAAGCCAAAAAAAACAGATCACCTTTATTAAAATTTTTCATTGTTTGTATAAGCTATGATTCTTTGATCGATTTAATTCACTGTTAAAAAAAGGATAACTAAAAACTAGAATAATATTTAAACAAAGTTCAAATTGTAGTTTTGAACTGAAATAACAAATTTTTAGTTTAGTATTTTTTGTCTGATTCCATTTTGAGAGATTTTTTCAAAATGTTTTTCTTTTCTTACCTTCACTTGTAAGTGAAGTCCATGCGCCGATCCTTCTTGACAAAAATATCCGTTACTTGTTCGTAGAAGTCCTCCTTTTCTTCTTTTAGTTTTAAAAGTCTCTCTGCCTCAATGGAGATTATTGCCAGGGAAGAAAGTCATCCTTGATCAGTCCTATTCTGACTGTATGTTTTGAGTCTCTTCAACGCCGAGAATGACCTTTCCACCGATGCTGTCGTAGCTGGTACAGTCTTCCATTATTTATCACTTCCTGCTTTGATTGAAAGTCCAGTTTTGAGAAATTTTTCAGTTTAGACATATAATCCTCCATGTTGAGGGGAAGATTAACAAGTAGCGCACTTGACTTGCTATCTATAGCCAGTTTATTTACTCGTTTTCTCCGCAGCAGCAGAACGAAGAACCCGTTGGCTCAAGTATGCCTCCTTCCGTGTGGCAAAGTACCGTTTGCCTCACTGTGTGCCATTTCATTGCGGCTTTATCTCCGATCAGCTAGACGAAATACGTTACACACATAAATTATATACATAAGCCAGGATATGGAAAGTTAAGGTGTAAAATAAAAATGTTTGAAAACACATATTGGTGATTTACAGAGAAAACGCATTGCACACGCTAATTACATGGCATGCCAACATAGTTTGTGAGGGATTGCGCAATCCTAGGTGAGGCTCAGGTAGCTGCTGCCGCACAGCGCGCCACTTTCTGATATTTGAAACGGACATGAGAAAATTAAGTGATTTTGATTAAACCTGGGTGAATCACCTTTGGCCTCTGCCTGCCATACATGATCCGGTGCTTTGCCTCGCCATTTATACCTGGGGTGAAGGTGTTCTGGAGCTGCAGCCACACTTTTTTTTTGCAGAAAATGTGGGCAACGAGATTCAAACCCTGCTATCGGATCTCAAAGTTGAAGCACTTACCATTGAGCCACGACTCCCTTTTGATTAAAAAATATTGAAATAATAAGGAAAATAAATATGTAGTACATATTAGTGGACAAATATCAACATTTACTTTATTGTATCATTATTTGTTTTTTACTTTTCATGATGATCATGACCTGCCTCCCCTGACCGCATGTCTCTGAACATGGGAAGGATGGTCATTTGAACCAGTGTATGCCTGGCAGAAAAAGTAAAAGAAGAATGCATTCTATAGAGAAAACCAGTTTTCAGTTTGACCTTGGTCTGTCGCTTGTCGATGTGGTTTGAAAAGGATAGAGTGCTATCTAGCCAGATTCCCAAGTATTTATACTCTGCAACCTGGTCTAGAGGTGTCCCATCAGTGGTGAAAATGCTTGGGGTATTTGAGGAAACAGAGCCCTTTTTTGCTCAACCACTATATCTGGAATTTCCTCAATGTAAGATAAGATAAGATAAGATAAGCCTTTATTAGTCCCACAACGGGGAAATTCCAGGATTGCAACAGCACAGGGATAGCAACACTCAGAGCAACAATCAGAAGGCAAGAAAAAAAAACAAGCAAGCAAGAGCAGCTAATATACATATGTACATATTACTATAAAATATATATATACACACACACACACAGACACACAGTGCAGAGCATTGTAGCTGGATGGAATAAATATATGAATATATGAACACACAGTGCAGAGCACTGTAGCTAGATGGAATAAATATGTAAATATATAAACACCCACAGTACGGAGCATTGCAGCTAGGTGGAATAAATATGCAAGTATATAAACACACACAGTGCGGAGCAATGTAGCTAGATGGAATAATATGTAGATATACAAAAACACAGTGCGGAGCATTGTAGCTAGATGGAATAAATATATAGATATATAAATATAAACACATCCAGTGCTGAGCATTGTAGCTAGATGGAATAAATATGTAAATATATAAACACACACAGTGCAGAGCATTGTTGCTAGGTGGGATGAAACAGCATAACCGTCTATTTAGTTATCCTACATGGTATGATTATGTGCCCATACATATTCTCACCCTCCATAGCGACCGGTATGTTCCTAGTTGTATGCCGGAGAGGACCATAGTGTAAGTCTATTGCATCTTTTGCATTCAAAAAACTATTAGTTTGTTACGTCTTTTTGCTATCTCTGCGAGCAACCCTGCTTAGGTTGTACAGTCTGACAGCCGTTGGTAGGAAGGACCTACGAAACCTCTCGGTTGTGCACCTGGGATGATGTAGTCTGCTGCTAAATGAGCTCCTCAGTGCATCCAGTATGTCCTGCATAGGGTGGAACTCGGACTCCAGCAGAGATGACAGTTTAGCCACCGTCCTTCTCTCTCCTATCTCCTCCATCGGATCAAGGCGCTGCCCCAGGACAGAGCTAGCTTTCTTAATCAGTTTGTTCAGTCTCTTCCTATCGGCTGCAGTAATGCCACTGCCCCAGCAGACCACTCCAAAAGTGATGGCTGATGCCACCACCGTGTCATAGAATGACTTCAGCAGCGCCCCTTGTACACCAAAAGACCTGAGTCTCCTCAGCAGAAACAGCCTGCGCTGTCCCTTCTTGTAGAGTGCGTCAGTATTGTGTGACCAGTCTAGTTTATTGTTCAGATGAATACCCAGGTACTTATAGGATGTCACCATCTCGATGTCTGTTCCCTGTATATTTACTGGTGCTGTGAGGGGCTGCCCATGCCTGCGGCAGTCCACCACCAGCTCCTTAGTTTTAATGTGGGACTAATAGTCTTATCTTATGATGGAGAGAAGAAAGAAAGAGGTATCAGCCAACTGTCTGCCTTTACCAGTCATAGTCCCTACATTTAACATCCCTACTCTGACCTCCACACTTCTACCTTTCCTTTTCTCTCTCTCCCTCCTAACACACCTTCCCCCTCTCCCCCTCCTCGATCTTCGACCAACAGTAGCCCAATTTCCACTGGCACCCTGTTGGTTAACAGCACTGGTGATGGTCGTTGTTAACCCGGGCCTTGACCAATCCGGTATGAAAGTCTCATTCATCATGATCCGCATGTCTGATTTGGCAAAGGTTTTACGTTGGATGCCCTTCCTGACACAACCCTTCCCGGGCTTGGGACCGGCACTAGGAGTACACTGGCTTGTGCACCCCGTGTGGCTGGGTTCTGAGGCAGGCAAGAAGATATTAAAAGTAAAACAGCACATAAAGAAGGCAATTTTGTCATAAATGTCCTTTTCAAGGCATGAGTGAGGCACCAAATGCCAACAGAGAAAGGAAGGAAAGTAACAAAATAACAAGCCACGAGGGGCCAAACACAAACACTAAACACATGTGACCCCGAAGGGTGAAATAACTGAATAAACAGAGGGAACAGTCACTTTTCTATAGTATAGTGAGGGCGAAACCTGACGCTGTAAATGAAGGCTGGCATTGGAGGTAGGGATACCAGACAGCTAGGGCGAGATCGCAGCGAGGAGTGAGCCTCAATTGCAACCTAAAATACTAACAAAGCCTAATGACCAACAGGTGAGAAGAAGAACCAAAAATCACTGAATTACACTCAGCTGTGACAGCCCGCGAACCAGCTCTCAACCGGCAGTCCGGCCGCGGCGCTGTCACAGTAAGAGCCCCAGAAAATACTATAGAAACTAATACAAATAACACCTAAAAATGTAAAGAAAGAGGGAAAATATTGAGTGACTTGACTGCGGATCTGCTCCGCGCTTGGATCACCACAGTGCCCCCCGTTTAAGGGACGCATTCCATGGCATCCCACTGTAACACCCAGGGAAAAGACCCCCCCATCCTCCCACTCAGAAAACTATCAACCCAACCACGGGTGGGCGGAGGGGGAATCAGGCCTGGAGGGCGTGACACAAAAATTAGAAAAAAATGTACATCAAATACTAGACAACAAGGGTAAGAAACAGGAAAACAAAACTTTGAAAATGTCTCATATGTGGCGGTTTGGGAAACCCCCCACAAACAGACTAAGGACAGACATCTCGCTACTCCTGGTTTTTTCCGCTACACTACTGAGACGTAATGTGCCATTCATGCCTTGTGATGTTAATGTTGCCTCTCATGCATTGTGTTCATGCGCCCTGTCCTTACTGTGACCTAGAGACTCAGATCAATATGTAGATGTGCCTGTTAACCTCTTTATTCTGCAGCTAGAGCAGAGTCTAGCAAATCTGCCTATTGTGATGTATGTCTCACAAATGCAAATATCTCATGCCTGTTCTGCAGTCCCTTTGATCAGACCAACAGCTGTGACACTGCTTTGATGTATTGTTTGAGTTGGGTATAAATACTGCACAGGTTCTGTAACACTTCCTCTCTCTCTCACTCACACTTCAACCTCTGCTGCAGGACACAGACTTTGTGTCCCTCCTTCTCTGAGAGCCAGAGGATCCCCATCCAGCCTGCACACACTTGGGCTGGAGAGGGGATCCCGTGACGGCGGTATGATAATAAAACTCTACTTAAAACCTCCAACAACGCTGCTTTATTTCATGCCGCCGCACTGGTGACCCGACGCTGCAAAGAACACGCTGCCAGCGAACGCAACACCCGGCGGTGATTCTCCGATGACAAGCGAACGCGGCAGCCTGACTGATCTGCCCTCCCTTCTGCTTCAGGGAGACCTCAACGCGGAGTTTCCAGGCGAAACTCCACGGAGAACACCCACGACCGGGAAAGCTGAGCAACGTTTCATGGTGAGATCTGCACGCCTAGATCGGCACATCCACGCTGGACCGGCCGCGCTCACAGCTCCTCCACACCGTGAGCGCATGCACCTTGTCCCCTCTCCACGACGGCCATCCCCATGGCCGACGGAGCACACGTGGACCTGAACGCACCATGACCGCACGAGCGACAACGATCGTCTCCTCCCTCTCACCGCTCCAACGCATCTCCACGAGCCCGAGGGACAGAGATCGTCTACTTCCTCGCACCGCTCCAACGCACCACGACCGAACAACGCAACAGACAACAGGGATGATTTCCAGCAAGCTCCCTGACCCTGGTTCTCCTCTCCAGCGGCCCACCCACGCACGGGACCCCGGCACACGCACCGGGGAGTCACGGGCACGGCGCACCACGCACGGGAAACATACGGCTCCACAGACTGCCTTCCTCCTTCGCCGCTGCCCTTCAGGGCTGCTCGCTCACCTGAGGCACGCATGCAGCATGCTCGAAGGATTTGTTAATAGTCTCAGCCACGGCACACATGGGGAATTCAGCGGTTTTGCGATCCCCGAGGACTTTAAGGCTGCGCCCACACCTAAAGTCAACATGCCAGTCCCTCTGCTCTCATCACAGCCGCCAAGCAGCCTCGTCTTCACGGCCGCTATTAATTCTTGCAGGACTTAATCGCGGGAGGAGCCAGTGACTAATTTTTCTTCTTGTGGACCTCTGCACGTTCAACGGGACCAGCCCTTCGACATTGCGGACCCACAAGCAATATTTGCGCGGCCCAGACATTTTCATTGTCTCCGGCCGGCTTTTACTACCCCCCACCCCCCTCCACCCCCTCCTGCACAGAGCTTTTCCCTGCTCGCTGCCCAAGCTGCACTATCGAGGTCTCGACCACCTGCCGAGCCCTCTGGGGGGGAGCTGTGGCGGTTTGGGAAACCCCCCACAAACAGACTAAGGACAGACATCTCGCTACTCCTGGTTTTTTCCACTACACTACTGAGATGTAATGTGCCATTCATGCCTTGTGATGTTAATGTTGCCTCTCATGCATTGTGTTCATGCGTCCTGTCCTTATTGTGACCTAGAGACTCAGATCAATATGTAGATGTGCCTGTTAACCTCTTTGTTCTGCAGCTAGAGCAAAGTCTAGCAGATCTGCCTATTGTGATCTATGTCTCACAAATGCAAATATCTCATGCCTGTTCTGCAGTCCCTTTGATCAGACCAACAGCTGTGACACTGCTTTGATGTATTGTTTGAGTTGGGTATAAATACTGCACAGGTTCTGTAACACTTCCTCTCTCTCTCACTCACACTTCAACCTCTGCTGCAGGACACAGACTTTGTGTCCCTCCTTCTCTGAGAGCCAGAGGATCCCCATCCAGCCTGCACACACTTGGGCTGGAGAGGGGATCCCGTGACGGCGGTATGATAATAAAACTCTACTTAAAACCTCCAACAACGCCGCTTTATTTCATGCCGCCGCACATACACAAAAAAACAAAAGCCATCCAAAGCTTAGGCTACAATTCCAAAAGTGCTAAACAGCAAGAAAATACAAAGTTGAACACAAAAAATAACATTACCAACAGCACTAAAAATACAAATGTCAAACTTCAAATTTACAAATACACAAAAATGAAGCTTCTCTTTTCTTACAGAAATGTCCCAGTACAAAAAAATCACAGTCTGAAGAAGCCAGAAAAAAAAGAGTAAACTCCAGAACACTGCTACCAGGCAAACTCAAAAAAATAACTTTAACTACAGGACATCACTGCAAAATTTATCAATAAATTCAAACACCACAAAAAAAAAAAAAACTACCACAAGGAATACCGGCAGCGACAAGCGAACAAGCAGTCCTGGAGGTCTACCAGCATCCTGACTAGGTAAGTAATGAGAAAAGCTTCAGGCGGCCGACCGAAGTCCCAGAACCAACGAAACAGTCCTTCAGGCGGTCGACCCGCGTCCTTAGACCACCAGGACCAGAGGGGTGAGTTTGAAGGCGGCCTCCCCACCGGGAGGCTCAACGGGAGGAAGCCGGACTAGGTGAGAGAGACCCCAGCGGCGTCTGGTGGAGGAGAACAAGGGGGAAAGGGGGGAAGGGGGGACCCACAACATTGTCGGGCAGTGGGGGATCTGCAGCTCCCACCACGACCTCAGACTGGAGCCGAGAAGCATCCGCAGTGGACCCCAACTGGAACAGCGCAGCACCCTCGGTGGACCCAGACCAGGACAGCGCTGCACCCACAGTGGACCCAGACCTTGCCAGCGCTGCACCTGAGATGACCTCCCGAGGCAAACCCGTGACCTTGAACATGTTGGGCAGAGCTGAATCATTGCTGGTAACCCTGGAAGAAGGCTCAGAGATAGAGAGGACACAGGGATCAGGGTCACCGGCAGCGGCGGAGCCCAGTGACGTGAGCTCGGATGCAGCAACCGGCTGCACCCGACTCCCCCCCCCCCACCCCAAGAAACAGGCAAGATTGTTCATTCCAATACAGAAAATAAGAAGACAAAATGGAGCACTTGCCTGATCTCAAGCTCCACTGCCGTCCAGGACTCCGACGATCCAGGCTTAGTGACAAGGAGGTCAATGTCAGGCTCCCACTCCAGCTGGCATAATGGTCCTCACAGTCTAAGAACCCCCTGGCACTGAAACCCACGCCGATGGCTCACTTGGCATGGTGGCAGGAGATCTGTTACTTGCTGGGACTGACTTCCGTTCCGTGGCGACCCAGGGATGCTTGATCATTGGCGCAGGTTCCAAAGGACAGTCAGCCCTCCTCCTCTGCCCATGACGTGGCTGTGGGGCTGGAACCAGGTCTTCCAGGGCCGCAGATTCCTCCACCGTCTGGTGGTTCAATCCTGGTACTGGTGGACACTTGGGAAGTGTAGGAGAAGACACAGAGGCAGCAAGGTCAAAGTTAGCAGCTACAGCAGGTGGAGGGAGCTCAGTGGACTGTTTCACCTGAGCCCCACCCTCAGGAATCAGACAAAGTAATTCATTAATTTGGGAGACTGAATGAAAAAGCACTTGCCTGTCTTCCTGGGGTTCGATGGTTCACGCTGCAGCAGGCTCCATTCTTTCTCTCTCTGTGGCTGTGGAGGATGTGGACCCCTCTGACGGATGAAGAGGAACTGCTCCTGCAGGCACAGTCATGAGCGGAGCCGGAGAAGAAATGGCTGATCTCTCAACAGCGCAAGAGGACGTCATGGATGAGGGGGCAACAGCTGCACAAACCCAGGAACAGGAAGCTGACGAAATGGCCGAAAACGAGGACCTGGTGGCCGAGGCTGCTGGTCCACCTCTCTGCCATGGCAAAGAGCGATGCACTGGCTGGGAGACGGTGGTGTTCCTCCGTCTGTCCATAGACATGATGGTGTGGAGCTGGCGACGTGTTCACCCGGTGATTCTCCTCCCTACGCTTTGGTGCAGACGTGTCGTGGGGAGGAGCTGGGTTCTGCGCCGGGAGGCGTCGTCTATGTGCTGGAGATGAGCCTAACACCAGATCCGGGAAACGTCGCTGAAGAGTGGAGATGGAGGACAGCAGCTCAGCGAACTCAGGATAATTACTTAAGCCTGGGTATGCCTCCACAATCCTGACTGCTGCCACCATATTCTTCAGAACCTTGTCTGGGCTGTTGGATATCTGGGCCATAACAACATTGCCCTGGATGAATTCGGCTGCCCAATACTCCTCCGTACTGGGGCCCCGGGCTGCCTTCCTTCTCTGGTGTGCTGAACAACACTCAGTCCAGCCCAAAAAGGTGAGTGAAAGATGAAGAAAAAGTGCCAGGGTAAAGGTGGTGCCAGCCTCACTGCGGCTGACACCTTGCTTGGCTGCGATCTACTGTCATAAATGCCCTTTTCAGGGCATGAATGAGGCACCAAATTCCAACAGAGAGTTTGTATATTTATTAAAGGAAAATAACAAAATAACAAGCCACGAGGGGCCAAACACAAACACTAAACACATGTGACCCCGAAGGGTGAAATAACTGAATAAACAGAGGGAACAAACAGTCACTTCTCTATAGTATAGCAAGGCCGAAACCTTACACTGTAAATGTAGGCTGGCATTGGACGTAGGGATACCAGGCAGCTAGGGCGAGATCGCAGCGAGGAGTGAGCCTCAACTGCAACCTAAAATACTAACAAAGCCTAATGACCAACAGGTGAGGAGAAGAACCAAAATCACTGAATTCCACTCATTAGTGACAGCCTGCGAACCGGCTCACAACCGGCAGTCCGGCTGCGGGGCTGTCACAGTAAGACCCCCAGAAAATACTACAGAAACTAATACAAATAAGAACTAAAAATGTAAAGAAAGAGGGAAAATACTGAGTGACTCAAGCGTGGAGCAGATCTGTGCTTGGATCACCACAAATTTAGGTCAGATTTCAGAATCTGTTGTTCCTGAAAAAGGCAGGGAATAAGTTTAAAAGGTAAAAAGATAAGAGAATGACACATAAAAACAATTTAAGTGTACAATTTCAAATCACATTTAAGGGGGAGAGTCAATGCTGGCAGGCTTGATTACTTAAAATCCATTTTCTATTCTCTGTGGAAAAGTCTGGTTTGCAATGAGTGGGGAGCTTGTTCCATTCCGTTTTAGCTTTGTATGAGAAAGCTGATTGTCTAAAAGCAGTTTTACGTAGGGGGATAAACAATGCCACCTACAGGAAGTCCTTGTTATTCTGGTATTTTGTTCAGAAGTTAGGTACATAAAAGTCTTAAGAGGTGGGGGTACAAAATCACTGATAATTTAAAAAAAACAACCATATATTTGCATAGATGATCATATTTTCAAAGCTTAACATGTTTGGCAAGTATACCACAATAGTGATACTTTCATGTCTTCTTATCCAGAATTTTGATGGATTATTTATAATCACCACAGCAATGACAATGTGAAGAGTTTGCAATGACAGTAATAGGCTGGCATAGAATTTCCTAAAGGGGCCCCACCTCCACCTCTCACCCTACCGGTGTGCGTCTTGGCTACATTCAGACCAGGATAGTCCGGGAGTCTTGGTTCGACTGGGTGGGGAATGCCAAGAATTTTCCCACCTTTGTTTGGTTTGGTTTGCATTTACACTGCAGAGGACCAGACTGCCTGGACAGTGTCACACTGTTACAACAACTGCTCATTTGGGGTGCTGTAGTTGAAACCACTACTGACCAGGAAGAAAAAATCATGGCGAAGAAGAAAAATTCAGGCTCATCGATTGGCCAGGACCAAAAACAGAAATTAATTCCTTTCAGCCAGGTTGTTTGTCCACCACAAACGAGACATTTTTTTTAACCTTTCTCCTCGGCTTTCACCGGTAAAAGGATTTCTCGGATTCACCAAGTTGTCTTTATTTTCTACCCAAAATGTACTATAGTAAACGCCACTTCCTCTTCTCAGACTACGTGTTGCTATGGTTACACAAATGCCGAGGGGCACTTCCACCCTTTGGTCCACTAGATACTCCGTTTGGATTCACACTGCAAGCAGAGCACACCAGACTTTGTTTGCAAGAGAACCAAGACCCCCTTTTCAGGGGGACCAGATGTCGCTTGTTTGGTGCGCACCAGCGTTCCAATGTGCATTCAGACTGCATCAAATGAACCAAACTATCCACGGAAGCCACTTTTTTCTCCTTTGGTCCGGACAAAGCAGCGGCCATCTGAATGCACCCTTATACACATTTGGACGAGCCAAGGCCCGCAAGTATTGGTAAAATCAGTGCTCAAAAGGTGTTCAAGGGCACTGACTTATAGTGTTGGTTAAGTTCCCCAAGACAACTTTGAGAAATGCCAAGATTCTGTATTTTGTATTATTAAGTGTATTGTGGTGATACAAAGGGGATGAGACTCCACCCAGTATTTCAGGGTGTTGGGGATGCTAGCCAGGGACGCCAGAGCACTGGGGGGTATGTAATAAATAAAGATGTGCCTTTCTCCCCTGCTGTGCCAGGCTCACACCTGAGGACGCAGAGGCGAGAATGTGTTAATGTGTATGTTGATGTGTGTTCACACTTGGTAACAAGTATGTAAATGTGTTTAACCTGAGTGCCAAAGATGGGGAGAAAATGTATAAAGCAGATCACTTTGGCACTCAGAGTTAGTCTGTTCTGTGTTGGAGGAGAAATAAACCTCTATGTCATCAGCTTGTGTCTCGTCTGCTTTCATCCTCCACATTGGTGACCTTGAGATGTGAAATGGAAAATGGACTGAGCACCACTACGGAGACACTCCTGCTGGAATCTCCCACCACTGCATGTGCCGTTGCAGTCAGACTCCCAGACTTTTGGCTTCACGACCCGGCTGCTTGGTTTATTGATGTGGAAGCCCAGTTCGCCCTCCGCGGAGACGTGGCAGATGACACAAAGTACCACCATGTAGTGGCATCGCTGGACGCGCACACCACCCAGTGTGCCATGAGTCTACTCCGAGCCCTGCCAGCCCAAGGAAAATACGGTGCTCTCAAGTGACTGCTGCTGGGCCGTTATACCCTTTCAAACACAGAGAGGGCAGAAAAGCTCCTCACCCGCTCGGAGCTAGGAGACAGATCGGCTGTGGACTTGATGGAGAGCACGCTTGCATTGATGGGCATGGACGACAGATCTTTGCTTTTCACCCACCTCTTCCTCAGAAACCTACCAGCTTCTGCGAGAGTGATTCTTGCTAACTCACCGCTGCTGGTGGCCAGGGACTACCACGTGCTGGCAGAGGAGGCAGACCTCATCATCCTGGCAAACAAGGCTTTCACTGTTCAGGCAGTGAGACCAGGATCTCCGGCGGAGCCCAGCGAGGTTGAGGAGCCAATGGTGGTGGCTGGGACGGCCACTCGGAGAAACAGGACCAGGACACTGTGTTTTTATTACAGCTGTTTTGGAAAGGAAGTGCAACGTTGTCTGCCACCATGTCACTTCAAGAAACCGGGAAACGGGACAGCCAGCAGTCAGTAGCAGGTGCAACCGCTGGCGACGGGGAGAAGCTGCTTTTCATCATGGACACACATTCGGGGAGATGTTTTCTGGTAGACTCTGGCTCCCAGAAGAGCCTCATTTTGCCAGTCAGCACAGACAGGCTGGCAGAAGGCTGTGGGCTGTCTTTAACGGCAGTAAACGGATCCCACGTCAGGACGTTTGGAGAAAGGAGGGTGACTGTATGTTTACATGGACGCAATTACCAGCGGGACTTTGTGGTAGCTGCATGTTCCGTCCCCATCTTAGGTGCTGATTTTCTGTGTGCTCATGGACTACTTGTTGATGTTGCCAACAGGCATTTAGTGGACGCTGTATCTTTTTCC
This sequence comes from Pholidichthys leucotaenia, assembly GCA_020510985.1. Classification (NCBI taxonomy): domain Eukaryota; kingdom Metazoa; phylum Chordata; class Actinopteri; order Cichliformes; family Pholidichthyidae; genus Pholidichthys; species Pholidichthys leucotaenia. The sequence goes on along the minus strand of CM035848.1, from coordinate 87,285,776 downwards.
TCCTTGCCCTGCACAGCTCGGGGAGTTGGGCCACCAACACACGCAAATATTGTAGCTCCAGGGGGTAAGTACCAGCGTTTGCTTTCCGAGTTCCCAGCACTCACAGTGCCCACTTTTTTCACTATGGTAACCAAGCACAGGGTCAAGCATTTTATCATCACAAAAGGTCTGCCCGTGTTTGTGTGCCCTCGCCGCCTGGACGTGGCTAAACGTGGCTAAGTAATTGACTTTTTGGTCCACCGCATCTTGCCAGATGGTGCGACGCCTCTGCCGGATAAAATGCACGCAGTGTCGGATTTTCCATGTCCACAGGCCGTGAGGGCACTGCAGAAATTTCTGGGGATTGTCAGTTTTTACAACCGCTTCCTCCCCCTTGCAACCCAGCTGCTGCAGCTGCTCTACAGCTCAAGAAAAAGCAGCCCGCGGATAACATCGACTGGACCCCGAGTGGATCCAGGCATTCACAAATGCCAAAACAATGCTCACTAAAGCAGCTTTGCTGGCCCACCCAGCCCCATCAGTGTGGACAGCGCTCACCACAGACGTGTCTACCGCAAAGTTAGACACCCCTTGCCTTTTTCAGCCGTGCTTTGCACAACAACGAGTGTAAGTATAGCGCTTTCGACAAAGAGTTGTTGGCTCTCTACCCCGCTATGCGTCATTTTCAGTTCTGTCTTGAGGGTCACGAGTTTGCCACATTTGTCGATCATAAACCACTGACCTACGCTATGTCCAAAGTCTCAGAACCGTGGTCAGCTTGGCAACAATGGCACTTGGCTGCAATTTCGGAGTTCATAACTGACATCCAACATGTAGCCCAGTGGTTCCTCTGGCTTAAAGACCTTGGCACAGTGACAACATATTTTTCCGGGGGGGAAGGGGGTGTGTGTGCAAAAAACACATATGTATGAATACGTTAATTTTATACCATTTATTTCTTTTTTCAAATTTTGCATATAAATAATGCATTGTGGAGGAACAAATAAGTTCAGGCGAGATGCGGCGAGCTGGAAGGTGGCAGGATTTTATTTTCCTCCAACATCAGGATTTTATTTTCCTCCAACTCCTGCGACATCGTGTCGCGGTTCATGGTGCTTGTCGGTCCAAGCGCTGTGCGCTACGGGGAGCGCGCTCCAGTGAGGATGAAGAGGTTGCAGGTGTTCTTTGGTCCTCTGGGATCCACAGCGCGGTGAGAGGGAGGAGACGGTCATTCTCCCTTGTCAGGTCACCAGTGTGGAGGTAAAAGATCAGGCGAGGGGCGCACCATGATGCGTGCTGAGGCTTCCCATCCGGGTCATCTCTGGGGTGTTCGCCTCGTGTTCCATTCTTCGTCAAGGGTCACCAGTGTGGAGGAACAAATAAGTTCAGGCGAGGTACGATGAGCTGAGAGGTTGCAGACTTTTATTTTCCTCCAACATCATGAGACACACTGTAGCACTGTGCACTGTGTTGTGCTGTGTGTGCTATTGAGGCATGTATAGCAAGCTCTTTTATACATGTTATACATTTTTCTTTTCTTGTACATTTGAAACTTTATTATAAATTTGTGGATTATTTTATAGCTTATTTTTGTCTGTTTTTTAAAATAAAATTACTGTTTTTTAAATTGAAACAGACTGTGGTATTTTTTTTTTTACGTTTTCCTTATAACAATTTATATTATTGACCATAACTTTGCAGTCAGAACAGAACAATAATTTAACTCTCATTACAAAGAAAAAAAAAATACTAAAATTGTATTTAATGATTTAAATTAACTTAAATGACCAAGGATGCTGTTATTTCTGTTACAATATTTCTATATATTTATAGTTTTTTTTAGAAATCTCCTCACCGCTAAGAAACACCTCCCTTATTTTGAATCCAAATGCTGGCACGTTTAGTTTGTCTGAAGGCTGCTGACGGATTAAAGTCAATGACTTGGTGAATTTCGTTCATGTTAACTTGCCAGGTACATAATTGGGAACATAACTTAATATTGTAGTGGCTGGTGAAATATATCCTCAGCAATTCATCAGTCCCCCTTACCTTTCCCTACATATGAAGCCGGCTGCATTTGAATTCTAACCACATCTCTTAGCTAAGCCACTCTTCCGTCATTGCTCCCATTTCCAGCGGGTTAAAACCATGATAAATGCCTCCAGTGCTTGCATACCTCCTCTGATTATTTTTCCGCGTTTAAAGTACTTTAATAAACTCATGTTTCTGTTGGACAGTCAAGCCTTATTCATGCTGCATTTCCCCTCTAGTCCGCCTTGGTCCGCATACGCTTTGGACGACCTCGGCACGCACACAGCGTTGTATATGCTCACTTTTTTCATCTACCCAGGTCAAGCGGTTGACGCATGCACACAACCATCATTTGTAGTTTCACTCCTGCCTGATAGGTAGCGCCAAGGCACTGACGCGCCAGGATTTTCACCAGTGAAGAAACGGCGGAGTTCTTCATAAACTTTCTCTTCAAATAGAGTCCATTTCTGCTGTTTTACTTCCCGGTTTTCACTCCTTTTCCACGAAGATGCTGCTGCCGCTAGCGAGACACTGCCCGCTGACTGACTGGAAAGCTCGCGTGGGCGCACGGATGACGGCCACACGCGTTGTTCGTGTGTGCGATTGTGGAAAGTCATTGCTTCATATATTTTTCTAAAATTCATATCTTCTTGGCGTGGCGGTAATATTTCTGGCGCGGTGGGCCGCCACCCAGAAATGTTGCCAGAGGAAACTCTGTAGCCAGTAAATTGAACATTGTGGCAGACTGCTTGTCACATGCGATGGTCTCTCCGGTATACATGGGCATTGACTTTTCTGCAATGGCCGCTGACCAAACAGGGGATGCAGACATTTGCGCGCTCCAGTCTGCTACCAGAAAAAAAAACTAGCAAGGTGGGACAAGAAGGGTGCCCCTCCCCCAGCTCTGTGACATCTCCACCGGCCGCACCAACTCCATGGTTCTGAGCTCTTGATGCTGCCGCATTTTCGAGTCCATCCACTCTCTTTCACATCCCAGCGTGCAAGCCTCAGTTAAACTAGTGGGGTCCAAATTCGTTTGGCCTCACTTACTCAGGGATGTGAAAGAATGGGCTGCAGCGTGCGTTGCGTGCCAACGGGCTAAGGTGCACAAGCACATCAACGCCCTCCATGAGCCTGTTCAAATTCCAGCCAGGCGGTTCGACCACATACACGTGGACTTAATGGGCCCCCTTTCGCCGTCACAGGGGTTCACCCACCTTTTAACAATTGGGGACCGCACTATCCATTGGCCAGAGGTGGATCTGCTGAGTTCCGCCATGTCGGCCGAGGTAGCCCATGCGTTTTTGTCATCTTGGGTCGCATGGTTTGGATCCCCATGTTACATCACTTTGGACAGGGGTCCGCAATTTGTTTTGGAACTTTGGTCCGCGATGGCTGACAGCCTGGGGGTCAAAATCCACCCTACCACCGCGTACAACCCACAGGCTAACGGTTTGTGCAAGCGTTTTCACAGGTCCCTTAAAGCAGCGCTCAGAGCCTCGCTAATGGATGCAAATTGGGTCGACCACCTGCCTTGGGTCCTATTGGGGTTACGCTCTGCACCTAAGGAAGATTTGGCAGCTTCCCCGGCAGAACTCGTTTTTCCTCAGCCGTTGCCGATCCCGGGGGAATTTTTGCCACAGAGCCCTGCACCCAGTACCGATCCACTCGCGCACTTTTTTTCTGTTACAGGGGCTGCCAGTGTTCTGGGCCTGGTGCACCATTGTTTTTCCCGCACTTTTGTTCCAAAGCGCTTAGAGAACACCAAATTTGTTTTCGTCAGGCACAACGCCCACAGAACCCCACTGCGTCCACCGTACGATGGCCCGTTCAGAGTGCTGGAAACTGGGGAGAAACATTTTGTGTTAGACTTGGGGGGGACATAAGAAAACCGTCTGCATAGACAGGCTGAAGCCCGCTTATGTGTTGGCAGACAAGCAGGTGGTGTTGGCTTAAGCTCCCCGGCGCAGACGCCCTCCTCCAGTGGGTCCGCAGGTTAGTGTTCCCCCGACAGAGGACTGACAGAGGGGAAAACTATCTTTTTCCCCTCCCCACCCTTTCCCCCTCCAGAGACCAAGCCTTTCTCCTACCCGCCTCAACAGGAAGGCGCTTCGACCAGCCCAAGTTACAGCCGCTATGGGCGCTTGCTCAAGCCCAAAGGTCCAGAGGGTTAGGACCCCTTCTGGGTGGGTGGGGAGCAGGGGGGGGGTTGTGTGGTGACACAAAGGAGATGACATTCCACCCAGTATTTCAGGGTGTTCGGGGTGCTAGCCAGGGGCGCCAGAGCTTCGAGGGGTAGGTAGTAAATAAAGATGTGCCTTCTGCCCCCGCTGTGCCAGGCTCATACCTGAGGATGCAGGGGCGCGAATGTGTTAATGTGTATGTTGATGTGTGTTCACACTTGGTAACAGGAATGCAAATGTGTTTACTCTGAGTGCCAGAGGCGGGGAGAAACTGTATAAAGCAGATCGCGTTGGCACTCAGAGTTAATCTGTTCTGTGTTGGAGGAGAAATAAACCTCTATGTCGTCAGCTTGTGTCTCGTCTGCTTTCATCCTCCGCAGTATATATTTTTTTAAGTTAATAGTTTTACAACAGTTATATTGATATCATACACTATTTGCCCTGTATATTTATATTGTGTCAGCTTTGTACATTGTAATTGCTTTTGTAAGTTCTTTTATCTAAAGTTATTTATTATTCATATTCTTATTGTTCTGGTTTTGATTGTTCTGCTTTTTATAACCCTTCAGAATTCTATTTTTGAATTTAATGTTTAAATTCTTAGTTTGAAAAGATACTAATGTGCACTTTTGAAATTAAAAAAGTTTACATTTCACATTTTTTGTTAGTATCAGATTATTTATTATATAAGGGTGATGAACGTTGGTTTGAGGGGCCCCTGTGAATTTTTTCCTAGGCCTCCAAGATCCTCTGATTACACAGTACAGCCATTACTTTCATATGATGCTGTTTTTTTATTTCCTACGACTTCTCCATTTTGGGGTCGCCACAGCATATGATATCGTGATGATGCGCATGTCAATTTAACAAGGATTTTTATGCTGGATGCCCTTCCTGGCACAACACTCCCTATTTATCCGGGCTTGGGACAGCACAGGAAGTACACTGGCTTGTCCTCCCCCGTGTAAATTCAGGAAAAATGTGTATTCCTGAAGACCTTCAGCATATCAGGTGCAATGTATGGGATTAGGCCCCTGTTTTTTTAATTGAAAGATTCTTTCCCCTAACACCAAGACACCATTTTAACCCCAAATTGTCTCTGTATTAGATCCTCCCAAGCAGTCTTTGGGTGGACACACCAGAGCCTGGATTAGCCCTGCTCCCAAGTACAAACACATGCACACAAATGCAGAACCCTGTGTGTGCACCACCAGTCTTTCACTGCTTTCAGTGAGAGAAACCACTCTTTAATCATTTCATAAGATCATTTGCCTGGCAGATATGCCTCAGGCTTTTCCCATTACTCCTGGCTGCCTTGACCTAGATATGTGTGTTTGTGTGTGCCTGTATGAGGATATGTGATCATGGTTAATGGACAATGGAGCAATGACTATGCATGGTTGTGTCTAGCAGTGGCTACAACACAAAGAGACAAGCAGAGAAGTCAACATACTGTATGTATGCATGCAGTAAGAAGCACACAACAGAACTAGTCCTGAAATTTGTTGTGTATTTTTACAGGAGAACACACACACACACACACACACACACACACACACTTCATGATCTGATGGTTCTTTTATACACTATTTAATATTTAAACATTCACGTTGTACTTATATTCTAATTTCTTCCTGTTCTCTATAAACTTTTCAATATGTATTGATGGATGACTCACTGAGGAAAAAAGGATGAAGATGGATAGCTTCCTTAAACATCTCTTTTTCATGCTTGGTTAATTTCACAATAGCAAGCTTTTCATCTGACTCACATGTATAACTAAACATCAACTTTAACACAAATTTATGAATTATTTACAGAATGTAAACCATTAATGCCTTTGAGTAATTTAACCTCTAAAATTTACAGAAGCAGATACAAGCAACCTGGAAAGTTTTTTGTTTGATTGTTTGTTTTTTGATGCTATTTTGGATTCTTCATATTACTGGTTTGTGTACTGGGGAAGTTGTTAAACTTAGCTGCTTCACTTTGAACTCCAAACTATTTTTGCTAAAAAAGTCCAGTAGAATTTTATGTTTTACACTTAAAATAACAGTCAGAAAGATAATGATGTTCACAAGGAAATGCATTTCAAGAAGAAAGTATTAAAAACAATTTAACAAATTATTATTCGTGTTCTTAGAAAAAGATGGCAGTCATTTGTTAATTAATTTTATGTTGTTGTTTTCAACAATTATAAATAACGCAGTAAGTGCAGATTTATGTATTTGTACAGTATATACTGTATGTATGTGTTATAGTATAATACAGTATACAATAGTATAGTGTAGTATAATATAGTATAGTAGCAAAGTATAGTACAGTATAGTATACTTTAGTATAATAGTATAGTCAAGTCTAGTATAGTATTTTATACTATAGTATGATATCGTACTGTAGTAGAGTATGCTATACAAAAGTACAGTACTGTATAGTATAGTATTATAGTATACTATACAGTCCTATAGTATTATACAGTATAATACAGCCATCCTATATATGCATTTGCATTATTAGGGGCTGTGACTGGTCCATCCATCTATCCAGCTTATCTGGGGGTCTGGATCACGGGGGCTGCAGTCCAAGCAGACAAGCCCATGCTGTTACCCAGTTCACACAGCACCATGAACCGCATGATCTCTCCTGCAGGTCGGACCTATGTAGTTTGCTCAGACTGAGCCCAGCTGGGTCCTATGGATAGACACCCGGTCACCAGGCGCTGGGCTTCGTGCTCTGGAAACCCCAAAATGTGTGGGGAACACTGAATCTCTGTTGTATTTCTTCATGGGCATCAACTAGACCGCTCTTAATCTGGCCCTTCACCAACTACTAATTTACCTTGGGAGAACTTGCCACATTTTGTCTTAGCTTTGTTCAGAATTGTAATCGCTCTTGTTTTGTTTTTCTTTTGAATTCTTGGATGGAATATGGGTGGGCAATATAAGCTGCGGCTTCAGCCATCACCCATTTCGGATAACTTATGTTGAACTGTATAATCAGGGGAGTTATTGTTTAATCAGAATCAGAATCAGAATCAGCTTTATTGGCCAAGTATACACAACACATACAAGGAATTTGACTTTGGCTAAAAACTTGCTCTCATTGTTCAGGTGGAGGATTTAAATAAGGATTCAATGACAACAGAGTATGTACAGTAAATTACAGTCTGTCCACGTTTCTATAAAAGGATGCAAATATATACAGGAATATATGCAGTTATTTACTCAGACTAACCACACTTTGCAGAAATATATGAAAAAATATACAGTCACACAGTATTTCAATGTGAACTCAGATTCAGTGATATAATGTGAATGAAGTAAAAAGCAGTGTGAGAGTTATGTGCAATGTAATAATGGATGAAAAGTCATGAGTACAGCAACAGGTAGGACTAGGTGAATGTTAGGAGTTCATCAGAGTGATGGCTTGAGGAAAGAAACTGTTCCTGTGACGGGTGGTTTTGACCTTCAGTGATCTGCAACGACGACCAGAAGATAGAAGTTCAAACAGTTTGTGGCCGGGGTGTGATGGGTCAGCACAGATGTTTCCCGCCCGTTTCCTGGTTATGGACCGATATAAGTTCTCAATGGAGGGTAGGTCAGTACCAATGATCCTCTCCGCAGACTTAATGATCCGCTGCAGTCTGGTCTTGTCCTGTTTAGTGGCAGATCCAAACCAGACAGTGATGGAAAAGCAGAGGACAGATTGGATGATGGCGGTGTAGAAGACAACCAGCAGCTCCTGAGGCAAATCAAACTTCTTGAGCTGACGCAGAAAAAACAACCTCTGCTGGGCCTTTTTCCGGACAGTGTCTATATGGGAGGACCACTTCAGGTTCCGGGAGATTGTGGTACCCAGAAACTTGAAGGAGTCCACAGTGGACACTGTGCTGTTGAGGATGGTGAGTGGGGGGAATGAAGGGGGGTGTCGCCTGAAATCCACAGTCATCTCCACCGTTTTGGCTGGGTTAAGTTCAAGATGGTTCTGGCTGCACCAGAGGATCAGCTGCTCCACCTCCCGCCTGTATGCAGACTCATCATCATCATCCCGGATCAAACCGATGACTGTGGTGTCGTCCGCAAACTTCAGGAGCTTCACCGAAGGGTCCTCTGAGGTGCAGTCGTTGGAGTAGAGGGAGAAGAGCAGTGGGGAAAGGACACATCCTTGGGGGGCGCCAGTACTAATTTTTCGGGAGCTGGATGTAAATCTCCCTAGCTTCACCTGTTGCCACCTGTCAGTCAGAAAGCTGGAGATCCACTGGCAGGTGGAGGGGGGCACCTTGAGCTGGAGGAGTTTCTGATGAAGAATGCCTGGGATGATGGTGTTGAACGCTGAGCTGAAGTCGACAAACAGGATCCTGGCGTACGTCCCTGGGGAGTCGAGGTGTTGCAGGATGTAGTGTAGTCCCATATTCACTGCATCATCCACTGACCTGTTTGACCGGTAGGCAAACTGCAGTGGGTCCATCAGGGGGCCTGTGATGACCTTCAGGTGGTTCAGCACCAATCTCTCCAAGGATTTCATAACCACAGAGGTCAGGGCAACAGGTCTGTAGTCGTTTAATCCTGTAACAGAGGGTTTCTTGGGAACTGGAATGATGATGGAGCGTTTGAAGCAGGAAGGCACTTCACGCAGCTCCAGTGATCTGTTAAAGATGTTAATTTGACCTTGTTGGATTTTTTCCCCTTTGTTATATTACTCTGTTTCTTTTTAATCTTTACTTTTAATCTATCCGAAAATAAAGATTCATTCAAAAAACCTACCAGGGACAAGTTGCCTCCAACAACATAGCTGCTGGGATGATTAGGGCAGTCAAACCCCTCACCACAATAAGGCGGTGATCCATGGAGAGCTGTGGCTAGTCACGTTCATTAAATATAGTCGCATACCTGACCTCTTTCCCTTGACCGCTTTCTAGGCTTGGGACTTCACTTCCTTTTTTTCTCTTACTTGAACTTTTAAATCTTCAGTAGTGGTATTTAAATAAGTTTATACTTACCTAGTGAATGGAGCTAAACAGTTCTGAAATTACATGAGAAAGATACAATATATTCATGTGTGGTTAATTAAACAATATTACACAAGACAGAGTTGCGGTATCGTGATTATAGTAACTATGGCTGTGATATGGCTTAATTAATTAAGAGTATCAAAGCCATAGTTAGTATAATCATGATACCATAACGACATCGATGCTAGATATTTCCCATATTAACAGTAGGCAGCATGGATGTGGGGACACACACACGAAGTGACGTCATCACACTGTGCCTATATTAGGAGTCTGACGGCAGAAGTCGTTCTCTTTTTTGGAGCTCCACCTCTGTGACAGTCAGAGCCTGTACTGCTAAGGGGTTAGCTTGTTAGCAGATACACTGTGACATGTGTGTCATACAGTGTCTTGTAATAAAGTTATTGTTCGGTACAACACTGCCTCCGCTGTCCAATTTCCACACATAACAATTGGCGACAAAGAGAAAACCTAATCTTCTGGAAGAAAAGTAATTATTTTCCTTAAGATGGACGGCTGTCTGTGTCAGGACGTGGGTTGGACCCACATCCTAACCTTGAATTATTCTGTATTTACTGCATTTATTATTTGTTGGATTCTTGATTCTGTTTTCAGTTCCAATTATTATTTTTATGATTATAGTTCAGTCCAGTCATTGTTGTTTTGGTCATATCTTCCCTGATTCCCTGTCTGTCTTCCTTCTTCTTCTTCTTCTTCTTCTTTTAGATTCGACTGGCAGTTGGCAACCAGCTTACAGGTGCATTACTGCTACATACTTCACTCTATATCATCACTCTATCTGGTCAGGAGCTATCGTCTGTGTCTTCCTCTGTGTGTATGTGTTCAGCCCCGCCCTCCTGTCATTGCCAGCTGCCTCTGGAGTCAACTGTCAGTGATTAGTCTCCCCATCTGTCTCGTGTTGTCCTGATTGCTCCCCTGTCCATATGTACCAGTGTTCAGTCTGTGTCGAGTGTGGCATCATTAATGTTTCTGCTCTGTGTCTCCATTGATTTACTTTGCCAGTCCTGCCCGTGAGTTGCTTATGTTCCAGTAAGTTCTGTATAGTTTAGTTTATGTTCTGTTTGTTCAGCCCACGTGCTACTATTTCTTTGTGTTTTTGAGTCAGTTGAATAAACCATTGTTTTGCACCATAGCTGCCTGGAAGCAGCTCTGCGATCCACATGGTGAGGACATCGATGGCCTCATTCACACCTTCACGGGCTACCTCAGCTTCTGTGTGGACAAATCCGTTCCCACCAAGACCATACGGCGTCACTCAAACAACAAACCCTGGATCAACCCTGAGATAAAAACACTTCTGAGAGAGAAGAAGAGGATCTTCAGGTCGGGGAACAGGGAGATGCTGAAGTCCGTACAGAGGGAGCTGAGGAGAAAGATCAGAGAAGGCAAGGACAGTTTCAGGAAGAAGATGGAGGACAAGCTGCAACAGAGCGACATCAGCGGGGTCTGGAGAAACCTCAAAACCATCTCGGGGCTCCAGAATACCTCCCCCCAGGCCACGGGGGGCAGGGAGTGGGCGAACAACCTGAATCTGTTTTTCAATAGATTTGACCAACCGCCCTCCCCCCTGTCTGCGCAACAACCACTGCTGCCTCTAAGAAATCAAGTCCTGCTGCCCACTCCCCACTCCCCCGACACCCCCCCCACTCCCAACACACAGCCCCCCATCCTGACCCTGACCAAGACCCAGGTGAGGACGGAGCTGAGGAAGATCAAGGCGAGGAAGGCGTCGGGACCGGACGGCATCAGCGCAAAGCTCCTCAAGTCCTGTGCAGACCAGCTGTGTGGGATTGTGACGTATATCTTCAACATGAGCCTGAAACTGGGGAGGGTACCACAGCTGTGGAAAACATCTTGTGTGGTACCTGTACCAAAAACTTCCCACCCCAAAGACCTGAACAGCTACAGACCGGTGGCCTTGACGTCCCACTTGATGAAGACCCTGGAGAGACTGCTCCTTGCTCATCTCCGCCCCCTGGTGGAACCAGCGATGGATCCACTCCAGTTTGCCTACCAGCATGGCATTGGGGTGGAGGATGCGGTGATCTTCCTCCTTCACCGTTCTCTGTCCCACCTGGAGAAGCCCGGGAATATGGTGAGGATCATGTTCTTTGACTTCTCCAGTGCTTTCAACACCATCCAACCGATGATCCTGAAGGACAAGCTGCTGCGCGCAGGGGTGGACCAGCACCTGTCATCATGGATCCTGGACTACCTCACGAACCGGCCTCAGTTTGTGAGAACCCGGGACTGTGTTTCCGACACGATCATCAGTAGCACGGGGGCCCCCCAGGGAACGGTGCTGGCTCCCTTCCTGTTCACTCTTTATACTGCGGACTTCTCACACAACACAACACATTGCCATCTACAGAAGTTCTCTGATGACTCTGCGATCGTTGGTCTCATCTCCAATGGAGATGAAGCTGAGTACAGAGGGCTTATCCAGGACTTTGTGGACTGGTGCCATCGGAACTGCCTCCAGATCAACGCGAGGAAAACTAAGGAGCTGGTGGTGGACTGCCGCAGGCATGGGCAGCCCCTCACAGTACCAGTAAATATACAGGGAACAGACATCGAGATGGTGACATCCTATAAGTACCTGGGTATTCATCTGAACAATAAACTAGACTGGTCACACAATACTGACGCACTCTACAAGAAGGGACAGCGCAGGCTGTTCCTGCTGAGGAGACTCAGGTCTTTTGGTGTACAAGGGGCACTGCTGAAGTCATTCTATGACACGGTGGTGGCATCAGCCATCACTTTTGGAGTGGTCTGCTGGGGCAGTGGCATTACTGCAGCCGATAGGAAGAGACTGAACAAACTGATTAAGAAAGCTAGCTCTGTCCTGGGGCAGCGCCTTGATCCGATGGAGGAGATAGGAGAGAGAAGGACGGTGGCTAAACTGTCATCTCTGCTGGAGTCCGAGTTCCACCCTATGCAGGACATACTGGATGCACTGAGGAGCTCATTTAGCAGCAGACTACATCATCCCAGGTGCACAACCGAGAGGTTTCGTAGGTCCTTCCTACCAACGGCTGTCAGACTGTACAACCTAAGCAGGGCTGCTCGCAGAGATAGCAAAAAGACGTAACAAACTAATAGTTTTTTTGAATGCAAAAGATGCAATAGACTTACACAATGGTCCTCTCCGGCATACAACTAGGAACATACCGGTCGCTATGGAGGGTGAGAATATGTATGGGCACATAATCATACCATGTAGGATAACTAAATAGACGGTTATGCTGTTTCATCCCACCTAGCAACAATGCTCTGCACTGTGTGTGTTTATATATTTACATATTTATTCCATCTAGCTACAATGCTCAGCACTGGGTGTGTTTATATTTATATATCTATATATTTATTCCATCTAGCTACAATGCTCCGCACTGTGTTTTTATATATCTACATATTATTCCATCTAGCTACATTGCTCCGCACTGTGTGTGTTTATATACTTGCATATTTATTCCATCTAGCTGCAATGCTCCGTACTGTGGGTGTTTATATATTTGCATATTTATTCCATCTAGCTACAATGCTCTGCACTGTGTGTTCATATATTCATATATTTATTCCATCCAGCTACAATGTTCTGCACTGTGTGTCTGTGTGTGTGTGTGTATATATATATTTTATAGTAATATGTACATATGTATATTAGCTGCTCTTGCTTGCTTGTTTTTTTTCTTGCCTTCTGATTGTTGCTCTGAGTGTTGCTATCCCTGTGCTGTTGCAGTCCTGGAATTTCCCCGTTGTGGGACTAATAAAGGCTTATCTTATCTTATCTTATCTTATCTTATATCCTGCCTGTGCCTGGGTCCTCTCCTCCACTCCCCTTTTTGACACAATGACGTCATCATTGTTGGACTCAGCAGGCAGAGATTTTAGGAGCCTGGGACTGGATGACAAACAGGTTAATGCAGCCAGCCTTCTCCAGCACTTTGTCTCAAGCTCCCACAAGTGTCGCTTGCTACAGGCAGCCCAGGAGTATCTGGGGGTTGCACTGGATCTCGGGAAGGTGTACCCTCATCTTCGGGATGGCCCCGAATTGGCTGAGCTGGTGGGTTCAGTCACCCGTTTCTATCGTATGCATCCCTGGCATGCATACCACCCCAGGCCGACAACCCTTGCATGGACAGGAGGAGAGCTCTCCAGTTGAGATGAAGCCTGTGTTGACGACAGAGCGTCCCCTGGTCTCGGCATTACGGGACCCAGTGCCTTCTGTGAGATGCCTCCTGGCACCATTACGCACGTCTTCTCTGCCATCACTGCCCGAGGACCCTGCTGTGTGTCGGATTGGGGTTATGGCGACTGTGCCCTCTTGTGTGGCCGAGGAAGATAAGCTGGAGGAGCGCAGGCAAGTTTTGCTTTCCCAGACTGAGATTATGCTGGATTACAAACCCTGATTACTCCCGGAATATGTCTCTCAGCGGCGCATGGATTGGCTGGCCACCAAAGGCTCTGCTAGAAAGCAAGCATCGGTAAAGCGCCATATGGCACAGCAGTCCAAACAATCCCCTCCAATCTCCCTAGCTCCTTCTCAGCTGTTTTCAGAGTGTCTGCCAATTCTGGGTGGGAAAAGACTGATTATAGAGGTGCCTATGAGTTCCGAAGTTCGTGTTTCAGTTCCAGCTTCCTCCTCTGTGAGTACACCTGCACGAGCTCCACCAGCTTCTCAGAATCAGAATCAGAATCAGAATCAGAATCAGCTTTATTGGCCAAGTATGCACAACACATACAAGGAATTTGACTTTGGCTAAAAACTTGCTCTCGTTGTTCAGGTGAAGGATTTAAATAAGGATTCAATGACAACAGAGTATGTACAGTAAATTACAGTCTGTCCACGTTTCTATAAAAGGATGCAAATATATACAGGAATATATGCAGTTATTTACTCGGACTAACCACACTTTGCAGAAATATATGAAAAAATATACAATCACACAGTATTTCAATGTGGACTCAGATTCAGTGATATAATGTGAATGAAGTAAAAAGCAGTGTGAGAGTTATGTGCAATGTAATAATGGATGAAAAGTCATGAGTACAGCAACAGGTAGGACTAGGTGAATGTTAGGAGTTCATCAGAGTGATGGCTTGAGGAAAGAAACTGTTCCTGTGACGGGTGGTTTTGACCTTCAGTGATCTGTAACGACGACCAGAAGATAGAAGTTCAAACAGTTTGTGGCCGGGGTGTGATGGGTCAGCACAGATGTTTCCCGCCCGTTTCCTGGTTATGGACCGATATAAGTTCTCAATGGAGGGTAGGTCGGTACCAATGATCCTCTCCGCAGACTTAATGATCCGCTGCAGTCTGGTCTTGTCCTGTTTAGTGGCAGATCCAAACCAGACAGTGATGGAAAAGCAGAGGACAGATTGGATGATGGCGGTGTAGAAGACAACCAGCAGCTCCTGAGGCAAATCAAACTTCTTGAGCTGACGCAGAAAAAACAACCTCTGCTGGGCCTTTTTCTGGACAGTGTCAATATGGGAGGACCACTTCAGGTTCCGGGAGATTGTGGTACCCAGAAACTTGAAGGAGTCCACAGTGGACACTGTGCTGTTGAGGATGGTGAGTGGGGGGAATGAAGGGGGGTGTCGCCTGAAATCCACAGTCATCTCCACCGTTTTGGCTGGGTTAAGTTCAAGATGGTTCTGGCTGCACCAGAGGATCAGCTGCTCCACCTCCCGCCTGTATGCAGACTCATCATCATCATCCTGGATCAAACCGATGACTGTGGTGTCGTCCGCAAACTTCAGGAGCTTCACCGAAGGGTCCTCTGAGGTGCAGTCGTTGGAGTAGAGGGAGAAGAGCAGTGGGGAAAGGACACATCCTTGGGGGGCGCCAGTACTAATTTTTCGGGAGCTGGATGTAAATCTCCCTAGCTTCACCTGTTGCCACCTGTCAGTCAGAAAGCTGGAGATCCACTGGCAGGTGGAGGGGGGCACCTTGAGCTGGAGGAGTTTCTGATGAAGAATGCCTGGGATGATGGTGTTGAACGCTGAGCTGAAGTCGACAAACAGGATCCTGGCGTACGTCCCTGGGGAGTCGAGGTGTTGCAGGATGTAATGTAGTCCCATATTCACTGCATCATCCACTGACCTGTTTGACCGGTAGGCAAACTGCAGTGGGTCCATCAGGGGGCCTGTGATGACCTTCAGGTGGTTCAGCACCAATCTCTCCAAGGATTTCATGACCACAGAGGTCAGGGCAACAGGTCTGTAGTCGTTTAATCCTGTAATAGAGGGTTTCTTGGGAACTGGAATGATGATGGAGCGTTTGAAGCAGGAAGGCACTTCACGCAGCTCCAGTGATCTGTTAAAGATCCGGGTGAAGATGGGGGCCAACTCGTTGGAGCAGACTCTCAGGCAGGACGGAGACACACCATCAGGTCCTGCAGCCTTCTTGATCTTTTGTCTCTGAAAGACCCGGCGCTCTGGTGAAAAAGCCCGCAGCTCAGCCTGTGAAAAAGCATGCAGTCTCTCCTGAGTTTTTGCGGTTCCCACATCTCCAGCTTCGCTTGGTACCATTCCGGTAGAGCCGGCTCCTCCTGCTGTGCGTGAGGCACACGTCAAGGCTCCAGCTGTTCCCGAGGAGCACATTTCTGTTCAGCCAGAGATGCATGCGCCAGTTCCTGTGGCTCATCCAGAGGCAGTCACCCCAGCAGCTGTGGATCAAGAGCTCAGGCAAGTACTTTTCTCTTCTTTAACACCAATATTAGGAAAGATTTGCCTAGCTCCTGGTAATTGTAGTGACACTTCACTCACCACTCCCTGCCTCTCTTCTTCGTCCGAGGTGACTGTAGCAAGGTTGGATGCTCTCGCACCTTGGGAGACGTTGTTGAAGATCTGCACCCTACAACCTTCTGCACCCGAGGCCAGCACGCACCTGCCATTTGTTCCTGAGTCCAGTGGGCACTTATCATCTGTTTCTGAGACTGGCGTGCACCTGCTGTTTGTTCCAGTGCCTGGCATGCACTGGCCGGTTGCTTCAGAGAATGGCACACCATCACCTGATGTTTCTGTATTCAGTGCACTGCTATCATCTGTCCCTGTGGTCAGCGCGCCCGTGTCACTAATATCTGAGGTTTGTGTGCAACAATTATCTGTTCCAGAGCCCAGCGCGCTTCTGTCAGCTGTTTCTGTGGACTGTGCATCTCAGTCACCTACGGAGTTAAAGGCGCCTATATCACCAGCTTTAGATCTGATAAATCACCTGCCAGCTGTTTGTAAATTAGAGACTCCGATATCTGTGTCTCCTGAACTGGTGGTTTCTGCATCTGTGCCCCCTGAGCTAGAAATTTCTGCATTTGTGTATCCTGACCGAGAAATTTCTGCATTTGCATGTCCTGAATGAGAAATTTCTGCATCTGCGTGCCTTGAACCAGAAATTTCTGCATCTGCGTGTTAGTTAATTCCCTTCCACAGCATGTGGGACATCATGTGGTGTACAGGGGCAGTGCCTATCTCTGTTTCTCTGACCCTAGGCTACACAGCTACTGTAAGTAGTGAAAGCTACAGTGGGGGGTCAGTCCTCTGGTAGATCTGTGCGGAAGAAGGTGGAAAGTACCATTTTTATATGGTCTTTGGTATGACCCGGCCGGGATTTGAACCCACAACTTCCCGGTTGTGGGGCAGATGCTCTACCAACTAGACCACCACTCCGGTGCATCTGTGCGTCTTGGACCAGAAATTTCTGCATCTACAGTGGGGCAAAAAAGTATTTAGTCAGCCACCAATTGTGCAAGTTCTCCCACTTAAAAGATGAGAGAGGTCTCCAATTTTCATCATAGGTATACCTCAACTATGAGAGACAAAATCAGGAAAAAAAAAATCAGAAAATCACATTGAAGGATTTTTAATGAATTAATTGGTAAATTCCTCGGTAAAATAAGTATTTGGTCACCTACAAACAAGCAAGATTTCTGGCTCTCACAGACATGTAACTTCTTTAAGAGGCTCCTCTGTCCTCCACTCGTTACCTGTATTAATGGCACCTGTTTGAACTCGTTATCAGTATAAAAGACACCTGTCCACAACCTCACAGTCAAGACTCCAAACTCCACTATGGCCAAGACCAAAGAGCTGTCAAAGGACACCAGAAACAAAATTGTAGACCTGCACCAGGCTGGGAAGACTGAATCTGCAATAGGTAAGCAGCTTGGTGTGAAGAAATCAACTGTGGGAGCAATTATTAGAAAATGGAAGACATACAAGACCACTGACAATCTCCCTCGATCTGGGGCTCCACGCAAGATCTCACCCTGTAGGGTCAAAATGATCAAGAGAACACTGAGCAAAAATCCCAGAACCGCATGGGGGTCCTAGTGAATGACCTGCAGAGAGCTGGGACCAAAGTAACAAAGGCTACCATCAGTAACACATTACGCCGCCAGGGACTCAAATCCTGCAGTGCCAGATGTGTCCCCCTGCTTAAGCCAGTACACGTCCAGGCCCGTCTGAAGTTTGCTAGAGAGCATTTGGATGATCCAGAAGAGGATTGGGAGAATGTCATATGGTCAGATGAAACCAAAATAGAACTTTTTGGTAAAAACTCAACTTATCGTGTTTGGAGGAGAAAGAACACCATACGTACTGTGAAGCATGGGGGTGGAAACATCATGCTTTGGGGCTGTTTTTCTGCAAAGGGACCAGGATGACTGATCCGTGTAAAGGAAAGAATGAATGGGGCCATGTATCGTGAGATTTTGAGTGAAAACCTCCTTCCATCAGCAAGGGCATTGAAGATGAAACGTGGCTGGGTCTTTCAGCATGACAATGATCCCAAACACACCGCCCGGGCAATGAAGGAGTGGCTTTGTAAGAAGCATTTCAAGGTCCTGGAGTGGCCTAGCGAGTCTCCAGATCTCAACCCCATAGAAAATCTTTGGAGGGAGTTGAAAGTCCGTGTTGCCCAGCAACAGCTCCAAAACATCACTGCTCTAGAGGAGATCTGCATGGAGGAATGGACCAAAATACCAGCAACAGTGTGTGAAAACCTTGTGAAGACTTACAGAAAACGTTTGACCTCTGTCATTGCCAACAAAGGGTATATAACAAAGTATTGAGATGAACTTTTGTTATTGACCAAATACTTATTTTACTGAGGAATTTACTAATTAATTAATTAAAAATCCTTCAGTGTGATTTTCTGGATTTTTTTCCCCTCATTTTGTCTCTCATAGTTGAGGTATACCTATGATGAAAATTGGAGACCTCTCTCATCTTTTAAGTGGGAGAACTTGCACAATTGGTGGCTGACTAAATACTTTTTTGCCCCACTGTATGTATCTTGGACCAGAAATTTCTGCATCGGTGTGTCCTCAGCCAGAAATTTTTGCACCTGTGTGTCCTGAGCCAGAAATTTCTGCCCCTGTGTGTCCTGAACCAGAAATTTCTGCACCTGTATATCTTGAACCAGAAATTTCTGCACCTGTGTCTCCCGTGCCAGAAATTTTTGCATCTGTGTCTCCTGTGCCAGAAATTTCTGCACCTGTGTATCTTGAACCAGAAATTTCTGCACCTGTGTCTCCCGTGCCAGAAATTTTTGCATCTGTGCCTCCTGTACCAGAAATTTCTGCACCTGTGTCAGAGATTTCTGTATTTGTGCCCCCTGAGTTAGAAATTTCTGCATCTGAGGCCCTTGGGCTAGAAACACCTCTGTTATCCATGTCTGCATTAAGGTTTCCTGTATTAGTCCCTAAGCGTAGAGTTTCTGTACTATTTCCAGTGCAAAAGGTTTCTATGTTGCTGCCTGAGTCAGAAGCTCTTGCACAGTTTAAAATTCCCATGTGGTCGTTCCCCGGCGCAATGGGTTTCTTTGTGGTTTCCAAAGCAAAGGGCCCCAATACTACCTTCTGAGTTTGAGACCCCCATGTTGGCTTCTTTTGAGCAAAGGGCTCTAATATTATCCTCTGAGTTTAAAGGTGTTTTACTTTCAATTCCTGAGCCTACAAGTTTTTTGCTGTCACCCTCTAAGGCTGAAGTTTTTGAGAGTGGGGTTTTCGTGTCACCTTCCCCTGAGTATTATGCTCCTCTGTTAACTTTCAAGCAGAGAGCTCCTGTGTTCACTTCAGAGCTGAGAGCTCCTGTGTTAGCTTCAGAGCTGAGAGTTCCTGTGTTAGCTTTAGAGCTGAAAGCTTCTGTGTTAGCTTTAGAGCTGAAAGCTCCTTTGTTAGCTGTAGAGCAGGGAGTGCCTTTGTTAGCTTTAGGGCAGGGAGCTCCTGTGTTGTTTTCTAAGTCTAAAGCTCCTGTGTTTCTTTCTGAGGTTAGGGCATCTATGACATCTCCTGAGTTTGAGGTTTCTGTGTTGTCACCTTCCGAGGTTGATATGACCATGTTGTCCCCTTCCAAGGTTGATATGTCTGTGTTATCTTCTCCTGAGTTTAAAGTGTCTATGTTATCATCTTCTGAATTTAAAGGGTTTATGTTATCATCTTCTTGTCAAGAATCGCCCGTTTCACGGGTGAGAACTAGGACACCAAATGCTCGCTGTAGGTTTGCACATTTATTAACAAAAACACACAAGAACAAATTATATGAATACAATAAATGGAATGAAATAACACAAACGCTGGAGGAAAGTTGGGCTCGGCGTCAGTGGTACAAAATCAGGGAATGCCTGATAAGGAGAAAAGCATAGCCGGAGGACCCCGAGAACTATGGGGCTCGACGGCTGGGAGAAAACAGAGAAGGGAAAAAAGCACCACGACGGAGCACACAACTTACCTCGACAGCGGGACTTAAACCATGAATGCAGGTCATGGCAGGGAAGAAGAGGATATAGACAAAGTTAGGAGAAGGGCACGACAATGGGCAGAGGTTGTCATGTCTCTTAAATGCTCAACACATAATCACAGACAGGTGTAACTCACGAGTAGTCAATGGGCAGCAACTGTGCAGCCCCAAAGGAATTGACAGCCGGAAGCTGCACAGTGCTGTCAAAATAAACAAACCAGAAGCAGAAAATACAACACAGCGAAATTCAAAACATCATAAACAATCTTAGAGAAAACAGAAAATAAACAGAAAAACACTCACTGGGCAGGGAACCTGGGCACGGCACTAACCCGTGCCCCAGGATCATGACACTTCTGAGTTTAAAGGGTCTATGCTATCATCTTCTGAGCTTAAAGGGTCTATGTTATCATTTTCTGAGTTTAAAAGATCTATGTTATCATCCTCTGAGTTTAAAGTGGCTATGTTATCATCTTCTGAGTTTGAAATTTTTGTGTTGCCTGCTCCAGGGTAAGAAGCCCCTATGTTGTTTTCTTTTGAACAAGGAGTTTTGGTGTTATTATCAGAGCAAAAGGCTCGTTTGTTTTTCCTGTCTGGTGGCCCATGGACTTTGGTAGGCCTCCTGATGCATCATGTTCACCCCTCAAGGGGCTTATGGATTCGGGTAGGCCCCCTGACCCACCTTGCTCTCCGGTCTGGTGGCCCTGGGACTCTGGAAGACCACCCAACTTGCCTTGCTCTTTGGTCTGGTGGCCCTGGGACTTTGGCAGGCCGTTTTTGTTTTTGGTTTGGGGCTGTGGACTTTGGTTATGCCCCACAAACTATGTTGTTTGGTTTTAGACTTTGAGGGGGGAGGGGGGATTTGCTTTGCCCCACCTGGCCTGGTAGTTCCACCACTGACCCTGAGAGGGTTTTCCTTGGTTTTTTGTTTTGGTATAACCCTTGGGGCATCTGGGAGCCGCCCTTTGAAACCGGGGTAATATCAGGACGTGGGTTGGACTCACGGCCTTGCCTTGAGTTATTTTGTATTTTCTGCATTTATTATTATTTGTTGCATTCTTGATTCTGTTTTCAGTTCTGATTATTATTTTGATTTTAGTTCAGTCAGGTCATTATTGTTTTGGTCATATTCCCTGTCATATTCCCTGATTCCCTCTCTGTGTCTTCCTCTGTGTGTGTGTTCAGCCCCACCCTCCTGTCACTGACAGCTGCCGCATGTGTCAGCTGTCAGTGATTAGTCTCCCCATCTGTCTTGTGTTGTCCTGATTGCTCCCCTGTCTATATGTACCAGTGTTCAGTCTGTGTCAAGTGTGGCGTCATTAATGTTTCCGCTCTGTGTCTCCCGTGATTTCCTTTGCCAGTCCTGCCCATGAGTCATTTATGTTCCAGTAAGTTCTGTTTAGTTTAGTTTATGTTCTGTTTGTTCAGCCCAGGTGGTACCATTTCTTTATGTTTTTGGGTCAGTTGAATAAATCATTGTTTTGCACCATATCCTGCCTGCACCTGGGTTCTCTCCTGCACTCACCTTTTTGACAGGCTGGAGCTACCAAAGCTGTTCCTCGACACCCCAGGCAAGCTGCCCATTCCATGGCCCCGTTGGTTCGAGTTGTTCGCCAGCTACGCAAAGGCTGTAAACCTGGAGAGATTCGGAGATCTGTGGAAGGGAGCAGCTCTATGCTGTCGCCTGGGTGATGAGGGGCAGCAGATATTAGCAGATATTAGACAGTTTAGGACAGGCGGATACATATAACATCTACGTAGCATTGCTGACAGAACATTTTGCTGTTCCACAGAGGTTCATGTTTTGCCAGCGCCAACAGCGACCGGATGAGCTGTTCATACAGTATGTCAATGCCCTTCGTTGTTTGGCTAGCACATGCGAGTTTGAGCACATGGAGGACAGGATAATACAGTCGCAGTTGAAACGGTACACCGTGGAACCGATGATAGGGTACGTGCTGCAGGAGGAGCTGGATGGCTACCCAGTGGCACAGCTAATCTCTGCCTTGCACCGCATGCCGAACAGAACCCAGCAGAACTGAAGCAGCCACAAGAGCCCCAGTCCACAGCCACATGGGACCCAGAGCCGGTCCCCGCGCAGCACGAGCATTCTCGAGCTGCAGCCTTATCGCAGAAGGGAGAGTATGATTTCGCTGACATGGGTACAGCTGAAGATCAGAGCACGGAGAGTGAACACAGCATGTGTCCTGTCGCCAACGACAGCGACACAACACCATGGCCACAACCAGCACCAGGAGAGAGAGGGCAGAAGCTGAACTCATCTCGCATCCTCACCAAACGTTAGCCTCAAGGAACCACTGCAGCACTGCAGCATAGAGAGTTTGTGGCCCAGCAGGACCCAGCACAGCATCTCCAGCCAAGGGAACATTCTGGTGTGAATGGCATGCTTCCACAGCAGCAACCAGCATCAGAGACGAGAGAGCAACAGTGCCGAGTGCAGCCGAACAGATCGCTGCTCACACTACTTAATTGGGTTCGGGTGCAACAATCTGACTGCCTGGATCCACAGATGGTCCTGTCATCGCAGATGAGAATCACAGCATAAAAGATGCTAACCGCCGTCCAGATGGCCGATGGTTCGGGATGGCATGCCAGCTGTCTGTGGAAGGTAAGAGCAGCTGCCCCGGATCAAGACACAGTGCTGGAGCCAATCCAGCTGGTGTGGGACCTGGGCTGGGACGTTACTGATGAGCGAGCCATGACTCCGGCGAGATGGCACCCAGGTCTGCTGCAGCCAGCGCCTCCAGGGGCACGCCCACCGCGGACTCGACTGAGGCCCCTGAAGGTGAACTGTTAAAATGACTCTGTTTTGAAATGTTTAGGCAGAGCATGGTTGCAACATAGTGGCAGAATAACTCACTTAACCATGCAGGGTTAACCGGTGGTCGATCCAGTGCCCCAGGTTCTGTTTGAGTCTGTTAAAAAAAAAAAAAAAGCTGTTGTGAATGTTAAGCTGCTGTGAATTGAAAGTGCATAATGTTTTGGGTTTTTCAAAGGGGGGGATAAATGTTAGATATTCCCCAAATTAACAGTAGACAGCACGGACGTGGGGACGCACGCACAAAGTGACGTTATCACACCGTGCCTATATTAGGAGTTTGATGGTGGGAGTCGTTCTCTTTGGCGCTCTGCCGCCGTGACAGTCAGAGTCTGTACTGCTAAGGGGTTAGCTTGCGAGCATATAAACTGTGACGTGTATCATACAGTGTCTTGTAATAAAATTATTATTAGGTACAACGCCTGCCTCCGCTGTCCTATCTCCAGACATAACAGTCGAGTGTAATATTGCTTTTATACAACAGATCCGGCAAGTAAAATTTATTAAATGACAGCAATACTGGTCAAAATATTATGATTTGTTTGGTTAACCAGTTATTTTGTGCAGCTGAGAAAAAAATAGTCTCTAAATTTAGCCAGTAACTGTTGCTAAACATCTCAATCAGCATGAAGATGTCCATTGTCATTTCACACACATGTAAACAAATTAAGTATTGTCAAGTGCACACATAATAAGTGTTTATAAAACCTATTATGTTGATACTTCAGAAAATCCCAGATCAAAATGTATCCAGAAGCTAGTAGTTAGCATGCTCAGTGTTTCCTCTGGCTTAAAGACCTTGTCTAATCTTGCCCTCTCTGAGCTGTCTAATTCAGCTTCTCTCTCTGTCTATAGTGGTATACAAACAGGTTAGAAAATATCAAGTGTCATGTTTTGTCCTGCAGGATTTTCATAAATGACAAAAATATGTGCATTTTTTGTATTTTTATTCTAGTGTTTCTTTTTTTCCATTGAGAGAGTAGGGACGGGAAAGAAACATATAGGCGCTTTTCCACTAGGATCAGTACGGTACGGTTCGGTATGGGACGGGACGGTACAGTTCGGCCCACTTTGTATTTCCACTGCACTAGGTCCCACTTGACGTGGGTGGGAAGGAGGCAGCGCAACCCTCTCCCTCCCGTGATGTAAAACAAGCGTAACTGGTGTAAAACAAGTGTAACGTTACGCAAAACACAAGCTGGCAGGCTACGAGGCGTCTGTGTTCTCTGGCTTTTTTTGCCAGAATAAAGGCAAAAAGGGAGAACAGAAGGCAAAGGCGGCGATATGACACACTCTGGAAAAGTACTGGAGCATTTAGGAAACCATAGAGCAGTATAAAGGGGAAGACATGAGGATACGAACTTCATCACGTATGACGGTAAGCGAATGAATGTTAATGCTACTTTGCTTTTAAGTCCGCCGTACAACACTGTAATGACGGCAAGTTATCGGTATTAGGTACTAAAATATGTATTCTCTGTGTGTGTGTTTCAGATGGCTCTCTTGTGGCAAAAATATCGCTTCAAACTGTGGGTCTGAACGTTCAACACAGTAATTCACCCCAGCTTCACAAAGGCGAAGTGGTTATAGAACTGCAGAATGACTGTAGGAATGTTTATCTTCCGGTGCAACAAATTGCTCTCATCTGTGTCAAAATCATGGAGAGACTGTTGAGACGTCATGGGATTTACCTGCTCCAGCCAGTGGTGATGTGGCAAAACATGGATCAGCTAGCTGCCATATTGTAGTATATGAGCCGTAAAATATATATTTCAACAGGTAAACAGTACTGAGTTAGGCATAAGATATATTTAACAATTATGATGCATTTTAAGCCAAAACAAATGGATCTAGGATTAAAAGTAATTAAAATAATGCAGTCACAAGGTTACATGGAGAAATACATGGATTAACTGGAAATATCATATTGAGTATTGCTGACTACATGTTGATACTGTATAAATATATATTCTCTGCATCAACAGTGAACTATACATGTATTCATAGAGTATTGCCCTGGGAATTTTGACAATAAACCTTTGTACTTCTGCAGATGTGTCTCTGCTTTTATGTATGAAGGTTACCACCAAGTGACATAAATACTAAAAGATTGGAAAAGCTGTCTAAGAACAATCCAGCAGTCTGAGAAATCACTTTTGGTTTGGTGTAAGTCTGCCAACAGAATTATGAACCATAAAGCAGTTTGTGTTAAAATGTTAAATCCCATTAAACCCGAACTCAAGGGTGTCCAATCATGTGCCATAGAGGGCCAAGACCCTGCAGGTTCTTGCTTCTATCCCTTTATTAGGAAATACAGATGCTAATATGGGCCAGAATTCCTCCATATACTGGGACTATCACTAAAGTGTGCAGTGTCTTCTGCACTGGCACATCCAACAATACAGTCTTCAGCAAATAATTGGTTTGGTTACTTTTCTTAAAAATGAGCCATTATTTTCAAAGTCACTGATAAATGGTTTGTACTGTTGATTCTTTTCCCACCGGTGTCTTAACAGACAAAATAGAAAATCATGATGCAAACACATAAATCACTAAATTGTTTATTACACTCAGCAGCAAATTACAGATTATTTAGAATGTGCAAAATTCAAACTGTAAAAAAAAAAAAAAGAAACTGGAATGGGTCACCCACGCCAGCCACGCTGCCTCACTGAGAAGCAACTGGTCGGCCCCTCGTACTGGTCCTGGTTCAGCAGATCTTCAGCCTGCATCTCTGTAAATAGTGAGGCAAGGTCTGGTTTGGGTGGATCATTTTCCCCTTGTCTAGATGAAAGACAGAAATGGGTGGTGGATAATTAAAGCAAGTTAAAACATATTTGAGAAATGAATGAATGAATGAATCTTTATTTTGGATAGATTAGATTGAAAGAAGGGAAGAGAATAATATAATAGCCCCACCATCACACTACCACCACCATATTTTACTGTGAATTAATGAATGAATCTTTATTTAGGATAGATTAAATGTAAAGATTAAAAGAAAAGAACAGAATAATATAACAAAGGGGAAAAAAAATCTAACAAGGTCAAATTAAACAGCAACTCCTCAGATTATACAGTTCAACACAAGTTATCCGAAATGGGTGATGGCTGAAGCCGCAGCTTGTATTGCCCACCCATGTTCCATCTAAGAATTCAAAAATAAAATAAGAGTGATTACAAATCAGAACAAAGCCAAGACAAAATGTGACAAAAAACTAAGCAACAGCACAACACAGACTGGATATGATAATCCTTACGTGATTTTACATGTCATCTTGTTTATATGTTTGGAGTATTTCTTCCTTTAGTTTTTGTTTAAATTGTCCAAGTGTTGTACATGATTTTAATTCCATTCCAAAAGCGTTCCACAATCTCATTCCTTGCACTGAAACACAGTGTTGCTTGGTGGTAGTTCTCACTGAATGTTTTTGAAATATACATGTTCCTCTGAAATGATATTGTTTCTCCCTTATTTGGAACAACTTTTGGATATTTGCGGGCAGTGATATATTCTTAGCTTTAGACATTATTACTGCAGTTTTAAAATCAACCAGATCTTTCAACTTGAGAGCTTTTAATTTCAGAAAAAGTGGGTTTGTTGGTTCCCTGTGAGCAGCTTTGTTTATTGTTCTAATAGTGCTCTTCTGAAGCATAAAGACTGGATATATGTTTGTTTTATATGTATTTCCCCATACTTCAGTACAATATGTCATGTATGGGAGTATTAATGAATGATACAAAGTATATCGTGTGGGTTGATTCAGCAAATATTTCACTCTGTGTAGTATTGCGATTGATTTGGATATTTCAGAATCAGAATCAGAATGAGATTTATTGCCATTGCTCATGTAGTACACAAACTAGGAATTTGTCTCGGTGCAATGCTGCAACATTAAACATAGAGTAACACTAAAGATAAAAACTATGCATGCAATAAAAGGTAGAATAAGAATAAGTAGTGCTAATCTATGCAATTTTAAAATATATTAACAAGAGCAGCAGATATTGTGGAGTTCCACATAGTGCAGTCGGCAATGCAAAAAGAAAACAAGTGATAATTGTCATGAGTCCGGTTGAGCTGCTGTACATAGTGCACGAGAGTCTAATAAGTCACTTAGTGTTCAGCAGTCTGATGGCAGAGGGGAAGAAGCTGTTCATGTAGCGGGAGGTTTTAGTCTGAATGGACCAAAGTCTCCTGCCTGAGGGGAGGGGGGCAAACAGTGCGTGTCCAGGGTGTGAAGGGTCGGCTATGATCCGACCTGCACGCCTCCAGGTCCTGGAGATGTACAGGTCCTGGAGGGATGGGAGCTTGCAGCCGATCACCTTCTCAGCAGCGCGCACAATGCGCTGCAGTCTTAGTCTGTCCCTGGCGGTGGCTCCTGCGTACCACACGGTGATGGAGGTGGTGAGGATGGACTCGATGATGGCTGTGTAGAACTGCACCAACATCTTGGTGGGCAGCTTGAACTTCCTCAGCTGCCGCAGGAAGAACATCCTCTGCTGGGCCCTTTTGATGAGGGAGCTGATGGTCGGCTCCCACTTGAGGTCCCGGGTGATGGTGGTGCCCAGGAAGCGGAAGGAATCCGCAGTGGTGATGGGAGAGTCTGTGAGGGTAAGGGGGGGCAGAGGGGCTGTGACTTTTCTGAAGTCCACGATCATCTCCACTGTCTTCAGAGCATTCAGCTGCAGGTTGTTGTGGCTGCACCAGGACACCAGCCGGGCCACCTCTCTCCTGTAGACGGACTCATCGCCGTTGGAGATGAGCCCGATGAGGGTGGTGTCATCCGCAAACTTAATCAGTTTGACAGACTGGTGGCTGGAGGTGCAGGAGTTGGTGTACAGGGAGAAGAGCAGGGGAGAAAGTACACAGCCCTGGGGTGATCCGGTGCTGACGCTTACAGAGTCCGAGACAGTCTTTCCCAGCCGCACATGCTGCCTCCGGTCCGTCAGGAAGTCGGTGATCCACCTGCAGAGGGAGTCAGGCACGTTGAGCAGGGACAGCTTGTCCTGGAGCAGAGCGGGGTGGATGGTATTGAATGCAGAGCTGAAGTCCACAAACAGGATCCTGACGTAGGTTCCCGAGGAGTCCAGGTGCTGCAGGATGGAGTGGAGGGCCAGGTTGACTGCATCGTCCACAGACCTGTTGGCTCTGTAGGCGAACTGCAGCGGGTCCAGGAGGGGAGTGGTGATGGTCTTGAGGTGGGGCAGGACCAGGCGCTCAAAGGATTTCATGACTACAGAGGTGAGCGCTACAGGTCTGTAGTCGTTAAGTCCAGTGATCCGTGGCTTCTTGGGGACAGGGACGATGGTAGAGGTTTTGAGGCAGGCCGGCATGTGGCATGACTCCAGGGAGGTGTTGAAAATGTCTGTGAAGACAGGAGTCAGCTCCTCCGCACAGTGTCTCAGGGTGGAGGGAGACACGCCGTCTGGACCGGGGACCTTGCGCGGGTTCAGTCTGGAGAACTGTCTGTGCACGTCCTGCTCACTGATGGCAAGGGCAGGGGGGGAGGAGGGGGGCCGCCTTTGATGAAGTGGGGACCATGGAGGCAGTGACGCTGGGGGGAGGGGGGAGTTGGACACAGCTGACGAGGTGTCAAAACGGGCATAGTGTTGGGACAGTCTTTGACAAAGGGCTTTGTCATCCTGTCCTTTAGAAGCCTGAGGCCGATAGTTGGTGATTTGCCTCAGTCCTCTCCACACAGAAGCAGAGTCGTTAGCAGTGAACTGCTGCTGGAGTCTCTCAGAATACACAGATTTAGCTCTCCTCAGCTCTCTGCTAAACCGGTATTTGGCCTCCTTGTAGTAGTCCCTGTCTCCACTTTTCAACGCTGCTTCTTTCTCCTTCCTGATCTGTCTGAGCTTAGCTGTGAACCAGAGCTTGTCGTTGGAGTAACTCACCCTGGTGCGCGATGGAAGAATGCACTCCTCACAAAAGTGAATATATGAGGTCACAGTGTCTGTGTACTCATCCAAATCATGCGTGGCTCCTTTAAACATGTCCCAGTCAGTTGTTTCCAAGCACGTGCGCAGCTCCTCCACAGCTTCACTGGTCCAGTTCCTTGTAGTGCTCACAACAGGTTTTGTGAGCTTCAGTCTCTGTCTGTATGTGGGGATCAGGTGGGCCATCACGTGATCAGATAGTCCGAGCGCAGCGCGGGGAACAGCCCGATATGCGTCCTTAACTGTAGTGTAACAGTGATCCAGCGTGTTCTCTCCTCTGGTGGGGCATTTAATAAACTGTTTGTACCGGGAGAGTTCGTGGCTCAGGTTGCTCTGGTTAAAGCACAATAACCAGAGAGTCCGGGAAAGTCCGCTCCGTTTGCTGAATGTGATCCACGATTGCGCGCTGAGCCTCGCGCACGTCCGCGTCTGGCGGGATGTAAACAGCGGCCAGAATGAATGAAGCGAACTCACGCGGGGAATAAAATGGCTTGCAGTTGATGAATAAATATTCCAGAGCAGGAGAACAGTGTTGGGAGACCACAGTTACATCGGAGCACCAGCTGCTGTTGATGTAGAAGCAGACTCCTCCGCCTGTGGTCTTGCCGGAGAGCCCCGTGTCTCGGTCAGCACAAAACAGCTGAAATCCCTCGAGGAGGAGCGTGCTGTCTGGTGTCTTTTCCTTGAGCCAGGTCTCAGTGAAGCAGAGGGCACACGAGGTGGAGAGGTCCTTAAATCGCATCAGCAGTCTCAGCTCATCTACCTTGTTATAAAGTGAGTTGACGTTGGACAGAAAGATCCCAGGCAAAGCCGTGCGCGTGCCTCTCCTGCGAAGCCGCACCAGGGCGCCCGCTCGTCTTCCTCTCTTTCGCCGTCTCACTTTTTGGGCTAAAAAGTGAACCAGATCAGCGGCAGGAGCCAAAAAAGTTGGGAGCAGGTCCGTGGGAGTGAAAGTCCTGATATTTAGTAGCTCTTCACAGGTGTAAGAGCAGGCAGACACACAACTGACAAACAAAAACAAACAAAACAAGGCGCAGCGAAGCACCATGGCGACCACTGTGGGCGCCATCTTGGACCCATCTTGGATATTTTACCTTTAACATAATTAATATGTGATTTCCAACACAGTTTATTATCAATTACTATGCCAAGGAATTTAATTACGGATACCCTTTCAATCTCTACACCATTTACATTGAGTTTAGATACTGAGTTATTGTGATGGTGTGAAATAACGTTATCATTAAAAGTTGGTTGCAAGTGTGGGTGGTGTTTTGTGCTTGTATAGCTAAAATATGAAAGGAAGCAGTACAATGGGTCTCAAATATTTGTAATGTGTTCTTTTAAGATAAGATAAGATAAGATAAGCCTTTATTAGTCCCACAATGGGGAAATTCCAGGATTGCAACAGCATAGGGATAGCAACACTCAGAGCAACAATCAGAAGGCAAGAAAAAACAACATCTAGTAAACATATGTCCATATTACTATAAATGTACTGTATATATATAGACACACAGTGCAGAGCATTATGGCTGGTGAATGTGCAGCAGAAAGTCTAAGCTCTCTCTCCGCGGATGCAGCGGGCCAGCTGGAAGTCTTTGGGCATGATGGTGACACCCTTAGCGAAGAAGACACCACCAGGTGGGCCTCGCTGGTCTCCTGCAGAGCCATGACGGTGAAGCTCAGGAAACGCAGGACGGTCTTGAAGTCCTGAGCGATCTCCCTCACCAGGCGCTGGACGGGCAGCTTACGGATGAGCAGCTCCGTGGATTTCTGGCAGCGACAGATCTCTCTCAGAGCCATGGGCCTGTGACGGCGAGGCCTCTTCACTCTGCCGGTGGCCGGAGCGCCTCTCCGAGCAGCCCTGGTGGCTAGCTGTCTCCTGGGGGGGGGGGGGGGGGGGGGCTTCTTCCTCCAGTAGATTTTACGGGCGGTCTGCTTGGTTCTTGCCATCGCTCTTTATTATTCTGTCTTATATTTCTTTCACGCCGCCTAAACTCCAGCCCGGCACCCGCGTCATTTTCGCTACAGCTCCCGGTATGTCGAGTTTCCCATTAGCACCGGGCGGCTGCCAAGTGCTAGCTAGCACTAGCTCCTCCCCGCTGTAACGTCTCCCGCTGCAAACCGTGGCTCCGTCCGCCGACCCGGGAGACCCCCGGGGTGATCCGTGCGTCCGTGATATATATACAGAGTGAAAGGTGTAGAAAGAAGAAGGAAGATAAAAAAAAGGCTGTTGCAACAGGCAGCCGACTCGTGATGAGTTTAAAGGTGAAATACTATAGACTACACATAAGATAAGATAAGATAAAATAAGATAAGCCTTTATTAGTCCCACAATGGGGAAATTCCAGGATTGCAACAGCACAGGGATAGCAACACTCAGAGCAACAATCAGAAGACAAGAAAAAACAAGAGCAGCGAATATACATATGTACATATAAATATATAAATATATAAACACACAGTGCGGAGCATTGTAGCTAGATGGAATAAATATATAAATATATAAACACACACAGTGCGGAGCATTGTAGCTAAATGGAATGAACAGCATAACCGTCTACTTAGTTATCCTACATGGTATGATTATGTACCCATACATATTGTCACCCTCTGTAACGACCGGTATTTTCCTAGTTGTATACCAGAGGGGACCATTGTGTAAGTCTATTGCGTCTTAAACTAAATATACATAAATATACTGATATACTAATATACTAAATATACTACATATAAACTAAATTCTAATGGTGACTGAACAACTCCCATTCCCCAAAGTGCAAGATACACTATTAGGACTATAACTCATAAAGGATCACAGAAATGATCTGATAAAAAAAAAAAATAAACAAGTGGTTTATTTTACGGTGGCTATTATTGGATGTGCCATTCATTTTCAGTTACTCTGTAATTAATATTCACACAATCAAATAAATCTCAGTTCAATCCCTTTCATATTAAGTGGAAATTGTGCTACTTTAAATTTGGCACTTTACCTATACTTTAACTTAACCCCTTGCACTCCGGTCAATTTTCCTAAAAATGCCAAAAAATAATGTGCCCAAAGTAAATCGAAAGCTGTTATTCAACCCTTTGCAGCATCTTCATGGGGTTGGTCTCATTTAAAAGAAAACACTTTGAATTTTTTGGCAAAACAGTCATAATCTCTCTAAGTGCTCCGGCCACTGAGTTACAGTCATCTAAACATACTGAACTTGAAGAAAATAAATTTGACCTGGATGTTTTTTTGGATACAAATGCTTGCAAATAACACACAACTTCAGATCCGGGCTGGAAAATGCAACAGAAATGTAGAACCAAGTGTTAGCCGGCGTGGCAACTTAGCAATGTCAACTTTGGATATCCAGGCTCGCATCTGTTGGTTTTTCCCTGGACTTAACTGTGTAGTCGCTCCAGAGCCTTTCCACTCCTACGCATTTGTAAGTCTTCCTTTTGTGCCATTTTTTCTCCGCTCCTGTTTGCTTGGAGCGCGTTAGGCATTCCCTTGAGCCAACAAAGTTTGTAGCCGGGTGTCTTCCCCTTATTTGCTGTGACTGTATTTGGACTTTCTGTACATACACACACCCATTGTAAATAAACACGTTACTTACGCTGCGTTTTGGGCTCACTGCTAATTCATATGTTCGCTGTGCAGTTTACGCAGTGAACCTGACAGTAAGTTGTCACCAAAAGAGCCCAAACAGTAAGTGTTACTCATATTTTTTTGTGTTTTTTCACTCACCTGCTCGGAGCGTCATGTCCTGGTCTAGCCGTTCCCACACTGGGTTTAGTTGATGGGCAGCAGGACAGCCCAGTATGGACGGGCAGCGGGCGGCCTGGCAAATCTGGGAGCTCCTGGAGGAATCGCTCGACTCCTTCGGTCCCGGAGATCGTTTAGCCTGCCTCGACGGAGTAATTCGGATTCTGAGGACTCACCGGGGCCTCTGGGATTACCCCGAATACTCCGAGCTGCTGTCCGGAGTCTTCGTGCTCGAGCAGGTTTTCCCCGACCTGACGAGGAGAGCTCTCCGGACAAAGCCCAAACAAAGACACTCTCCTCCCTCGGCGGCCATCTTCTCCTCTCCTCCGTCCACTGTTTCAAGATGGCAGCCATCAGGTCGGCAACATCGGCGTCACCTGGAATCCCGGAGGAACAATCCAGTCCTGCCAAGTGCTCCAGCCTCCACACCGAGCTCAGTCACCTCCGCAGCGGATCATCAGTCCCAAGCAGTCCCGTCTGCAGGATCTCCCTCCGCATCCGCTGTGAGGTCTTCCTCCTCGGTCAGTTCACCGGCAGCAGTGGGGTGCCCGTTTTCCTCACTGGAGTCTCCCGTTTCTGTGGTGAGGGGGCGGCTCCCATATCTTCTACGGAGGAGCCAAGCACCGCCTTTCCCGGATGGACGGGTGAAGACATCCGAACAGCAGCAGCTGCAATCAACACCAAGAACCGGAAGAACAGGCAAGTATGTTTTCATTTGACTCACATCAATAATGAAATGTCTTGCCTGATTCCTGGTAGGGAGGCTCAGGGAAAGCAGTCCCCTGAGCTCTCCCCGCCAGCTGCTGTTAAAGACTGTTCACCAGCCCTCTCTCCTCTCCCCTTTGTGTACCTGCCGGAACTGGAGCCGAGCGGTTGGGATCAGGAGGAGTCAGAGGTCCGGGAGGGGTGTCCTCCCGCAGCCACGGTGAACCAGGTCCCAGCCGCCACGCTGGAGCAGTCACCAGCGTGGATCATGGCAGCTAGGAGAATCAAGACTGCAGTGACCATCACGCCTGCTGTGGAGGCCGCCACAGCAGAGTCAGCACCCGAGCGGAACCTTTTGGAGGCCGAACCTGAGGAGACATTGCCCAGCTCGCCAGAGTCCTGGACAGCGGTAGAGCTTGAGCTAAGGCAAGTGCTCTCTTTTGTCTTTCTCTTTTCCATAATTGAGCATTTTTGCTTAGCTTTAGGTGAGAAGAGCTGGCTGCAGCCAAACGTTGCACCCGAGCTTGCCTCGCCGGGCTCTGCCGCTGCTGGCAACTCTGACCCTTCCTCCTCTTCTTCTGAGTCCTTTTCCAGAGTTGCTGGAGAGAGTCCTCCATCGCCAAACAAGTCCGTGGATCCAGGCTCGCAACCGGAGGTCACCGAGGTTCCGTCTGAGGAGGTTGTCGGGGGCACCCAGCACCGGTCCAGGGTGCCCATGATTGATCGCCTCCTCGCTTGGGTGCTCATATGGGTCAGCTGGCCCATGCCCAAGATGGCATTGGAGTCAGCAGCGGCCCAGCCGCGTCCCACCGCGGGTGCAGCAGGGGTCCAGCTGGACTCCAACGTGGGTGCAACTATGGCTCGATCAGGGTCCATCGAGGGTGCAGCCAAGTTCCAGTCCCATGCCGGGACCATCGAGGATGCAGCTGCGCTCCAGTCCTATGCCGGGACCATCGAGGATGCAGCCGCGCTCCAGTCCCATGCCGGGATCATTGAGGGTGCAGCCGAGCTCCAGCCCTATGTCAGGACCACCGGGGTTGCCACAGAACAGTTTGGGGATGCCGGGGTCTTCCTTTTCCTTTTGGAGGCCCTGTGGGTGTTCCTCCTCCCTCTGCTGGGCACCGTTGGGGTCCTCTTCCTTTCGCCGCCAGCGACCACAGGGGTTCCTCTTCCCCTGTCTGGCCACCCACCTCTCAGCCTTCCGGTGGGTAGGCCACCACCTCATCTGCCCCTCTGGTCCTGGTGGCCCAATCGTGTGGGCAGGCCACCCGAAGGATTAGGCTCCCAGGTCAAGTGGCCTTTTTTCTCTGGCAGGTTGCCGGAGGCAGTTCAGCAGGCCGCCTGGTGGCCCTGGGACTTGGGTCAGCCCCCTGAACTTGCGGCCACCCGCTGGGCCTTGGACTCTGGCCGGCCTCCCAAACCATGGGACTCTTGGGGGTGAGGTGGGTTAGTTTAGTTTTGGGGTTGGGGAGTGTGTTGTATTGTGCTTTGTGGTGTTTCTCCATCTTTGATTTATTCCCCCTAACCTGTTTTCCCCCACCTCCCACCCTGGGTTGTTGTATGGGCCTTTTGGGGGGGGGGGTAGGTTGTTTTTTTCTGATGGTACGGTGGGTGTCTGGTTTCCACCCCTTGGGAGGGGGACTGTCATGTTTGGGGTCGTCACCCCGTCCATGACTTGTGGCTGTAGGGTTTAATTATTGCTTAATAATTTCAGCTGGCGGATTGAGCCTTGCTCTCCGCCAGTCCTACAGCCACGCCTCCTCCTCATCAGGCATCCACCAGCTGTCTGGTTCGCCACTTACACACTCACATGTTCATGCACACACACACACACACACACACACACACACACTCACTCATACTCATATTCACATACACGCACACACACACTTAGTTCAATCAGTCACACACCTGTTGGGACACGGCTGGTCCTACTTGCTGTCATTAGGGCTTTGTATTAATAGCAGGGTAGTACAACCAGCCGGCGTGGCAACTTAGCAATGTCAACTTTGGATATCCAGGCTCGCATCTGTTGGTTTTCCCCTGGACTTAACTGTGTAGTCGCTCCAGAGCCTTTCTGCTCCAACGCATTTGTAAGTCTTCCTTTTGTGCCATTTTTCTCCGCTCCCGTTTGCTTGGAGTGCATTAGGCATTCCCTTGAGCCAACAAAGTTTGTAGCCGGGTGTCTTCCCCTTATTTGCTGTGACTGTATTTGGATTTTCTGTACATACACTCATTGTAGATAAACACGTTACTTACTCTGCGTTTTGGGCTCGCTGCTAATTCATATGTTCGCTGCGCAGTTTACGTAGCAAACATGACATTGTCTTCGCTACACTGAGGTATGATCGACAGTCGTTGTACCGGATTATTTATTTATTTATTTATTCCGGACAAAAGGAAACAAAAAAGAACATCCAACAAATACACCAAAAGATACAAAACACAACGCAAAGTGACGAAACCCTTTCCTTGAGTGCCCGAAAAAGAGTAGGAAGAAGTAAAACCTTTTCAAATCCTACCCCTCAATTCTGTAAGTACGTAATACTTAAATGTAAACAAGCTGCCAACTATACAGACCAATCCAGAATGAAGAAAAAACAATAACACATGAAAAACAATGTACATCATTATTTCTTTCCCATTAGGGAGCAAAACAATTCCCTTCCTCAAGTCTATACCTTTCAAGAATAATATTTTTGTACTTTTTCTTAAACTGTATGGCACTGTTACTCTGTTTAATATCCTCATCCAAACCATTCCACAAAATCACCCCACAAACTGAAATGCACAAACTTTTCTGCGTAGTGCGAAAACAAGGAACTTTTAAATTAAATCTTCCTCTCAAATTATGCTTTCCCTTTCTCTCTAGAAACAATTTCTGTACATTTCCAGGGAGTAAATTATTTCTTGCTTTAAAAACTATTTGTAAAGTTTTTAATTTCACCAGATCGATAATTTTCAATAATTTTAACTTTAAAAACAAAACATTAGTGTGATCATAGTAGCCTACATTTTTTACTATTCTTATTGCTCTCTTTTGCAATGTATATAATTTCTGTTTGGGTGCTTTTGTAGGTGTTACCCCAGACTTCAACACAATAAAGCAGATATAGTAAAACAAATGAACAATGCATTGTATACAGTGCGTTGTGGTTTAGAATCTGCCTAACTTTACCCAAAAGTCCAATATTCTTAGCCAGCTTTGAGCTCAGGTGTTTTATGTGAGCTTTCCAGCAGAGTTTGTGGTCTAGTATTAACCCCAAGAACTTATTTTCATATACTCTTTCTATCAATACATTATTAATCATCACTTTCACTTGTTCATGTATAATATGGTTTCCAAACATAAATTTAGTTTTATCCAAATTTAAAGATAATTTATTTTTGTCAAACTATAATTTTAATTTACCCAATTCATTTGTGACCACATTCAACAACTGCTGCAAATTCTTACCAGCACAAAAGACATTAGTGTCATCCACAAAAACTGTTAGTTTCAAAATATCTGATACCTTGCAAATGTCATTAATATACAAAATAAACAGTTTGGGGCCAAATACTGTCCCTTGGGGAACTCCACAAGTAACTTCTAACTGACTTGATCTAAATTCACCCAACTGCACAAACTGTTGTCTGTTTTTAATATAACTTCTAAGCCACTTTATGACTATCCCTCTTACACCATAGTCCTCCAATTTTTTTAAGTAAAATATCATGATCTATTGTGTCAAATGCTTTTTCAAGTCTATAAACACACTTACAGCATGCTTCTTATTGTCAGTAGAACTGGTAATTTCCTCGATCATCTCCATCGATGCCACTGATGTTGATCTATCTGCCCGGAGGGAGCCCATACTGACTGTCCATTAATAAATTATGTTTTTCAGTGAAACTGTCCAATTTTGCAACAAAGAGTTTTTCCAGTATTTTAGAGAACTGGGAAAGTAAGGATACAGGCCAGTAATTTGTAAACTGATGTTTATCCCCTGCTTTATACAATGGGATAGCTTTTGCAGTTTTCATTTTGCATGGAAATATACCCATATTGAATGACAAATTGAAGAGATACTCTAATGGTTCAACAATACAATCAATTACTTTTTTTCCCGAGAGTCATATCAATATCATCCCAGTCCTTAGATGTTTTATTTTTACATTTGTTAACAATATCTATAATTTCATTTTTATCCACAGCCCTTAAAATCATTGAGCTAGGATTTCTGTCTCCATGATCCTTAATAACACCTCCCTCTCTAAGCTGTGGGTCATCTATTTGATCAGCCAGTTTAGGTCCAACACACATACAACAAAAATTATTAAACCTATCTACTACTTCATTCATATTATTAATTATCTTACCACCATCAATGAAATAATCAGGACAACTGGTATTGGTTAGTCCATTTCTAATAATTCTATTTAATATCTTCCATGTTCCCTTAATATTATTTTTTATTATTTTCCAATAATGTATTATAATAATAATCCTTTTTACATATCCTTATAATATTAGTCAATTTATTTTTATATTTTTTATATCTATTCTTTGCCTCTATTGTTCTATATTTCAGAAACATCCTATATAAGGCATTCTTTTTTCTGCAAGCATTTTTCAATCCCTTTGTCATCCATGGCCTATCCAAATAATTCATTTTTTTTCTTGTATTGCTGGATTGGACAGTTTTTATCATATAATGAGTTAAATATTTTCAAAAAGGAATCATAGGCTATATCAATATCATTCATAAACTTTTTTCCAGTCTTGTGATAATAATTCACTTCTAAATGCATTGAAGGATTCTTTTGTTCTTCCTCTCCTATATCCAGTTTTACATTTATTACTTTTCCTGTTATAACCACAATTGTACATCACAAAAACTGGCAAATGGTCACTAATGCCTTTCAGTAATAACCCACTCACTATATTATTTTCCATATTGTTTGTAAAAATATTATCTATTAATGTTGCACTATGCAATGTTATTCTACTTGGCTTAGTAATAAGTGGATATAGAATCATACTATACATGGTTACAACAAACTCATTTGTCATCACATGCTTATGAGGATTCAACATGTCTATATTCATGTCTCCACAAATGAACGCAACCTTCTGATTACACTTTGCAAACAGGCCTTCCATATTATCCTTAAATATTTCAATACTGGAATTAGGTGTTCTGTATACACAACTAACAATTATATTTTTCTTATTTTTCATGTAGATTTCTATTGTAATGCATTCCATTACATCATCAATGGTTGATGCCATATTTTCCACTACTTTATAGTTGATTAAACTGTCTATGGAAAGATCATTTGACTCTTGGGAGGGCTACAGACAAACTTTTCCGCCCCCGTTTGTGTGTTCGCCCTCCTCACCTGAGTACCGGCTTCTCTTCATGAGCTGGCGTCCTGGTAAGCCTGGGAAGAAGCTCAGGAGATGGGGTTCAGGGCTGGCTGTCAAGCTAAGAGGAGACGAGCCCTCCGGACTGAGGGTTTCTGGTCTGATCACTGTGAACACACCTGGTGTCTGCTGCGGGTTCCCATCCAGGGCGTGACTACGGATGCTCCTCTGAAGCCGCTGGATTGCTCTCCCGTCTCACAAACACTTATGTCCAGGACGCTTGTGGATGGGATCATGGTTTTGCCATCAGGGTCTCGAATTGTCCTGCCTGACCAGAGACTGACCACCCGGCGCAGCTGGAAGTCACGTGACCGTGTCAGGTGCTTGCTGTCAGTTTCACTCTGATCAGCTGTGAGCACAGCTGAGCTGTCATCCATCCGGATGGCGTTACACAATCCTCGCTCCATTTCTAACACATCCCTCGCTCTTAATAAACTTTTCTTTAGAGAGGATATGGATTTTATGTTCCTGGTGGAAACGTTGTCATATTCGGCTGTGTGAATTCGCAGCGAACATATAAAAATTCCAGCGAGCCCAACATGCAATTTGTAACGTGTTTTATTAACAAAAGGGTGAATACACAAACATTTCCAAATCACAGTCACTGAAACATTAATCAGACAACCGGCTCCAGCTGTGTGGCTAGGATAAATGCAAAGCGTGCTCCAAATGGAATAGAAGCGGAGAGGAAAGGCATTAATGGGGAAAGACTTACGTTAATGTCGGAGCGGAAAGGCTCTGAGGAACAACATAACCCAGTCCAAGGGGGGAAGCCAACTGTACCGAGCCAGAGAGTCCAGAGTTGACACTTGAAGCTGCCGCGTCCACTGATCGCACTCAGCTCCATAAATACCAGAGCTTAAGTGGGAGCAAGTGGACACAGCTGTGGCGACAGGTGCGTGACTGATAAAGTGATGTGTGCATGTGAGTGTGTGTGTGTGAGTGTGTGTGCGTGTGCAAGTGAATGTATGTGTGTGTGTGTGTGTGTGTGTGCGTGCGTGCGTGCGTGTATGTGTGTGTGGCAAGCTGAATGCTGGTGAATGCCTGGCAAAGGGGGAATGTGGCTGTGGGACTGGCCGAGAGCAAAGCTCAACCCGCCAGCTGGAGAAGACAAGGGACAATTAAACTCACAGCTGACAATCATGCTCAGGGTGACGACCCTGAACATGACAGTGCCCCCCAACCCCAAGGGGTTGATACCAGACACCCACCGTACCATCAGGGAGAACACCCCCCCCCCCCCAATCAAAAGGCCCAAAGAACAACCCAGGGCAGGAGGTGGGGGAAAATAGGCTAGGAGGGATAGGTCGAATAAACACCTCAATAACACACAATACACAGCCCAGCCCCAAGCCTAACTGACCCACCCCTCCCAAGAGTCTCTCGGTTCGGGGGACCGACCAGAGTCCATGGCCCGGCGGGCAACCACGAGTTCAGGCAGCCGACCCCAGCCCCAGGGCCAGCAGGCGGCCTGCTGGACGACGTTAGGCGGCCCGCCCACACGATTAGGCCACCAGGGCCGGAGGGACAGATGAAGCGGTAGCCTACCCACTGGAAGACTGGAGGGTAGGTGGCCGGACTGGGGAAAGGAAGTCCCTGCGGTCGCTGGCGGCGAAGGGGAGAGGATCCTGACGGTGCCTGGCAGTGGGAGGAAGAACACCCACAGGCCCTCAAAAGGAAAAGAAAGGCCCCAGTATCCCCAAACTGTCCCATGGCACCCCCGGTGGTTCCGGCATGGGACTGGAGATTGGCCGCACCCTCGATGGTCACCGGCGGAAGTCTAGCTGCCCCCACGGTAGCCCCTGACTGGACCTGCTCCGCTGCACCCCCAAGGGACTCCAGCGGGAGTCTGGCTGCTTCCACGGTGGCCCCTGACTGGGCCGGCTCTGCTGCACCTGCGATGGATTCCAGTGGGAGCCTAGCTACACCCACGATGGCCCCTGACCGGGCCGGCTCTGCTGCACCCACGGTGGACTCCAGCGGGAGTCTAGCTGCACCCAAAGTGACCTCTGGCTGAAGCTCAGCTGCACCTGCGATGGCCCCCAGCTGGGCCGGCTCCACTGCACCCTCGGTGGACTCCAGCAGGAGCCTAGCTGTGTCCGCGGTGGCCTCCAGCTGCGACACACCCTCTCTGGTGACCCTAGAAAAGGACTCAGATACAGAGGAGGAGGGGTCAGGGTCACCGGCAGCGGCGGAGCCCGGTGAGGCGGCCCCAGGTGCAGCGTGTGGCTGCAACTGGCCCTCCTCACCTGGAGCTAGGCAAAAATGCTCTATGAGGGAAAAGAGAAAGACAAAAGAAAGCACTTGCCTTAGCTCGAGCTCCACCGCCGTCCAGGACTTCGACGAGCTGGGCGACGTCCTCCCAGGTTCGGCCTCCGGGGGGTGCAGCTTAGGGGCTAACACTGCTGCGGCAGCCTCTGCAGCAGGCGTGGTGGTGGTCGCAGTCTTAACCTCCTCTAGAGAAGGTTCCCACGTGGGTGGCTCTTCCCACATGGACTCCGGAGGTGGCATCTTATGGTGCGCTGGTTCCTGAAAGACTGAAGCCAGGGGACGCTCCATCATCGGCACAGGCTTCGGATCAGTCGCAGTGCCCTCTCTCTGTCCATGAGAGCTCTGCAGGGCCACGGGCTCCCCCTCCGTCCGGTGACTGAGCTCCTGGGCCGATGGATGCTCAGCGGTGGAAGGAAGAGAGATAAAGAGGGTTGGTGAGGTTATTTCTACTGCAACGGGTAATGAGGACCCAGTGGACTGTGAACACTGGGCCTCACACCCGGGAGACTGGCAAGAAAATTTATCAACCTGATGAGTGGAATGAGAAATTACTTGCCTGTTCCTCCCAGGTGTGATCGTCTTCGTTGCAGCTAGCACAGGCTCCTCCATCCACGTGTCCATGATGACCTTAGTCCCCTCAGGCAAAGACAGGGAAGACACAGAGGGAATAAAGTCTTTAGTTCCCACAGCTTGAGGAAGAAACGCAGGCGATCGCTCAGCCTGCATCTCTCTCCTGGGTGACAGACAAGATTTATCATTTTCAAAGGGAAAAGGATGGAAAAACACTTGCCTGGCATCCCGGGTGTGGGAGTCTGCCGCAGACTTGTGTGGAGGAGGAGTGACCCCATGGTCGAGCCGAGAGTGACGAGCCTCCAACTTCCGGGAAAGTTTCTTCTCCCCGCGGGGTGATTCCTATGTTAGAGCAGCTTTCTCCTGTCCCTCGCTCTCCCATGTGTAGGAGAAAATGGAGGCCAAGATGGAAGTGGCCTCCGCGCAGCTCCACAAATAAGAGCGTTGCTCCATTAATAGTGCTGCGCTGTCCCGACTCACACGAACCGACTCGGGGGTGCCGGAGGTCTCGATCTGGG
Organism: Pholidichthys leucotaenia; assembly: GCA_020510985.1. Taxonomy (NCBI): domain Eukaryota; kingdom Metazoa; phylum Chordata; class Actinopteri; order Cichliformes; family Pholidichthyidae; genus Pholidichthys; species Pholidichthys leucotaenia. The sequence continues at coordinate 87,243,786 of CM035848.1, read as the reverse complement.
ACAGGAGATCCTCCAAGACACATACTCCCCGCAGTTCCGCATCATCCAGCCAGGGCATGGTTCTCCAGGTGAGTGGGAAAAAATGCACGAAAAACAAAAAGACATGATACAAACTGCTTGGGCCCTCCTTGGAGGCAGCTTACTGTCATGTTTGGCTGCGTGAATTCGCAGCGAACATATAAAAATTGCAGCCAGCCCAACGTGCAGTTTGTAGCTTGTTTTATTAACAAAAGGGTGAATACACAAACATGTCCAAATCACAGTCACTGAAACGTCAATCAGACAACCGGCTCCAGCTGTGTGGCTAGGTTAAATGCAAAGTGCGTTCCAAATGGAATAGAAGCGGAGAGGAAAATCATTAACGGGGAAAGACTTACGTTAATGTCGGAGCGGAAAGGCTCTGAGGAACAACATAACCCAGTCCAAGGGGGGAAGCCAACTGTAGCGAGCCAGAGAGTCCAGAGTTGACACTTGAAGCTGCCGCATCCACTGATCGCACTCAGCTCTATAAATACCAGAGCTTAAGTGGGAGCAAGTGGACACAGCTGTGGTGACAGGTGCGTGACTGATGAAGTGACGTGTACATGTGAGAGTGTGTGTGTGTGTGTGTGTGTGTGTGTGTGTGTGTGTGTGAAGCCAAATGCCGGTGAATGCCTGGCAAAGGGGGAACGTGGCTGTGGGACTGGCCGAGAGCAAAGCTCAACCCACCAGCTGGAGAAAACAAGGGACAATTAAACCCACAGCTGACAATCATTCTCAGGGTGACGACCCTGAACATGACAAACATAGCAGGCAGAATATGAGTTTTTTCACCTGAAAGAGCTCTGTCCCCCTGGGTGCTCTGTTACTGGGACTCCCCGGATTGCACGACGTGGTGGAGGACTCGCTGTTGTATACCTGGACAGCCACCTGTGCAGACTGGTAAACTCTGAGCCCTTCTCCTCCTTTGAGTCTCAGATTATAAAAGTCAGGACCTTTAATACCTTTTACTGTGTTTTAATCTACCATCCTCCTGGTCCTGCAAGTGTCTTTCTTAATGGATTTTACAGACTTTTTATCTTCTCTTATTAAATTGGAGAGGGTTTTAATCATTGGTGATTTTAACATTCATATTGATGATGTTACATGTAACACAGCTGTTGACTTTTTAATCCATCACTCATTTTTATAACTTCATCCAGCAGGTTTCAGGCCCTACACACTCTCAGGGTCATACCTTGGACCTTGTTTTTTCCTTTGGGCTTGAATATTGAAAATGTGTGTGTGGATGACTTCCAGATCAGTGATCACAGCTGTGTGCTTTTTAATGTTAACTTCCCTGTGAATCCTTCTCCTCTGAAAATGGCAGCAAAAAAGCGGATTATTAACTAAGAGGCAGCAAATGACTTCTCTGCTTTGTTTGAACCACACTTACTGATGAGAATTAAAGCTCCTGATGTCTTCACTCAGACATTAGACAGCCACTGTATGGCTATTTTAGACAAAGTGGCACCAGAGAAATCTCTCCTTGCTTCTCCTAAAAAGTCTCATCCCTGGATAAATGACTCCATTCGATCCTTTAGAAGAAATTGTCGTAAGGTAGAGTGCTTATGGAAATCCACCCAATTGGAAGTTCACAGACTCCATCTAAGGGAGCTTAGAGCCTCTTTAAATGACATGCTGAGGGATGCCAGGAATCAGTATTTTTCAAAAATAATTTTCACAAATAAGAAAAATCCTAGAGTTTTATTTGACACAATTAACACTCTTGTCTCACCTACTGCCTCTCTAATTCCTGTGTTCTGTAAAGCAGACAGTAACAAATTTCTTAATTTCTTTGTTGATAAGATCAGAGATATCAGGGAAAACATTTTACCATCTTCTTCTCTTAACTGTGCCAGTGTTATGCACTCACCTTGTACTTGGTCCACTTTGGTCTTGGTCCTGGTCCACCTGAAAGGTCCAGTGACCTTTCAGGACATCACGGCTCTGCTGCATAAGATGATGTTCTGATGTTCTCCCTACTAGGCTGTTTTTGAGTCAATTGGCCTTTCAGTTGTTTAACTGATAAACATCTCACTTTCAGCTGGTGTGGTTCCCAGCTCCTTCAAACATGCAGTGGTTGAACCAACTCTTAAGAAGCTGAGTTTAGATCCATCACAGCCAAATAATTACAGGCCAATCTCTAAACTCCCTTTCATATCAAAAATTCTGGAAAAGGTAGTGGCTGAGCAGCTTATGTCATTTTTGGCAAATTGTAATATAATGGATAAATTTCAGTAGGGCTTTCGGAAAAATCATTCTACCAGAACAGCTTTAGTCAGAGTTTCTAGTGACATTATGATGGCGGCTGACACTGGTAAATACACAGTTCTGGTTTTATTGGATCTTTCTTCTGCCTTTGATACTGTTGATCACTGTATAATGATCAACAGACTCCAAGAGTTAGGGCTGTCTGGTTCTGTTTTAAAATGGTTCTCATCGTACCTCAGTGGAAGAACCTTTAACATGTCCGTGAATCAGATCTTTTCTGAAATAGCACAGTATTCATGTGGGGTACCACAAGGCTCAGTTTTAGGACCCATTTTATTTCTAATATACATTCTGCCACTGGGACAGATAATTAGCCAGTTCAAAGATATTTCTTATCATCTTTATGCTGACGATATTCAGTTGTATTGCTCTTTTAAAGAGTCTGAGTTTCACATGCTGTCATCTTTAACTGAGATGACAACATCTTTAAAGAGTTGTTGCTACGCAATTATTTGACCACCTGCAGGGAAATGGTTTACTTGAAGAGTTTCAGTCTGGGTTTAGAATCCATCATAGTACTGAAACAGCCTTAGCGAAGGTCACTAACGACCTCCTCATTGCATCTGATAATGGACTAGTTTCTGTACTTGTCCTTTAAGACCTTAGTGCAGCTTTTGATACTATCGATCATAATATTCTACTTGATAGATTAGAACACTATGTTGGACTTAATGGAACTTCGTTGCAGTGGTTTAGATCTTATTTATCTGATAGGTTCCAGTTTGTTCATGTAAATAATGAGTTTTCTTTCAACTCAAAGCTCAGTCATGGAGTTCCACAGGGATCTGTGCTAGGCCCTACTCTTTTTAGTTTATATATGCTTCCGTTAGGCAACATTATTAGAAAGCACTGTATACATTTTGATTGTTATGCTGATGACACACAATTATACCTGTCAATGAAGCCAGATGATAGTAATCAATTAGCCAAGTTAGAAGCCTGTCTTAACGAAATCAAAGCTTGGATGACTTGTAATTTCCTGCTATTAAATTCAGATAAGACTGAAGTCATTCTTGTTGGTCCAAAAAACCTTAGAAATTCCTTTCCAAATCAAACTTTCAGTTTGGATGCGGTTACTCTTTCTCTTAATAGCTCTGTGAGGAACCTTGGAGTTATTTTTGATCAGGATTTGTCCTTCAATTCACATATTAAATTTGTTTCTAAGACTGCCTTCTATCATTTGCGTAATATTGCCAAGATTAGGAGCATCTTGTCTCAGAGTGATGCTGACAAACTGATCCACGCTTTTGTTAGCTCGAGATTAGATTATTGTAATTCTTTATTATCAGGCTGTCCTAAAACACCTTTAAAAAGTCTTCAGCTGATCCAAAATGCTGCAGCAAGAGTTTTAACAGGTACTAGAAAGAGAGATCATATCTCTCCGGTTCTGGCCTCCCTTCATTGGCTTCCCATAGAGTTTAGAATTAAGTTTAAAATCCTTCTTCTTACTTACAAATCAGGCTCCTTTTTATTTAAAAGATTTGATACTACCGTATCATCCTAACAGAGCACTACGCTCCCAAAATGCAGGATTACTTGTAATACCTAGAATCTCCAAAAGTACAATGGGAGGCAGAGCCTTCAGTTATCAAGCTCCTCTCCTGTGGAATCAGCTGCCAATCTGGATTCGGGAGTCAGACTCGATCTCTGTTTTTAAGAATAGGGCTAAAACCTACCTTTTTGATATAGCCTACAATTAGGGAGGGATCATGTGTTTCTGAACCCTCCCTTAGTTATGCTGCTAATAGGTTTAGTCAGCCGGGGGACCTCCAGTAATGCACTGGGCCTCACTCCTTTTCTCACTCTCAATGAAATATTTTTTTTGCTGGTCATTAACATTTGTTTGTTCTCTCCCATAGATTGAGTCCCCATCGTGCTGTTTGCTCTCTACATGTCTGTTCTTTTCTTCTTCTCTATCCGCCCACCCCCCAGCCAGTCGCAGCAGATGACTGCCCCTCCCTGAGCCTGGTTCTGCTGGAGGTTTCTTCCTGTTAAAAGGCAGTTTTTCCTCTCCACCGTCGCCAAGTGCTTGCTCACAGGGGATCGCCTGATTGCTGGGGTCTTTCTGCAACTGTGGGGGTCCCCCCTACAGTTGATAGTGCTATGAGATGACTGTTGTTGTGAAATGGCGCTATATAAATAAAGTTGAATTGAATTGAATTGAATTAACTAACTGGTTGTCTAACATCAAACAGTGGTTAAGTGCAAACTTTTTACAGCTTAACTCAGACAAGACAGAGACATTAATTATCGCTTCTGAAAACAAGATTCTACTTATTAGGCACCACATGGGTACCCTAGGTTCCTCTGTCCAGGCGAGTCTTTGGAATCTTGGTGTTAGTTTTGACTCTGCTATGTCTCTTGAGCACCAGATTAATCAATTAATTAGAAAATGTTTCTTCCATCTGAAGAATATTTCTAAGTTGAGAACCCTGGTGTCGAAGGCGGAACTTGAGATGATTATACATGCTTTTATTTCTTCTCGCTTAGACTACTGTAATAGTCTTTTTTCCTGTCTGGGCCAAAAGCATCTTCAACACCTCCAGGGTGTTCAAAATTCAGTTGCTAGACTGTTAAACTCACACTAAGAAAAGGGCTCACATTACACCGGTTTTAGCAGCACTTCACTAGCTCCCAGTTGGTTTTAGGATTCAGTTTAAAATTTTAGTTCTTGTTTTTTGAGCTATTCATGACCAGGTCCCTAAATACATCACTGAAATGCATAAAGTGTATAACCCCTCATGTTCTTTGAGATCCTCGGATCAACTTTTTCTGGCTGTCCCTCAAACCCACTTTAGAATTAGAGGTGATAGAGCCTTTCAGGCAGTGGCACCAAAATTGTGGAATGCTCTACCATTGTCTTTGTGCTCAGAAGACTCTGTTGACACTTTTAAAAAACAGCTGAAGACACTCCTGTTTAAACAGGCTTTTTAGTTTGATTATGGATTATGGTTTTTATGTTTTTAATGTCTTTAAACTTGTATTTATACTTGCATTTATTGTTGTATTTGTGATTGTGAGTTTATTTTATTGTGAAGCACTTTGTGATTCTTTCTGTGAGAAGTGCTATATAAATAAATTTTACTTACTTACCTCTAAAGGAAGAGGAAGATCTCATAGAAATCGCCAACAGTTCGATAGCCAAGGCAAACAAAGATGGAGTTAAAGGGCAACCTTGACATGTGCTACGTCCCAAAGCAAAATATTCAGAACATATAGTGGTGTGAAAAAGTGCCCCCTTCCCGATTTCTCAATTTTTTGTGTGTGTTTGTCACACTTAAATGTTTCAGATCATCAAACAAATTTAAATATTAGACAAAGATAACACAAGTAAACACAAAATGCAGTTTTTAATTGAAGGTGTTTATTATTAAGGGTAAAAAAAAATCCAAACCTACATGGCCCTGTGTGGAAAAAGTGATTGCCCCCCTGTTAAAATATAAATTAACTGTGGTTTATCACATCTTTGGAAAGCTGAATTCAATTTTCTAGCCATTTCTAAAGCTTTGGGACTCCAGTAAACCACAGTGAGAGCCATTATCCACAAATGGCAAAAACATGGAACAGTGGTGAACCTTCCCAGGAGTGGCCGGCTGACCAAAATTACCCCAAGAGTGCAGCGACAACTCATCCAAGAGGTCACAAAAGACCCCACAACAACATCCAAAGAACTGCAGGCCTCACTTGCCTCAGTTAAGGTCAGTGTTCATGACTCCACCATAAGAAAGAGACTGGGCAAAAATGGCCTGCATGGCAGAGTTCCAAGAGGAAAACCACTGCTGAACAAAAAGAACATTAAAGCTCATCTCAGTTTTGCCAGAAAACATCTTGATGATCCCCAAGTAATGTGATGGTCTGGGGCTGTTTTGCTGCTTCAGGACCTGGAAAACCTGCTGTGGTAAATGGAACCATGAATTCTGCTGTCTACCAAAAACTCCTGAAGGAGAATGTCCAGCCATCTGTTTCTGACCTCAAGCTGAAGTGCACTTGGATTATGCAGCAGGACAATGATCCAAAACACACCAGCAAGTCCACCTCTGAATGGCTTAAGAAAAACAAAATGAAGACGTTGAAGTGGTCTAATCAAAGTCCTGACCTGAATTTGATTGAAATGCTGTGGCATGACCTTCAAAAAGGCGGTTCATGCTTGAAAACCCTCCCTTGAAAACCCTTGAAAAATGTGGCTGGATTACAACAATTCTGCAAAGATGAGTGGGCCAAAATTCCTCCACAGTGCTGTAAAAGACTCATTGCCAGTTATCGCAAACACTTGATTGCAGTTGTTGCTGCTAAGGGTCGCCCAACCAGTTATTAGGTTTAGGGGGCAATCACTTTTTCACACAGGGCCATATAGGTTTGGATTTTTTTTTTTCCCGTAAAAATAAACACCTTCATTTAAAAACTGCATTTTGTGTTTACTTGTGTTATCTTTGTCTAATATTTAAATTTGTTTGATGATCTGAAACATTTAAGTATGACAAACGTACAAAAAATGAGAAATTAGGAAGGGGGCCAACACTTTTTTACACCACTGTATGTTATTGGTCTGAACACTAGCTTTCAGGGAAGTATACAACAATCTCACCAAACTAATGAATTTGTCACCAAGTCCAAACTTTCCCAATACTGTAAACAGGTAAGGCCACACCACCCTGTCAAATGCCTTCTCCGCATCCAATAAAATTACCAACTCGGGCAATGCATCAGAATGTGATGAATAAACAATATTTAAAAGTGTACGTATATTAAAAAATAAATGACGTCCTTTAATAAAACTGTTTTGTTCCTCAGAAATAATGCTGGGCAGGACCTTCTCGAATCAAAGAGCAACAGTTTTAACCAAGACCTTAACATCAGTATTCAACAAAGAGAGAGTCCTATAAAAAGCACACGAGGAGGGATCCTTATCAGTCTTTAAAAGAAGAGTTTTCTTTCCATTTTCAGATGAAACAGAGTCCTTCACCACAAAGGTATTGTGGTTTGTTAATCAAGACAATAAACAAACTCTAGCACTGCCTATTTTTTTAAACTGACATGAAATTGCTTAATGATCTTAAAATGACCGGGTAGATGGAAGCAGACCTTCGCAAAAGGGTGGTACTTCCAGGTCACAGATGTATAATTTCTTATCAAACAGCACTTCACTGTGGGAATTAAGGTATCCAAAACAGTACTGCAATTGTCAGGGAGTTGATAGAAAATTACTGTTAGTAATTAACATTACTAGAACACCTTTGAAGCGGAGTGATACATATCCAGTGAAACTGGAGTGCAATTATCACGGATTATAGTAACTTCTGGAGTCTCTATTGTCAAATCAAATTGCTCGGTTGGAACTAACTGTTGTATAATATTATATAACCATTAAAATGAATATTTTGAGACCCAGTTACTGAGTTGATTATTTTTACAAATTAATACCCTTTCTAGGACATTGAGAAACAAAAATAAGGAGGTTAGAAATGTTTACTGTTTTACCTGGACAGTTGAGAAAAAAAAAAACTTGGAAGGAAAGACATACTACCATACAACTTTGTATTCAGACTGACAGGCTTTATGCTCAGTACTGCATTGAAAATTCTGAAGATGAAAATTGAGAGATTAGCATAGAAAATATGACATGTTGAGCAAACAACTTGCCCTTAAAATGTACATGGCTATTGGGTCAGTAGAGTGATGGATTGGTGCATGGAAGAGCTTGGTGAAGAAGGTGGGTGAAGAAGCTTGGTGAAGAATTCTTACCATGAATTCATGGAAAGAAGAAAAGGGTCAGGATAGAAAGTATAATCAGAGGGTGCAATGATGGAAAGCATGGAAAACTGAAAAAATAAAAGCACTGGGTGTGCTGATTCCTCAGTATTTGCGGACAGACAGACAGACACACACACACACACTGAGGCATAAATATACAGTAGTAAAAGAAGAAATTTTTGAGTAGAAAAGGACTTGCATCAATTGGCTACACAGAGAGATCAAGCTGGAAAGGATGTGCAGCAGGTTAGGTTGACTCAGGCCAGAGATGGTAATGTACTCATGACTGAAGAGAGTGTGTTGAAAAGGTGGAAGGAGTACTTGGAGGAGCTGATGAATGAAGAAAATTAGAGAGCGAGATGAGGATGGATGAAGTCTCAAGGATTAGCAAGGAGGAAGTGAGGGCAGCTATGAAGAGGATGAAGAGTGGAAAGGCTATTGGTCCAGATGACACACCTGTGGAGGTATGGAGATGTTTAGGAGAGATGGCAGTGGACTTTTTAACTAGATTGTTTAACACAATCTTGGATGTAAGAGGATGCCCTAGGAATGGAGAAGTGTTTTGGTACAGATTTTTAAGAACAAGGAAGGCTCCTTCTCAGCCACTGCAGATTAGGGGGGAGGATGTGGGAGTGGTTGAGGACTACAAATATCTGGGTGTCAGGATCAGCAGAGGGTTGGACTGGAGATCCAACACTGATGCTGTGCACAAGAAGGGGATGAGCAGACTCTACTTCCTGAGAAAGCTGAGATCCTTCAACGTGTGCAGCAGGATGCTGGAGCTTTTCTATCAGACTGTTGTCGCCAGCGTCATCTTCTTTGCTGCGGTCTGTTGGGGTAGCAGTATCAGGGCCAGAGATACCAACAGACTTGACAAGATTATCAAGAGGGCTGGCTCTGTAATTGGTCTCAGACCGGAGACCACTGAGACAGTTATGGAGAGGAGAACACTAAATAAACTGTGATTCATCATGGGCAATCCTGATCACCCCCTCCACCACACACTAGATAGACAGCGAAGCACTTTCTCCAGTAGACTACTACAGCTTCATTGTTGAACAGCCAGGTACAGGAAATCTTTCCTGCCACATGCAATTTCACTGTACAATAACTCACTATGATGTTGTATTCTGGTCATAGCTATGGTGCCACACTGCATCTTACAGACTAACTGGTACACCACCTTTTCACTCTGCTCCTGATAGTCCTTCTTTGTGCAATGGGATGATTCATGTGTTTATACAGGTCATCATATATTAAGCTATGATGTATATAGGTTTTACAGTCGTGTTAGTTTTTACTTTCCATGGGTAATCCCTTTGTCTGTCATGTGTGTGTTTCTGTTGTTTGGTTGTCAACTGTCATGCTGCTGTTACACTGTAATTTCCCAGTTTGGGATCAATAAAGTACATCTATCTATCTATGGTGCTCAGAGCTGTAGTGACTAGAGGCATAAAGTTGGTCAGCCAGAATCTGAAAATATGGGAAAGAGTTGTTGAAGCCAGGCTAAGAAGAGAAGTCACAATCAGTGAACAGCAGTATGGTTTCATACCAAGAAAGAGTACTACAGATCAGTGGTGTGCGGTGAGGTCTGTGGGTGATGAGGCACCCACAAACAAAAAGTCAGATTTACAAATATATGAACACTATAGCATAAGCTTGAATTTAATTTCAGTTGAAAGTTTGTATGGTTTATGATCTGCTAATTGTACATTATAAAATCCAATTAAAAATAATTTATTCACAAAAGAACAAAGGCATTTTACTGAATTGCCTCTTGATTAGGGCTGTCATGGTAGAAGAATTTCCTCTGCGTTGACGGTGGATAGCTCAAGACCGTGATATGCGGTATTATTGTAAATGTTTTTAGGACCCTGTGGTCTCGTAATTTTAACAGGGTTCATAACTTATGTGGCAAACAATGGAAGCTGTGAGTAACTTGTTGCAGCGCCGCTCTCAACTTTATGTGCGTGTGTGATAATTGTGTGGGGCATGAACTGCTGATTCTGTTTAAAAAAAGGGATCATTTTCCTAAAGCAGTGACGGTAACTCCAATATTTCAATTACAGGATGTGTGGACTGGAGACTGCAGTGACATTCAGCATATTTAAACAGGACAGCCTCCATACAGGACCCTGCGTGGCTCTTGTCTCCGTGAATTTTGGATTTTTGCCGCTGTCCAAAAAATCACGTTCAAACAAGCAATGCACTATGCAGTAGTTGTTTCGCTCTCGGAGCTCATTTGTCAGGATCATAAACACTCCATTCAGAAGGAAATAATACGCTTTGTGCCCTTTCAGTACTCACTGTCATGGCTGTATTTAGCAATTCATCCAAACGCTTCTGCTGCTAACTGCCTGCTGGAAGTCGTCTGGAGAGAGAGTGCCACACAGTGTGAAAGCTGTGGAAGCTTCCACAGCACCGGGTGCTGCCGCCATCAGCCGGTGTCAGTACCGGGTGCAAACATGCTGTTGGCAATAAAAATACACTTGTGGCACATATGTTGGGTACATATTTTCCACAAATGTATTGCTGTATGTTTATTGTGTGCTTCACGTCTCGAGGGACAAAAGGACTGAGTCTGCAGGAGATATCGAGAAGGTGTGAGATTTGGCCTTTGTCTCAGAGAGGTGCCCTGGAGGGATTTCCGGACCATCGAAGGCTAAGAGACAATGGTGGAAGATCAAAAGGGTTACAGCGTGTCTGGGATTAAGTACCATGTGACTGTATGTTTTCTTAGACACCATGTAACTTGAGTTTCGATGTTCCGGAGGATAAAAGAGCGATGTGATATTGATCTGTCTCTTTTCTTGCTTGGAGATTGTGAGAGTATGTGTTCTGTTAATAAAGCTGAACCTGAGAAATAAACTCAGCCTCATCCTTGAGCACATCCTCTACACACTTAACATTTAACAATTTATTTAATAAGCAATAGGGGCATATAAGTGAACAACGAGATACAGCCACACACACAGAAAAAGTGAACACCGCAGTTGTTGCAGTTGCTCGTTATCCTCTGTAATAGGCTTGTCCATAGCGCGGTACTACATAATTGCAGTTATTACGACAGCCCTACTCTTGATAGAATGTACAGTGAATTTAAGTTCAGTTCTGCAATGCATATCTAGAGCTTTTATTGTGAAGGGAAGAAGCAGAAATAGTAGTACACTCCAGGTGCTTGTCATAATCGCCCTTCAGAGCAGGGAAAAAGGCTCCACATGCAGGCTGTGAGTTTGCAAATTTATTGGGGAAAGTAACACTGAGTTACAAAAACTCATGGAGAGAAAGAAACACAGGTAAGCGAGAATAGCTAAGGCTAAGGCGAGGGGGATCGCTGACTAAAACCTGGAGACTAAGCTGAACAACAGGCAAGCAAAATAGCCATTTATCTTTTGTTCTTATAAAAGACAAAAATCAGAATCAGAATCAGATTTATTGCCATTGTTCATGTAGTACACAAACTAGGAATTTGTCTCGGTGCCATGCTGCAACATTAAAAACATGATGAGATAAAGAGATAAACTAAAAAACTTAAGGACTAAAAACGTGCAATAAGTGTAGAAAAATAAGTAATAATAATAATAATAGTAATAATGAGTAATACTAGTCAAGGCAGTTTTAAATAAATTAGCAAGTAGCAGATAATATGGGGTACCACAGTGCAGTTGATAATGCAACAGAAAAACAGTGATGAATGTCATGAGTCTGGTTGAGCTGCTGTACATAGTGCACGAGAGTCAATAAGTCACTTAATGTTCAGCAGTCTGATGGCAGAGGGGAAAAAGCTATTCATGTGCCGGGAGGTTTTAGTCTGAATGGACCGAAGTCTTCTACCTGAGGGGAGGGGGGCAAACAGTACGTGACCAGGGTGTGAAGGATAGGCTATGATCCGGCCAGCACGCCTCTGGGTCCTGGAGATGTACAGGTCCTGGAGAGATGGGAGCTTGCAGCCGATCACCTTCTCAGCAGTGCGCACGACGCGCTGCAGCCTTAGTCTGTCCCTGGCAGTGGCTCCTGCATACCACACAGTTATGGAGGAGGTGAGGATGGACTCGATGATGGCCGTGTAGAACTGCACTAACATCTTGGTGGGTAGCTTGAGCTTCCTCAGCTGCCTCAGAAAGAACATCCTCTGCTGGGCCTTTTTGATGAGGGAGCTGATGGTTGGCTCCCATTTGAGGTCCCGGGTGATGGTGGTGCCCAAGAAGCGGAAGGAATCTGCAATGGTGATGGGAGAGCCTGTGATGGTGAGGGGGGGCAGGCGGGTTGTGACTTTCCTGAAGTCCACAATCATCTCCGCTGTCTTCAGAGCGTTCAGCTGCAGGTTGTTGTGGCTGCACCAGGACACCAGCTGGGCCACCTCTTTCCTGTAGACGGACTCGTCGCCGTTGGAGATGAGCCCGATGAGGGTGGTGTCGTCCGCAAACTTAATCAGCTTAACAGACTGGTGGGAGGAGGTGCAGGAGTTGGTATAAAGGGAGAAGAGTAGGGGGGAAAGTACACAGCCCTGGGGTGATCCGATGCTGATGCTAAGAGTCCGAGACAGACTTCCCCAGCCGCACATGCTGCCTCTGGTCCGTCAGGAAGTCGGTGATCCACCTGCAGAGGGAGTCAGGCACATCGAGCAGGGACAGCTTGTCCTGGAGCAGAGCGGGGCGGATGGTGTTGAATGCAGAGCTGAAGTCCACAAACAGAATCCTGGAGTAGGTTCCCGGGGAGTCCAGGTGCTGCAGGATGGAGTGGAGGGCCAGGTTGACTGCGTCGTCCACAGACCTGTTGGCACGGTAGGCAAACTGCAGCGGGTCCAGGAGGGGAGTGGTGATGGACTTGAGGTGAGACAGGACCAGGCGCTCAAAGGACTTCATGACTACAGAGGTGAGCACTACAGGTCTGTAGTCGTTAAGTCCAGTAGTCCGTGGCTTCTTGGGGACAGGGATGATGGTGGAGGATTTGAGGCAGGTCGGCACGTGACATTGCTTAAGGGAGGTGTTAAAAATGTCTGTGAAGACAGGAGCCAGCTCTTTCGCACAGTGTCTCAGGGTGGAGGGAGACACACCGTCCGGCCCGGGGGCCTTGTGTGGGTTCAGTCTGGAGAACTGTCTGTGCACGTCCTGCTCACTGATGACAAGGGCAGGGGGGGAGGAGGAGGAGGAGGGGGGGACCGCTTTTGATGAATTAGGGGCCGAGGAGGCAGTGGAGCTGGGTGGAGTGGGGGAGTTGGACACAGCTGACGAGGTGTCAGAACGGGTGTAATGTTGGGACAGTTTTTGACAAAGGGCTTTGTCATCCTGACCTTTAGAAGCCTGAGGCCGATAGTTGGTGATTTGCCTCAGTCCTCTCCACACAGAAGCTGAGTCATTAGCAGTGAACTGCTGCTGGAGTCTCTCAGAATACACAGATTTAGCTCTCCTCAGCTCTCTGTTAAACCGATATTTGACCTCTCTGTAGCGGTCCCTGTCTGCACTTTTCAACGCTGCTTCCTTCTCCTTCCTGATCTGTCTGAGCTTGGCAGTGAACCAGGGCTTATCATTAGAGTACCTCACCCTGGTGCGCGATGGGAGAATGCTCTCCTCACAGAAGTTGATATATGAGTTCACAGTGTCCGTGTACTCATTAAGATCATGTGTGGCTCCTTTAAACATGTCCCAGTCAGTTATTTCCATGCATGTGTTCAGATTCTCTCCAGCTTCACTGGTCAATTTCTTCGTGGTGGTCACAACAGGTTTAGTGAGTTTCAGTCTCTGTCTGTATGTGGGGATGAGGTGGACCATCACGTGATCAGATAGTCCGAGCGCAGCGCGGGGAACAGCGCGATATGCGTCCTTCACTGTAGTGTAACAGTGATCCAGCATGTTAAATCCTCTGGTTGGACATTTAATAAACTGTTTGTATCGGGGGAGCTCGTGACTCAGATTGCTCTGGTTAAAGTCGCCTACCACAATAACCAGGGAGTCTGGAAAAGTCTGCTCCGTGTGTTGGATGTGATCCGCGAGCACGCGCTGAGCTTCGCGCGTGTCCACGTCGGGAGGGACATACACAGCGACGAGGATGAATGAGGCGAACTCCCGTGGGGAATAAAATGGCTTGCAGTTAATAAAAAGAAATTCCAGGGCGGGAGAACAGTGTTTGGAAATTACCGTTACATCAGAGCACCAGCTGCTGTTAATGTAAAAGCAGACTCCTCCTCCAATAGACTTACCGGAGAGCTCTGTGACGCGATCAGCACGAAACAGCTGAAATCCCTCGAGGCTGATCGCGCTGTCCGGTATGTTCCCTTTAAGCCAGGTCTCAGAGAAACAGATAACAGACGAGGAAGTGAGGTCCTTAAATCGCATCAGCAGTCTTAATTCTTCTACCTTGTTCAAGAGAGAATTGGCATTGGATAGAAATATGCCAGGCAAGGGTGTTCGCGTGCCTCTCCTTCGCAGCCGAGCGAGAATCCCCCCTCGCTTTCCTCTTTTACGCCGTCTTACTCTTTGAGCCAAACAATGAATCAGATCGGCGGCAGGAGCTAAAAATACTGGGAGAAGGTCCGTGGGAGTAAGAGTCCTGATATTTAATAACTCTTCACGGGTGTATGAGCTGGCAGACGCACAATCGATGAACAGAAAGAAACAAATTAAAAAAATTAAAGGGCAGCGAAACACCATGGCGACCACTGTGGGCGCCATCTTGGAAAAAGAGCAGAAAATAAAAAATAGAAAAAAAAAAAGAAAAGAAAATAGAAAGGCAATGTCTTTACCTTCTTAACATGTTTTGACTGTACATTGCAGCCTTCGTCAGAGTCCATAACTTCCACATAATAGGTCAAATAGGTTCATTTTCAGAAGGCTGCAGTGTACAGTCGAAACATGTTAAGAAGGTAAAGACATCTCCTTTCTGTTTTATTTTTGTCTTTTATAAGAACAAAAGATAAATAATTAAAAGAAGACAAAATGAACCTATTTGACCAAGAAAAATAGCCAAGCTAAGGCGAGGGCATCACCGCTAAACCTGGAGAAAAATAAGAATACATGTAGCACAGAAACAAAGGACTTACATCTATGTGTAGAGCACTGAAGGTTGGTAGCTGGTAGATGAAAGTAGGGTGCTGCGCCAGACAAAGGAATGCAGCCTCTTAAATAGGCATGGAATAATCACCATAAGTGATAACAGGTGTGGGTTCACATGAGCGGGAAAAAGGGAACAATAACTGGTTATAGGAATCAGCTGACAGAGATGAGAGAGGAGCGGCAGAGCTTGACAGCTGACAGGGTACCACCCACATGGAGAGCCAGTCCGGAAGCGCCACCTGACAGCTGTCAACCCCAAGAAAGACATCACAGTAAAAGGATAAACATGATCAATTGCAGACTAGATAATATTTACAAATGAAATTAAACATAGGCGATACAAACTGAAACATAAACAGAAAAATAGAAAGCAGTATAACAACTCAAAAAGGCACAAGAATACAACAGATACTGTATATACAGACGTGGACAAAATTGTTGGTACCCCTCTGTTAATGAAAGAAAAAACCCACAATGGTCACAGAAATAACTTGAATCTGACAAAAGTGGTAATAAATAAAAATTCTATGAAAATTAACCAATGAAAATCAGACAATGTTTTTGAATTGTGGTTCAACAGAATTACTTTAAAAAACAAACTCATGAAACAGGCCTGGACAAAAATTATGGTACCCCTAGAAAACATTGAAAATAACGTGACCATAGGGACATGTTCAACCAAGATGTGTCCTCTAATTAACATCACAGGTGTCTACAAACTTGTAATGAGTCAGTTGGCCTATTTAAAGGGTGACAAGTAGTCACTGTGCTGTTTGTTGACATGGTGTGTACCACAATGAACATGGACCAGAGGAGGCAAAGGAGAGAGTTATCTCAGGAGATTAGAAAGAAAATTATAGACATGCATGTTAAAGGGAAAGGCTATAAGACCATTTCCAAGCAGCTTGATGTTCCTGTGACTACAGTTGCACATATTATTCAGAAATTTAAGATCCATGGGTCTGTAGCCAACCTCCCTGGACGTGGCCGCAGGAGGAGACGGATAATACGAATGGTAACAAAAGAGTCCAGAACAACCTCTAAACACATTCATGGTGAACTCCAAGGTCAAGGTACATCAGTGTCAGATTGCACCATCCGTCGTTGTTTGAGCCAAAGTGGACTTCATGGGAGACGACCAAGGAGGACACCACTGTTGAAAACAAATCATAAAAATGCCAGACTGAAATTTGCCAAACTGCATGTTGACAAGCCACAAAGCTTCTGGGAAAATGTCCTATGGACAGACGAGACAAAACTGGAACTTTTTGGCAAGGCACATTAGCTCTATGTTCACAGACGCAAAAATGAAGCATACCAAGAAAAGAACACTGTCCCTACTGTGAAACATGGAGGAGGTTCTGTTATGTTCTGGGGCTGCTTTGCTGCATCTGGCACAGGGTGTCTTGAATCTGTGCAGGGTACAATGAAATCTCAAGACTATCAAGGTATTCTAGAGAGAAATGTGCTGCCCAGTGTCAGACAGCTTGGTCTCAGTCGCAGGTCATGGGTCTTGCAACAGGATAATGGCCGAAAACACACAGCTAAAAACACCCAAAAATGGCTAAGAGCGAAACATTGGACTATTCTAAAGTGGCCTTCTATGAGCCCTGATCTAAATCCTATTGAACATCTGTGGAAGGAGCTGAAACATGCCGTCTGGAGAAGGCACCCTTCAAACCTGAGACAACTGGAGCAGTTTGCTCATGAGGAGTGGGCCAGAATACCTGCTGAGAGGTGCAGAAGTCTCATTGACAGTTACAGAAATCGTTTGATTGCAGTGATTGCCTCAAAAGGCTGTGCAACAAAATATTAAGTTAAGGGTGCCATCATTTTTGTCCAGGTCTGTTTCATGAGTTTGTTTTTTTAAAATAATTCTGTTGAACCACAATTCAAAAGCATTGTCTGATTTTCACTGGTTGATTTTCATAGAATTTTTATTTATTACCACTTTTGTCAGATTCAAGTTATTTCTGTGACCATTGTGGGTTTTTCTTTCATTAACAGAGGGGTACCAACAATTTTGTCCACATCTGTATAAATACAGAGAAAAGCCATGGAGACTGAGTCTGCCAGAACATCCAGAACTCAGCTTGTGACAGTGCTTTTGTTTTGCAGAAAGGCAGTTAAAGTTCTGCTGATTAACTCCATGCCTCCATGTTTTCATTTCATTCAATTCTCCTGAATATAAACAAAGTGCAAAGACCCTTGGTTACACAAATAAAATGTATTAAGTTATTTTACAGACAAATTGGGGGGTGCGGGGGGCAAAACTGATTTCAGGCTAAGGAATAACTGAAATTATAACAGCTCAGAGAGCCCATTTGCTGTGCACCCTGTATCTCCACAATTCAATACAAATTCATTTATATAAAACAAATATGCATGGTCTTACCTTTACTTGCTAATGAAATCCATCCGCCTATTCCTCAGACAAAAATCTCAGTGACTTGGTTGTAAAAGTCCTCCTTGTCTTCTTTGAGTTTTAAAAGTCTCTCTGTCTCAGTTTTGATTGAAAGGGCAATTTTGAGAATTTTTTAAGTTTAGCTCTAAATTTTTCCATTTTCAGTCTGTATAAAATAGAAGCACAAACGGAGTATGCGGTACACTTGACTTTCTGATTTTATCTTTACCTAATTTGGCATTTAGCCTCAGGGTAGAAGAAGAGCAACCGGGACAAACTCCTGTGCCTACAGTGCTCACCCCCCCCCCCCCCCCAATTTGAGCAACAATACAGCGCAGCCTCTGACCAGGTTCAGGTTACTTTATTTGTACCCGTAGGTAGATTTGTTGACCATGACTTTTAACTCAAGTTTTATGTCAAATCAAGAAGACTAAATATGTCATACACACACATTAAATACAGTATCTCAAAAAAGTGAGTACACTCCTCACATTTTTGTAAATATTTTATTGAATCTTTTCATGGGACAACGCTGAAGATATGACACTTTGATACAATGTAAAGTAGTCAGTGTACAGCCTGTATAACAGTGTAAATTTGCTGTCCCCTCAAAATAACAACACACAGCCGTTAATGTCTAAACTGCTCGCAACAAAAGTGACTACACCCCTAAGTGAAAATGTCCATTTAGCCATTTTCCCTCCCTAGTGTCACGTGACTCGTTAGTGTCGCAAGGTCTCAGGGGTGAATGGGGAGCAGATGTGTTAAATTTGGTGTTATCACTCTCACACTCTCTTACTGGTCACTGGAAGTTCAACGTGGCACCTCATGGCAAAGACCTCTCTGAGGATCTGAAAAAAAAAAGAATTGTTGCTCTACATAAAGATGGCCTAGGCTATAAGAAGGTTGCCAACACCCTGAAACTGAGTTGTAGCACGGTGGCCAAAACCATATAGTGGTTTAACAGGTCAACTCAGAACAGGCCTCGCCATGGTTGACCAAAAACGTTGAGTGGATGTGCTCAGCGTCAAATCCAGAGGTTG
Source organism: Pholidichthys leucotaenia (assembly GCA_020510985.1). NCBI lineage: Eukaryota > Metazoa > Chordata > Actinopteri > Cichliformes > Pholidichthyidae > Pholidichthys > Pholidichthys leucotaenia. Next base: position 87,225,244 of record CM035848.1, on the reverse strand, counting down.
TCTTTTGAAAATAGATGTATGAGTGCTGCCAGCATTGCTGCAGAGATTGAAGGGGTGGGGGTGGGGGTCAGCCTGTCAGTGCTCAGACCATACGCCGCACACTGCATCAAATTGGTCTGCATGGCTGTTGTCCCAGGAGGAAGCCCCTTTGAAAGATGATGCACAAGAAAGCCCACAAACAGTTTGCTGAAGAAGACAAACAGATTAAGGACATGGATTACTGGAACCATGTCCTGTGGTCTGATGAGACCAAGATAAACTTAATTGGTTCAGATGGTGTCAAGCGTGTGTGGTGGCAACCAGGTGAGGCGTATAAAGACAAGTGTGTCTTGCCTACAGTCAAGCATGATGGTGAGAGTGTCATGGTTTGGGGCTGCATGATTGCTGCCGGCACTGAAAAGCTACAGTTCATTGAGGGAACCATGAATGCCAACATGTACTGTGACATACTGAAGCAGAGCATGATCCCCTCCCTTTGGAAACTGGGCTGCAGGGCAATATTCCAACATGATAACAATCCCAAACACACCTCCAAGACGACCACTGCCTTGCTCAAGAAACTGAGGGTAAAAGTGATGGACTGGCCAAGCATGTCTCCAGACCTAAATACTATTGAGCATCTGGGGGGCATCTTCAAACAGAAGGTGGAAGAGCGCAAGGTCTCTTAACATCCACCAGCTAGGTGATGTTGTCACGGAGTAGTGGAAGAGGATTCCAGTGGCAACCTGTGAGGCTCTAGTGAACTCCATACCCAAGAGAGTTAAGGCAGTGCTGGAAAATAATGGTGACCACACAAAATATTGACATTTTGGACACAATTTGAACATTTTCACTTAGGGGTGTACTCATTTTGCCAGCCGTTTAGACATTAATGGCTGTGTATTGAGTTATTTTGAGGGGACAGCAAATTTACACTGTTATACAAGCTGTACACTGACTACTTTACATTGTATCAAAGTGTCATATCTTCAGTGTTGTTCCATTAAAAGATATTGTCACAAACCCCCGTGCACCATTGTGCGGCGCACGGGGGAGGGAATGAAAAACCCAATTGTGGAAGTAGAAAGTGCCATTTTATTTTATTTTAAGGGCTGCACGGTGGCGCAGTGGTTTAGCACTGTGGCAGCACAGTTTACCCTCGGCCGGGGGATCACGGGGATCATGAGATCGTGGGTTCGATCCCAGCCCCCGACCAACAGTGAGCTGTGTGGAGTTTGCATGTTCTCCCCGTGTTGCGTGGGTTTACTCCGGGATTTCTCCGGTTTCCTCCCGCATACCAAAAAAACATGTAGGTTTAGGGCGCTCGCGCACGCAGCGACCGGCAGTCGGTGGCTTGTCACCAGACTGCAAACCAAATCTACCTACGGGTACAAATAAGTAACAAAAAAAAAAAAAAAAGTAACAAGTCCAGTTGACCACAAAATACAGGGATGTGCAAATGATGAAAATAAGGCCACCAGACATACAGGGCGTCTGCCGGATGCTCTACAGCCTGGCCAGTAAGGAGCCTAGTGCTGCAAGACTGCTATAAGCACAAAGGGAAAGGTGATCATGAGACTTATGGGGCAGGAGCGATCCCGGGACGATCCGTGCAGTCTGGAGGATGGAGAGAGAAGCTGGGCCAGCCGTAACACCAAAGGGTTAACCAATCTAAAAGTGCTGGGCTGAATACAAAGAAGGTAATGATAACTCATACGTGGAGAGCTAGCTGCTGCATATGGAGGTGAATGCTCCGACGATCTCTTTCCACAATAGCAGCAAACAAATACTCCTGAAGCTAACGAGGAAAGAGATTGTCGGTGCGAGAAAGCGTGGGCTGAACTTGATTGGAACCTGGTGTGTGAGAGAGCGTGTATGAGCGTGTGAATGGGAATGAATGGAGCGTGTGCATGTGTGTGTGTGTGTGTGGATTGTGTATGTGTGTGAACACCCGTGACAGTACAGCTGATAGCACTTGACAGGAGGAGGGGGCATGCCCAAGCTGTCAGGGAGCAGAGGCCCAATAGCTCCCTGAAGCACCAGATGGAAAATAGGGCAAAACATAACAATAAGTAGAACTGGGTTTGGGAGCCAAACCCAGATTCATGACAGATATAATAAAATATTTACAAAAATGTGAGTGGTGCACTCGGGTGTACTCACTTTTGTGAGAAAAACAATGTCTGCCTCTGTAGTATTCTCTGGGCCCCTCCCCAATCTGACCAGTGATGATATGTTTAGCCGCTTGTCATCCTTCAACCGCTGTCTGTCTGTGTGGTGTCCTGCAAACAATGTGGGCTACACAGACAATTGGAGCTCATTTTGGGGAAAACCTGGTCTGATTAGACAACACAGTGTCCATCCCACTTTGGATGGTGCGTCTTTATTTATCTGGCATCATTTTTATCCAAATTTCCAAAACCTTGACAACTCAGAGTTTGGACCAGGAAGCAGAGTCGCAGTCTTACATACCTCTCTGCAGCTCCTCTTCATCCACCACCCCTCAACTTAGCCCCTGTCTTCCCTATCAGAGAATCATTGTCTGCTCCCTCCAAAGTAAATAAAAATATAATGTATAAGCATCCCAAAGTGATTAAACAAAAAGTTGGTAAAATTCAAATTAAACATGAAGCCTCTAAACTGAATGATTTGGCCTCTGTTCCTCCTCATAATTTAAAAATAAAATGCGGTTTGTTAAATATTAGGTCTCTAACTCCGAAGTCTCTGCTAGTCCATGATCTGTTAATTGATCATCAGATTGATTTAATATCCATTACAAAGACTTGGTTAGGGCAAGATGATTATGTTGGTTTAAATGAATCAATTCCCTCTGGTTATTTAAACTATCAAAATCCCAGAAGTTCTGGTCATGGAGGAAGAGTAGCAACAATTTACCATTCCAAGTTAATGTAAAGCAAAAAACACGTTATTATTCCTTTGAGGGCCTGGTCCTCAGTATTGGGCATTTTAACAATTTTAGGCTAAACCCAATTTTATTTGCCATAGTTTATCGTCCTCCATCAACCTACTCAGAGTTTTTATCCAAATTTGCAGAATTCTTAGCTGATTTAGTGCTGAAATCAGATAATAATAATATATGGTAATATAACGATAATAATTATAGTAGGGGACTTTAATATACATGTAGATGTAGATAGTGATTGCCTTAATATGGCATTTAATTCAATATTAGACTCGATGGGGTTTTCTCAGAAAGTAGGAAATTCTACCCATTATCTCCACCATACGTTGGACCTTGTTCTGACATATGGCATAGAAATAGAAAATCTGGTAGTGTCTCCTCATAACCCTGTACTGTCAGACCATTGTCTGTTAACGGCTTGCTCTTTCTGTAATTGATAGCATGGTAGATAGTGTTACAGCTTCTCTGCATCAGACTCTAGACTTGGTGGCCCCTTTAAAAAAGAAAAAGTCTAATCAGAGATTTCTAATTCCTTGGTTCAACACTGAAACTCAGCTTAAAACAGAAGACTCGTCACTTAGAAAGAAAATCGCACTCCACTAATTTAGATGAAATCTATTTAGCTTGGAGAAATCCATCCATCCATCTATCTTCTTCCTTAATCCTTTTTGGGTCGCGGGGGGGCTGGAGCCTATCCCAGCATCTTTGGGCGAGAGGCAGGGTACACCCTGGAGAGATCGCAAGTCCATCACAGGGCCAACAGAGAGAGACAGACAACCATTCATTCTCACATCCATACCTAAGGACAATTTAGAATCCCCAGTTCTTTTAATTTATAAAAAATCTCTTAGAAAACCTAGAACGAGTTATTATTCTGCATTAATAGAAGATAACAGGAATAATCCCAGGTTTCTTTTCAGCACTGTAGCGAGGCTGACAAAGAGTCAGGACTGTGTCAATCCTGGCATTCCCTTAGAGCTTACTAGTCAGGACTTTATGAACTTTTTCAATAATAAAATTTCATCTATCAGAGATAAAATCAATCAGATTCTCCCCACCGTTAACTTAAATACAGTAACTACTACAACTCCTTCAACTGATATCTGTCTTGATGAGTTTACTCCAATTGACCTTTTAGAGTTAGACAAAATAATTTCCTCATCCAAGTCTTCAACTTGTCTTTTAGACCCTATTCCTACCAGGTTATTTAAAGAAGTCTTCCCACTTATTGGTAGCTTTATTCTTCAAATAATCAATTCTTCATTAACTTTAGGCCATGCTTTTAAAACGGCTGTAATTAAACCCTTACTCAAAAAGCCAGCGCTGGATTCAGGAGTTTTAGCTAACTATAGACCAATCTTTAATCTCCCTTTCATTTCAAACATCTTAGAAAGAGTTGTTGCTACACAATTATTTGACCACCTGCAGGGAAATGGTTTACTTGAAGAGTTTCAATCTGGGTTTAGAATCCATCATAGTACTGAAACAGCCTTAGTGAAGGTCACTAATGACCTCCTTATCACATCTGATAATGGACTTGTTTCTGTACATGTCCTTTTAGACCTTAGTGCAGCTTTTGATACTATTGATCATAATATTCTACTTGATAGATTAGAACACTATGTTGGACTTATTGGAACTTTGTTGCAGTGGTTTAGATCTTATTTATCTGATAGGTTCCAGTTTGTTCATGTAAATAATGAGTTTTCTTTCAACTCAAAGCTCAGTCATGGAGTTCCACAGGGATCTGTGCTAGGCCCTACTCTTTTTAGTTTATATATGCTTCTGTTAGGCAACATTATTAGAAAGCACTGTATACATTTTCATTGTTATGCAGATGACACACAGTTATACCTGTCAATGAAACCAAATGATAGTAATCAATTGGCCAAGTTAGAAGCCTGTATTAAGGAAATCAAAGCTTGGATAAGATAAGATAAGATAAGATAAGCCTTTATTAGTCCCACAACGGGGAAATTCCAGGATTGCAACAGCACAGGGATAGCAACACTCAGAGCAACAATCAGAAGGCAAGAAAAAAAACAAGCAAGCAAGAGCAGCTAATAAACATATGTACGTATTACTATAAAATATATATATATACACACACACACAGACACACAGTGCAGAGCATTGTAGCTGGATGGAATAAATATATGAATATATGAACACACAGTGCAGAGCATTGTAGCTAGATGGAATAAATATGTAAATATATAAACACCCACAGTACGGAGCATTGCAGCTAGGTGGAATAAATATGCAAGTATATAAACACACACAGTGCGGAGCAATGTAGCTAGATGGAATAATATGTAGATATATAAATATATAAACACACCCAGTGCTGAGCATTGTAGCTAGATGGAATAAATATGCAAATATATAAACACACACAGTGCAGAGCATTGTTGCTAGATGGAATGAAACAGCATAACCGTCTACTTAGTTATCCTACATGGTATGATTATGTGCCCATACATATTCTCACCCTCCATAGCGACCGGTATGTTCCTAGTTGTATGCCGGAGGGGACCATTGTGTAAGTCTATTGCATCTTTTGCATTCAAAAAACTATTAGTTTGTTACGTCTTTTTGCTATCTCTGCGAGCAGCCCTGCTTAGGTTGTACAGTCTGACAGCCGTTGGTAGGAAGGACCTACGAAACCTCTCGGTTGTGCACCTGGGATGATGTAGTCTGCTGCTAAATGAGCTCCTCAGTGCATTCAGTATGTCCTGCATAGGGTGGAACTCGGACTCCAGCAGAGATGACAGTTTAGCCACCGTCCTTCTCTCTCCTATCTCCTCCATCGGATCAAGGCGCTGCCCCAGGACAGAGCTAGCTTTCTTAATCAGTTTGTTCAGTCTCTTCCTATCGGCTGCAGTAATGCCACTGCCCCAGCAGACCACTCCAAAAGTGATGGCTGATGCCACCACCGTGTCATAGAATGACTTCAGCAGCGCCCCTTGTACACCAAAAGACCTGAGTCTCCTCAGCAGGAACAGCCTGCGCTGTCCCTTCTTGTAGAGTGCATCAGTATTGTGTGACCAGTCTAGTTTATTGTTCAGATGAATACCCAGGTACTTATAGGATGTCACCATCTCGATGTCTGTTCCCTGTATATTTACTGGTACTGTGAGGGGCTGCCCATGCCTGCGGCAGTCCACCACCAGCTCCTTAGTTTTCCTCGCGTTGATCTGGAGGCAGTTCCGATGGCACCAGTCCACGAAGTCCTGGATAAGCCCTCTGTACTCAGCTTCATCTCCATTGGAGATGAGGCCAACGATCGCAGAGTCATCAGAGAACTTCTGTAGATGGCAGTGTGTTGTGTTGTGTGAGAAGTCCGCAGTATAAAGAGTGAACAGGAAGGGAGCCAGCACCGTTCCCTGGGGGGCCCCCGTGCTACTGATGATCGTGTCGGACACACAGTCCCGGGTTCTCACAAACTGAGGCCGGTTCGTGAGGTAGTCCAGGATCCATGATGACAGGTGCTGGTCCACCCCTGCGCGCAGCAGCTTGTCCTTCAGGATCATCGGTTGGATGGTGTTGAAAGCACTGGAGAAGTCAAAGAACATGATCCTCACCATATTCCCGGGCTTCTCCAGGTGGGACAGAGAACGGTGAAGGAGGAAGATCACCGCATCCTCCACCCCAATGCCATGCTGGTAGGCGAACTGGAGTGGATCCATCGCTGGTTCCACCAGGGGGCGGAGGTGAGCAAGGAGCAGTCTCTCCAGGGTCTTCATCAAGTGGGACGTCAAGGCCACCGGTCTGTAGCTGTTCAGGTCTTTGGGGTGGGAAGTTTTTGGTACAGGTACCACACAAGATGTTTTCCACAGCTGTGGTACCCTCCCCAGTTTCAGGCTCATGTTGAAGATATACGTCACAATTCCACACAGCTGGTCTGCACAGGACTTGAGGAGCTTTGCGCTGATGCCGTCCGGTCCCGGCGCCTTCCTCGCCTTGATCTTCCTCAGCTCCGTCCTCACCTGGGTCCTGGTCAGGGTCAGGATGGGGGGCTGTGTGTTGGGAGTGGGGGGGTGTTGGTGGAGTGGGGAGTGGGCAGCAGGACTTGATTTCTTTAGAGGCAGCAGTGGTTGTTGTGCAGTCAGGGGGGAGGGCGGTTGGTCAAATCTATTGAAAAACAGATTCAGGTTGTTCGCCCACTGACTTGTAATTCCCTGCTATTAAATTCAGATAAGACTGAAGTCATTCTTGTTGGTCCAGAAAACCTTAGAAATACCTTTCCAAATCAAACTTTTAGTTTGGATAAGGTTACGCTTTCTCTTAATAGCTCTGTGAGGAACCTTGGAGTTATTTTTGATCAAGATCTGTCTTTCAATTCACATATTAAATTCATTTCTAAGACTGCCTTCTATCATTTGCGTAATGTTGCCAAGATTAGGAGCATCTTGTCACAGGGTGATGCTGAGAAACTGATCCACGCTTTTGTTAGCTCTAGATTAGATTATTGTAACTCTTTATTATCAGGTTGTCCTAAAACATCTTTAAAAACTCTTCAGTTGACCCAAAATGCTGCAGCAAGAGTTTTAACAGGTACTAGAAAAAGACATCATATCTCTCTGTGTTCTGGCTTCCCTTCACTGGCTTCCCATAGAGTTTAGAATTAAGTTTAAAATCCTTCCTCTTACTGACAAAGCTCTAAACAATCAGGCCCCTTTTTATTTAAAAGATCTGATACTACCATATTATCCTAACAGAGCACTACGCTCCCAAAATGCAGGATTACTTGTAACCAAAAGTACAATGGGAGGCAGAGCCTTCAGTTATCAAGCTCCTCTCCTGTGGAACCAGCTGCCAATCTGGATTCGGGAGTCAGACTCGATCTCTGTTTTTAAGAATAGGGTTAAAAACTTCCTTTTTGATATAGCCTACAATTAGGGAGGGATCATGTGTCTCTGAACCCTCCCTTAGTTATGCTGCTAATAGGTTTAGACAGCCAGGGGACCACCAATAATGCACTGGGCATCACTCCTTTCTTCAATCTCAATGAAATATTTTTTTTTGCTGGTCATTAACATCTGTTTGTTCTCTCCCATAGATTGAGTCCCCATCATGCTGTTTGCTCTCTACATGTCTGTTTCTTTTCATCTTCTCTATTCCCTCACCCCCCAGCCATTCGCAGTAGATGACTGCCCCTCCCTGAGCCTGGTTCTGCTGGAGGTTTCTTCCTGTTAAAAAGGAGTTTTTCCTCTCCACCATCGCCAAGCACTTGCTCACAGGGGATTGCCTGATTGCTGGGGTCTTTCTGCAATTGTGGGGGTTTTCCCTACAGTTGAAAGTGCTATGAGATGACTGTTGTTGTGAAATGGCGCTAAATAAATAAAGTTGAATTGAATTGAATTACACACTGTACATTACATAGACTATGGAAAAGGAGGACACACAATAAAAGCTCCTACAAACATTACATTTTTGACATACACAGCGCTGTCACCAGGAACGCTGATCTTGCGCAAGCTCTAAACGGGCGGTGAAGGATTGCTCAATCCCTTTGAGGCCGTATTTGTTGTTGCGTCACCTGGCCTCTCTCGCTTGTATTTGAACAGGAAATGTGCAGATCTGGCAATTTTAAAAATATAAATATTGTTGAAATGATTGGAAGCATCCAGAAATTACATTTAGACCTACAAGACAAATTAGTGGACAAATAATAATATATTTATAACTCTTTATTTTTTATTTTTTCATGATAACAGGGAAGGCAGAGCCTCACCTGCCTCCCCTGACTGCACGTCACTGCTACAGATGCAGTGTTTGCTTTTAGAGCGTTGATGGAGAAGTATAGAGAAGGTCAGAAGGAGTTGCACTGTGTCTTTGTTGATATAGAGAAAGTATATGATTGGGTGCCAAGGGAGGAAGTGTGGTACTGCATGAGGAATTCAGGAGAGGCAGAGAAGTATGTGAGGGTGGTGTAGAACATATGTGAAGACAGTGAGACTGTAGGGAGCAGATGGAAGAGAACCTGGAGAGGGGGAGGTACGCTCTGGAGAGAAGAGGAATAAAAGTCAGTAGAAGCAAGACAGAATTCATGTGTGTGAATGAGAGGGAGGTGGGTGTAATGGCTAAGATAAAAAGAGTAGAGGTAGTGAAGGTAGATGAGTTTTAATACCTGGGGTCACCCATCCAAAGCAAGGGAAAATGCCTAAGAGAGGTGAAGGGGAGAGTGCAGACAGGGTGCAGTCAAGTGTCAGGGGTGATTTGTGACAGAAGGATAGCAGCTAGAGTGAAAGGGAAGATTTACCAGACAGTAGTGAGACCTGCTATGATGTATGGTTTGGTGATGGTGGTTCTGAAAAAAAGACAGGAGGTAGAGTAGGAGGTGAAAGAGCTGAAGATGGTAAGATTCTCATTGGGAGTGACTAGGAAGGACAGGATTAGAAATGAGTATATCAGAGGGACAGCTCAGGTTGAGCAGTTTGGAGACAAAGTAAGACAGGCAAGGCTGTGATGGTTTGGACATGTGCAGATGAGGGATAGTGGATATATTGGACACAGGATGTTGAAGATGGGGCTGCCAGGCAGGAGGAGAAGAGGAAGACCACAGAGGAGATTCATGGATGTAGTGAAGGAGGACATGGAGAGGGTTGATGTTACAGAGACAGATGCAAGGGATAGGGTGAGATGGAGGCAGATGATCTGCTGTGGCGACCTCTAAAAGGAGCAGCATAAAGGAGAAGAAGAAGGTTAAGATCAGCTGAATTGGAATAAAAAAATGGCCTCTAATATCACAAGATTAAAACACATATGGACTCAATTCGTTCACTCGTTCCTTGCATATCAATATCAGTGGCAACTAACTAGGTGTTTATGCTCCTAATCTGCAAGGGTAAAGCAAGTTTTGATTTGTGATTAAGTGAAAACCAGCACTGCAATCAATTGCTGTTTGCAAACACAAATGTGTTTTTACTAGTGGTGTTGGCATTATCGCATTAATAGCCCATTAATGCTTCACCCCCATTAATGGTGACAAATTTTGTGATTGCAGTTAATCACAGTTAACGGCAGTTAATGGCAGAAAGCGTGAACAGTATTGGTCTAGCTGCACTCCGTACTGAAGCCGCCCTGCAGCTGTAGACACTGGCCGCACCATACAGACATTGTGAAGTTAAACAGCCATGGAAATCCCCAAAACGCTGTCATGTTTAAGTTTACAATATTATCTGATGGAGCGCTCACCTGGACAATTGTCACAGCCTCCTCCAAAACTTCGCCTAGATGTTGGTTGTACTTCTTTTTTGGAAGCCGGCTAGCAGTATAAGCAGTTGTAGCTGGCTGCCAGCAGCTGACGTGGACAGACACTCTGCCTGTCCTGTTTTTGTGGCGTGGTGGGTGACGTCACAGTTGAGATCGTTGTTTGTTTATGTTTACAATTTTTCTGCTAAAAGGGAAATTGTGTCTGTTGTGACACATGAGGTACATTGTTTTGTGTTGAGCTGCTTCAAAGCGGTGGATGCTTTTCGTGGGAGTGGAGTTGAATTTGTGTTGCAGAGTTGTGTTGTAGTGACGTTATTGAGCCCTGGTATTCTGTTGTTTGCACATGCAGTAGTACTTGAGAATTTTCTGGAGAATATTCTGGATAGTTTTTATCATTTTGGGTATGTTGAGAGCTTTAATAAACCTGCAGGTGAAGAAAGAAAACATTTGTCCACATCTATGTTTATAACAGTATGAGAAACTTGAAAAATTCCCAACTTAAGGTACACTGTATCTGAATGGAAAAACACGCGATTAATGTGTTAATCATGATTTACTCAACATTCCAAAAGATTAATCGCGATCAAAATTTTTAATCGTCCGACACCACCAGTTTTTACCTCTCACTTTTCTCAGTTATCCCCTTAATATCTAAAGCATTGTGTCATAGAATATATAAGGAATGGGAATTCGAGTGATAGTGAAATTCAGTCACAGCCATCTGCATCATTATTTCGTAGCTACAAAATCCTCATAACATGGAATAACTTTCCATTTACTTACTTGCTAAGATTAGACAAAAGCATACATGCCAAACTCAAGCCCCATGGGCCTGATCTGGCCAATATACAATGCAGAGTCGGGGCCAGAACAACTGTAAATGGGGGAGTGATAGGGTATCCATGGACAGGTGCAAACTGCCCTTCAGAGCTTATTGTGTAAAATCTTGATAATGCAAGCAACAGCCAGCCCAGTTCCATTTTCAGTTAACTCTTTAATAACTCATTTGAGGGGCATGACCTGTGAATGCTGTGAAACTGACACCAGAACTATGTTACTAATGGCTTATGTGCTGCCAAAGAGCATCTTTTGCTTTGTACCGTGACACCAGTGGCACTGACCAAACAGGAATACATTACACACCTGAAGTAAGACTGGGCCGATTTTGCATAAAACTAAAACACTAAAAGATGTCTGATTGCTTTTGCTGAATGCTATGCTTGAATGTGCTTTGACTGACATCCACTCAAACCCAGTGAGCACTATTTTCACATTCAAGCTGCAGAGAGATAATGCTCTTTTCTAATCCTACGGAATAACCTTCGGCTATACAAGCATAACTGATGTTTGTGATATCACTCTGTCTGTGAGATTGCATCCAAGCCGCACTCCACACCTGAAGCCAAATCACATGGTCTTGTATCTCTTCATTCCATTTTCAATCAAATGTTGGTCGAACATTTCACATGATGTGGGTGAGCAGCAGCCTTGGGCAGCCAAGCGTTGTAAGGCCACACTGTGGCCATTAGTCTCCCTGCAAATGAAAGGTCATTTTAAAACGGAGCAACTGAAACCATATTAGATTCTTACAGACAAGGACAAAAATGTATAAGTTAAGATTATATGTGGGGCTTGATGCTTAGCTGAAGCTAACCAAAATTACTATATCATCATATTGTGATAGTGAGAGTTATTTCTAGAGTGAAGATCAAAGGCACGTGGTAGCACTGGGATGTGTTTGATGCAGCTGTATGGTCAGAATGAGTGATCAAAGTTTGTTGGATATCAGAAAGAATTTCAACTGCATCAGAAATCTGCACAGGCAGAAAATGTAGTTTCAAGTATGACAAAACTTAAAAACAAGACCAAGGAAGTCTAGTGTGAGTAATTTAGGAATTAATCGAGTACCAAAATTCTGTAAAGGGTTTGTGATACTGATCAGTTTGATGTTGGTTTTTCCTGCAGTCATCTAGGTTCTGCAGATCCTCTAAGAGGCCAGGAATCACTGTCCTGACAGTCCAGGTCGCTAGTCGTAAGAGTCTTCATTGTAAGTCGTAAGAGGTTTCTTCCTAATTTACCTGTTGCCTAGTGTGGGATTTACAGTTCGCTTTTCAGCATTTAACCCAACTCCAAGCACCCAGTGGAGCAGGCAGCTTGTGACGGGTCAGCACCTGACTGGCCAGGGGCTGCCCAGTTTAAGGTGGGCAGTAGCTGACCAGTGGAATGTGATGGTCCCTCCCAGATCAAAGGCAGACCGTAGCACGTTGTCCTGTATCAGTCAGTCTGGACTTATAACTCGTGACTTCTTTCTCCTGTGTTGGTTCTGCCAGATGAACGCTGCGGCACTGAAAGGGCCTCTCCAGGCTCACAAAAGCATGGGCACTATATTAGGAGATCCAGGGAAGCCCATGAATCAGGATTCCCCCCTCGGTCTCACCAGTGGGATCCAAAGGAAAGCAGAGCAGTATGTTTGACACCAACTTGGCTGCAGGAGCTGCCAGAATGTTATTGGATAGGCAGTAACCAATCACCTACAGGGCACAACTCTGGGTTTACCCTCGAGGTTACCTCCTGAAGCCTTTATCCACTCAACATAGCCATAAAGCAACAGGGGCTAGTGAGCCCTGTCTGCCTGCACCATGACCCAAGCAGAGAGGCTCAGGGATGCTATCGCTTGCACAAGGCAAACACCTAGTGAAGGGAAGGAGGCGCCTTACTTCTTCATTCTTGACCGGCTCCAAGATGGTCTCTATATAGGTCTCCACATTTTATCCTAGTCACCTGAGTAACAGCAAGAACTATTTACTAAATTTCTTAGTTAATAGTTCTTACTGAGTTATATTTAAACTTGCATTAGAACACAAAAATACATAATATAGTTAACACATTGAATAAAAGGGTACTTTTCAACTGAGTACAAATACATGGCAAATTCTTATAATATTTGACCAAAAATGAAAGTACTGTAAGTCTGTGCACATTCATGTTTTAAGCAATGTGGCAAAGATTGCCTGACTTTAGCGCAGGAATATGAGAGATGTTTGGATGAACACTGAAATATCTTGGGTTTTTTTAATTTTATTTAAGTCCAGTCATTTTAATAAATACTTTAACAAAAATGAAAGTATGATTTGCAGGACAAAAAAAGTGCAATGGTGGGGGATGCTGAGGAAATTGAAAAAAATGTGTGCCAACAACAGGCAATTAGTGAGGCTCGCTGTTTTCATGGGCGCTGAAAAGCTTTTTTTTAATACAGTGACTGTGAAGCTTGCTGAGCAGTGAACATACTCCCTTCATACAGTCTTGGCGAACTACATCTGAGGAATGTGACCTTTGCCATGACACATTGATACTATCCTCAGAGCGCAACACATACAGAATGCGCATGTTGCAGTGTGTGTTAGTAAAGTTTGTTTGTGCATTTATCTTTAGATGGCCAACTGTGTGGGGAAAGATTCATATATATATATATATGACCTTTCACCCTAAACTGTGCGCCTGCATGTGCCACGTGTGTACAAGAATACATCTCAAGGTGTGGACAGTATTTACCTGAATGTACCCTGAAGCATGTGTGTGTTTGGGCCACAGGGACTATTTCTGTCATGTAATTTGAAGACAGGTGCCTGTCAGTGGGGCAAACTGGTCATAGGAGGATATGTGGGGAAAAGGGGCATGTACAGCTACTGTACAACTACTGTGTGATGAAAGTCTTGCGCTTAGGAAACTGACGATGAAGCCAGACAACAGTAATCAATTAATTAGAAGTATTTCTTGAGAAAATCAGAGCTTGGATGACTGAAGTCATTCTATTTGGCCCCAAAAAACCTTAGAAATTACGATCCCAAATGAGGCACTTAATTTAGATCAGGGGTCACCATCACGGTGCCGGCGGACACCAGGTCGCCCACAGGGACCACATGAGTCGCCCGTGAGCCTGTTCTGAAAATAGCACTTGTCACCAATGAGCTCTTAAATTTCTTAAATTGTGTTACCATTATTTTTGAATCACACTTGCAATGAGACGTAGCAAGGTTCCACACCGACCATGTTGAGTGACGGACATGAAGTCACTCCTCTCTTCTTTCAAAGTAACTGCCAGAAAATAATACCATCCTTTTAAGATCAAGCTAAATTTGTTAACGCTGCACTTTAGGCCAGAGTTTTTCAAGGGTGCTCTGGGTAAGTTCCTTCTTAATTGTCCAAAAAATTGCAAATAATTTGCTGTTGTTGTGCATGGTTGCCTTCAGAACCAATACACAACAATGACACATTTGCAATTTTTTTTTGACTAATTAACAAGTGAAATTAGGTGATTAATTTCTCATAGAAACCTGATCATACCAGAGCACCCTAGTGAAAATCACTGCTTCAGGCAATAAGGAATAAAAGAATAATTCAGACTATTCAAACTTCTATTGCTGCACTTGTCTACATCGATCATTTGCTAAAAAGAGAATTTATTTATTTTATTGTATACATTTTATTTATTGGAGAATTGACTGCTGGCAGTTTGCAGTTTTTTTTGTCAAAGCTGTTCCTGCTTATAAAAAAGATAAGCAGTTTTATGTTTTGCATTTTGTTTCCATACTGTACCGAAAATGAACTGAACCGTCACCTTAAAACCAAGGTACTTACTGAACCGTGATTTTAGCGTACCATTACACCCTAATATACATATACTCTGACTTACTCTGGTTCAAAAGTAAGTATCGCGCGCATGACAAATTTCAGCGTTTAGTGAGATAAGCTAGGGGGCAACGTGATGATGAGGATTTAAATGCAGATTCTACCTTCAAAAACATGGCAGAAAAAAAGAAAAAACTTATTTTCATAGCAAATGGAACGAAGAGTTCTTTTTTACTACAGTGAAAGAAAAATGTGGGGCAAATGTGACAGCGGCAAAGTGACACAATGTCAAAAGACACTTCAGTACGTTTCATGAAAGCTACCATGCTAACTACCCACCGGGCAGCGCACTGCGGGCAGAGAAAGTCTGTGAGTTAAAAGCAACTTTGGGCAAACAGCAGTCTTTTTTCACGAGGCCACTGAAAAATCCCCAAAAAACAACCGAAGTCTCATTTAGAGCTACACAGTTTTTGATGAAGAAGAAAGCATTTGCAGATGGGGAGGCTTTCAAAGAAGCAATGATGATAGTTGCAAACACTGTATTTAAAGACACAAAGAATGGAAATGATGTCATCTCCACCCTCTCCCATGTGCAAATGGGGGCAAGTACGATGATTAGAAGAGAGTCAGCGATATCTGAGAATTTGACTGAGCAGCTGGACCAGGATCTAGCGAAGTGCCGGTGGCTCAGTGTCGAGTGCGACGAGTCCGTGGACAGCAGCAGCACAGCGCAGCTAATGAGCTTCATTCAGTTGGTGTTTGATGATTTCTTCCTAAAAGAAGAACTCCTGACACTACCACCTCTTAAAACAACTAGGGGAGTAGAAATCTATAATGCAGTGAAGAAGTTTTTAGCTAGTATCAGTGACTATAGACGGGGCTGCTGCTATGACTGGCCGACATGCATATTTCATAGCGCACTGTAAAGGTGACACAGACTTCTCACCATTCCTGCATTACCACTGCATCATTCATCAGCAGGCCATATGTGCAAAAGTAACTGGATTTGAGCATGTGATGCATCCGCTCCAAACCCAAACAACACAGGATATTCAAGGTGCATTGGGGGAGCTATCAGCTGAATATGGTGATATTTTATTACACACAGAAATCTGATGGCTCAGCAGGGGACAAGTTTTTTTGTCTCTTTTATGTGAAATCAAAGAGTTCATGCAATCCAAAGCAGCACTTTTTTCTCTCAAAAGTGAGAGAAAAAAGTGCTACACTGTTTGTATCCGTTTCCTAGCTTGTTAAATCATTTTATAATAATTATTGCAGGAATTCATTAATGTGATCAATGTCTTCACATAGATAAATACCAGTAATCATTAATAATAACATATACATTTAAATGGTGCAACTTTTTTTTTCGTGTGTATCAAACTGGTAGCCCTTTGTACTACTCAGTACACTTGAAGTCGCTCTCAGTTTCAAAAAGGTTGGTGACCCCTGGTTTAGATGGTATTATTCTTTCTCCTATTCTATCTCTTAAAGGGGTCATTGATTGAAAAATGGTGTGTTTGTAGGTTTTAACTGTCTGAAATGAGTCTACTGGTCACCCAATTATTAAAAAAATTTCAAAACAGTCAATTCTCTTACAAAAACACACAGCCCTTATCTTGTTTTTCTCTCCCAGAAACGTTTTTGACTCTTTAGTCTAAATCGTTAACGTCATGATTAGAAAAAAAACAACCCACCGCCATCCTTGAGACCAGCCCACTGCTCTATTATTGGCCCGCCTAGCTGTAATTTCCCAGTTTGGGATCAATAAAGTACATCTATCTATCTACCTATTCTAGCTGTCTGTCATGTAGACTGAAGGGGTGCAAAAGGTAGCCTATTAGTCCCCAAGCTAATATCAGGAAGCCTGAAACAAGCATGGTTAATATTGTTATTTTCTTCAGATCTTAGTCACCCTAATAACCATCCCTGTTATCACCTGGTTCACCAGTCCACAGTCCATAATATACCTCACGTTGCTACGGCCCATCTTCCAGTGGTTTTGCCATGATTCCACAGCCAGGGCCGGAGTGCCGGTCGCGGCAAACGCCTACGGCGCGACCCAAGGCTGCTCCCCCCAAGCTCCCCCACTATCCTCTGGGGCTCCGTGAAACTCCGCTCTACTCTTCGCAGGCAATGTAGAGGAGCCGCTTCGTGATGGCACATCCCTCAACTGGCCATGGGAGAGGAGCAGAGTCCTGCAGAGCAAGACACTGCACTTTGAGATCCCGTGGCTCTGCAGCTCAGCTCGGCCAGCGGCCTCAGGTTGCAGTGATTAGCGCGCAGTGCTGGCAATTTGTTGGGGCATCCTGGCAAGGTTGTTGTGAGATGGGCCGGAAAGACACGAGATACACAATCGATTGTTGATCAGTGAACCAGTGCTGCTCATCCAAGCTAGAAGGAGGCTAGAAGCTACTCAGCTAATGGCTAACTGACATAAGCAGGAGGGTGGAGATGAACAGCTGAAGTCTGTTTCTTACAGTGACAGGCTTTAAATCAGAGCATTTCCAAAAAAGCCAGGAAAAAAAAAACTAATTTGCTTCAATAATTAAAAAATTAAAGAAAATGTGAAAAAAATATGTCACAAACACTTCATTAAGACATGAGTGTATTGTAAAAAGGTGAAGAAAAGGAGCGTAAGAAAAGGTGCGCGCGGTGTCAGACTTTCCACGCCTGCAGACCATGAGAGCACTAAAGGAGTTTTTGGGAATGGTTAATTTTGATAACCGCTTCCTTCCCCGGGCAGCCCAGCTGATGCAGCCGTTGTATGCCATGCTTAAAAAAAAGAAGCCCGCGGAAGCCATCGACTGGACTCCCGAGCGAGTCCAGGCTTTTACTAACACCAAAACAGCGCTTGCGGATGACACGTTGTTAGCCCACCCGCATCCGTCTGTACAGAAAGCACTCACTATGGACGTGTCTGACGTTGCCATAGGGGCAGTGGTGGAGCAGTACATCTCAGGTTCATGGCAGCTGCTCGCATTTTTCAGCCAAACTTTGCGCGACAACGAATGCAAATGCAGCACATTCGATAGGGAATTGCTGGCTTTCCACCTGGCGACGTGCCATTTCCAGTTTTGGTTAGAGGGGCGCGAGTTCATCGTGTTCGTGGAGCATAAGCCGCTGATGTATGCGATGGCCAATGTCTCAGAACCGTGGTTGGCCCGGCAGCAACGGCATTTGGTCGCGATCTCGGAGTTTATTACCGACATTCAACACGTCACCGGTAAGCTCAACGTCATGGCCAATTGTCTGTCGCATGGGTTAGTCTCCCCGGTCTACATGGGAATAGATTTCCCCGCGGTGGCCGCGGAGCAAACCGGGGACGCGGTCATTTGCGCGCTCCAGTCTGCGCCTACTGGGTGCAGGCTGGAGAACAGGGTGGTGCAAGTAGGGTGCCCTCCCTTGCTCTGCCACGTCTCCAACGGCCACCCGCGCCCAGTGGTTCCGAGCTCTTGGCACCGTCACATTTTTGAGTTGTCCACTCCCTTTCGTATCCGGGAGTGCGCGCTTCGGTGAAGCTAGTGGGGGCGAAATTCGTCTGGCTGTGCTTGCGCAAGGATGTAAAAGAGTGGGCTGCAGCTTGCATCGCTTGCCGGCGGGCTAAGGTGCACAAGCACACCAGAGCCCCCCTCGAGCAATTCCAAATACCGGCCAGGAGGTTTGACCACGTCCAAGTAGATTTGGTGGGACCCCTCCCGCCGTCGCAAGGTTTTACGCACCTCTTAACAATCGTGGACCGCACCACGCGCTGGCCTGAAGTGGTGATCTGGCTTCTACCACGTCTGCAGAAGTGGTTCGTACTTTTTTGTCGGCTTGGGTCGCACAGTTCGGATCCCCGTCGGACATCACTTCCGACGGGTCCACAATTTGTTTCAGAACTCTGGTCCACGATGGCCCAGAGCCTGGGGGTCAAAATTCACCCCACCACCGCGTACAACCCCCAGGCTAATGGGTTATGCAAGTGTTTTCATAGGTCGTTTAAAGCAGCGCTCAGAGCTTCGCTCATGGATGCAAATTGGGTCGACCGCATGCCCTGGGTTCTTTTAGGGTTGCGCTCTGCACCTAAGGAGAATTTGGCAGCCTCCCCGGCAGAATTCTTTTGTTCTCAGCCCCTGTGGATCCCCGGAGAGTTTTTACCGGAAAACCCTGCACCCGAGGCTGTTCCGCCCGCACAATTTTTGCCCAGTACGGAGGCTTTTAACATACCGGGCCCGGCCCACCATTATTTTCTTGCACCTTTGTCCCAAAAAGCTTGCAGAACACCAGTTTAGCATTTTATGTTAGACTTGGGGGGACGTAGGGAGACCGTCTGCATTGACAGGCTGAAGCCCGCTTTTGTGTTGGCAGACGAGCAGGTGGTGTTGGCCCAAGCTCCCTGGCACGGACGCCCACCGTTGGTGGCTCCACAAGTTGGTGATCCCTCGGCAGGGACCTGCACTCGCGAAGCTGATGTCTTTTCTCCCCCTTTCTTTTTCCCTCCTGCACACCCTGCCAGCAGGGCGGTTTGACTGGATCGGCACCCCCCCCCCCCCCCCCCGCGACAGCTGCTATGGGTGCCAGCTCAAGCCCAAAGCACGGGGTGGGGTGGGGGGGTAGTGCCCTTTCTGGGTGTTTGGGGGGGCTGTGTGGGGGCATGGTGTTGGACTTCTCCACCCACGGAACAAACAGATTGAAACAGGAGGTGTCGCCGGGGGGTATCAGACGAGACAGTCAGGACTATGCGCCCCCCGGGGAGAGGAGTAAATGCCTGAGCCGCTGGGAGAATAAGGGTGTGAGAGCGGCGCCGGCGCTATGTCATGTTAATGTGCCACACAGGCTTTGTTCCAAACATAATGTATGATGATCAGAAGTTCTGGGTCTCATTGCATGGTATTAAAGATATAAAAGAGGAATGCACAGAGACCCAGGATCTTTTTTTTGTTGTAAGTTATGTTGGAGAAAGGATAAAGTTTTTGTGTCATTCAGCTCGTTGCTTTGCCTGCCTCCTTTCTCCACAATGGCACAGTATTGTGAAGTGCGGTGTGGTGGTGTGCACTTCTGGTCATGTCACTGCACCGCCTTATTTAAGGCAGAGGGCATCCATATTCCGACCTCTTTGCCGGATGCCTTCGCCGGTGCCTGCTGTGCACTGTGCTTTGCAAATAGTTCAATAAAGTTGTGTTTGCCAACCATCATCGTGCCTCATCCTTCACCCAAGGTATTTTACTATACATAACATTTGGCGATAGAGGATTAACTCATAGAGGCATGCATTACACCGCTTCGTCCCTTTCTCGAGCTCCTGGGCAAACCACCGGTTTTATGGCCGCATTGGCTGGAGGCCTATCAGACATATGTTACGGCACTGGACCTCGGGAAACTTGATAGGGCGAAAGCGAGAGCGCTTCTCATTCACAACCTGGGTATCAACGGCCAGACACTATGCTACAAACGCTTGGCATGGCGGATTCATATGAGGAAGTTGTGGAGCTGTTAGCTAAACATTTCTCCACCCCAGACAACGTGACTGTTCGGAGAATTTGTTTTCGCCGTTCGGAGAATTCGTTTTCTACCTAGTGGGTAGGTGAGCCTATCCGCCAGTATGTCATCGACTTAAAGCAGCTAGCCAGCGAGTGTCGTTTTGGACCGCTTGAAGATGAACTGGTACACGACCAACTAGCAGAGCACATGTGTAATGCTGAGCTGTGTGCTAGGCTATTAGTGGCCTCTAATGAATTAATGTTAACTAAAGCAATGGAGCTACCTCTCTGGTGGGAGGCCGTTGATAAGCTAGCTGTGGAGCTAAATTGGCGCCAGCCACTGAAGAAGCTGGAGTCGCTCGCCTCAGCTAATGTTGCAGACCCTGATACTGGGGATAGCTCAGACGAAGATTTTTGGGAAGCAATGCTGCCAGCCAAAGGTCTGCCCCGGGAAACTCCAGTTGCAGAGGTTGTGGGTCTGCGACGCACCGCCATAAAGCTAGGAAATGCCCGGCTAGAGGAAGACGTAGCAGATGTGGATGCTTGAATCACTACCCCAGGGTGTGCCGTTTGTCTTACTCAGGGAACCCAAGGGAGAAATCACCCTGCTCGCCCCTGACAGACACTGGGAGCGAACGGTATGATGAGCTAATGGACGCCTTCACTTTCAAGTGGACCAGTTGTCGCTCAGGGTCAGTACCCATGCTGATGAGCGACACCATGCTAGCCCCAGATGCCTCCGGTACTTGGCCACAGTTGGGTGGGGGGTCTACACTTACTACGGTGAACACTACAATGTTTACAGAAGAGAACAGGGCTAGACCAACGAGCATAGAGTTACCGCATGCTCAGCAGCAGCACATTGGGCAAAGTAAAATTCCACTCCAAGTTATGGACTTGTTTCGGGTTGGAGGTGAAGGACGTCCACAGCAAAGATGGGCCAAACGACAGCCGGCAAAACTTCAGGTTGTCCGACGACTCGTCGAGGCATGCCAATCAGCTTCGGCGTGTCCGGGAAGACGCTCCAGGTGGCGAGGCTGGACGGGAGTCGTGATGGCGGTGTGGATCCAGGCTCCGTCATCCAGAGGATCGGCCATCGCTGCGGGGGTATGCAGGGTGCACCTGCTGAGGGGCTGCCCTGGACCCCCCATGCAAGTTCCAGTTTTTTTCACCCAAATGACTGTGCGGTAGCACTTTATTTATAGTTCTTGTGTTTTTACATGTATGTTATGTTATGGGGATGTATATATACTGTATATGTGTTTTGCTTTTAGTTATAAGCATGGCTGTAATTTTTTGTTTCAATAAACGACTTTTTAGGTTATTGGGTGGCAGAATAATCCACCCTGCCGTGTGGGCTGTACGGTAGTCCACCCTTCAGCCCTATTCTAGGTTGTTTTGTGTGAATGTGTTAAGCCGGTTTAGTACATTATTTCTCGTTATTTTAGTGCGTGATTCGGGTCCCAAATTTGGGGGGGGATCAATTGTGTGTGTGGTTTTGGACTTTTCTAAAGGGGGGGAGGAATATTGTATCTGAATATGGGACATTATTGTGAAGTGCAGTGGGGTGACGTGCACTTCCTGTCACGTCAACACACTGACCTATTTAAGGCAGAGGGCATCCATATTCCGGCCTCTTTGCCAGATGCCTTCGCCGGTGCCTGCTGTGTGCTGTGCTTTGCATATAGTTCAATAAAGCTGTGTTAGCCAACCATCATTGTGCCTCATCCTTCACCCAAGATATTTTACCATACATAACAGAGTGAGCTATTAAAATGTGAAAAAAGTGCAGTCAATGACCCCTTTAAACACGCACTCCGGTAGCTATAAATCCCCTATAGAAACAAATCTACATTATCTAAAAGATAAAATAAGCCTTTATTAGTCCCAAAAATGGTATCTTATACCCTCTTTTTCAACACCCCCGCCCCCCTCTACGTTGTCTTACAGGTACATCTCAAAATCTTTTCACTCCCCTCCCCTTTCAAACACCAGAATCGGTGACTGGCCCCAACCCACATACCACAAGGTTAATAGTGGCTACCGCCTCATTAAAAAGCATAAATCCTGTGATAAAAGGACTTACCGGTTGAACGACATTCCCAGCTGTATGCACGGTGGCCCAGGATAATGACTGAAACTGCATTGGTCCTTAAAAGCCGTATAATGGTAAAACCCATCTTAATTTGGGTTGTTTTCAAAGCAGTTTGTTAAAAAAATGCTAACTAGTCTGGAGGATAATTTCAGTTAGGCCAGAGTCCTGAATGGTTCAACACTACCCATGTGCCAGCTTCATGCATAGTTATGTCACCAAAAACACTCCCTCTCAACTGCCTTTTCTCTGGGGGCGGAGCTTAATTTTAAGCAGAGCTTAAGTTTACTGCAGGGATGTCAAACATACGGCCCGCGGGCCAAATCCGGCCCACCAGAGAGTCCAAACCAGCCCGCGGGATGAATTTGCAAAGTGTGAAAATTAAATACTCCCGGATTTCTCTGGTTTCCTCCCACATGCCAAAAACATGCAAGTTAGGTTAATTGGCATCAAACTAGGGATTCTAAATTGTCCTTAGGTATGACTGAGAGTGAATGGTTGTCTGTCTCTCTGTGTTGGCCCTGCGATGGACTGGCGATCTGTCAAGGTTGTACCCTGCCCCTCGCCCAAAGATGCTGGGATAGGCTCCAGCCCCCCCGAGACCCAAAAAGGATTAAGCGGAAGAAGATGGATGGAACACATGAGAAGCACTTTTTCAATAAAATAACTGCTATTCCCAATTTGTCCATTTGGGGTCACACAGGAGTAGCAGACACAAAAGTGAGCCCCGATTTCCAATGAGGGAGTCTTCTCTGAGCTAACTAGCCTAGCTCCTTTTGGTGTCAACAGCTTCACTACTCACAGCTTCTTGTCCCTCATATGTTCGGCAAAATATCCAGCCAGCTGCCCAACAGCATCCGCATAAGCTTCCGTCTCTCCCAACATGCAGAGAATTCTCCGACCCTCCCCGCTGAGACGGCGGACCAGGAGTCATTGTCCTCGGTCTCCGTCGAGTCTACCCAGGTCCAGCTCTGCAACGTATCCCACAAGCATGGCCACCCAGTCCGGCCACAGGATCGCTGGCTCTCCTGGACACTCCAGAAATGGTGGTAGAGGTGGAAGTAGCCCATACGCCTCCATGGTTTATCCTCATCGCCAAAATGTTATGTATGGAGTCAGAGACTGGAGTCTTCTTATGCAGTGCAGCAAACTCATTCTTTATTGAGAGAAACACAGAATATATACTGGTGCCGCAGCCCACCTGACGTCGCCACCAGGGTGGCTACGGCAAGCCCTAAGGGCCATGCACACACCACACTCTCCACAAAACAGTCCGGCCCACTTGCCTTTAAATCTGGTGGTATGTGGCCCCCAAGCTAAAACGAGTTTGACACCCCTGCTTTACAAAAAAAAAAAAAAAAAAAAAGATATGAGACATGTGAGTGATTTTGCTCTTGATGTATCTTTTAAGTCATAAAAAACATGTTAACAATGAAAAAATTTGATTTTTGGTGGAGTGTTACTTCAAGTGAGGAACCTTGGAGCCATTTTTGATCAGGGTTCATACTTTAATCAAACTTATTCCAAGACCACTTTTTAACATT
The DNA here is from genome assembly GCA_020510985.1 of Pholidichthys leucotaenia. Lineage (NCBI taxonomy): Eukaryota > Metazoa > Chordata > Actinopteri > Cichliformes > Pholidichthyidae > Pholidichthys > Pholidichthys leucotaenia. Next base: position 87,201,397 of record CM035848.1, on the reverse strand, counting down.
TGTGTAATATCGCCTAGATCAGGAACATTGTCACAGAAACTTGTCAACACTTGTTAGTTTTACATTAGATTTGTCATGAGAGGAGACAGATTTGCGTGCAGGAATTACACCACGGACAAATTTATTAAAGAAAAGATACACAGTCCCAAAACTAGTGCTGACATACAAAAAAGGTAAAGAGAACAAACTTACAGAAATACTTGACGTTACGAATTGCAGGCGGACCACGGCGTAACGTGGCAGGGCTCCAAACAAAACCATAACATGACGTGGCGGAGCCAAACACATAGCAGGACATGGTGTAACGTGTCATGGAGAAACAATAATCCAGCAGTGAATGAATGACAATGAACTGAATAAATACACACACAGATAACAGGGTGATTGGATGCACCTGAGCGAGGGAGCGGGGCAGTAATCACAGAAAGAGGAATCAGCTGACTGTCAGGAGAGGGGGCGTGGTCCGGCTGACAGGCTGACAGGCTGACAGGCGACGCTCACACAAAGTGCAGATTAAACGTGCTGCCTGACTGCCTGTCAGTCAGAGAACCAATACACCGAACAGACACAGAGCCAGACTAGAAATAAATAACAAATAATACATGGCATAACAATTCAAACTAAAGAGACAAGGAACAGTGGAAAACCATATAAACCCCAAAGACAAAACCATACACAAATAGACATGCCAAAATACAATACACAGATAAATAGACACACAGAGGAAAGTCATGGAACTGAGCCTGAAGACCAAACCGGCTCGGTTCATGACAAGATTATTGCAATCAGAATCAGAATCAGAATAAAATTTATTGTCATTGTTCATGTAGTACACAAACTAGGAATTTGTCTCGGTGCAATGTTGCAACATTAAACATGGAGTAGCAATAAAGATAAAAATAAAAAACTATGCATGCAATAAAAGGTAGAATATGAATAAGTAATACTAATCTATGCAATTTTTAAATATATTAACAAGCAGCAGATATTGTGGAGTTCCACATAGTGCAGTCGGTAGTGCAAAAAGAAAACAGTGATAATTGTCATGAGTCCGGTTGAGCTGCTGTACGTAGTGCACGAGAGTCTAATAAGTCACTTAGTGTTCAGCAGTCTGATGGCAGAGGGGAAGAAGCTGTTCATGTAGTGGGAGGTTTTAGTCTGAATGGACCGAAGTCTTCTGCCTGAGGGGAGGGGGGCAAACAGTGCGTGTCCAGGGTGTGAAGGGTCGGCAATGAGCCGACATGCACGCCTCCGGGTCCTCGAGATGTACAGGTCCTGGAGGGATGGGAGCTTGCAGCCGATCACCTTCTCAGCAGCGTGCACAGTGCGCTGCAGTCTTAGTCTGTCCCTGGCGGTGGCTCCTGCGTACCACACGGTGATGGAGGTGGTGAGGATGGACTCGATGATGGCCGTGTAGAACTGCACCAACATCTTGGTGGGTAGCTTGAGCTTCCTCAGCTGCCGCAGGAAGAACATCCTCTGCTGGGCCTTTTTGATGAGGGAGCTGATGGTCGGCTCCCACTTGAGGTCCCGGGTGATGGTGGTGCCCAGGAAGCGGAAGGAATCCGCAGTGGTGATGGGAGAGTCTGTGAGGGTAAGGGGGGGCAGAGGGGCTGTGACTTTTCTGAAGTCCACGATCATCTCCACTGTCTTCAAAGCGTTCAGCTGCAGGTTGTTGTGGCTGCACCAGGACGCCAGCTGGGCCACCTCTCTCCTGTAGATGGACTCGTCGCCATTGGAGATGAGCCCGATGAGGGTGGTGTCGTCCGCAAACTTGATCAGCTTGACAGACTGGTGGCTGGAGGTGCAGGAGTTGGTGTACAGGGAGAAGAGCAGGGGGGAAAGTACACAGCCCTGGGGTGATCCGGTGCTGATGCTAACAGAGTCTGAGACAGTCTTTCCCAGCCGCACATGCTGCCTCCGGTCCATCAGGAAGTCGGTGATCCACCTGCAGAGGGAGTCAGGCACGTTGAGCAGGGACAGCTTGTCCTGGAGCAGAGCGGGGTGGATGGTATTGAATGCAGAGCTGAAGTCCACAAACAGGATCCTGACGTAGGTTCCCGGGGAGTCCAGGTGCTGCAGGATGGAGTGGAGGGCCAGGTTGACTGCGTCGTCCACAGACCTGTTGGCTCTGTAGGCAAACTGCAGCGGGTCCAGGAGGGGAGTGGTGATGGTCTTGAGGTGGGGCAGGACCAGGCGCTCAAAGGACTTCATGACTACAGAGGTGAGCGCTACAGGTCTGTAGTCGTTAAGTCCAATGATCCGTGGCTTCTTCGGGACAGGGACGATGGTAGAGGTTTTGAGGCAGGCCGGCACGTGGCATGACTTCAGGGAGGTGTTAAAAATGTCTGTGAAGACAGGAGTCAGCTCCTCCGCACAGTGTCTCAGGGTGGAGGGAGACACACCGTCCGGACCGGGGGCCTTGCGCGGGTTCAGTCTGGAGAACTGTCTGTGCACGTCCCGCTCACTGATGGCAAGGGCAGGGGGGGAAGAGGGGGGGGCCGCCTTTGATGAAGTGGGGACCATGGAGGCAGTGGCGCTGGGGGGAGGGGGGGAGTTGGACACAGCTGACGAGGTGTCAAAACGGGTATAGTGTTGGGACAGTCTTTGACCAAGGGCTTTGTCATCCTGTCCTTTAGAAGCCTGAGGCCGATAGTTGGTGATTTGCCTCAGTCCTCTCCACACAGAAGCAGAGTCGTTAGCAGTGAACTGTTGCTGGAGTCTCTCAGAATACACAGATTTAGCTCTCCTCAGCTCTCTGCTAAACCGGTATTTGACCTCCCTGTAGCAGTCCCGGTCTCCACTTTTCAACGCTGCTTCTTTCTCCTTCCTGATCTGTCTGAGCTTAGCTGTGAACCAGGGCTTGTCGTTGGAGTAACTCACCCTGGTGTGCGATGGAAGAATGCTCTCCTCACAAAAGTGGATATATGAGGTCACAGTGTCCGTGTACTCATCCAGATCATGCGTGGCTCCTTTAAACATGTCCCAGTCAGTTATTTCCAAGCACGTGCTCAGCTCCTCCACAGCTTCACTGGTCCATTTTCTCGTAGTGCTCACAACAGGTTTTGTGAGCTTCAGTCTCTGTCTGTATGTGGGAATCAGGTGGACCATCACGTGATCAGATAGTCCGAGCGCAGCGCGGGGAACAGCGCGATACGCGTCCTTAACTGTAGTGTAACAGTGATCCAGCGTGTTCTCTCCTCTGGTGGGGCATTTAATAAATTGTTTGTACCGGGGGAGTTCGTGGCTCAGGTTGCTCTGGTTAAAGTCGCCAACCACAATAACCAGAGAGTCTGGGAAAGTCTGCTCTGCTTGCTGAATGTGATCCGCGAGCGCGCGCTGAGCCTCGCGCACGTCCGCGTCAGGCGGGACGTAAACAGCGGCCAGGATGAATGAAGCAAACTCACGTGGGGAATAAAATGGCTTGCAGTTGATGAATAAATATTCCATTCCAATTTTGTATTACCAAAATGTTTCTAAAGAGTCTTCAGTTGATTCAAAATGCTGCAGCTACAGTTTTAACAGGTACTAGATGTTGTGTTATAGTTTAGGCTTTTATTTGTGAGGTACTGGTGGCAGCTCCACCTTCTGGTTCCTCCACCACCTGCGGCTATAAGAGGGCAGTGGGCAGGAGGGGTGGTCTCTTTGTCACCTCTTTGCACACGCTGCCCGTGTGCTGTGTGTGACATCTGTAATAAACGTGTGTTCAGTTCTACACTTGGCCTCATCCTTGGCTCCATATACTGACATAACATTTTGGCAATGAAGATAAAAGTGGATTAAAACAAGGTATGGAAGCATGTGAGTTTGAAATTTGACCGTTTCTGGAGCCCCCCCCGGCGAGCTACCGGCTCCCTGGCTGAGGTGGTGCACCGCTTTTTGGACGTGCATGGTGACGCTGAACCTTGGGAAGCTGGAGAAGTTGAGGATATGTGAGTTGTTGGTGCACAATCTTGCAGTGAAGAAACAGCGTATTCCGAGCATGCTGGGTGACTGTGATAGTCTTGACGAAGTGGTTGAGCTAATGGCGCGCTATTTTCGTGCCCTGGAAAACATCATGGTTCACAAGATTCAGTTTTGACAGCGCCGCCAACGGGTGGGTAAGTCTATTCAGTGGTTCATGGCAGACTTGGGGCTGTTGGTCAGCGGGTGCCAGCTCGGAAGAGGAGACAATTCGTGACCAGTTGGCGGAGCATATCAACTGCGCTGCGATTAGATCGAGGCTGCTTACGTTTTCGTGCAAACTGACGTTTTCGTGCAAACTTGATGGCTGCCCACAGCCATCGAGTTAGCTCAACTGCTGGAAGCTGTGAACAAACTGTCACGGGAGCTGAGTGAGAGCTTGTTACACCGACATCTAGGATCACTGTCGACCGTGCATGCAGTGCACCCGGTCGGCGTTGGAAGCATGGAGAACGATGTGTATGACGCCAATGCTGGGAATATGAGGTCTGGCCCGGGAAACCCCAAATGTATGGGTTGTGGGTCCACGAAGCACCATTTCAAGGCCATAGACTGTTCGGCAGGAGTGAAGCACTGTGACAAGTGTAGCCACTTGCTTCATGTCACCAGGGTATGCCACAGATCCGAGCGAGGAAGTCCATGGCGCAAAGAGGACTCTCTCGCCCCCACGGTTGTCCATGCTGCGTCCCCGAGCACCAACGGACACACGTACTGTATGGTGGAGTTGGATTGGGTGGAGGCACTTTTATGGATCGACAAGGGAGCGGTGGGCTCCATGCTGGACTGAACGACTGTGAAATGTTTTTCCCTGCACTTCAGGATTGGGAGTGACCCTGCGCTGCCTTGTGGTTGTGGAGGAGGATAGCTGGCCACGGTGGGAAAGTTGGAATTGACGGCTCAATACAAATTGGCTGAGATGTGGGGCCATCCGATCCCGAGAGTGGTAGACGGCGCAGTGTGGGATGAGGAACTGCCTGGCACCCTGGAGAGTGAGCAAGACCAATATCGCTCAGGGTCATCACAGGAGGGTCCCTGTGTCAGAGCTCAAGTTGCCCTGGACAAGGGTACTGGGCGGCACAGTGAGACGCCTGTGACGACGGGCAACGTTGAGAGGCTGGTTCGTTCCACCTGTTTCTGGATCTCGGCTGAAGTGGGTCGGTGAACAGGGGGCCACAACGACGATGGCAGCAGCAAAGTTAAAAGAGATCAGGCCGGACCATCAGGCACGGTAGAACAATGTGCCAAGCAGAGACCCTGCAGGCCGAGCGGGACCTCTCTGGGGGTCAAGGACTGGATTCAGGAGGAGAGGTGACCACAGCAGGTACGGGCCGGTCAGCGGTCAGGGACGGTCGCTCGTCATGGCCAGACGGGAAGACACTCATCTCCAGCTGCTAGACGGTTCGTGGGGGCACCCGGATGGGCTGCGGCGTGCCCGGGAGGGAACTGAGGAACGTGGGCCTGGACGAGCAGAGCAGCCGGTGGTGATGAAGAGGAGGCACACTGGTGCTGAAGCAACCTGCTGTGTCCCGGGAGGCTGGCTGCCTCCAGGGGTGGACTGATGACAGTGTGGTCCAGGGGGCCCACGGACTTGTTTTCTCCGGCCATATGTATATAGGTTGATTTATGTGCGTGTAGCTGGAATGTTTTGTTGTGTGTATATTATAAGTTGATGGTCATGTTGGTGTTCTGTTTGTTTTGTTATTTCAATACACAGTTTAGGGGATTAATTTATGTGTTCTATTTTAATTTAGGAGACACTGCAGTGTTTTAGTTTCACATGGACTTATTTAGTTTAAGTGGCAGAATAACCCTCTTCGCCATGTTGGGGAGGTGGCAGTCTACCCATCTCCCCTAGTTGTAGTTATTTTGGAGTGACTGTGTAAGGCCATTTGTGTTGTATTGTTTAACTAATTTTAGCGAGTGACTTGGGTCCTATAAGACAGCAGTGGGCAGGAGGGGTGGTCTCTTTGCCACCTCTCTGCCTGACGGCTGCGCGTGTGCTGTGTGTGACCTCTGTAATAAACGTGTGTTCAGTTCTACACCTTGCCTCGTCCTTGGCTCCATATACCGACATAACGCTAGAAAGACATATCTTTCCTGCTTTGTCCTCCCTTGAGTGGCTCCTATAGAACCTAGAATTAAATTTTAAATCCTTCCAAAGCTCTAAATCAGTGGTGCCCAACCACTGGGCTGCAGACCACTTGGTACTGGGCTGCAAAGAGCTGCAAAGAAAAAATAAATAATTGATTCTGTTCCTCTATATCAACTATCGAAGTCTGTGTTTTATTTTGAAAAGTTACAGAATATTCTCTCTTCCCGTGCCAGACTTCCTAGGTGGTGGGCCGAGTGGCTCTATCTGCTTTAGATTTTTGAGGTGATCGATGACATCTTAAGAGTAGCTGAGTTTCACATATAGGCTAACTCATATTTTTCAAAACATGAATCTGTTTGTTGGCAGGTTAAGTATGTGCATATTTTTTATGAAAATTAAACTTTAGTTACAAAACCTGATAAGGCGGCTCTGAGGCAATCACTAAGGGCCTCTATATGCTTAACCAATCAAAACAGCACTCCATGATCACTTGACTTGAGTTCGACCAATGAGCTGCATCATTGTCGGAAGTAACCGTAAAGAAAAGATGGGCTGACAAGGCTGGAATTTCATCAGCCAGGTAAGCACAATAACTCTATATTTATGTCCCTGTATTTTTTTTTTGTGTATGTTACAGATCTCTGTAGTTAATATTACAACCAAGTGCTGCTCCCCGTTGCCCCTTGTCTTGTGTAGCATATCGTTAAATAAAGTAGTTACACGTCCTTCGCTTTGTCCTGATGTTAAAGAAGCCCTGCTGAAAAAACGGCACACAGCAGCATCTGACCAGCACCAATAAATAATAGTTTGATATTGTAAATAGTAGTTTTAGTGTTGTGAGTTTTTGAGTGTTTGTTGTTTTTGTTATGTGTTTTGTTGTGTTTTTGGAGCAGTGTCTTTTTTTCATATTGTTCGTCTTTTTTCACTTTATTTCTTGTTTTTGTAGATTTTTTATAAGTAATAATTTGTAAACAGATTAGCAAAAAATGTTGAGGAGATCAACTAGAAAGAATAAAGCCCCGTGGAAGAGGAGGAAATCTCAGGAGAAGTGTCCCAATCTCAAACACAGTGATACAGTTTGTATCACTGGATATTTATTCCCAGCTTTGTTATCGTTATATTTATTACTCATTTGTATACTGTTGAACATTTGTTCTTGAAACACAAGTTTCTTTTGGATAAATCTTATCTAATCTTATGCTATAATATTTATATTTTTAGAGATTGTTCAGATGAAGAGGACCAGCAGTGGAACAGGAACAGCTGGAGAGGAACTGATTCCTGGACTACCGCAGAGCTAAGAAAACACCTTGATATGGACACAGAAAACAGCCTGTAAACTGGACACTGCAAGTTCTGGGCAAACACAAATATTTGAGAACATGTATAAGGGGTTCAGTTTAATTTTTGCTATTGCAAAACTTTTGTTCATGTACATTTGAAATATTTATAAAGAGAAAACTGGTGAAATCTTTTTTCTTTTTTTTTATTACACACTGTTTTAAGCATTTAAAACGTATAATATTGACACATACTTGCCAGATTTTGAAATGTACACTTCTCCTGAAAAACAGGGCAAAATATTTTACACAAAGGACATTTAATGACATATTTATTAAAAAAAAGATTAAAAAAGCACCAGGCAAAACTATTATAATTATAGCCCTAAAAAGCTTTAAAGCATTTCAGTGAGTTTCCAGCCAATGTGAAATGTTCCACGGGTGGAACACTGGATTTTTAAGAGGTTAAAGATTAAATATTCAACATTTCAAACAGGAGTAGCTTATTTTTCTAAATTAGCTTTAACATTTTTATTGGTGTTATAATCACCACAAAAATCACCAACAAACAAAGAACAAGTGAGGCACAACAAGAAAACTCATTGCAACATACCACACCCAAAAGCATATACAGAACACACAGTGTGTGTGTCTATGTGGCCTAGTCAGAAATGTTCTCACAGTACAAGCAATAACACATGTCTGTGCATGGAAACTCATTCTGTCTGCACGTGCATCTCCCTTTCACAGTGTTGTGTTTCTTTTACAAGCTCCAAAATGCTGAGAGGTGCAGGGGGAGGAGTCTCCAGTCGATCTCAAAGGAGCCTCCCTCAATCTTCCAACCATGAGCCATTGGTGGAGGTATGTCTGGCTGACTCTGCAGGCATCTTCTATAAATGGCTGCCTGGTAGTTTGTCCACTGAATGTGTTTATATAGTGAGTCTCTGTTTGGTGGAAGATTCTGTCTGTGCACTTGCCACTCTTAAACAGTTGACATCTTGTGTAATTCGCATCCTTGGAGCCTTTGAGGTGACACAGAACACAAGTTAATTTGTCAGTGGCCTCATACTGTTCTGGGAGTAGTTGAAAAGCTTTTCCCAGTGTCTTTAATGACACGCAATGTTCTTTGTTGGACAGTAGTGTTTTCATTGCTTAAGTTTCTCTCTTAGCCTCTTTCGATTATATTTTTGAGTTGTATACTTTTCCCTTCTGCATATGATGCATTGGCTTGGGAGCAGATCTGGTGCTCTTCTTAGGCGGACTGGAACCTCTGTTTCTGTTGACCGGAGAACCCGGTTTGGTTGGGAATTTGTAGCGGAAGTATGTGATTCTTCATCTAAAATATTGTAAAGGAGACAAAATTGGGTGGGATGCTTAATTTGGGACAACTATACTGTATATTTACTGCATAAGTGCTCATTCTAAAGATAACTACATTGTGTTAACTTTGTCTGTTCTGTTCTACAGGTAACTCCAGCTGCTCAGACGACACACTCCTGGACCTGTTTGGATCTTTCTGTCTTGTCTGAAATTGACTACTGGGGCAGTGACTAGCCCTTGCTTGGAGCTGGTCTAGAATGGAGCAGTAAGGTGCCTCCTTTCCTCCACTAGCCTGGGTGTACACCTTGGGCAAGTGTTGGCACACCCTTGGCCTTCCTTGGCCGGGGATACAGCCTAGGTCACTACACTCAGCGGTTCTACTTGTCAGTTCGACATCAGTCCCGGCAATCCTTTTTGTGAGCAAGCCACTTCTGGGCTTGCCTAGCCAGCATGTGAAGTCAGCCTTCAGCGGAAAGCTTTGAACCATCAGATGCAAGCTGGATGGCAATCGCTGCAACGTGTTGTGGACTGCGAAGAGCGTGACAAGGCACAAGAAGTCACGGTCATCCACTGCATCTGTCTCTTCCTCCAGCCGTCTTGACGATGTCTTGCTGCTGGATCCAGGAGGAGTTTAGACGAGAGAGTGACGTTGTGCAAACTCCTCCTCACTTTAAACAATTTTTTTGCGCAAGTCACCTTTCAAATTGATTTGATTTTGATTTTTTGTACTTTATTGATCCCCAGAGGGGAAATTCAGGGCATCCACCTGGATGGATGAAGTAGCCACGGTACGGCGCTATCCCTTCACCATTCACACACACATTCACACCTAGGGCCACTTTAGAGTCTCCAGTTAACTTAACCTGCATGTTTTTGGCCTGCGGGAGGAAACCGGAGAAATCCCAGAGACCCACGCAGACATGGGGAGAACATGCAAACTCCACACAGATCACTGTTGGTCAGGGGCTGGGATTGAACCCGGGATCCCATGGCCAAGGGTGAGTTGCTGTGCTGCCACAGTGCTAACCACTGCACCACCACCCTGCCGATAAATTGACTATTAATGTTTACGCTCATTAATGTACATGATCAGTTCAGCTTGAGTTCATCAGATTAAAAGCGAATACTCACCATCACTTGCGTGTACTGATTTTTGTGTCCTTTCTTTGGCTCTTTCAATATTTCATGTATTAGCATACTGCATGTAGCATTGTCATGCAGTATGCATGTAGCATTGTCAATGATAGCCTATGTTAACGGACACATCTGAAGGGTGGTTATTATGCAAATTATATTTTTCTATTGCTTTTCAGCTATTTTTCTTTCCTTTGTATCAATATTTATCCACTCTATTGAACACTGCACAGTTATTTTTTCCAACTCCTGTCTGAAAATTGAATTATATTTTCTAAAGAGCTTGTAACATGCATGCAGCACTCCATACCTGTCCCTGATATTCATGCTAGCTAATGAAAGCACGTGTCTAAATAAAGATAGGCCCAAACCAAAGCAAGAAATTGAGCAGCAGACATAAGGGTTGGACAAACTAGTTTATTTTAACATTCTGATCAGATGTAAATATAAGTGATGCTGGTGTAATAGTATATTATGAATAAATATCAAATTTTGTTCACAGAATAAACCTGAAAACATATGTGATAATCTGTGAGGTAATGAATCAAGGTTTATAAATGTATTATGCTCTATAATTTTGCATTTGCTGGTTGTTTTTCAACAATCAATACGTTTTTGTTTTTTTTGTAAGCTAGTTAAATTCTTGAAAATGAATATTCACATCAGACCCGCTTAATTTTGATTTTTTTTTTTTTATTACCCTGGCGGGGGAGGAGGGATCCTGATTAAGTCAAACGTGATTGGTGTATGCGGTCACCTATCACAACCTGATTGATTCGTCAGCTAAAGCTGTTCTGAGAGATGCCGGAGAGGACTGATGATAAAAATGTAAGTTTATTAAAAAAATGCCAGCAAACCGAGGCTGCCAACAAATTTTCTCAGATTTACCAAAAATAGAGAAGACTATATATTTAAAAAATGGCATACTCTGCCGATGTGGATTGATCAATGACACGAAAAATGCACTTGGCCCACCACCTATCCTGCCTTATGTCTGTTTGCATGGCTTGACACACACCCAGTGCTCGAAAATTAAACTTGCAAGCAATCTTGCTTTTACAAAAGTTTGAGTTATATCAGGAGGAGAGGCTGTCCGGGAATTAGCCGAGAGGTGCACGTGGCTTTGGGTTAGCACCAGAGGCTCACAGCCTCAGGGTTGTCCCGGGTGGAATGGCACCCAACTGTTCCCCGCTGGAGTGACCAGTCCCTAGACTTTCAGTGCACATGGTCAGCACGGAGGCTCGAGCCCAATGGGGAGGTGCCCTACTCTCATGGAACGGATGCTGTGGGATACCACACAGGTGAGTTTTTTTTAAAATCACACACTTGCTTTTTTTGCTGATATATTCCACTCACTTTAAACACCCCACGACCTTGTCCCGGCTGGTCCACTGATATATTTTTTTAAACCGTTACCAGTCAGTGATGCAAAAAAGGTTGGGAACCACTATAAATGATCACCATTATGTCAGCATTAATTTAATCATTTGTTGTGTTTCCCTAACCAGAAAAAAAAAAAAGAATTTATGTCTAATGTCTCATTCTATAACGTTGCACTTTACAGGGGGCTGAGGGAAGTAGGGTGGGCAGGGGGTTAAACAGGATACAGTCACACTTACTTTTATTACTACGATTACTACTACATTGTATTTTTATTGTATTTTTTCACTATTTTATTGCACTTTTACTATGTAATGTACTTTTTTACTATTGCACCTGTATATGTGCTCTGTATTGTTTTCTGTACTGTTCCATGTGTAAAATATCTCTGTGTGTCTCAGGGACTGCAGGTGGAAATTAGTACAGAGAGCTATAATTTGGTAGCAGGCATATTTTCCTCCGATTAATGCAGCTGTACATGGTCCCTGCTCAATAAACTAACAAATCTTATAGTACTTTATCATTGTAATAGAGCACTGCACTCACAAAATGCAGGATTACTCACAATTCCTAAAATCTCTAAAAGTAAATTGGGATGCAAAGCTTTCAGTTATCAGACTCCTCTCCTGTGGAACCAGCTGCCAATATGGATTAAGGAGACAGACTTGATCTCTATTTTTAAGACTATAGTTAAAACTTTTGTTTTTGATAAAGTTTATAGTTCGGGTTGGATCAGGCGACCCTGAGCCTTCCTTTAGTTATGCTGTTATAGGTTTAGACAGCTTTCTTTATGTTTTTTTTTAATATATTCATTAACATCCGTTTGCTCTTCCATAGATTAAGTGCCCGTTATTTTGTTTGTTGTCTACATGTGTCTTTTTTTTCTTCTTTTCTCCTCTCACCGCCCAACTCATTGCGGCAGATGACTGCCCCTCCCTGAGCATGGTTCGGCTGGAAGTTTCTTCCTGTCAAAACTGATTTTTTTTCTCTCCACCATCACCAAGTGCTTACTCACAGGGGATCACCTGATTGTTGGGATCTTTCTGCAAATATGGGGTCTTTGCCCTACAGTTGAAAGCGCTATGAGATGACTGTTGTTGTGAATTGGCGTTATAAAGGCCAGCTGTGTTCTGGTTTGCTACCTTGACCCAGTGGAGGTGATAGAAGAGAGGAGGATGGTGGCTAAGCTGTCACCTCTGCTGGAGTCCCACCCCATGCGGGACATGCTGAGTGTTCTGAGCATCTGGTTTAGCGGCAGGTTGCTCCATCCAAAGTGGACAATGGGGAGGTTTCGCAGGTCCTAACTACCTGTTGCTGTCAGACTTTACAGTCTGCACTGCTCATAGAGACTGCACATAACACTACATTATTATTATTAAAGGTTGCAACAACACTGTACTCATTCTACTGTGAACTATAGTGCTAATATACGTATATTACTGAATAACTTTAGTGCTTAGCTCTATAAATGCTATTTTATTTATTTTTTAAACTTTTACTTTTTCTTTTTACTTTTTGCACTGTGTACAGGGGGGCTGAAAAGTTCATAGTGGTCAAATCCGACCAAATGTGGTTTATTTTTCAACTGCAGGGATCCAAGTGCTGCAACACCAGTGGAAGAAGTGTGTGGACCGAAGGGGAGACTATGTTGAAAAATAAACCACATTTGGTCAAATTTGACCACTATGAACTTTTCAGACCCCCCCACCCCATATATACTGTTTTTGCTATACAGTATATTACTGCTATATTACTGCTTTGAATGCTGCTATCCCTTTGCTGCTGCAATACTGTAAATTCCCCCATTGTGGGTCCAATAAAGGTTTGTTATCTTAAAAATAAGGTTGAATAAAGAATGATAAGTCCCCATGAATAAAGACATCACAACTGGAGACTTTATTTGTGACCAAACGGTAATAAAACAGCTTAAGGACTCTTTGAGCTGAGAGGTCAATTCACCCATGAGGATAGCAAATATTTTCCTGCATAAACCGTATTTATATTTCAGTTTAGTCAGGGCGTAGCAATTGCTTTGCCAGCAGGTCAAGACAGGACCCTCCAGACAATAATGACAAGTGTTTTTATGTTCAAATTGTGTGGTGTGCTGAAATATGTTTGATAAGGGCTTTTATCACCTTGTATGTGTTCTAATAGAAGATTTGTTAAGCTACCCAGCACCAGTCTTCACTCTAGGATTTCAGCATGAAAGGTCATTGTTTATTTCTGTATACAGATGATGATATTGAGCTTTAGGTGGTCCCAGAAGGACTCCTATCTGCCATGAACCCATTCCGGGATGTGCAGGCCGCCTTTCTTTTCATATATCAACACAACCAGGTGGAACAATCATCCTCAATCACTCTTTTTCTGTCTGTCACTCGGAACCTCACACCACATTGGCGGTGCTCCCAAAAGCTAACGTGGCATCACGTTCTTGACTAAACGTGCATAAAAACAAATTAGCCTGGCCCATACAATTTGCAAAGAGATGTGTGCAGCCAGCCAGCAAATAGATGTCATTCCAAGCCAAGGTCATGATGGTATTGAAACTGGAAATTTAGGATTGATGTTTGCACATGGCGGCCTCCTCCACTTTTCACTCCCGGTCTGACGGATTTGATGCAGGATTATTGGACAGGACCCACTAGATGAGAGACAGCTGAGAGAGTGGTGATTAGTCTTCAGAATCTTGTGATTTAAGAATGAATTAAATTACAAAACATTATAATTTTGATGCTTTTGTGAAGTGATGACTATATGCGTTGCAAGATTTGAGAAAATGTCGCTGTCATTGTTGCTGCTGAAAAACAAATTTCTTTTTAAGAAAGTTTGTCAGCATATGAGATCAATTACTCCCAGGGAAAAACAGCGGGGGGAAATTACATTTACACCTTCTTTCTTTGGTTTTTAGTAATATTGATATGCAACCATTAAATAAAATGTGAAAATTTCACAGTGGTTTGTTGCCACATTATGTATCTTGAATTATTAACCCAGCCACAAGGGCTGCACAAGCCAGTGTACTAGTGCAGGTGGAAGAGATCCTGAAGAGGTGCAGGTATGCACTGGAGAGAAGAGGAATGAAAGTTAGTAGAAGCAACACAGAATACATGGGTGTGAATGAGAGGGAGGCGGGTGTAACGGTGAAGATGCAAGAAGAGGTAGTGAAAGTAGATGAGTTTAAATGGCAACCATCCAAAGCAATGGAAAATGCTAGAGAGAGGTGAAGAAGAGAGTGCAGGCAGGGTGGAGTGGGTGTAGATGAGTGTCAGAGGTGATCCGTGACAGAAGGATAGCAGCTAGAGTGAAAGGGAAGATTTACAAGACGGTAGTGAGACCTGCTATGATGTATGGTTTGGAGACAGTGGTGCTGACAAAAAGACAGGAGGCAAAGCTGGAGGTGGCAGAGTTGAAGATGCTAAGATTCTCAGTGGGGGTGACTAGGAGGTACAGGATTAGAAATGAGTATATCGGAGGGATAGCTTATGTCCACAAACCTGGCAGTAAAGAGATGGACGAGAGTGCTGCACTGGAACTGGCTTTATTGCAGAACTATGTACATGGAATCACATACACTACATAGTACCAAGTCGCCTGGACAAGAGAGAGCTGTAATGGTGGGCTCTCCCATATATGGGCTGGAGGGATGACGGCACCAGCCAGCTGTGTCATCACGCCGCTTCCTGCTGTTAACCCCTTCACTACATTCTCTCCCCACTCTTGCAAAACACAGAACACTTTAATTAATTTAAAGCCTCCTCAGTTTGGTATATTAAAACCCCATTATCAACACATTTTATTTAAAAAATCATCAAACAAAACCTGAAACTAGGGTCCATGGGTAGACTGCCACCGAACCCGGCATGGCTAAGTGGAGTATCCTCCCACTTGCCTTTTCCATCCATGCTCCTAACTAAACAGTCATTTTTTCTTTACACTCTCCCATGGCAAAGGTGGTTCTACCGGGGGGGGGGGGGGGGGGGTCCTGCAGCGGCCCCGCAGTGGATGTGCCCCTGGAGGCGCCAGACCCCCGGGACAAGGGCCGATCTTCATAGCGTAGAGACCCTGATCCCACACCGCATCCGCTGGCTCCCGTGCAGCCTCGTTACCCGGAGCAGCCACCTGGACACGCCGCAGCCGGTCTGCATGTTGAACCAAGCCGTCCGTCAGCCGAAAGCGTGCCGTCCCCAGCTACGCCACGATCCTCAGCGGCGCTCATTGTTTTGCTGGCTGTGGCCTGCCAGTCGTCGCCCCACTCTCTCGTCGGCACGAACCCGAACCCAGTTCATGACCTGGTATAGTACCTTGCTTGACTTTACGTGCTGCTGTGCTCCCAGTGGCTCTGCAAGATCATCTGACTTGATACCTCCGTCATGCTGTGGCGGCTCAGCAGTCACCGTGTTCACAGCAGACCCTTCACCCGTTGTCTCTGTTGCCGGTTGAGGTTCGTCATGCGCACTGAAGCAGTCCGGTTCCCCCTTTGGGCGGTTTTCCTTCGGAGAGCTCGAAATGTGCACTTTGGTGACGGTACCGTCCGTAAGTACCTCATCCCACACAGTGACAGTGTCCTCCAGGACCGGTGAGCTCCAACTGCCGCACCTGGACCACTCAAACCCATCGCAGTCCTTAATGGCGAAGCCCAGTCCGTAGAAAAAGACACAACCCATAATGTTCTCACCGTGTGCTGCCACCTGGAACGTGAAGTTGTGCATGGCTTTAGACTTGTAGCGAGCAATCAGTTCCACTGTCCTGACATTGCACAGTCTGTGACCACTGTACTTCAACAGCAGCGTTGGGTTCTTTCTGATTCTGTGGTGGGGGACAAACTTTTTCACCATGGCCCAGTTTAGCATGGACCGCACCGCCGCCGTGTCGAGCAGGAGTGATATAGCTACACCATCCAATTCTATCGTTCAATAGGAATAACTATTGGCGTTGGGACTCACTGAGTGGATGGTTGTTTTTGGCAGGCAGACTGGCTCACTTGGCAGGCCCCATGGTGCTGGTGCCCGACATACCCTGGCGAAATGGTCCAGGTGTCCACACCTGCTACACCATTTTCCTCTTGCTGGGCAAACTCATGCTCCGTCCTGGTGTGTCGGGGACCCACAACCCCCGTAGATGGGACCCCTCGGAGGGGACTTCCGGCTCAATGCATATGCCTCGTACTCTCCTGCCGTGTACTCTTCATCCTTCGTGTCCACCGCATTAGCTAGCGTCAACTGTCCGGGTAGCCTCTGTGTCTGGCGCCCATTTAGCTCCTTGGCTAACTTGTCTGCTGCTTCTAGCTAAAGAGCTAGCTCAACTGCTTTAGCTAGCATCAGGTCATTTGGCGCCGTTAACAACCTAGCTCGTAGCACAGCATTACCCGTGTGTTTGGCCAACTGGTCCTGCACCATTTCATCCTGTAGCGGCCCAAAATGGCACGCACTAGCTAGCTGTCTGAGGTCAGCGACGAACTGCTGAATTGGCTCACCAACTGTCTGTTGTCTTTGGCGAAAGCGAATCCATCGTGCTGTCACACTGTCCGGTGCAGCAAAATGGTTAGCTATTAGCTTCACAATCTCCTCATATGAGTCCGTCGTGCCCAGCGTGCAGAGAATCCTCTGGCCTTCCATGCCCAGGTTGTGGACAAGCAGCGCTTGTATCCTCACCTTATCCAGCTTCCCAGGTCCAACGCTGAAACATAAACCTTAAACGCCTCCAGCCAACGTTGCCATAGAACTGGCGGTTCTCCCAGGAGCTCAAGGAAAGGCTGCAGCAGTGTTACGCACGCCTCCATGATTAATCCTCAGTCGCCAAATGTCATGTCCACAGACCTGGCAATAGAGAGACAGATGAGGGTGCTGCACTGGAACTGGCTTTATTGCAGAACTATGTACATGGCATCACATACACTACACAGTACTGAGTCGCCTGGGCAAGTGAGAGCTGTAATGGCGGGCTCTCCCATATATGGGCTGGCGTGATGACGGCACCAGCCGACTGCGTCAACACGCCGCTCCCTGCTGTTAACCCCTTCACTATACAGCTAAGGTTGAGCGGTTTGGAGACAAAGGAAGAGAGGCAAGGCTGAGATGGTTTGGACATGTGCAGAGGAGGAATAGTGAAGATATTGGACAAAGGATGTTGAAGATGGAGCTGCCAGGCAGGAGAAAAAGAGGAAGACCATAGAAGATTTATGGATGTAGTGAAGGAGGACATGGAGAAGGTTGGTGTTACAGAGGAAGATGCAGGGGATAGGGTGAGATGGAGGCAGATGATCTGCTGTAGAGACCCCTAAAGGGAGCAGCCGAAAGAAGAAGACATTAATATATTATATTAAAATAGCAATGGAAAGACAGGGTGAAAATGATGATGCCAAGCTGCTAAGTTGGAAGGGAAAAAAACAATTAATTTTTGACAGAAAGTCAGCAATTCAAGGAAAAAAGTAAATTCATAAGTGAAAAAAGCCTCAAATTTACACTACCGTTCAAAAGTTTGGGCTCACTTAGAAATTTCCTTATTTTGAAAGAAAAGCACTGTTTTTTTTCAATGAAGATAACTTTAAACTAATCAGAAATACACTCTAATGTCTAATATACATTGCTAATGTGGTAAATGACTATTCTAGCTTTAAATGTCTGGTTTTTGGTGCAATATCTACATAGGTGTATAGAGGCCCATTTCCAGCAACTATCACTCCAGTGTTCTAATGGTACATTGTGTTTGCTCATTGCATCAGAAGGCTAATGGATGATTAGAAAACCCTTGTGCAATCATGTTAGCACAGCTGAAAACAGTTTAGCTGGTTAGAGAAGCTATAAAACTGACCTTCCTTTGAGCAGGTTGAGTATCTGGAAAAAATTATTATTTCAAATACAAATCATTATTTCTAACCTTGTCAATGTCTTGACTATATTTTCTATTCATTTTACAACTCATGGTGGAAAATAAGTGTGACTTTTCATGGAAAACACAAAATAATTGTCTGGGTGACCCCAAACTTTTGAACAGTAGTGTATATGGTCTCAAATGAGAAACAAAGACAAAACAATAAATCCAGACATGACAAAAAACATCCAGTTTATGAGAATGTTCACAAAATTCTAATTTTAAAAGGAAAACATCTAATTTACCAAAACATGCAAATGTCAGATTTACTATAATACAGTGCTGTCCTAGAGCAGTGTTTCTCAGCCTTTTCTGAGCCAAGGAACCCTTTTTACATGGAAAAAATCCTGGGGCTTCCCACCAACCACATTTGAGAGGATGCTGCTGAATTCGCTGATTCTTATTGCAAACTAAAACCTGTGTTTTCTGTGTTTTTCATCTACATTTGCCACACTACAACTGGCTCATCACTGGATGATACAGAATGATGTTTCTGTACTCACTGGCTCCATCAATCTGTTGCTGCTGTTGCAATCCACTGTTCAGCTATTGGCTGCTTGCAGGGGCGGTCCTGGCTTGTATGATGCCCTGGACGAACTGCCTCCCTGGCGACCCCCCCACCACCACCACCCCCCCACACACACTTTAACTTTTTTTTTTTTTTTTTTTAATTCTTTCTTAAATGTCCAAATGTTAAATTTTCTCAACAATTAGTGAGGTTTTTCTTGCAACTTTTCCCTGGCAAGTTCACTACTTTTTTAAAACTTTTCCCATGGTTCACGTTTTTACGTCCGCCAAGGAGGTAATGTTTTTACCGGGGTTTGTTTGTTTGCCTGTCTGTCTGTTACCAACATAACTCAAAAAGTTATGAACGGATTTTGATGAAATTTTCAGGAAAGGTGTGTAATGGCACGGGGAACAGATGATTAGATTTTGGTGATGATCTGAGAGTGCATACCTCCACCAAGGGCTTTGTTTGTATTTGTGCAGCAGGATTACACAAAAACTACTAGATGGATTTGGATGAAATTTTTACCAGAGGTGGTTTTTGGGCTACAGAGGAACCCATTATATTTTGGTGATTTGAGAATGCATACCTCAGCCAAGGCTCTTATCTTCTCACAGTGTGTTAGCAACAATACTCCAAAACTGATGGATAGACTTTAATGCAATTTTCACCCCAAGTGGCTATAGGCCTACACACAAACCCATTACATTTTGGAGGTGATCCATGAAAAACGGAAGGAGCCTTGGCAGAGGTATGCGCTGTATGAGTGCTTTTCTAGTTTTCTCATATTTTCATGATTTTCTTGTACATTTGCACCTATCCTCTCACTGATAGGTGCATCTCAATAAATTAGAATGTCATCAAAAAGTTGATTTATTTCAGTAATTCAGTTATAAAAAGAAAACTATATTATATAGATTAATCACACACAGAGTGATATATTTCAGGTGTTTATTTCTTTTAATTTTACCCCAGCTCACCCTATAATGAAGACCCCAAAATCAATTTCTCAAAAAAAAAATAGAATATTACATAAAATTAGTTTTTAAAAATTGATAATTTTTTTGTTCAAAGTCAGCATAGCTGTCTACCGGGTAATTTTAGAGCACTTCATGCTTCCCTCTACTGACAAGTTTTGTGGAGATGCTGGTTTCATTTTCCAGCAGGACTTGGCACCTGCCCACACTGCCAAAAGTACCAAAACCTGGTTTAGTGGCATCACTGTGAGTGATTGGCCAGCAAACCCACCTGACCTAAACCCCATAGAGAATCTATGAGTATTGTCCAGAGGAAGATGAGAGATATCAGACCCAACAATGCAGATGAGCTGAAAGCCACTATCAAAGCAACCTGGGCCTCCATAACACCTCAGCAGTACCACAGGCTGGTCATCTCTATGACAAACTGCGTTGAGGCAGTAATTCATGCAAAAGGAGCCCTGACCAAGTATTAAGTACATGGACATATTTTACAGTCAGACAATATTTCTATTAAAAATCCATTTTTAAAAAATCAATTATACATAATCTTCTAGTTTTTGAGAAACTGAATTTGGAGTTTTCATGAGCTATAAGCCATAACCACCAACATTAAAAGAAATAAGGACTAGAAATATATCACTATGTATAATGAATAATATGTGACTTTCATTTTTTTAACTGAATTACTGAACTAAATCATCTTTTTGATGCCATTCTAATTTATTGAGATGTATCTGTTCTACATTGTCCTGTAAACTATCCTTGCAGTCTTTGTGGGGATGGAGGGGGGGCAGTTCAATAGAGGGGATGGTTTGGGCTCATTTTGCTGACCAGGTGAATGGCCTTTTTTTATTTTTTGCAACGATTTAGTCATTTGAATGAAGTTTTAATAATTTATTTATTGAAAGAAAAGCTTTTTTCAGATTTTTGCAAAGATGTTTTTATTTTGAAGAGATAATCACTATTCAATGGAAGCTGCCCATTTTTTATTTATTATTTTTTGTCATTGATCTTTACATAATTAATGATGAAGACTGTGGACTCTGTGGCAGTTGATAATTTGTAAAAATCTGTGGAGTATTAAATATGCCGATGAGTGTATAGTTAATAAAGTAAAATGGATACCAACTCCAGTGGTGTGAAAAAGTGTTTGTCCCCTTCGTGATTTCTCATTTTTTTGTATGTTTGTCACACTTAAATGTTTCAGATCATCAAGCAAATTTAAATATTAGACAAAAATAACACAAGTAAATACAAAATGCAGTTTTTAAATGAAGGTGTTCATTATTAAGTGTAAAAAAAAAAATCCAAACCTACATGGCCCTAGGTGAAAAAGTGATTGCCTGCCCCCCCCCCCCCCCCGGTTGAAACATGAATTGACTGTGGTTTATGACATCTTTGGAAAGCTGAGTTCAATTTCTCCAGCTGCACCCAGGCCTGATTACTGCCATACCTGTTCTTAATCAAGAAATCACTTACATAGGACCTGCCTGACAAAGTTAAGTAGGCCAAAAGATCCTCAAAATCTAGACATCGTGCTGCAATCCAAAGAAATTCAGGAAAACATGAGAAACAAAGTAATTGAGGTTATTAAGCCATTTCTAAAGCTTTGGGACTCCAGCGAACCACAGTGAGAGCCATTATCCACAAATGGCGAAAACATGGAACAGTGGTGAACCTTCCCAGGGGTGGCTGGCTGACTAAAATTAGCCCAAGAGCTGTCATGGTCTGAGCACTGATTCTGTCCGCGCTCGGGTTGTTCAGTATTTTCCCCGTGTCATCCCATTTCGGGCCGTGTTATGGCCTCTAAGGCCGCCCGGAAAACTGCTTCGCCGGTTCGACATTCTGGGTCGGCCACCCGACGGACTGCCCTGTTTGTTTGGCGACCTGGTCCGGCCACCAGAGGTACTGTTTCTCTGGGCCTGGGACTGGGGTAGACCGCCCGAACTTTTTTCTTTTTTCCCTGCCTGCGAGTTGGACTATGGATGCGGGTAGACCTCCTGAACTGCTTCCCCCCCCCCCCCCCCTCTGTGCTCTGCCTGCCGACATCCCTGTGTTTTGTTTTTTTTTTTCCTGTAATTTGAAGGGATGCTGTTTTTGTTTTTTTTTTGTTTGTTTGTTTTTGTCCTTACCTGTTGTTAATTATGGAACTATTCGCATATTGCTGATCTGTAGTTTTTGAGTTTTTTTCCTGGTGTTATAGGGTACTGTGTATTTTGGTAATGTACCTGTATTTTAGTTTTCTTGTTCCCCTGTAGCTGAGAGATGCTCTTTTTTTTTGTCTTTGCCTGTGTATAATAGTGGACTATAATTGTAGTATTGCTGCTCTTCTCTGTAGTTTTTGAGTTTTTTTTCCTTGGTGTAGAATTTTCCTTTTTTGGTTCTCTCCCTCCTGGCCTGTTTCCCCCTCCACCCTCCCTGGGTCAGCTCTGGTAACCTTCTAGTTGGGGGGGGGGGGGGGCTTGGATGTCACATTTGCACTTGGAATGCGCCTTTTGAGCGGGGAGTACTGTCATGGTCTGAGCGCTGATTCTGTCCGCGCTCGGGTTGTTCAGTATTTTCCCCTTGTCATCTCATTTCAGGCCGTGTTATGGCCTCTAGGGCTTTTATTGTGATAGCTTCACTGTGGGACTTCCAGCTGTCAGAGCCGAGCTGCGCCGTGACAGCTGATTCACATTCCATTGATTATTTTCTCATTTCCTGATTATGGTTGCGCCTTATTTAAGGGAGCAGCTGAGGTTACTCCTGGTTGCGACCTCGCATAACGTTGGTTCCACACAACGTTTGGCTGAAGTCCCTAACCCCGGCTCCAGTCACCCCTTTGATTCATTGTGTCTCAGTAAGTGCTTACCTCAGAGTCTGTATCCTGTGTTTATAGTCTTTGTCATAGTCATAGTTCGTGTTTTTGCCCCACGTGGCTGTTCTTTTGCCATTTGTGTCTTTTGTTGATATGCAAGCTCATCGGCTGGCCTATAGCGTCTCATTAATGGCCCGCGAAGGCCATCCATGACAAGAGCACAGCAACGACTCATCCAAGAGGTCACAAAAGACCCCACAACAACATCCAAAGAACTGCAGGCCTCACTTGCCTCAGTTAAGGTCAGTGTTCATGTCTCCACCATAAGAAAGAGACTGGGCAAAAATGGCTGGCAAGGCAGAGTTCCAAGACGAAGACCACTGCTGAGCAAAAAGAACATAAAGGCTTGTCTCAGTTTTGCCAGAAAACATCTTGATGATCCCCAAGACTTCTGGGAAAATACTGTTGACTGATGAAACAAAAGTTGAACTTTTTGGAAGGTGTGTGTCCCATTATATTCGGCATAAAAGTAACACAGCATTTCAGAAAAGGAACATCATACCAACAGTAAAATATGGTGGTGGTAGTGTGATGGTCTGGGGCTCTTTTGCTGCTTCAGGACCAGGAAGACTTGCTGTGGTAAATGGAACCATGAATTCTGCTGTCTACCAAAAAAAGGAAGGAGAATGTCCGACCATCTGTTCGTGACCTCAAGCTGAAGCACACTTGGGTTCTGCAGCAGAACAATGATCCAAAAATACGTCAGCAAGTCCACCTTTGAATGGCTTAAGGAAAACAAAATGAAGACTTTGGAGTGGCCTAGTCAAAGTCCTGACCTGAATCCAACTGAGATGCTGTGGCATAACCTTAAAAAGGCGGTTTGTGCTCGAAAACCCTCCAGTGTGGCTGAATTACAGCAATTCTGCAAAGATGAGTGGGCCAAAATTCCTCCACAGCACTGTAAAAGACTCATTGCCAGTTATTGTAAATGCTTGATTTCAGTTGTTGCTGCTAAGGGTGGCTCAACCTGTGACAACCCTCCTCGTGTGCTTTGACGCAGTGCACGGAGGAGGGGAAGGAAGATGGATTTATGCGCAGGTTACACCACAAACACATTTATTAAAAAAAGACAAACAAAACCAACAGTACAAAATAACATAATGGCTCAGGTAACTCAAGGAGTCCTCCAGGACGCTCTACAGTTTTTGGGTGAGTACCACAGGGAAAAAGCACATAATAAATACTCACAAAACTGGAGCAGCCCAAGTAAGTCCAAATGTAGCCTGACAAACACATGCATATGACAAAACAGTAATCCAGCAATGTATGACTGGCAAAAAGCTGCTTAAGTACAAGCATTGCTGGCAACACAGATTGGGAACACCTGGGCGAAGCATAGGAAGGGCAATTACTGGAGGAAACCCAGCTGGCTGTCATGAGAGAGGGGGCATGGTCGGACCGGCAAGTGTCAGACAGCGCCTACAAGAATATAGGCCAAAGGAGGCTGCCTCACAGCTGCCGGCCAGAACAGTGGCTACAGGTATGGAAAAAAGGAAACTAGAGACAAAGAAATTACAATAACTCAAAAGATAACACAATACACAAATAAACAGATAAACCTTAGCCACAGAGAACAGTCAGAACCGAGCCAAAAGGACAAAACCGGCTCGGTTCGTGACACAACCAGTTATTAGGTTTAGGGGGCAATCACTTTTTCCACACAGGGCCATATAGGTTTGGATTTTTTTTTTTTACCCTTAATAATAAACACCTTAATTTAAAAACTGCATTTTGTGTTTACTTGTGTTATCTTTGTCTAATATTTAAATTTGACAATCTGAAACATTTAAGTGTGACAAACATACAAAAAAATGAGAAATCAGGAAGGGAGCAAACACTTTTTTTCACCACTGTAAGTAACATAGTATAAAGCTGACATATTTTTACCAAATCTCATTCCATGTGCCCTTTTTTATTATTAATTTGTGCCCCTTGGTGGAAGTGCTATTCTGCGGCTATGGTTGGCTCCTCTGGGTCTGTTCTCCACAATTCCTGAGAGGTCTGGACTGCCAGGGTGTCCACTTGGCAGTGGCAGTGGCCGCTTTCTGCGGTGGCAGCAGCAGCATTAGCCGCTAGCTGCTACAACTGTGGAGATGTTAAAATATTCCTCTGAAACTTCCTCATCTTCTCAAGGCCAAACTGTCTTGCTCTCATTAAATGACTCTTGTGTCAACCCAAACACATCCACAGGGGCTGACAACAAGTTTATTTAGTCCAGCTCACCCATTCCTTACATATGTCTGCTGCTCCAGAGAATGATGACATCCATCCATCTATCCATCCATCCATCTTCTACCACTTTTCCAGAGGTCCGGGTCACAGAGGCAGCAGTTCAAGCAGAGAAGCCCAGACTTCCCTCTCCCCAGTCACCTGTTCCAGCTCTTCAGAGAGGATACCAAGGCATTCCCAGACCAGCTGGGAGACATAGTCTCCAGCAAGTCCTGGTTCTGCCCCGGGGTCTCCTCCCAGAGGGACATGCCCAAAACACCTCAAGTGGGAGGCATCCAGGGGACATCCTGAACAGATGTCCATACCACCTCAACTGGCTCCTTTTAATGTGGAGGAGCAGCAGTTCTACTTTGAGCTTCTCCCGAATGACTGAGCTCCTCACCCTATCTCTGAGGGTGAGTCCAGCAATCCTACGAAGAAAGGTCATTTCAGCCGCTTGTATCCGTGATCTCATTCTTTCGGTCATTACCCAAAGCTCATGATCATAGGTGAGGGTAGGAACGCAAATTGACTGGTAAATCAACAGCTTTACCTTAGAGCTTAGCTACTTCTTCACCACAACAGACCGGTACAACGTCTGCATCACTGCAGATGCTGCTCCAATCCCTTGCTCCATTCTCCCCTCACTCGTGAATAAGACCCCAAGATACTTAAACTCCTCCACTTGGGGCAGGAGCCTGTCCCCAGCCCGGAGAGGACAATCTACCCTTTTCCGGCTGAGGACCATGGACTCAGACTTGGAGGTAGTGATTCTCATCCCAGCCGCTTCACACTCAGCTGCAAACCATCCCAGTATGACCTGTAGGTCATTGCTGGATGAAGCCAGCAGGACAACATCATCTGCAAACAACAGAGATGAGATCCTGTGGTCACCAAGCATGACACCCTCCGTTCCCTGCCTGTGCCTAGAAATCCTGTCCAAAAAAAACTATGAACAGGATCGGTGACAAAGGGCAGCCCTGGCAGAGTCCAACTCTCATTGGGAATGAGTCCGACCGAGTGTTGGGAATACGAACCAAACTCTCACAATGGTCGTACAGAGACCAAATAGCTCGTAACAACAAGCCCGACACCCCATACTCCCGAAGCACCCCTCACAAAAAACCACGAGGAACATGATTGAATGCTTTCTCCAAGTCCACAAAACACATGTAAACTGGTTGGGCAAACTCCCACGAACCCTCAAGGATTCTCGTGAGGGTAAAGAGCTGGTCCAATGTGCCCCGGCCAGGACGAAAACCACATTGCTCCTCCTGAATCTGAAGTTCACCAACGGCCGGACTCTCCTCTCCAATACCCTGGCACAGACCTTCCCAGAGAGGCTGAGGAGTGTGATCCCTCTAAAGTTGGAGCACACCCTCCGGTCCCCTTTTCTGAAGAGAGGAACCACCACCCTGGTTTGCCATGCCAAAGGCACTTCCCCTGACCTCCACACAATGTTGCAGAGGCGTGTCAACCATGACAGCCCTACAACATCCAGGGCCTTGAGGTACTCAGGGCGAATCTCGTCCACCCCCGGGCCCTGGCCACCAAAGAGATTTGATGACGACATCATCAAAACAAATCCCATGTGTGCACATGGCCATTTATTATGCTGCCCACTGATATTTAAGAGCTACTACAGGCACCCATGTACAACAACAGCAAATTTGCTGATTTTTGGGGACCAATTAAGAAGTGAAATTAAACAATTTTCCATGGAACTCCAAAAGTTTCCTCATGGAGTCCCTGGGGTCCTGGGACCCCGGTGGAAAAACAAGGGCCAAGAGCATCCACCCTACAGTCAGGAGGTTGTGGATTCAAGCCAAAGTCGGATCACACCAAAAACCATATGAAAATTACTTCATGCCTTCTAGCTTGGTGCTCAGCGTAATAGGATGGGGAAAGGAAAAGCAGTGGGGCTGTCTTGCTTGGCAGTGGCCCCTCCGATAGGAGGAACGTAATTTTGTTCCACTGTACGTGCTTGGCTGTATGGACTGAATGACAATAAACTTCTTTCTTCTTCAAATATTAGAATAAAGTCTCAAAGTTACATGAAAAAAAACTTGAGTGACGCAAGAAAAAAGCATAAAGTGAGACATTTATGAAAAAAGTCACCTCTGTAATTTAAGAATTATTATTGGCAGCTTGATGGCAAATGGGGTGTTGCCCAGGCAACATTAGTCCAACCTGTGCATGACTTTGATGTATTTATACAAAATAAATTAAATTTAAATTACAAGTGCAGGGAAATGAAATGATAGCTTAATCATGCAAAAACAAGTACAAATTAGTTTTAATATTATTGGAATGTACACAGTTATATTTTATGTATTCAATTAATATATACAATTATTTTTCATTCATACAGCACTCTAAATGCACTGAGTATTACAGCTATCACTAGTGATTGTTATTGTTGATGCCTGCTTAGAGAAATTTGTGGCTATGAATAGATTTATAAATTATTATGTTATGCCAGGGCAGCTCGGTGGTGCAGTGGTTAGCACTGTGGCAGCACAGCAAGAAGGTCACAGGTTCCCTTCCACCCTTGACCACTGTGGGTTTGATCCCACCCCTGACCATCGTGTTCTCCCTGTGTCTGCGTGGATTTTCTCCGGGTACTCAGGTTTCCTCCCACAGTCCAAAGACATACACATTATGTTAATTGGCACCAACTGGGGATAAGTTGTCGTTGGGCATTAAAGTGGGAGTGAATGATTGTCTATCTCTGATCTGTGCAGGATGTACCCCACCTCTCGCCCAAACATGCATGGATAGGCTCCAGCACCCCATGACGTGAAAAGGAATAAGCAGTTGAAGATGAATGAATGTTATGCCAACAAATCTCATTGTTTCTTATTACCCATTTCCTCTCTGTATTTGCGTTTAAATAAAATCTTTCAATCTTGCTAAAAAAAACTACAATAATATCTAAATTATTTAGCGTGTTTGGTGCTGTCACAACTTGAAGTATTGTATATCACGTATTATACAAATATGGCTGACATTCAAATTTCATGAGGTTCAGATTCAGTTAAAAATAAAAATCATGTTAGAGTCAGTAAGACCTTAGAAAGCTCAACATTTAGACTTTTTTTTTTTTTGAATGGCTAGGTTTAAAAAAAATCTGTGACAAATTTTTAAATAGGCAGGTTCATGAAAAAATTAACTCAGAGATTAAAACATTATCACAAATGATCAAGATGCTAAAAGTGCTTAGACTTTTTCCATAGCTGCCTCCATGGATCAAATATGGAAAATAGGTACTAATAGTCCAAAGTATTTGGCAATTATACGCCCACAAGAATGTGAGTAGATTTCAGTGCTTTTGCATTCATTTCAATTTGTCTAAGTCATTGGGATGCATGGCAAACATGCAGTATGCTATAGCAGCAGAGGCTTTTTACCCTCGATGGTATGCAGTGTGGGGCCATGTTGAACAGAGCAGGGCCGGTCTAATAAGTCCCCAGGCTATGGCAGCCAGGCCTGTGGTAGGTGGATGATGGATCTCAGTGCCAGGGTACATAATGGTGGGACAGGGGAGCACTGGGGTGAAGGACAACGCTCTGCCCTCTCTCCTTAATCAGATGCAGATCAAGCTAAAAGCAGCGGAGCAGCAAATCCCCCCTCTAACAGCGAGCCTCTAGACCCCTCACAATCCCCTCTCCCTTTGCCTCTCTCCATCCCTCCACTGGCCCCTCCTCCTCCTCCCTTCATCCCTTTCTCCTTTCTTCTGATTGTCTTAGCAACAGAGCTTAGGGAGCGGACCAGTGAAGGAGATGGATACTCCCAAGCCTTTCCACAAAGATCATATAGGATAAGTGCAAAAGCCCCTTGTAGCTAGTTGATAAAGTATTGATTTCTCTATGAGCTGATGTTTACCAATCACCTTGGTGGGAGTGACCCCGGAGACCTTAGGGTGTGAGGTAGAAATGTGAGGGTGGGATGTGGGGTCCAAAAAGTGGTAATGTGAAAAATGAAGGCAAGAGAATGCAAAGGAAGAGATGGACAGACAGTGGAAGAGACAAGGGAGGGGTGAGATGGGAATTGATTGGGGACCAACCTGGCTGTTAATTGAAGGGACGGATCAATGGGGCTGGAATGTGGAATTTGGGGAAGACTTGGCGGTTGGGGGGGACATGCAATCCAGCACATGCATGAGTGTGCTGACACACTTAAATGAAAATTGCCTTTGCTTTGATGCTTCTTTTCATTAGCTCGAGAGAGATCAAGGCCCTAGCAACACGAAGAGTGTAAGAATGCTATGTCATCTTCAGCCCAGACACAACTTCCTGTCGTCTAATCAGAAGATCGTGGCAAACAATGACAAAACACCCATTTTGGAACACCCAGACTAGTTTCAGAGAGCTGGACACAAATGTCATTGAGCTTTGGTGTAAAGAAGAAAAGACAGACAGTTTTAAGCATGTCTGAGAAGTTTGAGCTCCTTTTCAGGGTTACTTTTTCCTTTTCTCCCCCTTTTGTTACTCTGATTGGGCCTTGGGTGTCTTATATCTAGCACAGAAGAGGAAAAGGTTTGTTCAAATGTGTTTATTTGTGGCTTTTAAAAGTTTTCACATTTCCATGAGACGTAGGCCCACTTCCTACTGGTAAACGCCTCAGAAAATTAACTGTGCAGTTGTCAATCCAGTCAACATCACACAGACATTGTAACATGGCAATAACATATTGGATATAGTGGCAAATGTCTGGTTTAACTGTGTCACGTATAAGAGTTCGAACATCCATCTCTGATCACAGACAGGTTTAGGGCTGCAGTGCCTGTGAGAAAGCAGCTCGCGTGGGTTTGTGCCCCCAAAACTGAAATGTTTAGATGTTGACTAGTTGACCCACGAGCATTTCACACAGACCTCAACCCAAAGAAGAAATACAAGTCCGAGGTGATTCCAGCCCCTATTGTTGTATAGATAAGGTGTCTGGTTTCACTGCAGGTGTGTTATATATTGCCACTCAGTCAGAACCAATGCCGCTACATATTTGCCTTCACGCAGGAACACACTGGACCTAAAGTGTCACAAACTAACAAAATGCTGCTGTGACAGGATATGACCCTCACACTGATCCTTTATTGGTGTGTGTGTGTGTGTGTGTGTGTGTGTGTGTGTGTGTGTGTCTGTGTCTGTGTGTCTGTGTGTGTGTGTCTGTGTGGGAGTGAGTGAAGTTCATCATGGTCAAATTTGACCAAATGTGGTTTATTTTTCAACATAGTATCGCCTTTGGTCCACACACTTCTTCCATCATTGTTGCAGCGCTTGGATCTCTGCGGTTGAAAAATAAGCCACATTTGGTCAAATTTGACCACTATGAACTTTAAAGCCCTCCTTCATACCCTCACCAAGTCATTTTACAAGAGTGCTCACTTAGAGCTAAAACCAACAGGTGTGTGAAAGTAAAAGGGGAAGTAAAATGGAATCTACAAGATGAAAAATTTAGGTTAAAGAAAAAAAACAAATCAAGTAACACTAGACTGGAACTCACATTTGCTGCATGACAGACCACTGATTTATCTCCATCCCCACACCCTCCTGATGAGGACTTTTAAAAGGCCCAAGGTCTTTAAAAGCCACAAATAAATAAATGCATAGTATTACATATTCAGTTTTATATTTAAACACTTAAAAATAGGAAACCCAAGCTTGAATTATAATATTAAATTATGTTGTACAGTTTCTTGACCTAGTCTGTTTTTTTTTTTAAATAAATGTAATCAAGTATGAATAAAACAAGTCCTATGGGGGGGGGCTGCCTAGTAAAGTACAGTTTGTACAAGTTACATGACTTGTTACTGCCTGTCTAGCGTAGTTCACTGTACCAGTCTACCAGTGTCAAATTTGCTACCAGCAACACAAAAATAGGTATAGTGTCATGCAGAGATGGTGGTTATGGTATGACTTTAATTTTAATTTTTATGATTTTTTTAAATGATTTTTTATGATTTTAATTTCATGTCAAGGAAAACAGTTACTTGTTTTTGACAGTGGATCTCTGTTCTTCTCATCGTATAGAGCAAGCCAGGGCAAAAACTACAGAAAGAAGTACTTTGTCTTTATTTATCAACTTACTGCCCACTGTAACAACTTACCCTGGTGTATGAAACAACTTTCCCTGGCAGTGGGGTAAAAAGCTGCATTACTATATACGTATGTATATTTTCATTTGTCCACTACAAGCATGTAATATAATACAAAGCAAAAACAATCATATAAATGAGGGCATTCCAGAAAGCATAGGGATGAGATTTGTGTGAAATAAAATTATATTAACTGCATTTATGTAACAATTGTAAAAAAAAAAAAAATCATAACTTTGTGCCTGAGTTTATCCTGCTCTTTTGTAAGGTATATAATAAGCTCTTATTTGAGCATCATGATGAGACCGTTTTGGTAACCCTGTAAGCTACCACTGTACATGCCACTGATTTAAATTTTGCAAAGACACATTCCCTTTGAGTTACAGACCCAAAGTGTCGCAGGTTATGACAGTCATGACCACATGGCAGCATATTACACATCTGGAGTGGAAACTTGTTGAAATAAGATAGGTTGTAAGATACTGTACACACTTTATCAAACAAGGAGGGAAGGTAGCTCCCACCTTTTCCCTCTTTTTTACACCTTGTTGTCAGAAAATCTCATTTGTACTTGCAGCCCCACAGAGCCACCAAGTAACATATGCAGCATGCAAATGTGGCTCTGTTCTCAGCACTGCCAGCTGTAGAAAAAAGCGTGCAGAGTAGAGAGAAAGAGATTGCCCTGGAGGATTAATGACATCATTCTGTATGCACCTCTGGACTCCCAGACCGCCAGGATATTACCCACCTCTGACACAGAGGGATAATGTTGGTTCTACGGAAGCACAGTGTTCCGGGATCTATCTCTTCCTGCTGGCTTACAAAAAATAATGGGGCTGGTTCATCATCAGATTGCCATGCCAGGATTTAGGGAAAAAAATTAATAAGAATGTGGCATACTGAAAATAGATGGGTCTGAATCTGTAGGCTAGTTAGAGAATACCGCCTGGGACGGTGACAGGCTGGCTAATGGCGGCTCTCCTTGCTAGCAAAGCAACAGAACCAGCTACAGCGGGGTGCAAGTGTGTGGCTGCTCAACATGCACTTGTTGTACAATGCTATCCATCTTCTGTGTTGATTATGCTTAGTGCGTTTATTTGACTTGGTGGAACAATGTGTCTATTAAAGGAGGCACAGAGGACAATGGCTGCGAGTGGGTAAAAGACTTTGAAGATGTAAGAGTAATGCGGCTCCTCAGCCCCCGTCTCTAGGGGAACAGCTATCACAAACAAAATTCATCACTTTGTCATCAACACAGTTGTTGCTCCTTTAGCACTTCTGCTGAAACCTGTTGACATTATTCTGGCTTTTTGTTAAATGAACAAAGTCACCATGTATTTTATTCCTCCTTGTTTTTATTTTTTCTTTCATTTTTTGACACAGTCCACTCTCACCTTCTAAATTAAATATCAGTACTTCACTTAATAGAGGTAAAGGTAATTTTCATTCATTCGGGAACATAACAAGGGATAATCACCGTCAAAGTATACACCAGGAGAATGCAGCTGAAGAACAATCTAACTGTATACATGGAAAAATATTTCATTTTTCCTGTTCTTTTCAAAAATTCAAACATAATGTAGTTATCATTTCAGAGTTGCACTTATTAGGCAACAGAAATATAATAATTTAACGGGCTAGGTAACTGCTCAAGAACAAACTAGAATTGCACTCAGATTAACCTCTTGCACTCTGGTGTACCACGGGCGGGCACGTCTCTGCGTCCTAGAGCGCACTGAAGAAAAAAAAAAACGCCTGCATTTCCGTTCTTCCACTATAGACACAGCCGCGAACAGAAAGCCAAAGGAGTGCTTTGATTGGTTTAGATGTGATTGACCTCTCATTTGACTAATAAGAGCCTTGAATTGGGTTTCTGAAACCTTGATGAACCAATGACTGAAAACCTAGCAAGAAGGACCCGCCTACCAACGGCTGCGAATACAGCCAGCCAATTGAAGCACAGAAGTTCGAAAGCTGTTTTGTGTAAGGCTGGGTGAAGAGAGACTGACTGCTGCAGCAGATGAAAAAAGGACCCGCAGGAAGAACCGCCACAGACCCAGCAGCACGGAGACCACCCACAAGTGCGACCTGTGTGACAGGGACTGCCATTCGCGCATCAGCCTGTTCAGCCACAGGCGGTGCTGTCCCAGCAGAGTAGACGTTTAGGATTCTCTTCCATGGTCATCATAGACCAACGGAGGCCGATGACGAAGGCTGGGTGACACACATGCGTACGCCAGTCATTTTTTCTTATTACTGTTATTTGTTTTGAAAAATCGTTCACCAAAACCGCAATCATGGAAGCGCAAAACCGCAATAATGGAATTATGGTTTGACCGGTTCGCGTGACCAGAACCACGAGTCCGTAACAAGCGGACCAGCTTTATGTTCGTTTGACAATGAGGAAGAGAAGTTCGCCAGCTACGCTGCTGTGTGTTATAAGCTAAATTATTTTTTATCCCTGAAAATTGTAATCAAAAATGACTTTTGACCGATCGGCAAATTACAACTGTGCGTAGTAGACCACAGCGCACCGTGACCGCGGCACACCGGGCGATCTGTCCTCTGTAGCGGGGGGGGGGGGACAACCCCCCCCACACACACACACACAGCCCTGAGTGTCACCTTTCATTAGAGCCCAACATCAAGCTTCTATATTGAATCATTCAAAAGTTACAGACGTTTTTCCAAACTGTGCCATTTGGCACAATTCAAAAACGCCTGGGAACAACCTAAGAAAAAAGCTGTGTAATATATTCATTTTTTGTGGTATTGCTACAAAATTTTGACCTCAGCTGGATAACACTTGGTTCTACATTTCTGTTGTATTTTCCAGCCCGGATCTGAAGCTGTGTGTTATTTGCAAGCATTTGTATCCAAAAAAACACCCAGGCGAAATTTATTTTCTTCAAGTTCAGTATGTTTAGATGACTGTTACTCAGTGGCCGGAGCACTTAGAGAGATTATGACTGTTTTGCCAAAAAATTCAAAGTGTTTTCTTTTAAATGAGACCAACCCCAAGAAGATGCTGCAAAGGGTTGAAGAACAGCTTTTGATTTACTTTGGGTACATTATTTTTTGGCGTTTTTAGGGAAATTGACCAGAGTGCAAGGGGTTAAGATCCACACCTTACAGCCCTATTCCTGTAAGAACGGCATAGGCAAAATCCCTGGTTGACTTTCTGCTTCAGTTCTGATGGGAAACCATGACTCATTTTCAGACCTCACCAACTTTCAAGGTCAAATGCAAGATCAAGGTCACTGGACATTGAAGATGCGTCCCAGACCACATTCTAGCTTGTGTTAGAATTTGGAGATTCTATCTGTCATAATAAAGCCAAAAATGATTTTGGTTTTTGACCTTTTGTGACTCTGTGACCTTGACCTCTGGATCCCAAAAGCATAGTCAAATGTGATACTTCCATCGGCAACCTGTGTGCCAAGTTTGGTCACCCTTGAGTTACAGCACGGATATAGGCAGACTGACAGATATGCAGACTCGGGTTACCGCCCCGTCAGCGTGGGTAATAATGGACAAGACCAGTTACAGCTGAGTTTGAAAAAAAAAAAAATATGTTTAGAAATTACATTAAGATTTCTTTTTAAGCTGGTTAATGCATGACTACATTTTCACAATAATAAAATTCTTGCAATTTATAACAATAGATCATGCAAACTGCAGAGAAACATTACACACACACACATAAATACATACATACACTACCGTTCAAAAGTTTGGGGTCACCCAGACAGTTATTTTGTGTTTTCCATGAAAAGTCACACTTATTTACCACCATGAGTTGTAAAATGAATAGAAAATATAGTCAAGACATTGACAAGGTTAGAAATAATGATTTGTATTTGAAATAATAATTTTTTCCTTCAAACTTTGCTTTCGTCAAAGAATCCTCCATTTGCAGCAATTACAGCATTGCAGACTTAACATGATTGCACAAGGGTTTTCTAATCATCCATTAGCCTTCTGACGCAATGAGCAAACACATTGTACCATTAGAACACTGGAGTGATAGTTGCTGGAAATGGGCCTCTATACACCTATCTAGATTTTGCACCAAAAACCAGACATTTGCAGCTAGAATAGTCATTTACCACATTAGCAATGTATAGAGTGTATTTCTGATTAGTTTAAAGTTATCTTCATTGAAAAAAAGTGCTTTTCTTTCAAAAATAAGGAAATTTCTAAGTGACCCCAAACTTTTGAACGGTAGTGTATATATACGAGTGGGGGCTGAAAAGTTCATAGCGATCAAATTTGACCAAATGTGGTTTATTTTTCAACTGCAGAGATCCAAGCGCTGCAGCATCGATGGAAGAAGTGTGTGGACCGAAGGGGAGACTGTGGAAAAATAAACCACATTTGGTGAAATTTGACCACTATGAACTTTTCAGCCCCTCCTTCACCCCCTGTGTATGTATATATATATATATATATACAGTATATATACAGTATATATATATACTGTATATATATATATATATATACAGATAGATAGATACACATACATGCATACATATATACAGTATATACAGTGGTGTAAAAAAGTGTTTGCCGCTTTCCTGATTTCTCTTTTTTTTTTGTATCGTTGTCACACTTAAATGTTTCAGATCATCAAACAAATTTAAATATTAGACAAAGATAACACAAGTAAACACAAAATGCAGTTTTTAAATGAAAGGTGTTTATTATTAAGCATAAAAAAAATCCAAACCTACATGGCCCTGTGTGAAAAAGTGCCCCCCCCCCGTTAAAACATAAATTAACTGTGGTTTATCACATCTTTGGAAAGCTGAGTTCAATTTCTCTAGCCACACCCAGGCCTGATTACTGCCACACCTGTTCTCAATGAAGAAATCACTTAAATAGCACCTGCCTGACAAAGTGATGTAGACCAAAAGATCCTCAAAAGCTGGACATCATGCTGCAATCCAAAGAAATTCAGGAACAAATGAGAAACAGAGTAATTGAGATCTATCAGTCTGGAAAAGGTTATAAAGCCATTTCTAAAACTTTGGGACTCCAGTGAACCACAGTGTGAGCCATGACCCACAAATGGTAAAAACATGGAACAGTGGTGAACCTTCCCAGGAGTGGCCGGCTGACCAAAATAATCCCAAGAGCGCAGCAACAACTCATCCAAGAGGTCACAAAAGACCCCATAACAACATCCAAAGAACTGCAGGCCTCACTTGCCTCAGTTAAGGTCACTGTTCATGACTGGGCAAAAATGGCCTCCATGGCAGAGTTCCAAGACGGAAACCACTGCTGAGCAAAAAGAACATAAAGGCTCGTCTCAGTTTTGTCAGAAAACATCTTGATGATCCCCAAGACTTTTGGGAAAATACTGTGTTGACTGATGAAACAAAAGTTGGCCTTTTTGGAAGGTGTGTGTCCCATTACGTAAAAGTAACAGCATTTCAGAAAAGGAACATCATACCAACAGTAAAATATGGTGGTGGTAGTGTGATGGTCTGGGGCTGTTTTGCTGCTTCAGGACCTGAAAGACTTGCTGTGGTAAATGGAACCATGAATTCTGCTGTCTACCAAAAAATCTTGAAGGAGAATGTCCGGCCATCTGTTCGTGACCTCAAGCTGAAGCACACTTGGGTTCTGCAGCAGGACAATGATCCAAAACACACCAGCAAGTCCACCTCTGAATGGCTTAGGAAAACCAAAATGAAGACTTTGGAGTGGCCTAGTCAAAGTCCTGACCTGAATCTGATTAAGATGCTGTGCAATGACCTTAAAAAGGCGGTTCATGCTCGAAAACCCTCCAGTGTGGCTGAATTACAACAATTCCTCAAAAATGAATGGGCCAAAATTCCTCCACAGCACTGTAAAAGACTCATTGTCAGTCATCACAAATGCTTGATTGCAGTTGTTGCTGCTAAGGGTGGCCCAACCAGTTATTAGTGTCACGCGGTGGCCCTCGCGAGCCACCATAAGATGCCAAAAAGTCGCCAGTGAGTTTTGCATTGATGTTTATTAACACGAACACTAGACACGAACACAACACAATGAGCCGCTGTGGGCAAAAACACACTATACAAGGGTCATAGGACTGTAAGGCTAAACCCAGCTACTTACGGTCTTGGTCAGAAATAAGGAAAGGTGACGTCTGAGGTGAGAACCCCTCGCTCAACGTCTGGCACCAGGTAATGTTAGATGATACTGCTGCATCAGGCTGCTGCCAGCGCCTGCCATAAAAAGCCAGCAGTTAACGAGCCGTAATGCCGAACAGCTGATCGGCTTTGACAGCAGGAAGCCCCACCGAGCGCTGTCACAATAAGAGCCCGGGGAGCCAGAAGGTAATCCACTGCTGTCAAAGCCGGCAGAGAAGATGTGTGGCCCGAGTGCGGACGAGACCGGCGCTCGGGTCATAACAATTAGACTTAGGGGACAATCACTTTTTCCACACAGAGCCAAGTAGGTTTGGATTTTTTTTTTTTTTTTACCTTTAATAATAAACACCTTTATTTTAAAAAAATGCATTTTGTGTTTACTTGTGTTATCTTTGTCTAATATTTAAATTTGTTTGATGATCTGAAACATTTAAGTGTGAAACATACAAAAAAATGAGAAATCAGGAAGGGGACAAACACTTTTTCACACCACTGTGTGTGTGTGTGTGTGTGTGCGCACACACACACACACACACACACACATACAGTCATGTGAAAAAATTTGGGCATCCCTTTAAATATTCAGTTCTTTGTTCAGAAATGTTCATATAGCCACCTTATTTTTGTTTTTATGTGCATTTTTTAACATTTATTTTAGCCATTTAAGTGGGAATGAATGTCGGGTGTCCTTAAAACGATGGGGTGTCCTAATTTATGCCTTACTATTTGTTTAGAATTACATTTTATAGAAAATTTGAAAGAAGTCTTTAATTCATTTTTAATTGTTTAGTTGTATTATGTGAATCTCCCAGTATTTTTAATATTGATATTAAGTAACCAGATATGTTAAAAAACACACACACACACACACAGGCTTATACAGGGTATCCTAATTTTTGTCCTAATTTTTTCACATGACTGTATATACAGTGGGGAAAAAAAGTATTTAGTCAGCCACCAACTGTGCAAGTTCTCCCACTTAAAAGATGAGAGAGGTCTCCAATTTTCATCATAGGTATACCTCAACTATGAGAGACAAAATGAGAAAAAAAAAATCCAGAAAATCACATTGAAGGATTTTTAATGAATTAATTGGTAAATTCCTTGGTAAAATAAGTATTCAGTCACCTACAAACAAGCAAGATTTCTGGCTCTCACAGACCTGTAACTTCTTCTTTAAGAGGCTCCTCTGTCCTCCACTCGTTACCTGTATTAATGGCACCTGTTTGTTTGAGGTTGTGGACAGGTGTCTTTTATACTGATAACGAATTCAGTCAGACTCCAAACTCCACTATGGCCAAGACCAAAGAGCTGTCAAAGGACACCAGAAACAAAATTGTAGACCTGCACCAGGCTGGGAAGACTGAATCTGCAATAGGTAAGCAGCTTGGTGTGAAGAAATCAACTGTGGGAGCAATTATTAGAAAATGGAAGACATACAAGACCACTGATAATCTCCCTCCATCTGGGGCTCCACGCAAGATCTCACCCTGTGAGGTCAAAATGATCATGAGAACGGTGAGCAAAAATCCCATAACCACACAGGGGGACCTAGTGAATGACCTGCAGAGAGCTGGGACCAAAGCAACAAAAGCTACATCAGAAACACACTACGCCGCCAGGGACTCAAATCCTGCAGTGCCAGACGTGTCCCCCTGCTTAAGCTAGTACATGTCCAGGCCCGTCTGAAGTTTACTAGAGAACATTTGGATGATCCAGAAGAGGATTGGGAGAATGTCATATGGTCAAATGAAACCAAAATAGAACTTTTTGGTAAAAACTCAATTTGTCGTGTTTGGAGGAGAAAGAACACCATACCTACTGTGAAGCATAGGGGTGAAAACATTATACTTTGGGGCTGTTTTTCTGCAAAGGGACCAGGACGACTGATCCGTGTAAAGGAAAGAATGAATGGGGCCATGTATCGTGAGATTTTGAGTGAAAACCTCCTTCCATCAGCAAGGGCATTGAAGATGAAACGTGGCTGGGTCTTTCAGCATGACAATGATCCCAAACACACTGCCCGGGAAACAAAGGAGTGGCTTCGTAAGAAGCATTTCAAGGTCCTGGAGTGACCTAGCCAGTCTCCAGATCTCAACCCCATAGAAAATCTTTGGAGGGAGTTGAAAGTCCGTGTTGCCCAGCGACAGCCCCAAAACATCACTGCTCTAGAAGAGATCTGCATGGAGGAATGGGCCAAAATACCAGCAACAGTGTGTGAAAACCTTGTGAAGACTTACAGAAAACGTTTGACCTCTGTCATTGCCAACAAAGGGTATATAACAAAGTATTGAGATGAACTTTTGTTTTTGACCAAATACTTATTTTACCGAGGAATTTACCAATTAATTCATTAAAAATCCTTCAATGTGATTTTCTGGATTTTTTTTTCTGATTTTGTCTCTCATAGTTGAGGTATACCTATGATGAAAATTGGAGACCTCTCTCATCTTTTAAGTGGGAGAACTTGCACAATTGGTGGCTGACTAAATACTTTTTTTCCCCACTGTATATGTGTGTTGTTTTTTACACATTTGGACTAATGGATATTCAGTATCAATTTTAACAATACTGGGAGATTCAAGTAATGTAACTAAACAATTAAAACTGAAGAAAAGAGTTTTTTAAATTTTCTGTAAAATGTAATTCTAAAAACGTGCAATTTCTGGTGAGGAATAAATTAGGACACCCCCACATTTATTCACACTTAAAATGACTAAAATCACACTCAGGTGTATCACATCAGGTGCACATGATTAGAACATTGTTACTCAGCATTTTGAAGGAGGATTGTCCGATTTAAACCTCAGACATTTAGTTTGGTGTGCTCCTGACTGTTGAAGTGAGAGTTAATGCCATGGTGAAATCGAAAGAGCTGTCTGAGGCCTTCAGAAAGAAGATTGTAGGTGCTTATGAGCCTGGTAAGGGATTTTAAAACGTCTCAAAAGAATTTGAAATCAGCCATTCCACTGTCCAGAAAATAGTCTACAAGTGGAGGGCATTCAAAACAACTGCCAACATGCCCAGGTCTGGCCGTCCAAGCGAGTTTGCCTTGAGAGCACACCACAAGATGCTAAA
This sequence comes from Pholidichthys leucotaenia, assembly GCA_020510985.1. Classification (NCBI taxonomy): domain Eukaryota; kingdom Metazoa; phylum Chordata; class Actinopteri; order Cichliformes; family Pholidichthyidae; genus Pholidichthys; species Pholidichthys leucotaenia. Next base: position 87,161,490 of record CM035848.1, on the reverse strand, counting down.
ACGAAGTTTCAAAAACCCTAAAATGTCATCATTGTTGTGAAAGTGCATGCCTCTACAATCAGAAAGTGACTGCACAAGTTTTTAACTTGCCTGGGAGGCGAGCAAGAAGGAAACCTTTGCTCTCTAAGAGAAACATGAAGGCCAGACTGACTTTTGCCAAAAAGAATGTAGACAAAGACCAGGACTTCTGGAATAATGTTCTTTGGACAGATGAGTCTAAAACTGAATTATGTGGACACCAGAATATAGACATGTTTGGTGTAGACCAAATACAGCATTCCAGGAAAAAAACCTCATACCAACTGAAGCATGGAGGTGGAAGTCTCACGGTTTGGGGATGCTTTTCTGCAGCAGGACCTAACCAGCTCACCATCATAGAATCCACCATGAATTCTACCGTGTATCAGAGGGTGCTTGAGGACCACATGAGACCATTTGTTTAAAAAAAAACAAAATAAAGCTGAAGTGGAACTGGACCCTGCAACATGACAATGGCCCAAAACATACCAGTAAATCCAACAAGGATTGGCTAAAAACTAAGAAAAGGAGAGTCCTGGAATGGCTGAGTCAAAGCCCAGATCTTAATCCCATTGAGACACTGTGGGGTGACTTGAAACGGCCTGTACATACAAGAAACCCCTCAAACATCTCACAGCTGAAAGAATTCTGAGGAGTGGGGCAAACTTTCCTCAGACCGATGTCAGAGACTGGCAGATGGCTACAAGAAGTATCTCACTGAAGTTATTTCAGCCAAAGGGGGTAAAACTAGCTATTAGGCGGATGGGTGTTTTAACTTTTTACTCAGCTAGGATACACATTTTTGTTGACATCTTTTGTTTAATGAGTAAAACAAGGTTAATTTTTGTTATTTACCTGCAATTAAATCATCTTCTTTTCCACTGCTCACCAGTGATGCATTAGTTCATTCATTCTTTGACACAAATTTGCATTAGTTGGCTCCAAGGTAGGCAGCTAATGTTAGCAGTAGTGATGTAAGAGGGAAGGTGGAGCTGAATGCGGTCTGAGATTTTAAATTGACAATCACTGAAACCAGCTGTTCTCAGAAATTCTGGGGAAAAAAAATGCTGAAATACTGTAATTAAAGAATTAAAGAAAATTTGAACAAAATATGTCACAAACATTTCATTCAGACCTGTGTGAGCTGTGAAAATGTGGGGAGAAAAAGTGCAACCAATGACCCCTTTAGGTACATATCACGTTCTATTCTTTTACTTTCAGTGAGGTTGAAAGATCCCTAATATGGTTATTTCAGGGGTCTAGTTTTGGCTGAGATGACAGCAGTTCTGTTTTACAAAATCCACATTTTTCAGGATCGGCAAATTAGGTGGAAAGAGATGGTGGTAATAAAGGGAGATGAGCTCTTTTTTTAAGATATGGTGATGAAAGGGGCTGCACAAAATAAATATAAATACAAATTATTTGGCAAAAAAATCACTTAACTTGCTTTTTCTTGTCATAAGGGGCACACACTCCCATTATGTGACTGTACAAATTCATATGCACACAACATGAGTATTACCTGGACCACACACACACACACACACACACACACACACACACACACACACACACACACACACACACACACACACTTATCCTGTTTATCTTGTCCTCTGCACCCTGAGGCCCCTGGCTTCAAGGCCAGAGCAAACCAGCCTGGAGCATATAAGCTGTCCTATCCTGTTTCAGGCCCTGCACAGCCAATCACATCTGTTTAACGCATACATCCAGTCATGAGGTCATGCAGTGGGAATGCGACACGGGGCACATGGGGCACTGGACTTTGGGACTGTCAGGCCTTTGTGCTGTTTGTTAAGACATATTCGAATTGTGCAAAGTGCAGAAATGAAGTGTGGTGTGGTTGTGTGATTTGTGAAGTTTCCAACTCTTTCCAGCAAAGGTGACACGGGCAATAAAAAATAGCTCTGATAATTCAGGAGTTAGAAAAATACTTGGGAGCTGAAGCAAAGTTCAGATTGGTAACTAAACACTTGACCAGACTTTAGCTAGCAAATCACCCTGATCTCCGTTCATCAGGGCATATGTCATTTCTTGTTAAGACCCAGAGGTGAGCTGAGGAAAGAGTAGAGCATTTTTCACCCCCGGGCCCCGTCACTGAGACATAATGGAACGTGCCTGGCTAAAGGCTCTTTTTTGGTTTCCATCAAATGGAGAGGAGAATGGATCCCAGAGGAAGGTATCAGTGTCTATGCGATGTTCTCTGGTCAGACCAAAGCAAGCCAAGAACAACACAGCAGGTTTGGTGCTTAGGACTCGGAGAGGAAATTACAAGTTAAAGACGCTAGATCTTAGAACATTTCCAGGTATTTAAAGCTATTAATCTGCTGAATTCCTTAATGACAATATTATGGTTAGTTGGCTACTGCTCTAACTCAGTCTGCAGATTTCTCCGGGGACCCAGTTTGCACACATATACAGGCGTGTATAGAAGCGAAGCATATGTGCACATAAATTAGAATATATGCATACAAACAACTGTGCATAATGTACTGTGTTCCCAACTCTTTCTGTGTCTTTCAACAACAATAACAACAGCAGCACAGACACGTATGCATGTTCACACACCACACATCGTATATACCACACTATACTTTGGTCTACTCTGTGGCACACTGCCACTCACTGGTCTGTGAGAGGTGCAGCTGTGTGTGTCCTCCAAGTACAGTGAATTTTAATTATATAATGTGCTTTGAGAAGCACAATTTAAAATTTGCAGTTCTTTTAAACTCTCCATTAACAGCTATCTTACTGTCTTAAATTGTATGCTCCCTTAATAATTTAAATTCAATTCACATGCAGGTCATATAGTTTGAAAAATGCTCCACTCATATGACTTTTTACATGTCAAAAAGTGTCCAGATGTCAAAGTCCTGCTCTTTAATTTAAATCATTGCCAATTTGATCTCTTCACTCTCTCTTTTTCCCCTCATACTGCTTCAGTGGCCATGTACAATATGCAGGAGAAGCACAAGGCAATGGGAAAAATATACTCTAAAGGATTTGGGGGATAAGCAGATGAACAAAGGGCAAAAGATGCACATAACAAAAGAGAGAAATGGAAAAAGTGAGACAAGCATAGGATGTGATATGTGGACAAATGGCAGTTATGGTACATAGGTGATGATCCACATGTGATAGCTGTGAGCCATGATCAGCCTCACTTTTCTAGTTTACAAATGTCAACGTAGTCTGGGTAGGAGTGTAGTACATGTGCAATCATGCTGACTGCGATAACAAATGTAAACAGTAGTGGTGTGAAATTATAAAAATTCCTTAATCGTGATTACCCCCCCCCCCAAAAAAAATGCATTCATTTGCAATTAATCACAATTAACACCCCCCCTGCCCCCCCCAATGTAAGGGCTGGCAAAGAAGAGCACTGGTGGACATGGTCAGCCCTACGCTTGATGACGTTTCCAAGGACAGTGACCAGCATGACCCCAGACTCATCAAGCAAGAGCAATAATTATGTAATGTACCCTGAACTTATTTTCCAAGTTTTTCATACTCTTATTAATATGTGAGTGAACGAATATGCTTGCTTTCTACAAATGTGGGTCCTTTTATAGATTTCAACAGGTAAAAAAATGTTAACTATCTAGAATATTTTCAAAAAAGAAAAACAATAACAACAACAGGAAATACTGCAAGCAACTAGCAGCCACTTATTACACCAGTTGTTATCTTACCTGTTAGCTTTAACTTAGCTGTTAGCCATCCTCATCAGCTGTGTTAGCCTCTTCTCTCCAGCATTCAGGCTGACATTGTGCATTGATACGGTCCATATGTACAGATTCTATGACAGCGATACTCCAGCAAACTGATCCGAACACTCAGAACTAAACAAAATGAGGAGTGTGTGCCACGAAACTCTGCTTTGACTGTCTGACCAGTACTACAAGACCGGAAACTTCTACTTCTGCTTCTTCTTCATGGCTTACACCTGCCAGGTGCAAGGTGGTGTTGGCAGTGGTTATTGGGTTACCTCAGCAGCTGGCTCAGCTTAAACCAAGAGTAGACCTTCTTTTTCAGCGTTTATACCACAGTAAGCTGATCCTCCAGAACTCAGGGCGGCCTCATTCTGTGCACACATGCCCCACTTAAAGCATGTGCATGCACACACCTGATGTAACATTATTAATTAGGACTGCTCAAACAGAAGTATGAAAACAGGGACAGTTTCTGTCAGAGGGAGCAGATAAAAACACACACTCCAATATAAAGTGAATAAAAGCCAACTCACAATTAAGGTCATGAGTTCTGGAAATCAATTAAGAATTGCTCCATTTGTTTGTACTTTTAAGGGTTGAGATAATTAGGAAAGGTATCTTCAGTAGAAGCCCTGACTTCCTCTTTGACATTTCAAAATAAGACAGGAAATGTGCCAACAATATTAAAAATGGTAGTTTTGCAGAGAAATGAATTTCCTCTATAATGAACTGAAAAAAATATTACAAATTGCTATCACACATTTTTTTAAATTGAATATACTGTACATTCGTGATCATCAAGTGTTTTATGTTGCTCTAGCAGTATTTTTGTTGAATATGAGGGTCACGGGTACAGTATATTTTATGAAAAAATTTAAAGTTGCATAAAAGTACTTCTTTTTCATCATTTCATCATTTTAATTTTAGCAGTTAATCACAATTAATTTTAGAAAATGTGCATTAATTTGTTAACATTTTTTAATCAATTCCCAGCCCCAAAATAAATAAATGAATGACTAATTAGATAAAACATTGTAATGGTTTGTAATCAAATTTCTTTCACAAAAAATATAAAATATCACATGAAAAGGTTTGTTATGTAATATTTGTTATACTTGCAATATTTAGTTATTTTTCTTTGCCAGATAATTTGTTATATATTTTAAAATCTATTGAATCAGTCCAACATCGTTTACAGATGAGAGAGAACAGAAGTCCTTATCAGATCTGTAGGTCATATGTTCAAAGTCACATTTTTAACGTATCCTTCTGTCCAGTAAAATGGTATGAATTGAGTGCAGAAAGTTGTAAAATGTTTAAAAAAATTTATAAAATTTAAAACACGTTGACCAACAAGAGTGAGTTGCTATAGTCCCAGAATGACATCAGTAGGCTGTATGATAAAGAAGTCCTATGACGTTAACAGAGCTCGTCTCTTTAATGGCATAAACAGTGTTGTTTTTACAGTTACCCGTTTGCCTCGGACCCTTTTTGTGCCCTTTTCCACAACTTCCACCCTTTCTTTTCTCCCTCTCTCCCACCCACTCCTTTCACACCTCCTCGTCCCCCTTTCATCGCACCCATGCAGGTTGGTCTGCTCGGTCCGTTGTGTTGTTTAATATGCACAGTCCATTCTTGCTCCTTTATTATTGTCCCGCTGGCGGCGGAGGCCCTTTTCTTCGGCCAGACAATGGGCGGCGTCGTGACAGAGAGCACGGTGGTCATGTCCCATTTGCCACCCCGTGCTATCTCTCTATCCTGCCCCCCTTCTCACCCACCGTCCGCCTTTCAAAAGCACCCTAATACTGTTACAGGAGAGAAAGACCTGGGAGCCTTCAATACGCCCCAAGGCTTCAGGGCCACAGCTATATACATACCATTAGCATAATTATAGCCTGAGAGAGAGTGGGAGAAAGATAGCCAGAGAAACAGAGAGAGAGAGAGAGGCAGCAAAGGTGTTTGTAATGTGACAGTACACCCCCCACCCCCAACTCCTATTTCTCACACACACACACACACACACACACACACACACACACACACACACACACACACACACACACACACACACACACACACACTATACTTGAAGAAAGACATTCTTGTAAAGGACGTTTGAATAGATTTTGTATTGAAGCTGTCCTGATCTAATCTATGGCTGGAAGAGTTCACTCTGGGCAGGGACTCGTGGGTGGGCAATTCTCCAGTTGGTGCCATGGTTGCCTGACTTTGAACTTGACCTTGGACCCTGGGGGTCGAGCTGATTGAAACTGAATTGAGGAGGGCTCCCCCTGGGAATCTAGGCTGGTAAATGCAAGCCGGAGCAGCTGAGGTCCTGGTGGCTTGTTTACATGTTAACGTAGCTTCCCGTTTGGTTTGTGTTATTGTGTCGTGCTCAGTCATAAACACATGTAATGAAAGGGCACCCATGGTACCGTCTGTGAGAGTTTGTTTTTGTGTGTAAGAACCTTGTTTCAGAACATTAGTCATTCTGACAAAATCACAGTTTTCATGAAAATAAATTATGCAATGACAAGGCACTTTGACCTTCTAAGTTACTAAAAATAAGGAGGAATTAGTATACTTTTTAAAAAAATCAAGCCTGGCATGCTTGTTTGAAAGTATTTATACTGTTTATCACCAAAACTGTGAGAGGATTTTTAAATAATTCAAAACTGATTAAATCCACATCCCAAAAGCCAGTTTAGGAAGCTTGAGATCAGACCGCCAAGGTCTCTGCCTTCGACCGCCATCTGATCCACATAGCACCGGACCCCCATGGTTCCTCCTGCAGGTGGTGAGCCCACTGGAGGACGGACCCATGTCCTTTGGGCTGAGCCCGGCCAGGTCCCATGGGTGGAAACCCAGCCACCAGGCACTAGCCATTGAGCCCCTCCCCCAGGCCTGGCTCCAGGGTGGGGCCCCGGTAACCCCATACCAGGCGGGGTACACCGAATCCTTGTTCTAGCATTCATCATGAGAGTCTGATGGATTGTTCTTAGTCTGGCCCTTCACCCAGAGATTGACAGACGGATCGGAGCAGCATCTGCAGTGATGCAGATGCTGTACCGGTCTGTTGTGGTGAAGAGGGGGCTCAGCTCTAAGGCAAAGCTGTCAGTTTACTGGTCAATCTATGTTTCTACCCTCACCTATGGCCATGAGCTTTGGATAATGACTGAAAGAATGAAATTGCAGATACAAGCGGCTGAAATGAGCTTTCTTCGTAGGATTGCTCGACTCACCCTCAGAGATAGGGTGAGGAACTCAGTCATCCGGGAGAGGCTCAGAGTAGAACAGCTGCTCCTCCACATTGAAAGGAGCCAATTGAGGTGGTATGGGCATCTGATTAGGATGCTTCCAGGACACCTCCCACTTGAGGTGTTTCGGGCATGTCCCACTGGGAGGAGACCCCGGGGCAGACCCAGGATTCACTGGAGAGACTACTTCTCCCAGCTGGTCTGGGAATGCCTTGGTGTCCTCTCTGAAAAGCTGGAGCAGGTGGCTGGGGAGAGGGAAGTCTGGGCTTCTCTGCTCAAACTGCTGCCTCTGCAACCCGGACCTCTGGAAAAGCGGTAGAAGATGGATGGATGGATGGATGGATGGATGGATGGATGATTAAATAAATACTACGTTTCCATTCCATGGTTGTTTCTGCTTTTATATAATCTACCTTTATCTGATTGCAACCACCATGTCCCCATTTATGGGACAAACATGCAGTAATGCAAATACTTTGACAAGCTTGACAACTCACTTTCTTTAACATTCATCTAAACCTGTGTGCTTTCAACCGGAGTTCAGTGAGAGAATGTTTAGGGGTCTGTGGGAAGTTGTATAATATCACTTCTTAATTGGTTGAAAAATTACAACTTACCATTGTATATTGATACCTTCCTGCAATAGTGTCTCCGTATCAGCAGGTGGCAGCATAAAAGCAATCCCTCCTCTTCTTTGTCTTCTTCCTCCTTTAAGCCAAGTTAGGGATTCATGCACAACCGGAGGCTGCGATAATTTGACAACCCTCAGGTTTACTATTGCGGCGCTCACAACACTATCCGGACGGAGAAAATTTCATCAACTTCCCCAAAAACTGCATCCCGGTGTCGGCCACCCCAGCACCAAACAAGTGGTGGATTCAAAGATCCAAAGGTGTTGAGCTGAGAAAAGCATGTCTGCTGTTCATGGGAGCCCACATCTGACGAGAGATGATGCCGGTAAGTGCCTGTCTCTTTTTCAGACTAATTCCAACACCAATGCTGAAAGCATCAAGCGGACTCCTGGCCCAAGCCAAACAAAATCTGCACTTCATTCACTGGTGTCACTGGGACCAAATGCAAGACGAGGTTGATGTTACTAAATTGTTATTAGATATGCCATAATAGGCTACAGTGCATCATTTTGTGATGTCATTAATGTAAAAAGGGTTCTGTGGTGCGAAAATGTTGAAAAACACCGAGCTAAACGTTGCACATTTCATTACATTAGCTTTCAGACATCTCAGCATTCACAAACAACAGATCACTGCAAATGGGATCTCACTTTATAATGCAACTTTTTCCCCTCAGAACTGTGTGCTGTCACAAAAATGCTGAAATATCTCCTACATAACAACAAAAATAACAAACAGAATACCGGCATAGCTGCTTTATAAGCAACTTCTCACCCTACACTGAAACATGAATGAACACCCTGTCGCACACAGACAGATAGGGACACACTGAGGTCCATATTGTGACTCTTGAAGTATCAATTGTGCGCCACACAACAACTCCAGCAAGTAAAACGATGATCCATCCTCCACCTACCACATATTTTTCCACAGGAAAGAATACCGTAGCAATAGCAGAAGCCAACTCCTCACTTCCACCGGCCCAGTCATCCTGTTTTTAGGGGCGGCTTTAAAGCATGTCACAAGACCTCATGCATAGTAAACAGTGCGGCCTCCATGGCTGACTGGTGAGCAATTTGCCTCGTAGATTGCCTGGCCCCGGGGCCTTGGAGCTATGTTTATGTATGAGCCCTCCTGTTTCATATGTATCGGCCCCAGATCATTTTCTACTCCCCCCACCCCACCCCACGCCACCCCGTTTTCTCCCTTGCAGAACTGATGGCATACACTTCGAGACACAAGCACACATGAAAACACACACTGGACAATGCGCACGGAGACTCACACAGTCCAGACAGACACATAACATAAACATTAAGAGTGATGACCTGCACAAGGGGTGACACTGTCCCAGCAGATTACACTATTGTCAATACAAATAGAAATTTACTATACATGTGTCCCAGCTGCTGCTGCTTACCGTGGCAGTCGTGTTTTGCAGGGTGAGTGGAGATATATTGGCAACATCTTGTTTGTGATGGTGTTTGCACGTCGCCTCATGTCGGCTATTTCATTGCACAATAAACCACATATTATATTCAGAATAAACAGCATTATATCTGGCAACTTCTGACTTGTGCTTTCGTAATGCAATCACAAGCTTATCATCGCATGTAAATAAAGACGTCTGAATCCGTGTGAAATATTTGAATTTCTCTTATGTCAGCTCCATGTGCTTTGAGGCTGCATGCGGAGAGACAATTATGAAACTCGTGAGTACATGTAAGATGAGAATCCGAGTTCATTAACCCTTCAGCGCTCTCTCCATTGTCCTCTCTTCCTCCTTTTCCACATTCTTACTACTCTTTTCTTTCCTCCCTCGGCCTCTCGTTCATCATTTGAGCCCCCACCCAGCCTCATTTCCTCCTAAACGAAAGAGTGGACAGGTTTTAAAAGATGCACAAAGCCCATCTTTGACTGGCTGGGAGACGCTCAGGGTAAAGCCATCTTAAGAAATATTTACAACATCAAAAGTCGGGCCGAAGATGTCCTCTATGTGTCAGCTAAGGGCGAAGCATCTCCAAAGGGCCTGAAATGTAATGGGTTTCACAGGACACAATTTGTTTGATATGAAATGATCCTCTGCAGACACAAAGTGGCCCCCATTAGGAGCCAAGCAGATTAGTGCAGTCCTCTGAGGGTCCATGGCTCAGTGTCACTGGTGGAGGACCCTTCTTATCTTTCATTAAGCGCGCGCAGCAGGGCGGATTCATTCATTCAGGAGGGGAGGGGTGTGGTTGAGGATGCTCAGGGAGAGAGAGAAAGAAAGTGAAAGGAGGGGATGGAGAGAGAGAGAGAGAGAGAGAGGAGGAGATTGGTGGCGTTTAAAAAAATCATTTCCACATATCGTAGCCCCATCTCTAATTCAGTGCTGGAAGCGAAGGGGCCATGGGGAATGCACAGCACACTTCTCTCCAAATGCCAAAATTGACCAGCAGGCATGGAGGAAATGAGGCTGAACACAAATAGACACACGTTCATGGACACACAGGAGCGTAGTGCACATAAACTTATGACTACACACAGGAAAATAAAACACAAATTGGGGGGAAAAAAGACAATATGTATGTACCAGCAGCTAACATATTCACACATGCCAAGTCTTGAGTACAGAGGAATACCAACCACAAAAATGAGGCCCAGCTCACGTACACACCAGGGAATACCACTCTACTTCACACACATACATCCACACACGGCGGCAATGGCAGGATGCCATGTGGGTTCATGCCTAATCTGTGTTTGTTAATGGTTGCCGTGTGCTAATTACTGTCACCGTGCACCAGGGGCCTTTGCTGGCCAATCACCAACTAGACTAGCCTCTGACCGGCCAATCGCTAGCTGGCCTAGCCTCTGAACCAAGGGGGCTTCTGGGAGAGGGAACTTTAAGTGGCAGAGAAATTGGCCTTGGAATAGTTTGTCTAATGCTGGAGCAAGGCGTGTGTGCATGTAAGAGAGAAAGAGGAGTGCGAGATGATGTGTCTGTGTGTTAAAAGGGAGAGAGAGATGGGGAGAGTGCATCAGGAGGTGTGTGCACATGTGGCACTGTGAGCATCTGAGCTATATGTGTATGTGAGCAGCAGACGACGGAGTGGAAAGCAAAACAGGGCCTGAATGTGGGCCAAGTCAACCACTCTACAGGCTCAAAGGCAGCAGTAATCCAGTGTTGACATGGTAATAGCCATGAGCTTAGTGTCAATTAGATAGAAACAATATGCTTACTCTAGTGGAGTAAGTGGATAGTACCTTGTAAGTGGAGAAAGCCTGGCAATAGAAGGTTAAAGCTGAAATTAAATGAGGCTATGAATCAGAGACTTTCCAAGCCAGCATGCAACATCTGTTTTTCTTGTGTTTTAAATTCCAACACCACATATTTCAACTCGATTATGCCATTTCAACATTACAACACTAGTTGGGACAACCATCAATGAAGAATTTCCCCACCACCATGTTCTACCCTGAGAGCTTCGATGGCCTTATTAAAATCTCAGTCAGTCAGAACTGGTTCCTGGGCTACAATAATCTCCAACCACACAGATCACCATCATTCAGCATCGGCGAACAACAAGGGATACAAAAGGGTGAAACCCTAACCCTATTTGACATTCCTGGAACGGCCCCAGAGCCATCTGAGGGAGGTGGTGCATGTCTGTGTGTATGTACAGTATGGGCATAGGTTTGTGTAAATGGCTGTTTTTGTTCCTCTGATAATGCCATGGAACCAACTGAGGCCAGAGGGTATGGTGTGTGTGTGTGTGTGGGGGGGGGGGGTGTCATGTGATCGGCTGATGTGCTTCACCATTTTAAATGACAGTGAGACTCAATTTACAGCAGCCTGCCTTAAAAACACCAGCACAAAAACAAGAAAAGACGTAATATACATTCATACAGAGATGAACTGCTGCCGTTTCTGGGCAGGCCGTAACATGCACAGACATTTCAGGGCAGCTACTCAAACAACAAACAACAACAAAAACACTAGGCACGCCTAAATACTGAAAAAAAAAAACTACACACAGTAGCACAAATTCTACTATACTTACTTGGTATATCGATTTCATTTTATTTTACACTCATGGAGATATTTAATACCCCATAGATTTCTACAAAATGATCAACTCACACAGAGACCATGGTCTTCATCATTAATTATGTACACTATATTGATGATAAAAGTATTGGCACACCCCTCCAAAGCCTTCCCTGAAGATTTGAAGCAGTTATAGCTTCAAAGGGTGGCTTTCCACAAGGTTTAGGAGTGTGTTTATGAGAACCGTTGACCATTCTTTCAGAAGCGCATTTGTGAGGTCAGGCACTGATGATGGACGAGAAGACCTGACTCACAGGTTCTGCTTTAGTTCATCTCAAAGGTGTTCTATGAGGTCAGGGCTCTATGCAGGCCAGTCAAGTTTTTCCACACCAAAATTATTCATCCATGTCTTTATGGACTTTGCCTTTTGCATTGGTACCCATTCATTTGGAGGAGTAATAATAATATTTTTTAAAAACTCAGGTTTCTATAGTACTTTTCAGGACACTAAGGCTGCACTCAGACCAGGATAGTCCGGGGGTCTTGGTTCGACTGGGCGGGAATGCCGAGAATTTTCACACCTTCGTTTGGTTTGGTGTGCATCCCCGTTGCAGCGGACCAAACCGCCTGGACAACATCACGCAGTTACAACAACTGCTCACTTGGGGCGCTGTAGCCAAAGCCACTACTGACCAGGAAGAAAAAATCTCAGCAAAGAAGAAAAATCTGGCTCATTGATTGGCCAGGACCGAACATGGAAATCAGTTCCCTTCAGCCGGGTTGTTTGTCTGCCACAAATGAGATATTTTTTTAACTTTTCTCCCCGGCTTTCTCTGGGACAAGGATTCTCAGATTTGCACAGTTATCTTTGTTATTTTCTACCCAAAATGCACTACAGTAAACGCCACTTGCTCTTCTCAGACTACGTGTTGCTATGGTTACACAAATGCCGAGGGGCACTTCTGCCCTTTGGTCCACTGGATACTCCGTTTGGATTCACACTGCAAGCAAAGCGCACCAGACTTTGTTTGCAAATAAACCAAGACCCCTGTTTTCAGGCGGACCAGACTTCACTTGTTTGGTGCACACCAGAGTTCCAACGTGCGTTCAGACTTCACCAAACAAACCGAACTATCCATGGAAGCAGAGCAGAGTTCCTTTGGTCCAGACCAAACAGTGGCAGTCTGAATGCACCCTCAAAGACACATAATAGAAGAAAAAAATACCTTTGGCAGTATCTTCTGTGGTCAGTCAATTTTTAATATCTTTGAAAAACAGGTTGAGACTGCACACAAATGCCTGCTGTGTGGGGGCATGGTGTTGGACTTCGCCACCCAGAGAACAATGGACCGAAAGAGGAGGTGTCACCGGGGAATATCAGATGGGACAGTAAGGACTATGCGCCCCCCGGGGAGAGGAGTAAATGCCATAGCCACTGAGAGAAGAAGGGTGTAAGAGCGGCACCGGTGTTATGTAATGTTAATGTGCCACACAGGCTTTGTTCTAAACATAATGTATGATGGCCGCAAGTTCCGGGTCTCGATGCATGGTATTAAAGATATAAATGAGGAATGCACAGAGACCCGGGATCTTTTTTTGCTGTAAGTTATGTTGGAGAAAGAATAAAGTTTCTGTGTCGTTCAGCTCGTTGCCTCGCCTGCCTCCTTTCTCCACATTGGTGACCCTAAGACGTGCCATGGAAAGCGAGCCGAGCTTCGCCCCGGAGACTGCCTGGAGGGAGAGCACCAGTGCCACATGCGTGGTCTCAGTCGAGCTCCCAGACTTCTGGCTTCACAACCCGACCGAGTGGTTCTTGCACATAGAAGCCCAGTTCGCATTCCGCGGGATAACAACTAACGATACCAGGTATTTCTATGTGGTCACTGTGCTGGATACGCGTGCCACACAACAGATGACGAGCCTGCTCCAGGAGCCGCCGGCCCAAGGCAAATAGGAAGCACTTAAGAGGATGCTTCTCCAGCGCTATACCCTTTCTGATAGTGAGAGGGCAGAGAGATTCCTAACGTGATCAGAGTTAGGGGACAGATCAGCAGTGGAACTCATGGAGAGCATGTTGGTGCTGAGGGGGAAGGACGACGAATCTTTCCTGTTCGCCCACTTGTTCCTCAGGAACCTACCGGCTACAGCAAGAGTGATCCTGGCCAACTCGCCGCGGCTGGTTGCTAAGGACTACCGCGCCCTGGCGAAGGAAGCAGACCGCATCATTTTGGCAACCAGAACCCTCAGCGTGCAGACAATGGCACCGGCATCCATGAGGGACTCCAGCTAGGTCGAGGAGCCGTTCTTGGTAGCCGGGACGGACACCAGAAGATGAAGGAATGGGGCGATCTGTTTTTCTCATCGCCGTTTCAGCTAGAATGCTCAACGCTGCCTGTCTTCATGCCAATTCAAGAAGCCGGGAAGACAGCACATTCGGAATTCAGTGGCAGCTGCAACCGATGGTGACAGGAACAGACTGCTTTATGTCACGGACACACGTTCAGGGAGATGGTTTTTGGTGGACTCCGGCTCCCAGAAGAGCTTCGTCCTGCCAGTCAACGCAGACAGGGTGGCAGGACGCAGTGGTCCTGAGCTCACAGCCACCAATGGATCCACCATCAGGACATTTGGCAAACGGGCACTGACAATATGCTTACACAGACGCAACTTTCAGTGGGACTTTGTGATAGCTGCATGTCCTGACCCCATTTTAGGTGCAGATTTTTTATGTGCTTATGGGTTGTTAGTCAATGTTGCTACCTCACTGCTCTGCACAACTCGGGGAGCTGGGTCGACAACATTGGCTAACGTTATAGCTCCAGGGGGTAAGTACCAACATTTGCTTGCACAGTTCCCAGCACTCACGGTCTGAACTTTTTTGGCTACGGTAACAAAACACGGGGTCGAGCACTTTATAATGACAAAAGGCCCGCTGGTGTTCACGTGACCTCGGTGTTTGAACGCAGCTAAACTGGCCAGCGTGTGAGAGGAGTTTGCCAACTTAGAGCAGTTGGGCATCGTCAGGTGCTCCAACAGCCCATGGGCATCCCGCTACACATGGTGCCTAAAGCTGATGGGTTGTGGCGACCGTGGAGTGATTTCCGGCGCTTGAATAACGCCACCTAACACCATCATTATCCCATTCCACACATCCAGGATTTTTCCGTGCACCTGGCCAGGATGCGTGTTTTTTCAAAAGTGAATCTGGTCCACGGATACCATCAGGTCCCGATGTACGCGGATGGCGTTCCAAAAACAGCGGTAATAACTTGTTTTGGCCTTTTTGAGTTTTTACACATGCTGTTCGGATTAAAAAGTGTGGTGCAGACTTTCCAGAGGATGATGGACGGAGTGCTTCGTGACTTGTCCTTCATTTTTGTCTACTTAAACGACATTCTGGTAGCTAGCGCTAGGAGGAGCACATCGTCCATCTCAAGACGGTTTTCCAGAGGCTGGAGGCGCACGGACTGATAGTTAACCCGGCGAAATGCCAGTTCGGTGTGCCAAAGATTGATTTTTTTGGACCACTGCATTTCACCGGAGGGTGCGATTCTGTTACTGGATAAGGTGCGCGTTGCGTCGGACTTTCTGCGCCCGCAGACCATGAAAGCACTACAGGAGTTTTTGGGAATGGTTAAATTTTGGAACCGTTTCTTTCCTTGGGCAGCCCAGCTGATGCAGCCGTTGTATGCCGCACTTACAAAAAAGAAGCCCGCGGAAGCCATCGACTGAACTCCCGAGTGAGTCCAGACTTTTACTAATGCCAAAACAGCGTTTGCGGATGCCACACTGTTAGCCCACCCGGATCCGTCTGCACGGATAGTGCTCACTACAGACACATCTGATGTTGCCATAGGGGCAGTGGTGGAGCATTACGTCTCAGGTTCGTGGCAGCCGCTCACATTTTTCAGCTGAATTTTACGTGACAGCGAACGCAAATACAGCACATTCGATAGGGAATTGCTGGCTCTCGACCTGGCGACGTGCCATTTGCAGTTTTGGTTAGAGGGGCACGAGTTCACCATGTTCATCGACCATAAGCCACTGATGTACGTGACGGCCAAGGTCTCGGAATCGTGGTCAGCCCGGCAGCAATGGCATTTGGCCATGATTTCGGAGTTTACTGCCGACATTCAACACGTCGCGGTAAGCTCAACATAGTGGCCGATTGCCTGTCACGCGTGTTAGTCTCCCCGGTCTACATGGAAATAGATTTCCCCACGATGGCCATGGAGCAAGCCGGGGACGTGGACATTTGCGCGCTCCAGTCTGCACCTACTGGGTGCAGGCTGGAGAACAGGGTGGTGCAAGAAGGGTGCCCTCCCTTGCTCTGTGACGTCTCCACCAGCCGCCTGCGCCTGGTGGTTCCGAGCTCTTGGTGCCATCGCATTTTTGAGTTGGTCCACTCCTTTTCGCATCCAAGAATGCGGTGCTTTGGTGAAGCTAGTGGGGGTGAAATTCGTCTGGCCGCGCTTGCTGAAGGACCTGAAAGAGTGGGCTGTAGCTTGCGTCGTATCCCAGGGGGCCAAAGTGCACAAGCACACCAGAGCCCCATGTCAAGCCGTTCCAAATCCCGACCAGGAGGTTTGACCACATCCACATAGATTTGGTGGGACCCCTCCTGCCATCCCAAGGTTTTACGCACCTCTTAACAATCGTGTACCGCACCATACGCTGGCCTGAAGTGGTGATCTAGCTTCTACCACATCTGCAGAAGTGGCTCGTGCTTTTTGTCGGCTTGAGTTGTATGGTTCGGATCCCCATCGGACATCACTTCCAACAGGCGTCTACAATTCGTTTCGGAACTCTGGTCCGTGATGGCCCAGAGCCTGGTGGTCAGAATTCACCGTAATAATGCGTACAACCCCCAGGCTAACGGGTTATGCAAGCGTTTTCATAGGTCACTTAAAGCACTCAGAGCTTTGCTCACAGATGCAAGTTGGGTCGACCACCTGCATTGGGCTCTTATAGGGTTGTGCTCCACACCTAAGGAGGCTTTTTGCAGCCTCCCCGGCAGAACTCATTTTTTCTCAGCCGCTGCGGATCCCCGGAGAGTTTTTACCGGAAAACCCCGCACCCAAGGCTGATTTGCCCATGCAATTTTTGCACAGTACGGAGGCTTTTAACGTACCGGGCCCGGCCCACCATTGTTTTCCCCGCACCTTCATCCCAAAAAGCTTGCAGAAAACCAGTTTTGTTTCTGTCAGGCACGATGCGCACCGGACCCCGCTGTGCCCACTGTGCGACGGACTGTTCAGGGTGTTGGAACCTGGGGCAAAGCATTTTGTGTTCGACTTGGGGGGACGTAGGGAGACGTCTGCATTGACAGGCTGTAGCCCGCTTTTGTGTTGGTAGACGATCAGGTGGTGTTGGCCCAAGCTCCCCGGCACGGACACCCACCATTGGTGGCTCCGCAAGTTGGTGATCACTCGGCAGGGACCTGCGCTCGTGAAACTGATATGTTTTCTCCCCCTCCCTTTTTCCTTCCACAGACTGATGTGCCCTCCTGTACACCCCACCAGCAGGGCGGTTTGACTGGATCAGCGACCCCCCGCTACAGCCACTATGGGCCCCAGCTCAAGCCCAAAGGACGGGGGGGGGGGAGCATGGTGTTGGACTTCTCCACCCAGAGAACAATGGACCAAAAGAGGAGGTGTCACTGGGGGGTATCAGACGGGACAGTAAGGACTATGCACCCCCTGAAGAGAGGAGTAAATGCCAGAGCTGCTATGAGAATAAGGGTGTGAGAGCGGCGCCGGCGTTATGTCATGTTAATGTGCCACACAGGCTTTGTTCTAAACATAATGTATGATGGTCGCAAGTTCCAGGTCTCGATGCATGGTATTAAAGATATAAATAAGGAATGCGCAGAGACCCGGGATCTTTTTTTTTTTTGCTGTAAGTTATGTTGGAGAAAGAATAAAGTTTCTGTGTCATCTAGCTTGTCGCCTCGCCTCGCCTGCCTCCTTTCTCCACAACTAATTATTCAGAGGATTTTTTTCTTCTTCCCCTTCACCTCCCAACCAGTTGTATCAGATGACTGCCTCTGCCAAAAGTTTCTTCCTATATGGGAGTTTTTCCTTCCCACTGGTGCCTAGTACTTGCTGATTGGGGATCACTTGATTGTTGGGATTTTTCTGAATTGCTTATGATTCATGCTTTATGTATCGAGCACCTTGAGATGACTTTTTGTGATTTTGCGCTTTATAAATAAAGCTGAAATGAATTGAACGGAAAAGAGAAATGAAAGAATACCTTAAAAAGGCCTCTTCATCATTTGCTTTTGAAGGAAAAACATACATACTGTATATACAGTGGATATAAAAGTCTACACACCCCTGTTCAAATGCCAGTTTTTTGTGATGTAAAAAAATGAGACCAAGATAAATAATTTCAAAACTTTTTCCATCATTAATGTGACTTTGTCGTGTTTGCCCCTTTCAGGGCATAAATGAGGTGCCAGATGCCAACAGAGAGTTTGTTTGTTTATTCACAGAAGGAACAAAATAAAGAGCCACGTGGGGCAAAACACATACATTAAACTGGAACACAAAATAAAGAACTCGAACATCAAAGCAAGAGCATAGCGAGGGTGGAACCAGACACTATAGAATAACACTTACGAATGATAAAGCGAGGATGAATCAAACACAGAAGGAAGACTGGAGCTGGGGATAAGGACTCCAGTCCTGGTAGACGCAGGTCACAGTGAGGAGTGAGCCTCAGCTGCTCCCTTAAATACTGATAACAAAAAAGCAAAGAACCAAACAGGAGAGGAGGAAATGTAATGACAAATCAAGATCAGCTGTGACAGTGCCGGCTCGGCTTTGACAGCCGGAAGTTCAGCCGCAGTGCTGTCACAGTAAAAGCCCTGGAAACACCAATAATAACCAAGCATAAATAATACAGGAGAAAATAGGGAAAGTACTGAGTAACCCGAACGCGGATTAGCTCAGCACTCGGATCATCACAGTACCCCCCATACAAAGGGCACATTCCAGGCACCCATAGTGACACCCAGGAAGCCCCCCCAACCAGAAAGCTAACAAGACCGACCTTGGGTGGGTGGGTGGGGGGCAGGCTAGGAGGGTGAGAAACCTTAAAGGAAATAAGCACAGAATGTTTAGCAGCGAAATACAAGAAAAAAAAAACACAAAGAGCAAATGATAAAGTCTCAAGCTCAAAATCGCGCGGCTAAGACTCGCCTTATAACACAAATAATGAAACAGAATGTCCAACACCAGATAAACAAGGGAAAACAAAAATACATGTACACTTCAAATACATGTACACTTCAACTTAGAAAATGCTCAAGAGCAGTCAAATAGGCGAACACAAAAATATACAAGTACACTGCCCCTAGATCACAAGGCAGGAGAAAAAAAAAACCCTCTTTAGCAATATACGAGAGAGAGAGAGAGAAAAAAAAAACACCATGAAAACACAAGTATGGGGGATACAGGCAGGTAGAGAGGGAAAAATAAGGCAGTTCAGGTGGCCTACCGGCATCCCAACTCTACATCAGGAGAAAAGGAGAAAAAAAACCCCCAAACAGTTCGGGTGGCCTGCCCAAGTCCCAGAACCGGGGAAACAGTACCTCAGGCGGCCGACCCAGGTCGCCCAACCAGCGAAGCAGTCCGTCAGGCGGCCGACCCAGGACGCAGAACCGGCAGAACAGTCCTTCAGGCAGCCAACCCGCGTCCTTAGACCACCAGAACCAGAGGGGGGAGCTTGGAGGCAGCTTCCCTGCTGAGAGGCACAACGAGGGGAAACCAAACCAAAAGAAAGGGACCCTAGTGGCGTCCAGTGGAGGAGAATGGGGGGGAGGGGGTGAAACGGGGAACCAGTCCTGTGTCAGGCGGAAGGGGTTCTGCAGCTCCCTCACTGACCTCGAACCGGGCCAACACAGCACCCTCGGTGGACCCCGACCGGGCCAGCACAATACCCTCGGTGGACCCTGACCAGGCCAGCGCAGCACCATCGGTGGACCAATGACCGGGCCAGCGCAGCACCCTCGGTGGACCCTGACCGGGCGAGTGCAGCACCCTTGGTGGACCCCAATTGGTCCGATGCAGCACCTGGGATGACCTCCCAAAGCGAACCCGGAGCCTCGACGATATCGACCGGAGCCAACTCATCTCCGGTGACCCTGGAAGAAGGCTTGGAAAGAGGGGGAGAACAGGGGTCAGGATCACCGGCAGCGGCAGAGCTCAGTGAGACGAGCTCGGATGCAGCGGCTGGCTGCACCCAGCTCTCCTCCCCAAGAGACAGGCAAGAATGCTCCAGAAGAGAGAATAAGAAGACAAAATAGAGCACTTGCCTGATTTCAAGCTCTACTGCCATCCAGGACTCCGACAATCCAGGTTCGACGGTCAGGAGGTCCATCTTTGGTTCCCATTCGACTGCAGTGGCCTCCACAGCCAGCATGATAGTCTCCACAGTCCGAGACCCCCCCGATGCAGAAACCCACGCTGATGGCCCACTCGACGTGGTGGCAGGGGGTCCATAGCCTGCTGGAGCTGACTGCTGCTCCATGGAGACGCGGGGATGCTTAATCATCGCCGCAGGCTCCATCTGACAGTCAGCCCTCCTCCTCTGCCCCTGACGTGGCTGCGGGACTGGAACCAGGCTCTCCAGAGCCGCAGGCTCCTCCTCCATCTGGTGGTCTAGTCCTGGCACCGTGGGATGCTCGGACAGAAGGGGAGGAAACACACAGGTAGCAGGTTCAATTTTAATAGCTGCAGCAGGTGGTGGGAGCTTAGTGGACTGTAAACCCTGAGCTCCACCCCCAGGAATCAGACAAGGTAATTAATTACATTAATACATTACATTACATACATACATTACATTAATACATTAAATGAGAACACAAAATAAAGAACTCGAACATCAAAGCAAAAGCGTAGCGAGGGTGGAACCAGACACTATAGAATAACACTTACGAATGATGAAGCGAGGACGAATCAAACACAGAAGGAAGACTGGAGCCGGGGATAGGGACTCATCCCTGAGGATTTGTCATTACGAGGAAAAGTAATGACAAATCAAGATCAGCTGTGACAGTGCTGGCTCGGCTTTGACAGCCGGAAGTTTGGCCGTGGCGCTGTCACAGTAAAAGCCGTGGAAACACCAATAATATCCAAGCATAAATAATACAGGAGGAAAAAGGGAAAGTACTGAGTAACACGAGCGTGGATGAGCTCAGCGCTCGGATCACCACAGACCTATAACCTGTACAACCCAACTGAAAAACAAATTGAAATCTTTTAAGGGGGAAAAAAATTAAAAAAACTTACAATAACCTGGTTGCATTATTATGCACATCCTGTTATAACTGGGAATGTGGGTGTTTTCAGAATTAACCAGTCACATTCAAACTCATGTTGTATGGGAGTCAGTACACCTGCCACCTTTTAAAGTGCCTCTGATTAACCCCAAATAAAGTTCAGCTGTTCTAGTTGGCTTTTCCTGATGTTTTTGTAGTCACATCTTACAGCACAAGCCATGGTCCACAGAGATCTTCCAAAGCATCAGAGGGATCTTATTGTTCAAAGGTATCAGTTAGGAGAAGGGTACAAAAGAATTTCCAAGGCATTAAATATACCATGGAACACAGTGAAGACAGTCATCATCATGTTGGAGAAAATATGGCACAACAGTGACATTACCAAGAACTGGACGTCCCTCCAAAACTGATGAAAAGACAAGAAGAAAACTGGTCAGGGAGGCTGCCAAGAGGCCGACAGCAACACTGAAGGAGCTGCAGGAATTTCTGGCAAGTATTGGCTGTTTAGTACATGTGACAACAATCTCCTATCTAGGGTGGCAAGACGGAAGCCTAATCTTATGAAGAAAAACATCCAAGCCCAGATACATTTTGCAAAAACACATTTGAACTCTTCCAAATGCATGTGGGAAAATGTGTTATGGTCTGATGAAACCAAGGTTGAACTTTTTGGCCATAATTCCAAAAGATATATTTGGCACAAACACAACACTGCTCATCACCAAAAGAACACCATACCTACAGTGAAGCATGGTGGTGGTATCATCATGCTTTGGGGCTGTTTTTCTTCAGCTGGAATTGGGGCCTTAGTCAAGGTGGAGGGAACTATGAACAGTTCCAAATACCAGTCAGTGTTGGCACAAAACCTTCAGGTTTCTGCTTGAAAGCTGAAGATGAAGAGGAACTTCATCTTTCAGCACAACAATGACCCAAAGCACACATCCAAATCAACAAAAGAATGGCTTCACCAGAAGATTAAGGTTTTGGAATGGCCCAGATAGAGTCCTGACTTGAATCCAATTGAACATCTGTGGGGTGATCTGAAGAGGGCTGTGCATAGGAGATGTCCTCACAATCTGACAGATTTGGAGCATTTTTGCAAAGAAGAGTGGGCAAATATTACCACATCAAGATGTGCCACGCTGATAGACTCCTACTCAAAAAGACTGAGTGCTGTAATAAAAGTCAATGGTGCTGCAACAAAGTATTAGTATATGGGTGTGCATATTTATGCAAACAGGTTATTGTAAGTTTTTTATTTTTCCCTATAAAACATTTCAGTTTGCTTTTCAGTTGGGTTGTACAGGTTATAGGTCACATTAATGATGGAAAAAGTTTTGAAATGATTTATCTTGGTCTCATTACAAAACATCACATCACATCACAAAACATTACATCACAAAAACCTGGCATTTGAACAGGGGTGTGTAGACTTTTTATATCCACTGTGTTGTGTCCATAGTTGGGTAAAGCAAACACACGGCCACTGTAGTTTACGGAGCTTTATTATACAGAGTGCGTCATACACAAATTGTTGAGGTCTTCCAGGATCCTCAACAATTTCTACAGCTGCATCATCGAGAGCATCCTGGCCAACGACATCACTGCATGGTACGGAAACACCACTGCCCTGGAGCGCAAACGCCTGCAGAGAGTGGTGAAGATAGCGGAGAAGATCATCAGGACTCCACTCCCTCTTTGCAGAGCATCTACCACTGCAAAGTCCAAAAGAGAGCTGGCACCATCCTCCGGGACCCCACCCACCCCCAACACAAACTGTTCACACTTCTACCCTCAGGCAGGAGGTACAGAAGTGTGAAATGCCGGACAACCAGACTGAAAAACTCCTTCTTTCCCACTGCCATCAGACTCATGAACAGACAACAACTCCCAAAACTCTGTAACACAGCTTGCATATAGGAACTCACACACCGGCTGCTAAATTTGCACACTGCTCACCTGTACAGTAGATAGTATCACCTGTCTGATGTCCATATCATCTCTGCTGCTACTTATCAATAATTTGTAATTAATGCTCATTTGCAAACTGTACATAAGTCTATGCCATCTCAGGTTACATCAGGTTTCACAATGCTCATTTGCACACTGTACATAGGTTC
The DNA here is from genome assembly GCA_020510985.1 of Pholidichthys leucotaenia. Lineage (NCBI taxonomy): Eukaryota > Metazoa > Chordata > Actinopteri > Cichliformes > Pholidichthyidae > Pholidichthys > Pholidichthys leucotaenia. The sequence continues at coordinate 87,138,413 of CM035848.1, read as the reverse complement.
ATGCCATCTAAAGTTCACATCATCTCTGATATCAATATACCATTATCACTTAGCCATCCGGTGACTTTCATTTGCATTCCTGTACTGCCTTACTGTGTGTTGGTGTATGTGTCTTAGCATCCATCAGTACTAGGATTGAGTTACTGTGTTAGTGTGTCATGACCTATTAGAATTGTTGTTTCTGTACCTTTAACTTGGCATTCGTTCAGAGAGCAAAGTAGGAATTTCATTGCTTGTCATGAGCCGAGCTGGTGGTTCCCAGGCTCAGGCTTCATGACGGTTTCCTGTTCCATATCATCTGTGTTTTATGCTACCTTAGGCTTTTCATATATTTTTCTGTGCCTCCTGCCTCTGGTAGCCACTCCCCCCTCTCCTGTCAGTTTCTGACAGGTGGTTCCAATCTGCCATTGTCTGTTCCTCTCCCTGCTCAGGTTCACCCATTCATACCTACACACACACACACACACACACACACACACACACACACACACACACACACACACACACACACACACACACACACACACACACACACACACACACACACACAATCATTCACACCTGCTCTCACTCAACCCAACACACACCCATTCAGTCCCCTCTCACTCACACTCCCCCAGGCACACCGGCAATCACTTTAGGCATTATGTTTGGTATTATTTAAGCTTTGCTTGCACTCCTGTGATTGTCAGTGCATTGTATAGTCTTCTCCCTGCACACAGTGACTTGTTCAGTTCACCCTACCCCTTGTTTTTGGACTTTTTCCTCTGGACTATGTTTGCTGTTGTTTTCTCAGAGCCCAGCTCCAACACATCCATGTAAGTACTCCTTCCTGGTTTACATTTCTTGTTTTTCCCCAGCGGCCAGTGTTACCCTGGGGCTGATGTGAACTGTTTTTCTCTGGTTCAAAACTCGACTCACTGAACTGTATTCACCTGCTGTGCAGCCTACCTTTTGAAATCTTATGTTGGATAGTTGCCTTTTGATTCATTGTAATAAAACTCACTCTTCATCTGCAAGTGGGCTCATCTCTCCTCATTCGTGCGTGCGTAAAAGCACACATACATGACATTGCTCAGGAAATGCAGCATTTCTTAACTGTGCACATGATAATAAAGCCTTTGAATGTTGAATCTTGAATACATAAAGAGGCTTATGGCACTCGCCTGCTTGTCAGGTGGCTCCCGCAACGAAAGTGGCAGATCCTCTTCCGCCCATTTCCTTTATACCTCGGGTGGCGTCACCACCGGAAACTGGTAGTAGCCACCACAGTCTAGCCCATGACCAACCCGGTTGCCATCTTTGTAATACAGCCTATTTACATACACAACATTTCTCCCCCCTTCAAAAAAAAAAAGCCAAGCGCACAGATAGCCCTTCCCAATTTGCTTCCCGACTCACACACTAAAGCAAACCAATTACAGAAACAAACAACCTATCCATGCGCACAAATAAACTGGGGGGGGGGCAGGTAGACTACCAGCACCTCCACACGGCTGGGCGGATTATTCTGCCGCCAATCATACAAACAAAGCCGTGTACCTAAAATAAAATAATCCCAGAACAGCTCCACATAAAACATACAAAACTATAAAACACATAACAACTACTGGCGGCCTCCCCCCCAACACTCACCCCCACAATGGGTACATCACAATGTATTAAATGTTGGGTATGTAAATATGAATGAATAAACACCTCAAATGGGATAAACACACCCCACCACCCCAGACTTGGGCATACAATTAACACATTAATAAAATTCAATTCCATCAAACTACTGTCTTTGAGCCAATAAAAATCCCACAGTTATAATTCAAGCACCTTAAACTAAAATTTAATTCCCATGTGTCACAAAACACCCTACTTCACACTTTTCTCCTTTTTATTTTTAATTTAAATCGGGGTACCATACCAGCAGTAAATAAACATATCAGGACTGGAGCAAAAGCACACAAACAGAAAATAAAGACATAATACTCTCAGTCATTAGACGGGTCCTTCTCCAGTCACCTCCGTCTCTTGACCTCAGGGCTCCCACTGCGTCGCTTCTTGTCCTCCACTCGGCACAACTCATTCGGTTGCCTCCAGGTCTGGTCAGACAACCGCAGATACCCGTCACTCCAAGAAGCCTCCACCCAGAACCGTCTCCTCTCATCGCACTGCTCACGCGAGCCGTGATCACCTCTCATCCAGGCGTCAACCCTGGGTCGCACCATGTCGCCGACCCGCAGGGAAGCCCACGTCTTCCTCCTCTGGTGATGTTGGGTCTGACTGGTCTCTATCAACAATCCGGTCGACTCGTAGGCCCGGTCCATGTTACCCATGGTAGACCGTCTTCCTGAGCAATGTATCAAGCCACTCTCTGGTCCCGCCCCTTCTGGATCCAGTGTGGGCGCCTCGTCCTTACAGGCCGCCTCCGGGGTCCCATCGTGCCATCCCTCACCCTCAACTCGGGCATCAGGCAGACCGGCACCGGGTCCAACACATGGCAGCCTCGTGCAGCGCCGAATGTGCTCTCCCTTATTATACGTGTCCAACCAGTCCGATTCCCTCACCTCCACGCCAGCTACCAGCGGAGTCGGCCGGCTCCACAGTCCGCAGCCCAACCACTCCTCACCCGACACATTGGCGCTTGAAAAACCCAGGCTATAAAATAGATTACACCCCATGATGTTAACCCCCACAGTGGTGACATGAATGCGAGCTCGGGGCACCACAACAGACTTGTAACGGGCTTCCACTTCCACAAAGCCCACAACTGCCAGTCTGTTCAATCCATAGCTATAATAGTCTCTCTCTTGTTGTTTAATCTGCCGGTGGGGAAACAAACTGTTCACGGTCGCCAGGTTCAACACCGAAATAACAGCTCCAGTGTCCACCAACAGTGGAACCATGACACCGTCAAGCATGACATCACACAACCGATCCTCCCCGTTGTCTCCGGGGAGACCGTGTGTACAATAGTTGGAGTCTTCTGCGCAGCACCTGGTTCCTTCCTACGGCTCCTGCGTTCAAAATTAGCGCACACCCTGGCAAAGTGGTCCCGCAAACCACACTTGCCACAACGCTTTCCTTTCACTGAGCACACACTGGCCTTATAGCGGTGAACAGGGGACCCACAACCGTAACAATGTGGTGCACCTGGGGCGGACCTTATCTTCACCACGGAGGCATACGTGTCTTCTCCAGCATCACCATGATCAGGGTCCCAACTCAGTGCTTTAGCGCGAGACTCATCCTCACCCAGAAAAGCCCCTTCAGGAAGGCCCCTCACGATGGTCTCTGCTGCCTCGAACAGCTGGGCGAGCTCGATAGCTGTGGCCAACGTCAACTCTCCTGGATACTCCAACAGTCTGGACCGGACCGCTTCACTGCAAACATGCTCCTCTAGTTGGTCCCAAATCATCTCCTCTTCCAGGTGTCTGAAATCACACTCCCTCACCAGCCTTCGGAGCTCGTCAACAAACGTCGTCACTGGCTCCCCCAAACACTGGTGGCGCTGTCGAAACTGGATGCGCCGGACCATGACACTCTCCTGAGCGCGAAAATGGCGCACCATCAACTCCACCACACCATCGAAACAATCAGCCCCTCCCAGACTCTCCAACATTCTCTGCCCCTCAGCACCCAACTTATGGATTAACACAGCCCTCGCGCAAAGCCTGTCACACTCGCCGAGGTTCAAAACCTCGAGGTAGTTGGTAAAAGCAGTGAACCAACAAGGCCAAGGCTTGGGCGGCCTGCCTGGGGCCTCCAGAAACGGCTGAAACTCAGCAATAAACTTATCCATTCCCGCTTTTACCTCATCGCCAAATGTTGCGTCCATAGTTGGGTAAAGCAAACACACGGTCACTGTAGTTTACGGAGCTTTATTATACAGACTGCGTCATATACATAAAGAGGCTTACGGCACTCGCCTGCTTGCCAGGTGGCTCCCGTGACGAAAGATGCAGAGCCTCTTCCGCCCACTTCCTTTATACCTTGGGCGGTGTCACCACCGGAAACCGGTAGTAGCCACCCTGGTCTAGCCCATGACCCACCCGGCCGCCATCTTTGTAATACAGCCTATTTACATACACAACACACTGTATACCCGAAAAGTAATTGATCAGGATGTAGCTGTCCATGGACCCCTGAGTGGCCTCTTCATCTAACACCTTTAATTCCTTAGGATTGAGTTTCCTCTTGGTTTTCTGTGGGTCTGTCTTCAAACTCTTCGTGGTGATGCAGTGAGAAACCAGCATACTGACACATAAATGACTAAACTAAGAAAAAGTATGTAAAAACCAAACAAATCATGCTGCTTAAGTGCTAAATTTTCCAACTGAATATACTTTTTCACAACCAGAGCAACATTTTTTTTTATTTTTATATCGAGTAATTGGAACTGTTAAAAACAACCAGGTTAAATGGTTCCTCCCATCCAGTTTCAGCACTGTGGGCCAACACCGACTACAACACAACTAGCTTGTGGGATTTACTGTAAGTGTACACTGAGATATGTACACACACACACACACACACACACACACACACACACTACACCACATTGTATACAGCATTAATTACAACCAGCCTCAAGATGAACAAATCAACAAAGGCTGCACAGAAAAACAATTAAATTTCCTCTTACCTTCTCCTTGTCCTCAGCTCAATTTATCCTGCTTCTTTACCAATCTTCGTGTCTCCGTCACACAGTCTATGTCTTTAGTAGTTTTGCGTCATTTTGTAATCCATGATTTCATGGACAGAATGAAGCCAGGAGGCCGACAGTGGGGCCGACTTCTCCACCTACCCTTGCAACAGTTGCAGCTAGGCTAACTTCTACTGCACTTCTGTCCTCCTCTGCAGTGCTGTTCACATCCACCAAAAAATTTAAGGTCCCCCCCCCCCCCCCCGGAATCCGACTGTTCCACTGGTTTAAAGAAATTCAATAAAGTTGCCTGTTTTTTGGCAATTCCTTTGCTCATTGATGCTGAAAGCTAATTCAAACCTCATGCTGTGTCTGAACTGCCTAGTGCTACCCATCCCCTTGCTACAATCCCATTCAAAATGCAGATAAAATAGGTGTGTGTGTGTGTGTGTGTGTGTGTGTGTGTGTGTGTGTGTGCAACAAATGAATAAAGACTAATAACACAGAAAACATTAATTAATAGACAAAAACTTACTGACATAGTGGAACAAGAGGTGGGGGAATGACTGAAGAGGTACCGGACCTTATTCTGACAGAATCCACCTCAAATTAAACCCTGGCTTCAGGTGTTTGCATTTGTCATCAAACATGTAATCTTCCTTATCAAATCATGTGCAAATGGCCACTAGGGAAACACAAACTACATGCTTTTAGTACTCGCTATTGGGTCTTTAGCGAATCAGGCCTGAAATGTTTTACTCAACTTTTATTAACATGAAGAATATAGCTGCTAAATTTATGTTTTCATGGTTAGAGTATTATAATGTGTGGTTGTTAAACGCGTTCTCTGTTCCCAAAACAATCAAAACATCATTTTTCACTAGTTCAAATATTGTTTCAGTATAACAGCCTAATATTTACCTTTTCTATCCATGTGCCACTCATTTTGTCCACCCATCTAATTTTGACGTATTTTCTGCGAGACGCACTCCTGCCTCTGAATACCCAAGCTCGCTGTGTCTCAGAGTCAACGTATTGTTTGCTTAAATTGAAAGGTCAGCGGAGGGGAGACGACTAATGTGGCAAACCACTTCAAAACCACTTTTCATCTTTTCCCTTCTTTCTCTTTATCAGCTTCTCCATCATTTTCATTCGCCATGCAGTCTGAGAAAGCCCTTTCATCTGAGAGGGAGAACGAGAGGAAAAGAGAGACTGTTGAGAAAAAAAGAGAGAGAACGAGATGGTGATGGCGTTAGGATGATTATATGTGAGCAGGTCTTAATGACTTCTCTCTTCTTACTCCTCTCTGCTTATTATCTAACCAAACAGCCTGCTGACATCTATGGAAGAAACTGAAAATCTTCCTCACAAAGAGAAGACGAGGGCTGCACTTTTCTGAACAATAGGTTAAGGCTCGCCCTGCTTTGCCTTTAGAGCACAACTACAGCTGTTAGGAGTGACCTTGTGAGGGTGTTTTTGAGCTTGGTGGTAAAGATGATATGTTCCAGCCTGAGTGAAACTGTATTTATCTGCAATCTAAAATGTGGAGCCAATTTTCTTCCTGATAGGCATGGGGTGATTGCTCTGCATGCACATAAGGTGCAGATCACCAAAGCACTCGCAATACAATTCTGCATCCATTTCTGTTCCATATTAATGCTAATGGCTTCTTATGAATAGGCCCTCCTCAGCCTGTGACTCAGGTCTTATCCTGGCACGCCATGTTTCAAGCAGCAATTTTTTATTTCCAAGGCCTGGGTTTTTAAAACAAGGTCACTCGTTCTCTGCATTCTCTTGAAAACTTGAGAAGCCAAAGTTCAGTGCCAGTTCCTTCCTTCCTTTCTATTCTGAAATTACAAGGGCTTTCAGTGAGGTCACTGCACAACCACATGAATAATAGATTTTAATTGATTTAACCTGGTCCTGAAGTGGGCTAAAATGCAAGCCCTGTCACTTTCAGAGGGCAGCGAGAGGGGAGCATGGTCCAGCACACATCTTTAAAAGCCCGTTGACGTGAGTCCGGGATGAAATATTTACGGCGTAGTGAGGACTGACCTCCTGCTGCAAAACCACGTTGTGATCTCCAATTGATTTTTGACAAGACAATTGGGGCGAGACAAAACTAAACCACCACTGTCCAGTTTGGCTCACGAGTCCCCGCATTGACAAGAAACTGCATTGTAGCAGACCTTCAACGGCCAGGATGGCCATCTTTTACCATATAACTAATAGTGATTTTGGAAAAGTTAAACAGCTACTTCTGAAATTGGAGCAAAATTTTGTGATTACAAATCTATTTAGTACAGTGATTGACTAATAAGAGACTGTTAGGTAAGTGGGTAGATGAAAAATATGGAGTGTTATTCGGGAACTGTTTTCGGTGGAACACATGCCCAAGAAAATGTTGGTCAGTCATGGTATGCTTTTGTCTACAGTGCTAAAATGTGATGAAATAGGTCATCCCATTCTAAAGTTAGCCCCTTTTGCAGCTATAACAGCTTCCACTCTTTCTACAGGAGTGTATCTATAGGAATTTCTCCATCTTCATAGAGAAGAGCATGTGTGAGGTCAGACATTGAAGCAGGACCAGAGGACCTGGCTCAGAATTTCTATTCTGGCTCATCCCAAAAGTGTTTGATGGGCTGAAGGTAGATGCTCTGGGTGGCCCAGTCATGTTCTTCCACACCAAACTCATCCAACCATGCCTTTATGTTCGTTTTGATGACTGGGGCACAGTCATGCTGCAGAAAAAAAGGCCCAAAGCCAAACTTTTCCACAGAATTTTCAAAAATGTCCTGTTAAGATGAAGTTTTACTATTTAGTCATGACTAGGTAATCTGAAAGACGATTATAACTCAGAAGCCCCTCAGTTTAGGATTTCAAATCATCAGCATCATATGCCATCAGAGGGGCACATCTTAATATAATGCTGTGTGTTGACCATGATGTGCAACCTTGCCTGTATATATTTCTTTAGACTAGACTAAACTAGACTTAAACCAGACTTAAACTGACTTAAACCAGACTTAAACCAGCATTGTGGAAAAAGAAGTCAGAGATGCTCCCACTATGCACTAAACAACTACCTAAGCTTTCAAGCTGTCCATACAGGCAAGCTACTAACTGAGATAAGACAAGAGAAGACAAGATAAGCCTTTATTAGTCCCAAAATGGGGAAATTACAGGATTGCAGCAGCAAAGGGATAGCAGCACTCAGAGCAATAATAAATAAGAAAGAAACTGGGAAGAAAAACAGTAAATATGCATACTGTATATACACAGTATATATACACAGTGCAAGAGCAATGCAGTTAAATGGTATTTACAGCATTACAGTTAAGATTTATTGGCTGGGCTGTGATGGTAGATAATGTTGGAGGACAACTTAGTTTTGGCATGTAGCTAAAAGTTTGCATTCTGTTAATCAGACCCAAACATTCATGACTGCTTATAAGTACAATTTTATGCAGTGTATTTGAAGTTAAGTAGTGTCAGTTGGGGATGGGCAATATCATAACACTGCAATATACCTTGAAAGAAATGGCACACCTGCTCCATGGATTGCCATCTTATCCTGGTGGAGGGGTTTGTTTGCCCTAATGATCCCAGGAGCTACATTGTTGAGGGAAACTTGCCCCTGGTAGGGTCTCCCATTAAAAATTGGTTCTGGGTGAATGGCCAGACCAAGAGTGTTCCAGTAGATCCCTATGAAAAACGTTGCATCAAGGACCATCCTCCAGTGGGCTCACCACCTGCATGAGGGATCATGGTGCTATGTGAACTGGGTGGCAATCTGGGCTACTCTAGACTGCTGTCTCCACTGCCCAGACCCCTGGATGAGCAGTGGACGATGGATGGATGTATAGAAATTCCACATAATAAGAATTATTCATCCCATGCTAATAATGCTAAGTAGTAGTTGATGACATTTTTGTGTGTGGGACAATCTGGCAGCCCAAAGTTCACTTCAAACTGATTTGATTGGAACTATGGTAAGGTTGGCCGGGGCATAAAGTTACAACTTTTTTTTTATACATCACCTAATGTGGCTACTATAGTTTTGGACATGTCTTCATTTATATGATTTAATTGTTTTTATCTTATATATCACATGCTTGTAGTGGGAAAAATTAAAATATACAGTGGTGTGAAAAAGTGTTTGCCCCCTTCCCGATTTCTGATTTTTTTGTATGTTTGTCACACTTAAATGTTTCAGATCATCAAACAAATTTGAATATTAGACAAAGATAACACAAGTAAACACAAAATGCAGTTTTTAATTGAAAGTGTTTATTATTAAGGGTAAAAAAAAAATCCAAACCTACATGGCCCTGTGTGAAAAAGTGATTTCTCCCGTTAAAACATAAATTAACTGTTGTTTATCACATCTTTGGAAAGCTGAGTTCAGTTTCTCTAGCCACACCCAGGCCTGATTACTGCCACACCTGTTCTCAATCAAGAAATCACTTAAATAGGACCTGCCTTGTCAAGAATAGCCCCTCCGGAGCTGAAAGACAGACCCAGGCAGTGAACTGCAGTGTGACATTTATTAACAAGAGAGAACAAAAATTCCAAAACAGTGTAGACAAGACAAAAAAATGCAACAAGGGTAATAAACAGGGAAGGCACTCCAGAGCAGCAATTGCTGTGGAGGAGATAAGGAGAAAAAACTTACAGAAGACTGAAGTCCAATACATCAGACAATGCAATCCATGCAATACTAATAATATAGACCAATATCTAACCTCCCCTACCTTTCCAAGATCCTCAAAAAAGTAGTCGCCAGTCAATTGTGCACGTTTTTATAAAATAATTCTATATTTGAGAAATTTCAGTCAGGTTTTAGGAAACACCACAGCACAGAGACAGCCTTAGTGAAAGTTACTGATGACCTCCTTATGGCATTTGACAAAGGACTTGTCTCTGTCCTTGTCTTATTGGACCTTAGTGCTGCCTTTGACACCACTGACCACCATATTCTGCTAGAGAGACTTGAACAGCAAATTGGTTTGAAAGGAACAAAGCAAAGATGGTTCCAGTCTTATTTATCAGACCGTTCCCAGTATGTTTATGTCCATAACACGTCCTCTATCCAGACCACAGTTAGCTATGGAGTTCCGCTGGGATCGGTACTTGGACCAGTACTGTTTACATTATACATGCTACCTTTGGGAGACATTATGAGGAAGCATTCTTTTCATTTTCATTGTTACGCTGACAACACTCAGTTATATTTATCCATCAATCCAGATGATCCAAGCCATTTGGGTTCACTCCAGGAGAGTCTTAAAGATATTAAAACCTGGTTGAACAACAACTTTCTATTGCTGAATACAGATAAAACTGAAGTCATTGTTCTTGGCCCCAACCATGCTAGAAGTACTCTTTCTAGTAAGATAACAACACTTGATGGCATTACACTGGCTTCTAAGTTTTCTGTTAGGAATCTTGGAGTTGTCTTTGACCAAGATATGCCTTTTAACTGTCATATACAGCAAACTATTAAGACTGCCTTCTTCCATCTGTGTAATATTTCTAAAATTAGGTCCATCCTGTCTCATAAAGATGCAGAGAAACTTGTCCACGCCTTTATCACCTCTAGGCTAGACTACTGTAATTCACTTTTATCAGGTTGTCCTAATAAGTCCATAAAGTTTCTCCAACTTATTCAGAATGCAGCTGCACATATCCTGATGAGAACAGAGAGAAGAGATCACATTACCCCAGTTTTTGCTTCTTGGCTCCCAATAAAATATAGAATTGAATTCAAGATATTGCTCCTAACTTATAAAGCCCTTAATGGTATGGCACCTTCATACCTGTAAGAACTTATAGTTCCCTATCATCAAACCAGAGCTCTGCGCTCCCAAAAAATCCAAACTACTGGTGGTCCCCAAGGTCTCCAGAAGTAGATTGGGAAGTAGAGCTTTCAGTTTTCAAGCTCACCTCCTGTGGAACCATCTTCCCAGTTCAGTTTGGGAGGCAGACACTCTCTCTTTATTCAAGAGTAAGTTGAAATCTTTTCTCTTTGATAAGGCCTATAGTTAAAGATGTTGCAGCTGCCAGGCCTTCACTCTCTTGTGGAGCCAAACCCGGCTTGATATTGGAATGTCTGGCTGTGAATGTTAATGTTGAATTGTATTTGTTATGTTTGTTTTGAATGTAGCTACTGCCAGGCCTCCTACTTTTTTTTTTTTTTTCCACAATATCTTTATTGAACCTTTTTTTTTTTTTTAACAAACATGATACAAACAATCAAACACTAAAGTACTACAAAAAAAAAAAAAAATGCACTAAAAACACCAACAACCACCAACAAAATCAAATCTTCAACAATGCTCCTCTGTTTAGTCTAGACAATCCAATACATAAGTATACATATTATGTTCACCAGTTTGGAATTTACAAGGTCCACACACATCATTCACCTTCTTCTTCAAGAGTTATGTTTAAATTTTTTACATAATCAATAAAAGGTCTCCATATATTCTCAAACACAATTTCCTTTGATTTCAGTATATATGTTATTCTTTCTAATGGAAGGTTTGTTAACATCTGTCTTAACCACTGAGTCACATCTGGTCTATGAGTCTTTTTCCATAATAGTGCAATACATTTTTTGGCATTAAGCAAACTGAGGTCTATGAATGTTCTTTCACTTTTATTAAAATTATGCTTTTCTGGGTACAGACCCAACAAAAACAGTTTAGGATTCAATATGATTTGTTTTGAGATTATTTTTTCAATTGTTACCCTCACCTCTTCCCAAAACATTCTTATTAATCTACATTCCCATAAACAATGAAATAGGGTTCCTTTACTTTCCATGCATTTTGTGCATGTATCTGGTATATTTTTGTTATATCTATTTAACTCCTCCGGTGTAACATACATTCGCATTAACCATTTGAAATGTATCAATTTAAGGCGTGCATTTATTGATTTGGTTTGAGCTTCTGTACAAGCCAATTCCCATTGTTCCTCTGAAATTTCAATTTGCAGATCTTCTTTCCAGTAGTTTAATCTTTTCAGTGAATTTTCACTTGAAGATAGTGTCAATGAGTTATAAAACTCTGAAATAATACCCTTTCTTTTACTATCTTTCATCATCATTTTTTCCAAGGATGAATAAATAGGTCGAGTGAGAGCTTTATTTTGATTTGATCGAATAAAGTTTCTAAGTTGAAGATATTTAAAAAAATGTGTTCTATTGAGATTAAATTTGATCCTCAGCTCTTCAAAAGACATTATGTTGTCTGCACATGGCAAATATAAATCCTGAATCTTTTGTATCCCTTTTAAATTCCATACTTTAAATACAGCGTCCGCTCTCCCTGGTTTAAAATATTGATTACCCCATATTGGACTAAATTGTGACAATAACTGTGGTTCTTTTAAATAGTTTTTAGCTTCACACCATATTTTGATCATATGCTTTACAAATGGATTTTTAACTTGTTTTTGTAATTTTTTTGCCGAATCTGAGTATATGAATATGGGAAGAGGTAAAGGTAAATTGTATGATTCCATTTCAGTCCAGTGAGGGAGATCATTTGATGAAAAATAATATGTCATAGACCTCAGTTGTGCCGACCAATAATACAACATAAAATTTGGACATTTCAGACCTCCACGATCAAATGGTAAATATAATAAAGACAAACGTAATCTAGCCCTCCTGTTGTTCCATATAAATTCCACTAACTTTTTTTTTATTCTTGAGAATAGATCTAAAGGTGGTGATAAGGGAATGTATTGAAATAAATAAAGTATTTTAGGTAAAATATTACTTTTAAGTATATTGATTCTCCCGATCATCGACATTGGTAGTGACATCCATCTCTGAGTTAACTCACTGATATCTGACATTAAGGCTTCATAGTTGACACTGGCGACTGATTCTAGCTTAGGCATAATTTGGATTCCTAAATATTTAAACTGATTTACAACATTGAATTGATTTACCTCAGGGGCTGGGTAATTTCTCTGGGTCTCATTTAGCATTAATATTGAAGATTTAGTTTTATTTATTTTATATCCTGATATTTCCCCAAAATTCTTTATTAAATTCAACAAGGTTGGAATTGATTTTTTTAGATTCGACATAAACAAAATTATATCATCGGCGTACAGGGAGATTTTATGTTCTGTTGGTCCAACTTTAATTCCATATATTTGTGAATGTAAACGTATCGCTATCGCTAAAGGTTCAATTGCCATAGTAAACAGTAAAGGTGAAAGTGGACAGCCTTGTCGACATCCTCTATTGATTTTTATTGGTTTTGAAATATTGTTATTTGTTAGGATTTCTGCTGTAGCATTATTGTATATTATTTGAACCCATTTTATGAAATTATTTCCAAGTCCAAACCTTTGTAGGACTTCAAAAAGAAAGGGCCATTCAACTCTATCAAAGGCCTTTTCGGCGTCCAATGATAGGAGAGCTGTATCCGGTGCTTCTTTATTAAAATAAATAATATTAAATAGTCTTCTTACATTATGGAAGCCTTGTCTACCCTTTATAAAGCCATTCTGATCTCGATTAATAATATTTGGTAAAATTTCTTGTATTCGTCTTGCTAAAATTTTACAGATTATCTTAAGGTCGGCGTTTAATAGGCTTATTGGTCTCATATTTTCACATTTATTAGAGGGCTTACCTGGTTTTGGCAGCAGTATAATTAAGGCATTATTTATGTATGATGGTAAATTATTATTTTGAAATGCTTCTAAAACCATTTCCAAAAAAGGTTTTATTAATTTATTCTTAAATTTTTTATAAAGGTCAACTGGAAGACCATCTGGTCCTGCACTTTTTCCTGATTTCATATTATCAATGGCTAGCCCAACTTCTTCTTGACTAAATTTAGACTCCAATATCTCCCTGTTTTCATTTGGAATACACGGTATAGATAGTTCGTTCAAAAACCCATTTAGTTTTGTTAAATCAGGTTCATTTTTGGTATCATATAATTTTTCATAGTAATCTCTAAAGGCTCTATTAATTTCTAAAGGATCTATAACTACCTGTCCTTTACTTATAATACTGGTAATTGGTGTTTTAATTTCCAATTGTTTAATCTGCCATGCTAATAATTTTCCTGATTTTTCACCTTGTTCATAAAAAGATTGTTTCAATCTTAGAAGACTCGAGGCAGCTCTATTCGCTGATTTTTTGTCGTATTCAGCTCTCAAAATCAGTAATTCATTCTCCAACCTTGGGTCACTTCCTGCATACACTTTTTCCTGAAGATTTTTTATTTTATGTTCCAATTTAGCTCTCTCCTCTCGAGTCTTCTTAGATTTTGATCCTGTATAACTAATAATATGTCCCCTAATAAAAGCTTTGAAAGCCTCCCACTTTACACATGCTGATGTTTGTGTAGTATTGATGTCAAAGAACTCGTCTATCTGTTTTTCTATATACTTGACAAATTCCTCATCCTGAAGCCATTTATGCTGAAATTGCCATTTACCTGATTCCTTTGTCAATTTTTTATCTACATATATTAGACAACAGGGTGCATGATCAGAGATCACGATGTTATCATAAAAGCAGTTCTGAATCTTGGACCTTAATTCTGTGGAAATCAAAAAATAATCAATACGTGAGAATGTCTTGTAGGTACTGGAATAACAAGAATAGGCTTTAACTTGTGGTTTCATTTCTCTCCATATATCTAACAATCTCAATTCTTTCATAAAATGATTAATAGTCATCCTACATCCAATGTGCGTACAATCCAGTCCTGTTGATCTATCCACACCTGGATTCAATGTACAATTAAAATCCCCTGCTATTATATGTTGCCCTGTAAGTGATGATAAGATGAGAAATAAATTAGCAAAGAACTTCTGATCATCTATATTGGGACCATATAAGTTCACAAGATTTATATTTTCTAATAGCAAAGAACCTTGAATGATTACATATCTTCCAAATTTGTCTCCAATTACATTTTTCACTTGAAAAGGAACTGATTTATGTATGAGAGTCATAACTCCCCTGGCTCGGGATGAAAATGAAGAGACGTCATCTTCGGCACTAGCGAGACGGAGCTCCATCTGCGCCGTTCGTTCTACACAGTCACCCAATTCCTTTCTTATTCCTTCCAACGCTGTCATAATCCCATCAAATCTAGAGGGAAAGTCCGCTCTCATTGAACTCATGGCTGCCATCAGCGCATCTGCGCCATTCCCCGCAGAAATCGCAGCGTTGCCAGCCTCCTCCGCCATATATGGAGTTTTGTCTGCTGCGTCACAGACCTGAAAGTCCGTTAATTTGGACTGTTTCGGCGGCTCGCTTTTTCCTTTTCCTGGTTTTCCAGCCTTAGGCTTCGCCGACATATCCTTGCCCAAATGCTGGGATACGTTCTGTCCCAAATGAGAGAGTTATTTGCCGATTTTTTTTTTTTCCAGGAGCAGAGCAGAGCGAGACACGTCCGTCCTACGTGGCAGCCATAACCGGAAGTCCAGGCCTCCTACTTTTTACTTCTTTTTTTAACCCAGCCGTTTGAGGCGTATGGCCGTCCTCTATGAGCTATGGTTCTGCTTGAGGTTGCTGTCTGTTAAAGGGAAGTTGTTCCTCGCCTGTGTCGCCACAGTGCTTGCTCTTAGGGGTCTCTGCTGGGTTCTATAAATTTGAGAGTGTGGCCTAAACCCACTCTTTTTTTTTTTGTAAAGTTCCTTGAGATAACCTGTGTTGTGGTCTGGCGCTATATAAATAAAATTGAATTGAATTGAACTGAATAGAACACTGCTGCAGTGAAACAAAGGGTTGGCAGAGCTTAAATACTGGGCAGGCAATGAGCTGCAGGTGTGGGCTGAGCAGGCAGGTGACCTAATTACCCAACTGCTCACAGCTGGGAAACACTGTGAACAGCAAGTGGGAGTGTCTGAGAGAGGAGGGCACATAAATGTCAAAAAACCAAAATATATACAGAAAACTGACAACATAATAATAACAGACAAACAAAACTCAGAAACAAATTGAGTCTGAGCTCGAAGGGGAAATTAGTGCTCAGACTCATGACAGAGCTTCCCCCCTCAAGGGGTGGATCCAGACACCCCCAGGCAACACCAAAAAGGACCCCCCCCCCCCCCCGAAGAAAAGGATACACCAAAAAATCACCCCAGGTGGGAGGTGGGGGAAACAGGTTAGGAGAGAAAAAACAAGGAGCCAACTCAGGACCCACACCCATGCTATGCCAGGCCCCTGGGCCCCCTAGGCCAAAGAACTCAGCTGTTTGGGAGGCCGACTGAAGTCCCAGGCCAGGCAGATGATAAGGTGGAATGAGTCGGGTGGCCTGCCAGGGAATATGGGCCACCCAACCCAGCGGTTCAGTCTGTTGGGCGGCCGGCCTGAGTTCTTTAGCCACCAAGACTGGAGGGGTAACCCAGGAGGCGGCAACCCCATGGGGAGGTCTAATAAAAGGATGAAGGGCTGACGGGGGGAAACCACGATGGTGTCTGGTGGCGGGAGAGGACCCACGACAGCGTCTGACAGTGGCGGAGGAACCCTGATGGTGTCAGGCAGAGGAGGAGAGGCATCGGCGCCCTTGGTGTTCCTGGGCTGGAAGACAGTAGCACCCACGGAGGCTCTAGGCTGGAGCATTGCAGCACCCATGGTGGCTCCGGGCTGGATCATAGCTGCACCCTTGGTGGGCCCGGGCTGGGCCAATGCTGCACCCTCAGTGGATCCGGATGGAGAAGAAAAGAGAGGCTCTGCTGTGGGAATTGTTGGGCTCGATGTCGGGGAAGTGGCTGCTGAAGAGGCAGGAGGATTCCTCCGATGATCTGGAGCAGGATGATGTTGTTGTCATGGAGCTGGTGATGTGCATGCTGACACTGGAGCTGGTAAGCCAGGAGAGGAGATGGACATCTGCTGAGGAGGGCGCCTCCGTGACAGCTTTGGTCCAGCGGGAGACGACCCCATCTTCAGCCCGGGAAATGCTCACTGGAGCGTGGAGACCGTGGAGAGCAGTTCCGTATATTGTGGATATCTCCATAAGCCGGGGTGTGCCTCCACAATGCCAACTGCTCCATTTATGCTTTCCTAGGCCTTCTTGGATCCACCAAGAGGTTCATCCACAAAACTTTGGATGAAAGCCGCTGCCCACTCCTCCCCCAAGCTTGGAGACCCAGCTGCCTATGTGCCTTTGTTTGTGTGAGACCAGCGAGCTGGGGACATGATGAGCTCCAGTGCTCAGGTGAGTGAAAAAGAAAAAAGCAAAAGGCAAAAATGCACACCTGCAGCAGCTGGGTCTGATTATGGCGGCAGTATTCTGTCAAGAATAGCCTCTCTGGGGCAGAAAGACAGACCCAGGTGCTGAACTGCAGTGTGACATTTATTAACCTCTTGCGCTCCGTTGTCCCACGGGTGGGCAAGTCTCTGCGTCCTAGAGCGCATGAGAGCGCACGAGGGCGCTCTCGTGCGCTCTAGGACGCATCATGGAGATTGTGATGTAGGTGGTGTATGGCGTCCAAGCGTGCACTGAAAATAAAAGCTGCAAACACAGCCGTGAACAGATTAGTTCATCTGATTGACCTCTCATTCGACTAATAAGAGCCTTGAATTGGGTTTCTGAAACCTTGAAGAACCAATGACTGAAAACTTGGCAAGAAGGACCCGCCTACCAACGCAGCGAGCCAATTGAAGCACAGAAGTTCACTGAGCTGTTTTGTCTACAAAGGCTGGGTGAAGAGAGACTGCTTCAGCAGCCACATGCAGTGGTTTATTTATTTATTTTTTTAATTCCAGCAGAGTGTTTAGGATTCTCTTATATGGTCATCATAGACCGACGGAGGCCGACGACGAAGGTCATAAATCATTCGCCAAAACCGCAATCATGGAATTATGTTTTGACCGGGTAGCGAGACCAGAACCAGAGCGGACCAGTGTCGTGTTCGTCTGACAATGAGGAAGAGAAGTTGGCCAGGACAATGTGGCTGTGAAGAGGTAAGGTGTTATAAGCCAAATTATTTTTTATCCCTGAAAATTGTAATCAAAAATGACTTTTGACCGATCAGTAAATTACAGCTGTGCGGCGCACGATGTCCGAAGTGCGTGCGCCGCGTTACACGGTTCTTCGCGGCTTCCGGACCGTGAACGCCCCCCCCCCCCTCTACGATTCTGTAGCGGCAGTGGGGGGGGGGGGTGGAGCCGCGGTGACAGCGCTGCTGTGGAAACATGCCTTATCCGAGTGTAATCCGTCATGAAGCGAGGGCGGATCTCCGTCCTCTGTAGCGGGGGGGGGGCAACCCCCCCCCCCCACACACACAGCCCTGAATGTGACCTTTCATTTGAGCCCAAGATGAAGCTTCTATATTGAATCATTCAAAAGTTACAGACGTTTTTCCAAACTGTGCCATTTGGCACAATTTGACACAGGTCCAAAACGCCTGGGAACAGCCTGAGAACAAAGCTGTGTAATATATTCATTTTTTGTGGTATTGTTACAAAATTTTGACCTCAGCTGGATAACACTTGGTTCTACATTTCTGTTGCATTTTCCAGCCCGGATCTGAAGCTCTGTGTTATTTGCAAGCATTTGTATCCAAAAAAACACCCAGGCCAAATTTATTTTCTTCAAGTTCACTATGTTTAGATGACTGTAACTCAGTGGCTGGAGCACTTAGAGAGATCTTTTTTTTTTTGCCAAAAAATTCAAAGTGTTTTCTTTTAAATGAGACCAACCCCATGAAGATGCTGCAAAGGGTTGAAGAACAGCTTTTGATTTACTTTGGGCACATTATTTTTTGGCGTTTTTAGGAAAATTGACCGGAGTGCAAGGGGTTAACAAAAGAGAACAAAAATTCCAAAACAGTGTCGACAAGACAAAAAATGCAACAAGTGTAATAAACAGGGAAGGCACTCCAGAGCAGCAACTGCTCTGGAGGAGATAAAGAGAAAAAACTTACAGAAGATTGAATCAGAATCAGAATCAGATTTATTGCCATTGTTCATGTAGTACACAAACTAGGAATTTGTCTCGGTGCAATGCTGCAACATTAAACATGATAAAATAAAAGAAATAAACTATACATGCAATAAAGTGTAGAATAAGAGTGAGTAATACTAGTCAGCAGTTAAAATATATTAGCGAGCAGCAGATAATGTGGAGAACCATATAGTGCAGTCGGTAATGCAGGAAGAAAACAGTGATGATTGACATGAGTCTGGTTGAGCTGCTGTACATAGTGCACGAGAGTCAATAAGTCACTTAGTGTTCAGTAGTCTGATGGCAGAGGGGAAGAAGCTGTTCATGTGACGGGAGATTTTAGTCTGGATGGACCGAAGTCTTCTACCTGAGGGGAGAGGGGCAAACAGTACGTGACCAGGGTGTGAGGGATCGGCTATGATCCGGCCAGCACGCCTCCAGGTCCTGGAGATGTACAGATCCTGGAGAGATGGGAGCTTGCAGCCGATCACCTTCTCAGCAGTGCGCACGACGCGCTGCAGCCTTAGTCTGTCCCTGGCAGTGGCTCCTGCATACCACACGGTTATGGAGGTGGTGAGGATGGACTCGATGATGGCTGTGTAGAACTGCACTAACATCTTGGTGGGTAGCTTGAGCTTCCTCAGCTGCTGCAGGAAGAACATCCTCTGCTGGGCCTTTTTGATGAGGGAGCTGATGGTCGGCTCCCACTTGAGGTCCCTGGTGATGGTGGTACCTAGGAAGCGGAAGGAATCAGCAGTGGTGATGGGAGAGCCTGTGAGGGTGAGGGGGGGCAGAGGGGTTGTGACTTTCCTGAAGTCCACAATCATCTCCACTGTCTTCAGAGCGTTCAGCTGCAGGTTGTTGTTGTTGCACCAGGACGCCAGCTGGGCCACCTCACTCCTGTAGGCGGACTCGTCGCCGTTGGAGATGAGCCCGATGAGGGTGGTGTCATCCGCAAACTTGATCAACTTGACAGACTGGTGGCTGGAGGTGCAGGAGTTGGTATAAAGGGAGAAGAGTAGGGGGGAAAGTACACAGCCCTGGGGTGATCCGGTGCTGATGCTAACAGAGTCTGAGACAGTCTTTCCCAGCCGCACATGCTGCCTCCGGTCCATCAGGAAGTCGGTGATCCACCTGCAGAGGGAGTCAGGCATGTTGAGCAGGGACAGCTTGTCCCAGAGCAGAGCGGGGCGGATGGTGTTGAATGCGGAGCTGAAGTCCACAAACAGGATCCTGGCGTAGGTTCCTGGGGAGTCCAGGTGCTGCAGGATGGAGTGGAGGGCCAGGTTGACTGCGTCGTCTACAGACCTGTTGGCTCGGTAGGCAAACTGCAGCGGGTCCAGGAGGGGGGTGGTGATGGACTTGAGGTGGGGCAGGACCAGGCGCTCAAAGGACTTCATGACTACAGAGGTGAGCGCTACAGGTCTGTAGTCGTTAAGTCCAGTGATCTGTGGCTTCTTGGGGACAGGGATGATGGTGGAGGATTTGAGGCAGGACGGCACGTGGCATAGCTTAAGGGAGGTGTTAAAAATGTCTGTGAAGATAGGAGCCAGCTCTTTCGCACAGTGTCTCAGGGTGGAGGGAGACACGCCGTCCGGACCGGGGGCCTTGCGCGGGTTCAGTCTGGAGAACTGTTTGAGCACGTCCTGTTCACTGATGACAAGGGCAGGGCGGGAGGAGGGGGGGCGCCTTTGATGAAGTAGGGATTGTGGAGGCTGTGGAGCTCGAGGGAGGGGGGGAGTTGGACACAGATGACGAGGTGTCAAAACGGGCATAGTGTTGGGACAGTCTTTGACAAAGGGCTTTGTCATCCTGACCTTTAGGAGCCTGAGGCCGATAATTGGTGATTTGCCTCAGTCCTCTCCACACAGAAGCCGAGTCATTAGCAGTGAACTGCTGCTGGAGTCTCTCAGAATACACAGATTTAGCTCTCCTCAGCTCTCCTCAGTCCAGTACAGAAGTCCAGTACATCAGACAGTGCAATCCATGCAACACTGCCGCAGTGAAATGAAGGGTCGGCAGAGCTTAAATACTGGGCAGGCAATGAGCAGCAGGTGTGGGCTGAGTAGGCAGGTGACCTACTTACTCAACTCTTCACAGCTGGGAAACAGACTGTGAACAGCAAGTGGGAGTGTCTGAGAGAGGAGGGCACATAAATGTCAAAAAAGCAAAATATATACAGAAAACTGACAACATAATAATGACAGACATACAAAACTCAGAAACAAATTGAGTCTGAGCTCAGAGGGGAAATTAGAGCTCAGGCTCATGACATGCCTGACAAAGTGAAGTTGACCAAAAGATCCTGAAAAGCTAGATATCATGCTGCAATCCAAAGAAATTCAGGAACAAATGAGAAACAATGTAATTGAGAGCTGTCAGTCTGGAAAAGGTTATAAAGCCATTTCTAAAGCTTTGGGGCTCCAGCGAACCACAGTAAGAGCCATTATCCACAAATGGTGAAAACATGGAACAGTGGTGAACCTTCCCAGGAGTGGCTGGCTGACCAAAATTACCCCAAGAGTGCAGTGACGTACTCATCCAAGATGTCACAAAAGACCCCACAACAACATCCAAAGAACTGCAGGCCTCACTTGCCTCATTTAAGGTCAGTGTTCATGACGCCACCATAAGAGAGAGACTGGGTAAAAATGGCCTGCATGGCACACTTCCAAGACGAAAACCACTGCTGAGCAAAAAGAACATAAAAGCTTGTCTCAGTTTTGCCAGAAAACATCTTGCTGATCCAAGACTTTTGGGAAAATACTCTGGACTGACGAGACAAAAGTTGAACTTTTTGGAAGGTGTGTGTCCCATTAGTCCCATTACATCTGGCGTAAAAGTAACAGCATTTCAGAAAAGGGAAATCATACCAACAGTAAAATATGGTGGTGGCAGTGTGATGGTCTGGGGCTGTTTTGCTGCTTCAGGACCTGGAAGACTTGCTGTGGTAAATGGAACCATGAATTCTGCTGTCTACCAAAAAATCCTGAAGGAGAATGTCCGGCCATCTATTCGTGACCTCAAGCTGAAGTGCACTTGGGTTCTGCAGCAGGACAATGATCCAAAACACACCAGCAAGTCCACCTCTGAATGGCTTAAGAAAAACAAAATGAAGACTTTGGAGTGGCCTAGTCAAAGTCCTGACCTGAGTCCAATTGAGATGCTGTGGCATGACCTGGAAAAGGTGTTTCATGCTCAAAAACCCTCCAATGTGGATGAATACAACAATTCTGCAAAGATGAGTGGGCCGAAATTCCTCCACAGTGCTGTAAAATACTCATTGCCAGTTATCGCAAACACTTGATTGCAGTTGTTGCTGCTAAGGGTGGCCCAACCAGTTATTAGGTTTAGGAGGGAATCACTTTTTCCACACAGGGCTGTGTAGGTTTGGATTTTTTTCCCTTAATAATAATCGCCTTCATTTAAAAACTGCATTTTGTGTTTCCTTGCGTTATCTTTGTCTAATATTTAAATTTGTTTGATGATCTGAAACATTTAAGTGTGACTAACATACAAAAAAAAAGAGAAATCAGGAAGGGGGCAAACACTTTTTCACACCACTGTATATATGGTCATACATCTTTTTACTCCACTGCCAGGGAAAGTCGTTACATGTACTGGGATAAGTTGTTACAGTGGGTGGTAAGTTGATAAATTCACAAGACAAAGTACTTTTTTTCTATAGTTTTTATTCAAACTGTAAACAGAGCACTTGTACTTTTGCAACGCGCTTTATATCTGAAATAAAACATAACTGTAGTGTTCACACAGATAAAGATGTCACTCTGCTTACCAAATATGTGTGAAATCAAAATATTTGTGGAAAACAGAGGGAAAGGTGCACAAACTCATGGTGGAATTTTGAAGCCATACTTTACTGAGATAGGCTACATCCATCAAATTCAAATCTTTAACATGTAGTGTGATTTTGTGTGTGACCATTTCTGTAAATCAGTTGTTCATCAGTAAGTAGTTACACTGTAACAATGTGCCCCCAGCCTCTGTGCACAACTTGCCCCATTGTCATCATCATCCTTTAGTTTTGATACCACCAGTATAGTGGCTTGCCTTCTTGTCCACAAACCACATAAGAGCTGTAAGCACAGTATTCTTTACACGAGTGGCAAGATGTCATCTTGAATTTTAAAACTTTTAATAAAACAAAAAAGCTTTTCATTACATTGTCACACGGTAGACAAACTGTATGCTCCTGTGTCTAGTGCAGCTCTCTGAATGCATAGCTGCATATGTTATGTAACTCACCAATTAAAGGAGCACTTCTTAAATCTATTAACATGCACTTTTACATATCTTTTTACTTAGAATTTCCTATGAATTATTAACTTTTTAACAAATGTGAAATTTTACTAATTTTTTCAATTAACTTTTGCAAATGACTAATGAACTTATATGTATTTTTACTGTAACTTATTTTCATTCTCATGTTATGACTCTTACAACCAGGAAAGAACCCTTTACTACTTGTCGTGAAAACAGATTTGTGTCTTTGTGGCCCAGTAAGTCTAGTTTCATGAGCAAAACGTGCACAAGATCACCATGGGCTGACAGCTTTGAAGAAGACAACTGATTTTCAAAACACTACTCAAAGGGCTCCCAACTCATTTATCTGTCCTCTCTCGCATACAAAGCACCATAGGCATGGCTCGTGTGCAGCGGGGGGGAAGTATATATAGAGTGTTTTGTTCATGCACCTATCTAAAGTTAGAAAGGTCACACACGTGCAATGTAGGCAAGAGGGGGTGTAACAACCTGCCCCATGTATCTTTTTGCCCCAGCTTACCCTAAATGATTTGCAGCATACTTAACTACACTATTTAAATGCAACTGGAGTATTCTGATGATGGATAAGTTTTATTTTTTGAGCGGTGCTTGTGTGTGTGGGCATCGCTTATAGATACTGAATGTCATGACTCGCCACTCATCATTGGCTCCTGCTGCGCGCACACCTGCGCCTCGTCAGCGGTGAACTATTTAACCCACTCAGCCCTGTGCTTCGGCCTGAAGCCGTCTGTTCCCTTCGGCTCGTCTTCGCTGTTGGAACCCCCATTACCAGCAAGACAACACTCATCCGTAAGCATCTTACCTCTTCTCTACAGTCCTCTCCCCTGTGCACAGGTGGATTCCTCGGCGGCGGACCCTCATCTTCGCCACTTCATCCACGCCGTTGCCACAGGCTCCGCAGGTCGCTGTCTCCTGGGCTCTTTCCTTGCCGATGCCAGCCACCTGTCATTCCAAGTAAGCAGCAGTCATTCTCACAGTCCTGTATAGGTGTGGTGCCCTTTACCTTGTCCCTCTGCTCTGTTGTTATAGGGTTGCCCGGCTGTACGACGATCTGCTCTGCTGCCTGTGTCCTGAAGTTCTCCCTCAATACATATACATATCCCACACACGCATTCATACATACCTGTCTAATAAATAAAGCTGTTAAATCTATTCTGAGCCTGCGTGTGTGTCTCCTGAGCCGGACAATATGTCAGTACGGCTTCAGCAGAGCGGCTCGGCAGACAGCGGGCTCGCACGCCGTCTTTCCACCGTCGAGGCTCGAGTAGATTTAATAGCCCACCAACAGCAGGTAATTTTGAATCAATTGACCTCAATCACTCACCAGTTAGACCGCCTGGACCCCCAGCAGGCGTTCCCCCCGGCTCACCAGGGAGGGTTAGCTCCTGTTGCTCCGGTGGCTGGCCAGTGTGCCGCGGGAACGCCGACCCGGCTCACACCGATCCCGACTCCGGCCCGTTTCAACGGGAAGCTTGGCGGAGCTCGGGGGTTTATTATGCAGTGTGAGTTGGTGTTCCTGCGTGTTCCCGGGGACTTCCCCTCAGACCACAGCCGGATTGGTTACATAGGCAATCTCCTAGAGGGGCGAGCGTTAACTTGGGCTTACGCCGTAATGGCGAAGCCCAGTTACGCGAACCTCTCCTATAACCAGTTCGTGCGAAGCTTCCTCGAAGTGTTTGATCACTCCCGGCTCGATAGTGTCCTCACTGACCATCTCCTTGCTCTCCGGCAGGGAAGCCGGTCAGCGGCGGACTACGCCATCGACTTCCGGGTCGCTGCAGAGGAAGTAGGCTGGGGTGAGGCGTCACTTTGTGGCATCTTCCTCCGCAGCCTCAGTTCTGGTCTGAGGGATGAATTGGCCGGCCGAGATCTCCCGGAGACACTCTCGGAGCTAATCTCCGTAGCGGTTAGCTTGGATAACAGGCTGCGTGAGCGTTCTTCCGAGCGGAAGTCGACCAACCGCTCGCGAGGAGGCTCCGCACGCACGCTCCGCTCGCACGCCTCAAGCTCGCCCCCTGGCGTTGCCGCCACCGGAGTCCCCCGAGGAGTCGGAGGCAATGGTGGTTGGCCTGTCAAAGCTCCCTCCAGCGGAGAAACAGCGCCACTGGAAGTTGGGCCTGTGCATGTATTGCGGAGGCAACCAACACACCGTGGAGAATTGTCCGGAAAAGCCAAACGGGGAGGTCCGCGAGTCACTGTAGGGGGCCTCGCGGACTCTAACCGGACAAAACCCCTCACTAGTCTTTCTTTGCCCATCCGTTTCTGTCACAACGCCATGGGGCATCTTACTCACGCACTGGTGGACTCAGGAGCAGAGCAGAGTTTTATTTCTAAGAGCCTGGCAACCCAATTGGGCATCCCCTGCCACCCTCTGCCAACTCCGCTCAGCCTGATCACCCTCTCTCATGCACCCCTCGGACGTGTGACCCATCGGACCAAGCCTATTCCTGTAATCATCTCAGGTAACCATCGGGAGGATCTTGTCCTTTATGTCCTTTCCTCCTCTGTCTCACCAGTCATCCTAGGCTACCCCTGGCTGCGCCTACACAACCCGGTGCTGGATTGGCAGGCCGGAGGGATTGCCGCCTGGAGTTCGTTTTGCATGGGCACCTGCCTTCAGTCTGCAGCCTGCGCCCCGTCCTCACCCCCTCTGGCCAAGGACGCTGCGCCGCCAGATCTCACCCTGGTGCCCCCGGAGTTTCATGATCTGGGCCTCGTCTTCAGTAAGTCCAAGGCAATGTCGCGCCCTCCTCACCGGCCCTACGACTGTGCAATTAACATCCGCACGGGGGCTCCCTTACCCTCTGGGCGTTTATATAGCCTGTCAGCGCCAGAGAGGGAAGCGATGGATGCCTACCTGAAGGAGTCGCTCAGCGCGGGAATCATCCGCCCCTCTTTGTCCCCGCTTGGCGCTGGGTTCTTCTTCGTGTCCAAGAAGGACGGTTCTCTCCGCCCCTGTATTGACTACCGGGCCCTCAACGACATCACGGAGAAGGACCGCTACACCCTGCCATTGATGGACACCGCCTTCCACTCCCTCCAGAGGGCGACCTGGTTCACTAAGCTGGATCTCCGCAGCGCCTACCACCTCGTCCGAATTCGGGAGGGAGATGAGTGGAAGACAGCCTTCCGAACGCCAACTGGTCACTTCGAATACCTGGTGATGCCGTTCGGATTAACCAATGCCCCCGCTGTATTTCAGCGCCTCATTAACGACGTCCTTCGTGATTTCCTCGGCCTCTTCGTCTTTGTATACCTAGATGACATCCTAATCTTCTCCAGGTCACGAGATGAACACCGGGTCCACGTGAGGCGGGTCTTGCAGCGGCTGCTTGAGAACAGGTTGTACGTCAAGGCCGAAAAGTGCGAATTCTATGCCAAGACCACCTCCTTCCTGGGGTTTGTCATTTCACATGACCAAGTCCTTCCCGACCCCGCGAAGGTCAAAGCGGTAGTCGACTGGCCCACGCCGACCTCCAGGAAGCAAGTACAACAATTCATAGGATTCGCCAACTTCTACCGCCGCTTCGTACCTAACTTCGGCGCCATTGTCGGCCCATTGACCCGCCTCACCTCGCCTAAGACCCCCTTCTGGTGGACCGAAGAGGCAGCTGCGGCGTTTCAAGCACTCAAGACGGAGTTCTTTTCCTCCCGGGTCCTTACCCAGGTCGACCCCGCGCTGCAGTGCTTGGTGGAGGTCGATGCATCTGATACAGGGGTGGGGGCGGTGCTGTCTCAGCGGTCGCCCGCCAATGGGGCCAAGCGACCCTGCGCCTTCTTCTCTCGACGCCTGTCGCCGGCCGAGCGCAATTATGACGTCGGGGACAGGGAGCTCCTCGCAATCAAGCTCGCCCTGCAGGAGTGGCGCCATTGGCTGGAGGGGGCTGCTTTGCCGCTCATAGTGCTAACGGACCATAAGAACTTGGAGTACTTGAGATCTGCCAAACGTCTGAACACCCGCCAGGCGCGTTGGTCCTTGTTCTTTGCCCATTTTCGCTTCACCATCACGTACCGCCCCGGCTCGAAGAACGGCCTGCTTGACGCCCTTTCCAGGCAATTTGCTCCCGAGACGTCTGAGGAATCGACGTACACTATCCTGCCCGGCTCGTGTATTGTGGGGGCGATGTCCTGGGCCATTGAGGACAAGATCCGGAAGGCGCAGGAGACAGAACCGGACCCTGGCGGCGGACCGGAGGGGAGGCTATTCGTTCCATCTTCGGTTTGGGGGGAGGTTATCCACTGGATCCACACCTCCAAGTTCGCCTGCCATCCTGGGGTCTCCCGGCTGGTCGATCTCCTCCAGCGGTCCTTCTGGTGGCCTGGTCTGCAGAAGGACGCCGCCAACTACGTCCGGGCCTGCCCAGTCTGTGCCACCGGCAAGTCAGGTAACGCTCCCCCCGCGGGTCTGCTCCAGCCCCTGCCGATCCCAGGCAGGCCCTGGTCTCACATAGCCCTCGACTTCGTCACCAGTCTCCCAGTCTCCAACACCTACAACGCAGTGCTGACCATCGTCGACCGTTTCTTCAAGGCCGCCCACTTCGTGCCGCTGCAGGGCCTCCCTACGGCACGGGAGACAGCGGATCTCCTGGTTCAACACGTGGTCAGACTGCATGGGATACCGGTGGACGTCATGTCGGATCGGGGGCCCCAATTCATCTCTGAGGTGTGGAAATGCTTCTGTAACGCCCTGGGGGCCACTGTAAGCCTCTCCTCCGGCCATCACCCGCAGTCCAACGGGCAATGCGAACGGGCCAACCAGGAG
Organism: Pholidichthys leucotaenia; assembly: GCA_020510985.1. Taxonomy (NCBI): domain Eukaryota; kingdom Metazoa; phylum Chordata; class Actinopteri; order Cichliformes; family Pholidichthyidae; genus Pholidichthys; species Pholidichthys leucotaenia. The sequence goes on along the minus strand of CM035848.1, from coordinate 87,110,770 downwards.
CTGGAAGCTGCCCTCCGCTGCGTCACCACCTCCAACCCGGCCTCTTGGAGCACGCACCTGGCCTGGGTGGAATATGCCCACAACTCCACTCGATCTTCTGCTACTGGTATGTCCCCTTTCAAGGCTTCCCTGGGATACGACCCACCTTTGTTCCCGGTGCAGGAGGGTGAGTTGGCGGTTCCCTCCATCCAGGCACACCTGAGGCGGTGCCGGAGCCTTTGGTCCAAGATGCGCGATGCGCTGCTGTGCACTGCTGCACGCAATAGCACTACAGCGAACCGTCACAGGAGACCGGCTCCGGCCTACCAGGTGGGTCAGCAAGTTTGGGTATCCGCTCATAACGTCAACCTGAAGGGTGAGAAGAAGAAACTGGCTCAGCGCTTCATTAGACCCTTCACCATCTCCAAAATCATTAACCCAGTGGCTGTGTGTGTGACCATTCCCCCCCCCTCCGTATTTGCCCCACCTTCCACGTTTCCTAGATCAAACCGGTGGTGTCCGATCCCCTCTGCCCCCCGCCTGCGGCGCCGCCCGCGCCCCTCATGATCGATGGCCACCCGGCCTGGAGAGTCACTTCCATCTTAGACTCTCGGCGCCGAGGTCGCGGGCTGCAGTACCTGGTGGACTGGGAGGGCTTCGGTCCTGAGTGGAGGCAATGGGTGCGCTCTTCCTTGGTGCTGGACAAGGGTCTCATCACGGAGTTCCATCGGACGCACCCGGATAAACCAGCGCCAGGAGGCGCTGCTAGGGGGGAGGAGTACTTTCATGACTCGCCACTCATCATTGGCTCCTGCTGCGCACACACCTGCGCCTCGTCAGCGGTGAACTATTTAACCCACTCAGCCCTGTGCTTCGGCCTGAAGCCGTCTGTTCCCTTCGGCTCGTCTTCGCTGTTGGAACCCCCATTACCAGCAAGACAACGCTCATCCGTAAGCATCTTACCTCTTCTCTACAGTCCTCTCCCCTGTGCACAGGTGGATTCCTCAGCGGCGGACCCTCATCTTTGCCACTTCATCCACGCCATTGCCACAAGCTCCGCAGGTCGTTGTCTCCTGGGCTCTTTCCTTGCCGACGCCAGCCACCTGTCATTCCAAGTAAGCAGCAGTCATTCTCACAGTCCTGTATAGGTGTGGTGTCCTTTACCTTGTCCCTCTGCTCTGTCGTTATAGGGTTGCCCGGCTGTACGACGATCTGCTCTGCTGCCTGCGCACTGAAGTTCTCCCTCAATACATATACATATCCCACACACGCATTCATACATACCTGTCTGTTAAATAAAGCTGTTAAATCTATTCTGAGCCTGCGTGTGTGTCTCCTGAGCCGGACAATATGTCACTGAATACTTTTTAAATCGTCATTTATACTGTTATCACTGCAAGCACTAAAAAATATAGTGATAAAAATTTAAGTCCATATTGCCCACCTCTAATATTGTTAATCAAAGCCCAATGTGGCTGGACAATACAAAATCAAAATAATCGAATGTTTTTTTTTTCTGGTTTATTTACATAGTGAAGCTTTAAGATTGGCAACTTATCCTTTTAACATCTTTTTCAAGGTTGTACTGATTGAACGTGTCAGAGAAATGAACACGTATGCGCTTCATCCACTTAGTCATCAGGTCACTCAATCAAGTGGACATTTGAATCCCCGTTTGAGTGCTGCCTGCTATACTGAGAGTAAATAGTTGACTTTTCAAGAGGAAGGTTAATAATTAATATCTTTTCAAGTCGACTCAGCGATAAAGCAATGTGCTGTTTGAATCACTGCATGTTATCATTGCACACTTTGACCTCTTTATTTGTTGTGTACTACATCTAGAATACATGTACAAATTTTTACTCTTTTCCCCCTTTATCAAAGTCTGCTGCCAGCTGATCCAACAGGCGCTGTTAAAATTATGTAGATTTATTCATAACATTAGCATGATAAATTGGGAACAAAATGAAGCAGCTACACTTGAATTATTAAGATTATGAAAAATTATAATGAATGCTTTGCTCTTGATGTGACTTGTTTTCCTGATAAACAGAGGCCTCTAATTACCACAGAAACATCTGGGGACTTTGGTAACCTTCATTAATCTTGCCCAATCCCACCGTTCATCTCCCCACAGAGTTTCACATTAGAGAGGATAAGTGCACCAGTGACACTGCATATAAAAGCGTACTAGTTATCAGACAAATTCTCCGCCGTTACTTTCTGGCATCTCTCCACACCTCAGGGATATTGGCCAATAACTGCCTTCTGCTGGTGGCACACCCTCAGATCTCACTGTCTCCAAGTGTTAATTACGAGATAGTAAACACTGATTACGAGTCAATTAGCTGCTCTGCTTCGAACAGATTGCAGCAGTTTCACTTCCCAAAAAAGCAGGTGATGTAAGGAATCATTCAAAAAAAAAAAAAAAAGTTGGACATCTCTACTGAATCCTCTGCATATTCCCAAAGGTGAGAGCACTTTGAGTTCAGCTCAGACATAATAATAAATGTCACATTCGGCCTGGCCTTTCACCACATATATTCAAAGTCTTTTCCTCCTCTCTACTTCACATCCATCTACAGACTCTTCAACTCTGATCCAGCACATCAGTCCGTCATATTTTTGCTGATATCTGTATGTCCAAGATCTTTTTTGATCTCCATTTTCCTGTGGGTTCCTCTGCGCGTCTCTTTCCTCCCTCGCTTCTCGAATGAAAGTGATAGCCTTATGTGGGTATCACCTATGAGCGGTGGACACCTGCCAGCAAACATGGCTGGGATGGGAGAGGAGGAAGCAGCGATGTAAGCATGGCTCAGAGTGATGGTAAACCACGACCAGGTGTGTGCTTGTAAAGGAGGTGATGGAGGATTTAGGACAGCTCATGCACGGTGAGAATGAGCATTGCTGTCAGATTTCTTTGAGAGTTTCACCATTTGTTTTGTCAGTTAGAGACCTATTGTGCATTGTGTTTGCACATGAAGGCGGCCCATGCGTGTCTGTGTGCGCACATGAATCTCGGGGATGAGTGTGTGTGTGTGTGTGTGTGTGTGTGTGTGTGTGTGTGTGTGTGTGTGTGCGCGTGTGTGCGCGCTGCTCCCTTTCTGACCTGCGGTATGAGCAGGGGGGAGACTCCTGCTGATTAATGGACCTGTCGGGTCTCCCATGGTGGCACGCATCCAAACTAAATTTGGCCAGTGCTGGCTAGCGGGGTCAGGTGCAGGCAATGGAGACATTAGGGAGGGCTGGCCTCACAGCAGCATCTCTTGAAAACTGCTGTGCCTCAGCACTGGGAGGACCTGGAAGAGGCCGAGACAGGTCATCCTGCTGAAACGTTAAAAGAGCTGCTTGTTTTGTGGGGCTCTTATCAATAAACAACTCATAAAGGGGCCCTTTACCCGAAAGAATGAAAAACACTGTTGGAAAACATTTCAAAAGCATGTGCAGATATCATTTTGTTGAAAGCTGAAAAGTTTTTTAAACTATCTTGCTTTCTTTTGCAGGTAGTGCTAAAATGACATTACTCAAAGTCAAACTGGAGGGCACCCAGAGAGTGCATATCTCTGCCAAGGCTCCATTACTCTCTTCAACCCTCTGTACCTCCATCTGTCCATACATTGCGAGATAGGGCGCTCATGGATCACCTCCAAAATCTAATGGGTTCATCCATAGCCCAAGGGCCACCTCTGATTAAAATTTCATCAAAATCTGTTGACTAGCTTTTCTGTAATGCTTCACACACATGGGCATTGCGCCCGTGGGGGATGTGGGTGTTTTAGCGCCCACAGTTTGCAAGGGGGCAGTGTTGAACACCCACTGCTCTCCGCCTCCCTCTCCTGTTCCTTGAAACGTCAGAGTGTCACCGCCTGATTTGCGTCGCTGTAAGTGAAGTTGAAAGCTTCACAGGTGAGCAATGAAATAAATGTAGGATTAAAATAACTGCATACGTTTGTTTTTTTAGTTAGTTTGTGAAAGAGGTCTATTGAAGGAACAGCGTGCGTGTGTGTGTGTGTCATGGGTGGTGCTTATTTCCATCCAAGGTGCACTCCTGTCTAGTGTGTGTGTGTGTGAGTGTGTGTGTAAAATTCCCAATTTCAAATTAAATTTTTTAGGGTGTATGGGACTCACATAAACGCCGTGGGGATGTGGCCAGTAGTGAGGATAGAGATGAAGAGGAAGGAAAAGGCAGACACGAACAGAGTGAGGGAGACGATGAAGATGAAATGGTAGAGAGAGGAGCAGAGAACTCGGTGTTGTGTTACAAGTTTGGGCTCTTATTTGTGTGGTACGGGTGGCGGCTCCACCTTCCGGTTCCACCACCACCTGCGGCTATAAAAGGGCAGTGGGCAGGAGGGTGGTCTCTTTGCCACCTCTTCTGCCTGATGGCTGTGTCAGTGCTGCGTAGTGCCTGTATAATAAACGTCTGTTCAGTTTGACACCTGGCCTTGTCCTTGGCTCCAAACATTTGGCAACGAGGATAAAAGTGGATTAAAACAAGGTATGGAAGCGTGTGGGTTTGGAATTCAGCCATTTTTGGAGCTCTCCCATGAGCCACCGGTCTCCTGGCCAAGGTGGTGCGCCGTTTTCCGGACGTACATGGTGACACTGGATCTCGGGAAGCTTGAGGAGCTGTGGGTACATGAGTTGTTGGTGCACAATCCTGAGATGGAGGTTCAGTGTGTGTTCTGAGCACACTGAGTGACTGTGATAGCTTGGCTGCAGTGGTTGAGCTAATGGCGCGTTATTTTCGCGCCCTGGCAAACGTCACGGTTTGCGAGATTTGGTTTCGACAGCGCCGCCAACGGGTGGGCGAGTCTATCCAGCGGTTTGTGACAGACTTTTAGCTGGTGGTCAGTGAGTGCCAGTTTGGATTATTGGGAGAGGAGGTGATTTGCGACCAGTTGGCGGAGTATACCAACGGCGCTGCGATGGGGTCGAGGCTGCTTGCATTTTCGGGTGAACTGACGCTGCCCACAGTAATCAGGTTAGCTCAACAGCTCGAAGCTGCAGATGAACTGTCACTGGAGCTGAGTGAGTGCTTGTTGCACCGACATCTGGGATCACCGCCGACTGTGCATACAGTGGACTCAGTCAGCATGGAAAGCGTAGAGGACGATGCCAGCAGTGTGAATGTGAGGTCTGCCCTGGGACAGCCCAAAGGTGAGGGCTGTGGGTACATGAAGCACCGTTTCAGAGATGGAGATTGTTCGGCAAGAGCGGAGCGCTGCGGCACTTGTGGCTACTTGTTTCATGTCACCAGGGGATACCACAGATCCGAGTGAGGAGGTCCGTGGCACAACGAGGACTCTCGCGCCCTCACAGTTGTTCATGCTGTGTCTTGGAGCATCAACAGTCACACATACTGTATGATGGAGTTGGACGGGATCGAAGTGTTGTTGTAGATTGGCGTGGGAGCGCTGGGCTTCGTGCCGGATTGGGCGACCGTGAGATGTTTTTTCCCCACACGTCAGAATTGACAGAGACCTGGCACCACTTTGTGGTTGTGGAGGAGGACGGCTGGCCACGGTGGGAAAGTTGGAACCGACGGCTTGGCGCAAATTGGCCAAGACATGGGGCTGTTCAATCTTGAGAGTGGTAGATGGCGCAGTGTGGGATAAGGAACTGCCTGGCACCCTGGAGAGTGAACAAGACAAACCCCACCCAGGGCCATCGCAGGAGGGTTCTTGTGCCAGAGCTCAAGTAGCCCTGGACGAGGGAACTGGGCGGCACAGCGGGACACCTGTGAAGGCGGGTGGTGCTGAGTGGCTGGCCCCTTCTGTTCCCGGATTTCAGCTAGAAGGTACCTGTGAACAAGGAGTCACAACGGTGACAGCGAAGTTAGAAGAGGTTGGGCTGGACCGTTAGGCATGGTAGAACTACGTGCCATGCAGAGACCGTGCAAGCCGGGCAAAACCCCTCTGGGGGTCAAGGACTGGAGTCGGGAGGAGAGGCGACCACAGCAGGTACGGGCCGGTTGGCGGTTGGAGGAGCGCAGGGGACGGTTACATGTTGTGGTCAGACAGGAGGACGCTCAGGTGCCCCCACGGGAGGTTTGTGGGGGCACCCGAATGAGCTGCGGCGTGCCCGGGAGGAGAATGAGGGACGTGGGCCTGGACGAGCGGAGTAGCCCATGGTGATGAAGAGGAGGCGCACTGTTGCTGAGGTGACCTGCTGCGCCCGGGAGGCTGGCTGCCTCCAGGGGTGGACTGATGACAGAGCGGTTCAGGGGCCCTGATTTGATTTGTTTTCTTCGACCGTATGTATATAGGTTGATTAATGTGCATGTGTTTGGAATGTTTTATTGTGTGTATATTATAAGTTGATGGTTATGCTGGTGTTCAGAATGTTTTGTTGTTTCTATGTATGTAGTTTTGGGATTCATTTGTTTTATTTTAGTTTAGGAGACACGACAGTATTTTAATTTTACTTGGACTCATTTAGTTTAAGTGGCAGAATAATCTGCTTCGCCGTGTGGGGTGGGACAGCAGTCCACCTGTCTCCCCTAGTTTTAGTTATTTTGGAATGACTGAGTTAGGCCATTTGTGTTGTGTTTCATCATTGCTGTTAGTGCTTGATTCGGGTTCCAAATTAGGGTGGGTCCGAATTGTGTGTGTGTGTTTTTGGCTTTTGTGAAGGGAAGGAAAGAATGTTGTGTTAGAGTTTGGGCTCTTATTTGTGTGGTATGGGTGGCGGCTTCACCTTCCGGTTCCGCCACCACCTGCGGCTATAAAAGGGCAGCGGGCAGGAGGGGCGGTCTCTTTGCCACCTCTTCTGTCTGACGGCTGCACCAGTGCTGTGTAGTGCTTCTATAATAAACGTGTGTTCAATTTGACATCTGGCCTCATCCTTAGCTCCAAATACAGACATAACACTCAGTTCAGTAAGTCCGCAGGCATGTGCACAGGTAGGCCCCAGGTGATGCTCTTGGATGGCCCCTTTGCCCCCTGAAGTGCCCTCCTGGAGAGTTTTAACACACAACTGGTGATTTATTTTTTAACAAGGGGATGTTCATAAATGTAGTATATGGTGGAAACATAATTTCAGTACAAATCTGCAAGAATAAAAAGTGCAAGTCCCAATTTTACAATAAGCAAGTCCCAAATTTACTAGAAAAAAGTTATGTTTTCGTGAGAAAATACACAACTTCCCAAGGCTGAAAAAACTCCCAAATTTCCAAGAAAAAGTCATAAATTTACAACAATAATGTTGCACACTTACAAGAAAAAAATTCCAATTTTCTAGAGCATTTTTAGTTTTAGGTGTATGGCAATCATTGTGTCTGTGTGTGTATCTGTCCGTTACCAACTTTTCAGCTCACCCAGCCAGAATTAAGTGCAACTAAAGGCTTGTATCATTGTATCACCATATTTTCTTGACTTTTAATTTGCCAGAATTCCAAGATAAGCTTTGTTTTCAAAATAAACACAAATTTAACTCACCTTTAATGTTAATGGAAAAGGATATTGTAATAACTATGCCAGGCCACTAGAGGTGGCAGTACGACTTTTTCACATCACAACACAGCATGCTTTTTACAGCACATCGAGCTGAACTGTTATAAAATAGCAGTTACTGAAAAAAAACACATATTCAGCAACTACACAATTTATTCATCACATCGATTGTTTTCACACTGGTTTTACCATTTAGTTTTGCAGAGGAAGGACAAGGTAAAACTCATTAAAAACTCACTAAAATCTATAAGTCCCAACATTCAGTGAACTGCGCATGCACTCAGAAACTCCCGCCAGAGGAAAGTACTCAGCAATCCGCCAATACTTGGTGAACAAATGTCCGTCTTCTTGCCGGTCTGTTTTCTTCCTCTGCCACTAAACAACAAAAGCTCCTGTTCGCCTTGATTGTCATTGTATTCATGTACCTCCATTGCTTCTGCCAGTTAAAACGTCTGCCACTGTGCTCTTCTTTGTGTTTGGATTGCAGCTGTTCAAATCAGGTTGGTGGCTCTTTGCTGCCGCTGACAGTACGGGCATGTGAACTGCAGATTATTTTCACCGCATGTGTGTCTTCCAAAGCTACTGGATGGATTTGGATGAAATTTTTACCAGAGGTAGTCCTTAGGCTAAAGAGGAACCCATAACATTTTTGTGATGATTCGAGAATGCATACCTCTGCCAAGGCTCTGGCACCGAGGCATCAGCACCTTGATGCTTTCATTGTCCAATTTTCTCAACAATTAGTAAGGTTTTTCTTGTAAACTAACATTTTCCTTGGAAAGTTATAACTTTTTTTCCATAAATGTGCAACTTTTTCCTAGCACATTTGTTATTCATCCATCCATCTTCTTCCGCTTAATCCTTTTCGGGTCGTGGGGAGGGCTGGAGCCTATCCCAGCATCTTTTTGGGCGAGAGGCAGGGTACACCCTGGACAAATCGTCAGGCCAACACAGAGAGACAGACAACCATTCACTCTCACAGTCATACCTAAGGACAATTTAGAATCCCCAGTTGATGCCAATTAACCTAACTTGCATGTTTTTGGCATGTGGGAGGAAACTTGAGAAATCCCGGAGTAAACCCATGCAGACACGAGGAGAACATGCAAACTCCACACAGATCACTGTTGGTCGGAGGCGGGGATCGAACCCAGGATCCCCCAGCCAAGGGTGAGTTGCTGTGCTGCCACAGTGCTAACCACTCTTCCACCACGCTGCCCCCACATTTATTATTTTTATAATAAATTTAGTACTTTTTTTCTGTGAATTTGCCATGTATAGTGATAAAAGTGTTACCTTTTCCCCACACAGATTTACAACAATATAATCACAAATTTGCAATTTTTTTCGATAAAATTTGCAGCTTTTTTCCAATAGAATTTGCAACAATTTTTTTTTTTCCTTTTCATGATTTTTCTTGTACATTTGCTTTTGTCCTCTCACTGATAAACTAAGTTTTCCTGTACAAACTGTCCTTGCAGTCTTTATGAGGATGGAGGGTGGCAGGTTAACAGAGGGGAGGATTTTGGCTCATTTTGCTGACAAAGGTAATGGCCTTTTTTAAAATTTTGGAGGTATTATCCTCCCACCCCCGCAGGCCAAAACACATCACCCACACTTCTGAAAAGCTTGCTAAACCCCTGTGCACACAAACAAACCACCCTGATCACATCACCTGCTTGGCAGAGGTAATGATAATTGCAACACAGAATGAAACAGCTACCTGAGGTCAAAGGTTAACATTTCTATCTACACTTAAAATGTTGCCTTTTTTTTTTCTTAAATCATCTTAAACCTGAAGTGGCAACCTTAGATGTTAGAGAATTATGTGGAGGAAAACTGTCTGCAAAAGTAGTAGTAGTTGGTAGTTTCAACATGTTATCATTCCCAACACGTAATATGCAGTCACAGCTGCTGGCGTCACTGACATACGGAGGGTGCCAATAGGACCTGTGACTTCTAGGTCTGGAGACTCCAGTTCAAGCTCACCACATCAATATTTGAAGCTGAGAATGATAAATGATTTTGAGATGCAGATTTCAATTTAACTGTCATTTCCAGCTCACCTGTTCAGTTTAGGCACCAAACAAGAACTGTAGTAGATTTAAGCATTAAAACTACCTTATTAGGATTAGGAAAAGGTTGTGGGTTTGCTTTAATAATGCACCTTTACAGCAGTAATGCTGCACATTAATATACATCCTACAGCTTAGAGCGGTCGCTGACTGAAAATTTGTACTTTTGTAGGTTTTAACCTTCTCAAATGTGCCTATTGGTCATGTGATTATCAAAAAAAAAACCATTAAAACACTCACTTCTCTTTAAAAAAAAAAACAAAAACAAAAACAAAAAACAGCCTTTATCTGTTTTTTTTGCTGTTGTTTTTTTTTTCTCTCCAAGAAGCCATTTTGACTCTTCTGGGCATTTTCCTGTACATCAAGAAATGGGAAATGTCACTAAAAGGTAAGGTCACTAGTCCTAATACCTACCCACTACTCTATTACTGGCCAGCCTAACTAGGGTTGCCACCTTCAATGCAGAAAAATAAAGGACTCTTGGCCACCCTTTGGACCGAGAACATCTTTTAAGCCCCTTTAACACCTTGATGATTGAGGCAGTGTATACCGACGTTTAAAAAAATTTGGGAATATACTGGTGTATGTCAAATAAGTTACGGGTAAGTTTTGTAGAAGTTAAGAGCATGCTGAAGCATGTTGGTATACATCGTCGAATGGCGAGGTGGTCAAAAAATTTGGTATGTGCACAAAATTTTTCGTATCCAGTGTATGGCTTATACGTACACTCATACACGGGCCATAAGTTGTAGGTAAGTTATGCGACCGTTGACACACATTACTTGTAAATTACTCATAAGTCAAAATAAGTTGAGATAATGTCTAGTGTACCCAAAACTCATTTCTAACCTATGAGTTAAGCGCTTTGAACCTACCTGTAACTTACTGAACATGTTTCTAACTTACAGCTACTGTATAATGGCGTATTGGCAGCATTGGTTCACAGGAGGAAATCTTCAAGACTCCATGGTGAGCAGATGTCCATGTCAAACTGATCTTGTTCTTCTGTTCAGACAAAGTAAAGAGATGTTTCATACCTTGACATGTTTCGACTGTTCTGACGTTCGTGCCGTGTCACATCAGCTGTTTTATCCTTTCTGTAGGTGTGACCGACCTAACAGATTTGGCAGATCTTCCAGGTCGGTCATGCCCTCCACCATGCGATGGTCTTTGGAGGAGAGAATCATTTTGGTGGAGCCTTCACGCTCTTGCACACATAGGATTCACGGATTGGGAGGCGACAGCAGCTTGGCATGACCATGCTATGCATAAGTTAGGATAAGACACAGTGCATCCGGAAAGTATTCACAACACTTTGCTTTTTCCACATTTTGTTATGTTACAGCAGGGGTGTCCAATCATGTGCCATGGTGGGCCAAGACCCCGCAGGGTTTACCTCCAACCAGTGTTTTCAACAGCAGATTCCACTGAATTTCTTCTCACTGATTGCTGATAAGTGAAAACACCTGCTGAAGAGACTGGGTAGAAGAGAAAACCTGCAGGGTCTTGGCCCTCCATGGCACATGATTGGACACCCCTATATTACAGCCTTATTCCAAAATGGATAAATTTTTTCTTCAAAATTCTACACATAATATCCCATAATCATCACTCATCAGGACTCATCAGGGACAACGACGAGTCAGATTACAGGGCAGAGGTTGAGCACTTGGCTACTTGGTGCGCTGACAATAACCTGCTCCTTAACACCAGCAAAACCAAGGAGCTCATAGTGGACTACAGGAAGGAGAGGGAAGAGACACATGACCCCATCCATATCAATGGCATAGCTGTTGAACGTGTCCCCAGCTTCAAATTCCTGGGGACCCACATCTCGGAGGACCTGACCTGGTCAGTTAACACCACCAGCCTGATCAAGAAGGCCCATCAGCGCCTCTTCTTCTTGAGGACACTGAAGAAGAACCATCTGTCAACTGACATCCTGGGCAACTTCTACCGCTGCGTGATAGAGAGCACCCTGACCAACTGTATCACAGTCTGGTATGGGAGCTGCTCTGTCGCTGACCGTAAGGCGCTGCAGCGGGTGGTGAAAACCGCCCAACGCATCACAGGGACTCCACTTCCAATTATAGAGGACGTCTACAGGAAAAGATGTCTGCGCCGGGCACTCAGCATTCTTAGGGACTCCAACCATCCTGCTCATGGACTGTTCCAGCTTCTCCCCTCCAGAAGATGCTTCAGAAGCCTTCGGACTAGAACCAGCAGGTTTAGGAACAGTTTCTTTCCAACAGCTGTCACGTTATTGAACTTAGTTCCCTGCTGACTCTCTTACCATCATCTCTTACCATCCTCACCTGTACATAACTGCATAACTACATAACTACATCTAACTTATTGTACATTATTTGCACATAACAGTACTCTTAACTTTCTGCACTGCTGCATATATTTGCATATATTTGCTTAAATTGCACATACTGTTAATTACCGTATATACTGCACTGCTGTCCTTTGCACTTCTGATTGGATGCTAAACTGTGTTTCGTTACCTTGTATTCATACATGTGTAATGACAATAAAGTTGAATCTAATCTAATCTAATCTAATAATGACAGCATGAAAAAAGTTTGAGATTTTTGCAAATTTATTAAAAATAAAAAACTAGAAAATCACATGTATGTACATAAGTATTCATAGCCTTTGCCATAATGTTCAAAACTGAGCTGAGGTGCATCCTGTTTCCAATGATCATCTTTGAGATGTTTCTACAGCTTAACTGGAGTAGACCTGCGGTAAATTCAGTTTATTAGACGTGATTTGGAAAGGCACACACCTGTCTATATAAGGTCCCACAGTTGACAGTGCATGTCAGAGCACAAACCAAGCATGAAGTCAAAGGAATTGTTTGTAGACCTCTGAGACAGGATTGTCTTGAGGCACAAATCTGGGGAAGGGTACAGAAAAATTTCTGCTGGTTTGAAGGTCCCAATGAGCACAGTGGTCTCCATCATCCGTAAATGGAAGAAGTTCGGAGCCACCAGGACTCTTCCTAGAGCTGGCCGACCGTCTAAACTGAGCGATCAGGGGAGAAGGGCCTTAGTCAGGGAGGTGATGAAGAACCCGATGGTCACTCTATCAGAGCTCCAGCGTTCCTCTGTGGAGACAGGAGAACCTTCCAGAAGGACAACCATCTCTGCAGCAATCCACCAATCAAGCCTGTATGGTAGAGTGGCCAGATGGAAGCCACTCCTTACTAAAAGGCACATGGCAGCCCACCTGGAGTTTTCCAAAAGGCACCTGAAGGACTCTCAGACCATGAGATATAAAATTCTCTGGTCTGATGAGACAAAGATTGAATTCTTTGGCTTGAATGCCAGGCGTTATGTTTGGAGGAAACCAGGCACCACTCATCACCAGGCCAATACCATCCCTACAGTGAAGCATGGTGGTGGCAGCATCATGCTGTGGGGGATGTTTTTCAGCGGTAGGAACCGGGAGACTAGTCAGGATTGAGGGAAGGATGAATCCAGCAATGTACAGAGACATCCTGGATGAAAACCTGCTCCAGAGCACTCAAGCTCAGACTGGGGCAATGGTTCATCTTTCAGCAGGACAACAACCCTAAGCACACAGCCAAGATATCAAAGGAGTGGCTTCAGGACAACTCTGTGAATGTCCTTGAGTGGCCCAGCCAGAACCCAAACTTGAATCCAATTGAACATCTCTGGTTGTGCACTGACGCTTCCTCTCCAACCTGATGGAGCTTGAGAGGTGCTGCAAAGAGGAATGGACAAAATTGCCTAAAGATAGGTGTGCCAGGCTTGTGGCATCATATTGAAAAAGACTTGAGGCTGTAATTGCTGTCAAAGGTGCATTAACAAAGTACTGAGCAAAGGCTGTGAATACTTATGTACATGTAATTTCTTAGTTTTTTATTTTTAATAAATTTGCAAAAATCTAAAAAAAAATAAATCATGTTGTCATTATGGGGTATTGTGTGCAGAATTTTGAAGAAAAAAAAATGAATTTAATCAATTTTGGAATAAGGCTGTAAGATAAAATGTGGAAAAAGTGGAGCACTATGAATACTTTCCGGATGCACTGTATGCATACTGTAAGTTATGCATAAGTTAGACCATTGTTAGGCATAAGTTGTGAACCCTGGCAACACGCTAAGCATTCATTGGAATAAGTTATTTATAAGTTATCGAAATATTCTATATAAATTACTAATACATTATGTATATGTCCAACTCATTATGGATATGCAATGCATACGCCCAAATTGAAAATTTTGGCCATATGCCAGCGTTTTAGAGAAATTTTGATATGTTGGCCTATGCTGCCTAAATCATCAAGGTGCGACAGGGGCTTTACTAATGCTTCTGCCTTTGTTCTCCCTAGAGACATCATATTTCCAATTTTGGAGTCATGCAAAATCTTTTGATTGCGTTTGTGTCCATAGTCAGCTCTGTTATAGCTGGGGTTGTGTTTGACTATGTGGTATACCTGGAAAAATGGGCACAAATAGCCTTCCTGAAAAAAATGTGTAATTTAGTTAGCCTATAGTAATTAATAACAGCAATTTATAATTTCAAAATATAAATACATATTATTACATACATATACATATTAATTACATATGAATTTTTAGTTTAAATGCTTGAAAGTGCTTGAAATGATAAATCTTTCTTTCACAAAATTGAGATCAGACTGTATAGTTATGACTGAACAGACTGAATAGTGTATGTATTCCTGTAAATATGTAATTTACCTCAGCTATAAGGTGCTGAAAATAATTGAAAATGACCCTTAAAAAGTGCTTGAATTTGACCTTGTAAAGTGTGTACCAACCTTGATTGTAGATAGATTTTAAATATATTTAAATAGATTTTAAATATATTTGATCATCATCATCATCAGGTGTACAGACTGCTGTATACCTGGGATAACTCAGCTGCTGTAACCATATCAGCCTCAGGAGATTCTTGGGGAATGACAAACTGAGAGACTGCAGTTTGGGTTTTTCTGCTTCTGGTATTACGGGAATGCTGTTCTCCCTACAGCATGCTGCCTCACATCTCCCAAACCACCATATGGAAAACACCCGCCGGCATACTTTATAATTTGTCTCGTACTCATTGTATCTTATGCTGTCAAGCCAATCATTGAGTTACTTCCCCCTCACATTGGTACTTTTGCAAACATTTACGTTTGACTGACGTATGGGGTGGACTATCGGAAGATATGTTATTGGACTATCGTTGACATGTTTGTCTGGAGAAGCCGGCAAGGTGCTGCGGCTGCTGCTGAGCCCTTCCAGCTATCTCTCGCCCAGTCACTGTCAAGTGATGACTTCACGTGTGGTGCGTAAAAGTAAACAAATCAACCAACAAATACTGAGTAGGAGGGCAACATGCAGAATGCAAATGAGATGATGCTGCGATAAAGGCACCTAGTAAATACAGGACAAACCACGTCCTGTATTGCTTCAATACAGGATGCATTATTTTAGTGTAAAAAAACCAGGACGATACTGTATATTACAGGACGGATGGCAACCTTAAGCCTAGCTGTCTTGTAGTTGTGTGGGGAGCCAATGGTTAGCTTCTGAGCTAACAGTGGTACTACCCCAACAGCATACATACAGTGAATGTAAAAAGTCTACACACCCCTGTTCAAAAGCCAGGTTTTTGTGATGTAAAAAAATGAGACCAAGATAAATCATCTCAAAACCTTTTCCACCATTAATGTGACCTATAACCTGTACAACCCAATTGAAAAACAAATTGAAATATTTTAAGAGGAAAAATAAAAAATAAACTTACAATAACCTGGTTGCATAAATATGCACACCCTCTTATAATTGGGGATGTGGCCATGTTCAGAATTAACCAGTCACATTCAAACTCATGTTAAATGGGAGTCAGCACACACTTGCCATCATTTAAAGTGCCTCTGATTAACCCCAAATAAAATTCAGCTGTTCTAATAGGCTTTTCCTGACATTTTTGTAGTCACATCTTACAGCACAAGCTATGGTCCGCAGAGAGCTTCCAAAGCATCAGAGGGATCTCATTGTTCAAAGGTATGTATCAGTCAGGAAAAGGGTACAAAGGAATTTCCAAGGCAATAAATATACCGTGGAACACAGTGAAGACAGTCATCATCAAGTGAAGAAAATATGGCACAACAGTGACATTACCAAGAACTGGACATCCCTCCAAAACCAATGAAAAGATGAGAAGAAAACTGGTCTGAGAGGCTGCTGAGAGGCCAACTGCAGGAATTGCTGGGAAGTACTGGCT
The DNA here is from genome assembly GCA_020510985.1 of Pholidichthys leucotaenia. Classification (NCBI taxonomy): domain Eukaryota; kingdom Metazoa; phylum Chordata; class Actinopteri; order Cichliformes; family Pholidichthyidae; genus Pholidichthys; species Pholidichthys leucotaenia. The sequence goes on along the minus strand of CM035848.1, from coordinate 87,094,993 downwards.
GTTTAACACATGTGACAACCAGTGTTGGGCAAGTTACTAAAAAATAGTAACTAGTTACAGTTGCTAGTTACTTCTTTTCAAAAGTAATTGAGTTAATTTACCAATTACTGCATGATTACAGTAACTAGATATTTGGAAAATTAACTTTCAGGTTTCTTTTAAATGCATACTTAAATCATTTTACACACATAGCAAGCTAATTTAATTATTGAATTGCATTACTGGCTTATTAATGTCAGGCTGAAAACAGACTGTTTCAGAGAGCTTTTAGAACATGTTCAGTCTGCTTTATCATGCTTTGAGAGCTCTTATTATGGAAAAAATCTGAAAAAAATCAACACAAAATTGCCAGTAATTTGCTCATTTTGGAGTGAGAAATAGGGTTTGTGGAGTGAGAGAGAGGGAAAGAGAGTGAGAATCACTCCGAAAGAGTGAGTTGGCAACACTGCATAAAGCTGTCAATGTTTCATACCTTTATATTTTTGATCAGTTTTCAGCTGATCAAAAAGTCTTCAGCTGATCCAAAATGCTGCAGCAAGAGTTTTAACAGGTACTAGAAAGAGACATCATATCTCTCCGGTTCTGGCCTCCCTTCATTGGCTTCCCATTGAGTTTAGAATTAAGTTTAAAATCCTTCTTCTCACTTACGAAGCTCTAAATAATCAGGCCCCTTTTTATTTAAAAGATCTGATACTAGTCTATTATCCTAACAGAGCACTACGCTCCCAAAATGCAGGATTACTTGTAATACCTAGAATCTCCAAAAGTACAATGGGAGGCAGAGTCTTCAGATATCAAGCTCCTCTCCTGTGGAACCAGCTACCAATCTGGATTCGGGAGTCAGACTCGATCTCTGTTTTTAAGAATACGGTTAAAAACTTACTTTTTGATACAGCCTATAATTAGGGAGGGATCATGTGCCCCAGAACCCTCCCTTAGTTATGCTGTGAATAGGTTTAGACAGCTGGGGGACCTCCAGCAATGCACTGGGTTTCACTCCTTTCTTCACTCTCAATGAAATATTTTTGCTGGTCATTAACATCTGCTGTTCTCTCCCATAGATTGAGTTCCCGTCGTGCTGTTTGCTCTCTACATGTCTGTTCTTTTTGTCTTCTCTATCCCCTCACCCCCCAGCCAGTCGTAGTAGATGGCTGCCCCTCCCTGAACCTGGTTCTGCTGGAGGTTTCTTCCTGTTAAAAGGGAGTTTTTCCTCTCCACCGTCACCAAGCGCTTGCTCACAGGGGATGACCTGATTGCTGGGGTTTTTCTGCAATTGTGGGGGTTTCCCCTACATTTGAAAGTGCTATGAGATGACTGTTGTTGTGAAATGGCACTATATAAATAAAGTTGAATTGAATTGAATATTATGGATTTAATCAGATGTGCAGTGATCCAAAGAAAATGTCCATTATCCACAGTACAAATGTCTGCTGTGACAGATATATGATCCAGTCCCATAAATTCCTTCAGGAGATCAAAATACATTTTTGAATAATCTTTATCCAGGTAGCAAGTAAATGTGTTTTAACTTCAGTTGATGACAGTCTCAGATGTCTGATGGAAAATGACTGTTATCAGATCTTCATTCTGCAGCATATCTGGCAATCAGTCGGTTTAATTTTTGCTCGGTTACAAACTGTCCAGATGCATACCTGTGCTTGAAATCCAGCCGTGGGTGTTAAGATAGCGTAAATCCACTAACCTAGTGCTGTTAGCACAGCACTAGCTTTGTCGGATCTTGTTGCTGCTCTAAAGCACTTCTGAAGATTGCAGTCGGTCTTGCACGGCCCACCAGTATGCTTTTGTTCTTAACCGCGACAAAGGAAAAATAATCTGTCTATTTCCACAAAAACAAAGTAGCTTCACCTTTTCTTCTGCTCAGTAGTAAACAGGCTCTTTACAACAGGTCACGTCGACTGACGGCTGCGTCAGCTACGTAGAGCCAGTTTGTATTTATTTGTGCTAAAAATATCTATCCATATTAATAAAATGAGTAATACGAGTAATGCATCTGATCAAATTTCAGTAACGCATTACTGAATTTTTAACCAGTAATTTAGTTACACAGCACGTTACTGCAAAAGTAGTGGCGTTACAGTAACGTGTTACTTTGTAATCCCGTCTTTTTCATATGTCAGGGCTATGGGGTAGGGTGGCAACACGGAAGCCTTATCTTAAGAGAAACTTCCAATTCCAGCTACATTTTGCAAAAACACATTTGAAATCTCCCAAATGCATGTGAGAAAATGTGTTATGGTCTGATGAAACCAAGGTTGAACTTTATGGCCATAATTCCAAAAGGTATATTTGGCACAAACACAACACTGCTCATCACCAAAAAAACACCATACCTGCAGTGATGCATGGTGGTGGCAGCATCATGCTTTGGGGCTGTTTTTCTTCATCTGGAACTGGGGCCTTATTCGAGGTGGAGGGAATTATGAACAGTTCCAAATACCAGTCAGTGTTGGCACAAAACCTTCAGGCTTCTGCTAGAAAGCTGATGGTGAAGAGGAACTTCATCTTTCATCATGACAATGACCTAAAGCACACATCCAAATCAACAAAAGAATGGCTTCACTAAAAGAAGATTAAAGTTTTGGAATGGCCCAACCAGAGACCAGACCTGAATCCAACTGAACATCTGTGGGGTGATCTGAAGAGGGCTGTGCACAGGAGATGCCCTCGCAATCTGACAGATTTGGAGCATTTTTGCAAAGAAGAGTGATCAAGATGTTTCACACTGATAGACTCCTACCAAAAAAGACTGAGTGCTGTAATAAAAGCCAAAGGTGCAGCAACATAGTATTAGTTTAAGGGTGTGCATATTTATGCAAACAGGTTGTTGTAAGTTTTTTATGTTTCCCCTTAAAAGATTTCAGTTTGTTTTTCAATTTGGTTGTACAGGTTATAGGTCACATTAATGGTGGAAAAAGTTTTGAAATTATTTATCTTGGTCTCATTCTTTTACAACACAAAAACCTGGCATTTGAACAGAGGTGTGTAGACTTTTTATATTCACTGTACGTCGCTCCAAAATCGGCCCGACATACCAAGTTTCCATTGGAAATACATCTTATAGAGGTCCTTTGCACATTGGCAAGACATTAAATAAGTCTAGACTCTAGTTAACGTCTTGCCAATGTGCGAACAACCTCTATATGTATTCCCAATAGAAACTTACCGACGATTGCTGTACCCATATACATCTCGACTCGGCGGGGAGGTAGTGACCAGCAGGCTGCCTGGATCCAGCTGGTTTTGATCACCATTTTCTATAAAATCTATTCACCCTCACTGGAATCCTTGTTCATCTAACAACATTTGACCATACATTTCATTCCAGATATTGTTTTAACTTCATAAAATTTTATTTTCTCAGCTGTGATTCAAGCCTGCTACAGCCACTTCAGGTATGTTTCTGTGCTTATTGTACTCCAGCGACTCATTATTTCATTCATTCTTTGAGATATTTTTGTTAGCTAGCGCTAGGGTTGCCAACTGTCCCGGTTTAGCCGGGACGTCCTGTTCATTGGGCTAAATTTGTTTGTCCTGAGAGGGATGTGCGTTGTCCCGTTTATTTAAGGCTGCCTGAATGAACGGGCTAGGCTGGGCTGAAGCCTAGGGGCCTATGAAGATCAGGGCCTATCATGAGCCAATGAAAAAGATCACATTGTTGTTAATTGGGCAAATTCTATGTCCATCACTTAATAGTCACGTGTGGCTGCTGACTGGTCTAATTTGCAAGTGCCCCACGTAGGTACCACGTAACAATAGCCTATCAGAGGAATTGTTTTGACATGTGACTATGCAAGTGCCAGTGAGACGTAAGAAGTAATAGAGAGCCTAAGGGCGTATTCACACTGCCACTGTTTGGTCTGGGCCAAAGGAACTCTGCTCCACTTCCATGGATAGCTCGGTTCATTTGGAGCCATCTAAACGCGTTTGAACTCTCGAAAACTGGGGTTTCAGTTCACTTGCAGACGAAGTCTGGTGTACTTGCGGCGTGAATGCAAACCAAGTCATGCCCCCTCTACTTCCACATATGGGACCTTAAATCGAAAAATTCTCCATTGAAATGAATAGCAAAAGGAAAATTATCTTTTGATCCCGCTCAAATTTTGCCACAAGTTACACATATGATATTTGCCAATTTAAAAGATAATTTTCCAGGTAATTAAAGTTGACGGCTGTTGTATAATAACAGAGTAATATTAGTTTTTGTTTCAATGATGAGCGGACAACAACTCCCATCATGCCACATCACTAAACACAAGTATGGCAGGAGATTAGTAAAACCTCACCTCCCGTTTTCTGACTGATGAAAGAAGGATCCAAAGAGGAGAAAAACAACACAAATGTATTGTTTCGTATTGTGAGAGCTGCGGCTGATCCAGAGGACTGTTGGTTAATTCACTGTGGGCGCTCTTTGAAAAAATGATGTAAGCTCTGTCCATCTGTGTTTGTAGTTTTTTTAATTTACGTATTTTCATAACCTTATACCTTAACAGTTAGACGACAACCTACACCGTTATTTACGTGGAAAATTATCTTTTAAATTGACAAACATCAAATGTGTAACTTGTGGCAAAATCCGGTTGGGATCAAAAGATAATTTTGCTCTTGCCATTCATTTCAAAGGAGAATTTTTCTGATTTAAGGTCCCATGGTGGGAGTAGAGGGGGCGTGACTTAGGCTCTCTATTAGCTCGGTCAAAATGTCAGGAAAAAGTTTGAAAGTAGCCCTCATAAAATTGTTGAGAGGAAAAGAGCTTAGGAAAAACAAATTGCTCAAAAAATGCCAAAGCATAAAGGATTTTTCTAAGCTGGCGCATCGAGTGGAGGAGGCTGCATGGAGGAGACATCATCATCATCATCATAGCAGTCTGTCGTGGGCGACAATGACTGTTTCATTTAGGTCTGATTCTTCCATGCAGCTCTGTCCTTCGCCTTCTGTTGCCAGGAACTCCTGACCTTGTTAACCCAGGTGACATCCGAGCCGGTATGAGTTGCTCTCCGACTGCCTATTTCATGAAACTGCTTGCAAAATATTTGAGTACCGCTAGCTTTTCCTGGACTAGCGGCACATTCTTGGTGGATAGAGGTATTATCAGTGGCAAGGACAGGCCAGGACAAACTGAAACCAGTATCTGTTGCAGTGACTGACCAGATGATAGGTTTGTTTATCTCTGCTCTTTGTGTAGGGCATGTCACGACGCACCGACTGGCAAAAGTCCACCACAGACCTTGTGACAGGTGGGCTGTTAAAGCCCTCACCTGGAGGAGAAAGGCAACGGGAGAAGAAAGGCCATGATTGCTTACAGTGGTGTGAAAAAGTATTTGCCCCCTTCCTGATTTCTCATTTTTTGTAAGGTCTTTATTATTAAGGGGAAAAAAAAAATTCAAACCTACATGGCCCTGTGTGAAAAAGTGATTGCCCCTAAACCTAATATCTGGTTGGGCCACCCTTAGCAGCAACAGCTGCAATCAAGCTTTTGCGATAACTGGAAATGAGTCTTTTACAGCACTGTGGAGGAGTTTTGGCCCACTCATCTTTGTAGAATTGTTGTAATTCAGCCACACTGGAGGGTTTTCGAGCATGAACCGCCTTTTAAAGGTCATGCCACAGCATCCCAATCGGATTCAAGTCAGGACTTTGACTAGGCCACTCCAAAGTCTTCATTTTGTTTGTCTTAAGCCAGTCAGAGGAAGAATTGCTGGTGTGTTTTGCATTATTGTCCTGCTGCAGAATCCAAGTGCACTTCAACTTGAGGTCACAAACAGATGGCCGAACATTCTCCTTCAGGATTTTTTGGTAGACAGCAGAATTCATGGCTCCATTTACCACAGCAAGTCTTCCAGGTCCTGAAGCAGCAAAATAGCCCCAGACCATCACACTACCACCACCATATTTTACTGTTGGTATGATGTTCCTTTTCTGAATGCTATGTTACTTTTACGCCAGATGTAATGGGACACACACCTTCCAAAAAGTTCAACTTTTGTCTCATCAGTCCACAGAGTATTTTCTCAAAAGTCTTGGGGATCATCAAGATGTTTTCTGGCAAAACTGAGACGAGCCTTTATGTTCTTTTTGTTCAGAAGTGGTCTTCATGTTGGAACTCTGCCATGCAGGCCACTTTTGCCCAGTGTCTTATGGTGGCGTCATGAACATTGACCTTAACTGAGGCAAGTGAGGCCTGCAGTTCTTTGAATGTTGTTGTGGGGTCTTTTGTGACCTCTTGGATGAGTCGTCACTGCACTCTTGGGGTAATTTTGGTCAACCGGCCACTCCTGGGAAGGTTCACCACTGTTCCATGTTTTCACTATTTGTGGATAATGGCTCTCACTGTGATTCGCTGGAGCCCCAAAACTTTAGAAATGGCTTTATAACCGTTTCCAGACTGATAGATCTCAATTACATTGTTTCTCATTTGTTCCTGAATTTCTTTGGATTGCAGCATGATATCTAGCTTTTCAGGATCTTTTGGTCAACTTCACTTTGTCAGGCATGTCATGAGCCTGAGCTCTAATTTTCTCTCTGAGCTCAAACTCTATTAATTTCTGAGTTTTGTATGTCTGTTATTATTATGTTGTCAGTTTTCTGTATATATTTTGTTTTTTTGACATTTATGTGCCCTCCTCTCTCAGACACTTCCACTTGCTGTTCACAGTCTGTTTCCCAGCTGTGAACAATTGAGTAAGTAGGTCACCTGCCTACTCAGCCCACACCTGCTGCTCATTGCCTGCCCAGTATTTAAGCTCTGCCGACCCTTTGTTTCACTGCGACAGTATTGCATGGATTGCATTGTCTGATGTACTGGACTTCAATCTTCTATCAGTTTTTTCTCCTTATCTCCTCCAGAGCAATTGCTGCTCTGGAGTGCCTTCCCTGTTTATACACTTGTTGCATTTTTTTTGTCTTGTCTACACTGTTTTGAAATTTTTGTTCTCTTTTGTTAATAAATGTCACACTGCAGTTCAGCACCTGGGTCTGTCTTTCTGCCCCGGAGAGGCTATTCTTGACAGAACACTGCCACCATAATCAGATCTAGCTTTTCTCCATTTGTGGATAATGGCTCTCACTGTAGTTGGCTGGAGTCCCAAAGCTTTAGAAATGGCTTTATAACCTTTTCCAGACTGATAGATCTCAATTACTTTGTTTCTCATTTGTTCCTGAATTTCTTTGGCTCGTAGCATGATGTCTAGCTTTTGAGGGTCTTTTGGTCTACTTCACTTTGTCAGACAGTGTCATGTATGCCCCTACAGGGCAGAAGGACAGACCCAGGTGCTAAATTATGTCTGTGACATTTATTAACCAAAAGAACATAACAGTACAAAACCTGTGCTGACAATACAAAAATGCAAACAAGAATTACTTACAAGTAGAGCCTCAGAGCAGGGAGAGCTCTGGAGAAGTAAAACTTCAGAGGCTGGGAGAAGTGGAGTATAAAGAAGACAATCCAAAATAGCCACAATGCAATAGTGAATCAGCAGTGCTTAAATACCATACAGTTTAATAAGGCACAGGAGCAGGCAGGCTGAGAGCCGGTAACCTAATCAAGCCAACTGCCCACAGCTGAGATGACCAGGAGACAACCTGTGTGCAGTGGTGGGAGTGTCTGGGAAGAGGAGGCACAAAAGTAAACAAACCACAAAGCAAATACAGAAATAGACAAAAATCAACTAAAAGACAAACAATATTTAGAAATAAAGTGAGAGTCTGAGCTCAGTAAACACATGAGCTCAGGCACATGACAGAGCCTCCCCCCCTTTAAAGGGTGGACACCAGACACCCCCAAGTAACACCCAAAGGACCCCCCCAAGAGAAAAAGGTACAGCAAAATCACCCCGGGAGGAAGGTGGGAGAAACAGGCTAGGAGGGAAGACACAATACCACTCATGACCCGTACCTGCACCAGGTCAGACCCCTAGGCCCCCAAGGTCCCAGAGCTCCAGAGCTCGGGTGGCCGGCCAAAAGTCCCAGGCCAGCCGGATGACCAGGTGGAATGAGTCAGGTGGCCTGCTGGAGAAAATGGACCACCCGACCCAACGACCCAGTCTTTCAGGCGGCCGGACAGTGTTCTTGAGCCACCAAGACCGTAGAGGTGATCCAGGAGGCGGTTCCCCCACCTGACGGCCCAATGGTGGGAAGCAGGTCCGGAGGAGGAGGACCACAACGGTGTCTGGTGGTGGAAGAGGAAGGGGGACGGAACACCCACTATGACCTCAACAGGGGGAGCTGGACCCAGGACAACCTCCAGCAGCGAGCCTGGACCCACGGAGACCTCTGGCAGTGTTGGTACGTCTCCGGTGACCCTGGGAGAAAGTTCAGACACACATAGAGAAGAGGGTTCAGGATCACCGGCAGCAGCAGAGCCTGGCAAGGTGAGCTCAGGTGCAGCGGGTGGCTGCAACTGGCTCTCCTCACCAAGAGCAAAGCAAGATTGCTCTAAAACAGATAATAGAAAAACAAAGGAGAGCACTTGCTTGAGCTCGAGCTCCACCGCCGTCCAGGACTCTGATGATCCAAGCAATGATGTAATCTCGGGCTCTGCCCTCTGGAGGTCCAGCTTCTGTTCCAACTCTGCTACGGTGGCCGCCACAGTAGGCATGATGGTTGTAGCAGTCTTGGGGCCCCCAGGCAAAAGGACCCACACTGGATGAGCCACCAGTATGGCAGCAGGGGGTCCACTTACCGCTGGCCCTGGAACTGGATCCTCCAGGGCCTTGGGCTCCTCCAATGTCCAGCGGTTCTGTTCTGGGGTCGGCGGACACTCAGGGACAGAGGGGGGAGACACAGAGAAGGCAGGTGAGTAGCTGATTGCTGCAGCAGGTGGGGAGAGCTCAGGGGACTGTGTGTCCTGAGCCTCCCTACCGGGAATCAGGCAAGGCGTATCATCATAAATTGAAGAGGGAAAAAAATGACACTTGCCTGTATTCTTGGTGTAGGATGTTGCCTGCTGCAGCGGGTGGAGTGTTGTTCCTCTCCGTGGCTATGGTGAATGAGGGCCCCTCTGAGGATTGTTGAGGAGCCGCCCCTGTAGTCACGAGGATGGACGTAGCCGTGGAACAAATGTAGGACCTCTCGGCAGCGGGAGAGGACACTGAAGGAGAGGGAGGAACAGCAGCTACAGACCAGGGAAAGCTGATGAAGCAGCCAGAGAACAGCGGAGGGAAAGCTACATTGCTGAGGGGGACTCCTCCTGGAGGTGAAGCTGGCAAACCGGGAGGGGAGATGGCCTTCTGCCATGGAAAGCGCATATGCTTTGGCTCCACTAAAAACGCCCCCCTCGACAGGTCCGGAAATGATTGCTGGAGCCCACAGACCGTGGACAGCAGCTCTGTGTACTGTGGATAACGCCAAAGGCCAGGATGCGCTTCCAGAATTCCCACTGCTCTATCCAAACATTCCCAGGTTTTCTTGGGTCCTCGGGCTTCCAGAGCTTCATCCACAAAATCCTGGATGAAGACCGCCATCCATTCCTCATCTACCGTCGGGGATCCCACTGCCAACCTTCCATTGATTTTGTGGGGCCGGCGAGCTGGGAGCATAATGGCTCCAGCAAGCACAAAAAGAACAAACACAAAAAGATGAAAAAAAAATGCACAAACACAACAGCTGGGTCCTTCATTGGCGGCTATTTTCTGTCATGTATGCCCCTACAGGGCAGAAGGACAGACACAGGTGCTGAATTGTGTCGGTGACGTTTATTAACAAAAAGACATAGCAGTGCAAAACCTGTGATGACAATACAAAAATGCAAACAAGAATTACTTACAAGCAGAGCCTCAGAGCAGGGAGTGCTCTGGAGAAGTAAAACTTCAGAGGCTGGGAGAAGTGGAGTATAAAGAAGACAATCCAAAATAGCCGCACTGCAACAGTGAATCAGCAGTGCTTAAATACCATACAGTTTCATAAGGCACAGGTGCAGGCAGGCTGACCGAGCCGGTAACCTAATCAAACCAACTGCCCACAGCTGAGATGACCAGGAGACAACCTGTGTGCAGTGGTGGGAGTGTCTTGGAAGAGGAGGCACAAAAGTAAACAACCCACAAAGCAAATACAGAAATAGACAAAAAGCAACTAAAAGACAAACAATACTTAGAAATAAGGTGAGAGTCTGAGCTCAGTAAAAACATGAGCTCAGACACATGACAGTCAGGTCCTATTTAAGTGATTTGTTGATTGAGAACAGATGTGGCAGTAATCAGGCCTGGGTGTGGCTAGAGAAATTGAACTCAGCTTTAAAGATGTGGTAAACCACAGTTAATTTATGTTTTAACAGGAATGGGGGGGCAATCATTTTTCACACAGGGCCATGTAGGTTTGGATTTTTTTTTTTTTACCCTTAATAATAAACACCTTCATTTAAAAACTGCATTTTGTGTTTACTTGTGTTATCTCTGTCTAATATTTAAATTTGTTTGATGATGTAAACATTTACTGTAAGTGTGACAAACATACAAAAAAATGAGAAATCAGGAAGGGGGCAAGCACTTTTTCACACCACTGTACATCCAACAGCTGTGCGTGGGACAGCGGACTCCAAAAAAAGTAGACTGGATCAAGTATGCATCCATAGAGTATGACAATATTTGTGAGCTGGACTTAAAGGACATAATGAAGAACTTTTCTTTAAAGAAGGCCAGAAGAAGGGCCTTCTAAAAAGGTAAGACATTCTATTTGCAGTGTTTCCAGCCACCTGTGCAGATTTTCCATTGCTGCTGTTGTGCTTGTTTGAATAAGGAATTCTTCACTGATGTGATTTTATGCCGAAGGCAGTATCTGTCACACTGTAAAAATGGAAACCTCAGTAAGATAAAATATCCTAAATCAAGGCTTTATGCTTGTTTTTCTCTCTCAAGATAATTTTGATAAGACAAGAATTTCTTTTTGTTGTGAAGTTTTCTGTACGATTTTACTTGCTTTATGAAAGTTTTTACTTATTTTAAGCAATTTAATCTTACTTTTTTGGCATGTGTGTGTGTGTGTGTGGGCCCGTGCATCACACACATATGCCCCACCTATTGTTTGTTGCTGTCTGTTGTTGCTGTGAGGTGCTTGGGTGCATGTGTCTGTACGCATACACAGCACTTCATGCGTGTGACATTTAAATATTTTGTTTTGTAGCACCTTAACTCTGCACTTTGCACAGTTTCAGTGCAGTTATTCTGCTCGTGTATGATTGTATGTGTGTTTTTGTGACCTGCCGGGGGACTACAGATGCAAATTAGCAGTATTGCTAAATCTGGCATACTGTACTTACATTTGTATTAATGTTCATTAGCATGCAATGTTCCTTTCAGATAAACATTAAACTAAAACTAGATTTTTTTCTAATTTTAACTAGAATTATGTATTGCCTGATTTTTTTTTTTTTTTTTTTTGCTTATTTTAAGTAAAATTATCTGTCAACAGAGCAAGAAAATTTTACTTACTGTTCCACATTGCATAAAACAAGTTAAGACTATTGGAAAACATGTAAAATTTTCTTACACATAAACTGCACAGCAAGAATAAATATCTTGCCAGACAAAAAGGCAAGCATAAACAGCCTTAATTTATTTCATTTCACTTATATTTGACTTTTTGCAGTGTAGTGTTTTTTACCTCACAGTTGCATTATTTCTCAAAGAGAAACAAAAATGAAGCTGTAGTGACTCAGGAGGTAGAGCAAGTCTCCCAATAACCAGAGGGTTGGTGGTTCGAATCCCATTCCCCCCACCTTGCTGTTGTGTCCTTGGACAAGACACTTTACCTCCAGTGTGTTCATGGTTCATGACACCGACGTATGAATGTGAATAAATGTTCGGTGGTGGCCGGAGAGCCTGTTGGCATGAATTGGCAGCCATGTTTCTGTCAGTCTGCCCCAGGGCAGCTGTGGCTACAGAGGTAGCTTACCACTATCATTGTCTGTTGAGTGAATGAATAATGGACTCATTGTAAAGTGTCTTTGGGTGTCATGAAAAGTGCTATATAAATGCAATCCATTATTAAAAACAAAGCTATTACACATCTTTAAACTGAGATTCTGTATTCTGTAAAATCTGAAATTTCTAGGTATACAGTGTGGTATTTTTTCCTTGTAGTCTTAAACATGACATTGAATAATAATATTTTTCAGGTATTATTAAGGTAAAAAAAAAATCCCAGTATTATGACACTAATGTCCATAACATAGTGGCACCAAGGAATAGTTAAACCCTCTTTCCCTTATTTGGCTGTGAGAAAGTTGGCAACCCTAGTTGGTGCTGAGCTAGGCAGCTATGTGCAGCTAATGTTAGCAATAGTGAAGAGGAAGGGCGGAGTTGAATGCAGTCTCAGGTTTTACAATGAGCATTTAAACCAGCCATTTTCAGAAAGACTGGAAAATTAAAAAACTGCAATAATTAAATACAGAAAATTTGAACAAATATCACAAACATTTCAATAAGACCAGAGTTGGCAGCTTTTCGGCAAAGCTTAGAGTGAGATTTAGAAGGAATTGTGCAAGGAGGAGAATGTGGGGTAGGGGTGGGGTCAGTGGGCAGCACGGTGGTGCAGTGGTTAGCACTGTTGCCTTACAGCTAGAAGGTTCCTGGTTCGAATCCCCAGGCTGGCAGGGGTTGGAACCTTTCTGTATGGAGTTTGCATGTTCTCCCTGTGCTGTGTGGGTTTACTCCGGGGGCTCCGGTTTCCTCCCACAATCCAAAGACATGCATGTTAGGTTAATTGGTTGTTCTAAATTGTCCCTAGATATCTGTTTCCTATAGGCCCTTAGAATAGGGGGTTAGTACTAGTGAAAGCGCTTTGAGTGGTCTTTGTGACTAGAAAAGCGCTATATAAGTACAGGTTAGTTAGTTAGTTAGTTAGTGCATGTGTAGCATTCACAAAGTTGTTTTTTTTTTTTTTTAATGCACACACTTCTTTACCTCTGAATAAGTTTTAGAACATATTCAGTCTCCTTTATGCTACCTTGAGAGCTCTTTTGTGTAAAAATCTGAAGAAAATCAACACAGTATTGACAGTATTTTCCTCATTTTTGGAGTGAGAAATGGGGTTTGTGGTGTGAGAGAGAGGAGGAAAAAGAGTGAGACTCCCTCCAAAAGAGTGAGAGTTGGCAACACTGATAAGACGTGTGAGCTATTAAAATGTGGGGGAAAAAAGGGCAATCAATGACCTCTTTTAATGGGTTTGAAATGGCTGCACTGGTCTTTTCAGTGGGAGTAGTTGAGCTATGTGGGAGGACGGACGTAATTTTCAATTGTGCCACCAGATGGTACTGCACCGTATAGAGTGCTCCTCAGGACCACAAAACAACATGTTGGGGAAAAGTTACTGTGAAACTCTTTTTTTGTTTTTTAATGACACTAACCTGAGCCACTTTTCTCAAGATAACATCTCTTATTCCAGGTAAAGGATACAGTATATTTACAGTGTGCATTGAATATTGACCGATAGGTTCATCTTCATCCACATTTTAAGATTTTGTCCACTGATGTCACTGGTGGATGTTGACCACTCAGTGGTGAAATGTCTGTGTTTAACTTCACACAGTTATTTCAAGATTTTAAACACAGAAATTATGACATGTAAATTTTTTACTGCTATGGTGTGAAGGAGTCAGAGTCTCTTTTGTCATGCAGCGAACCAGCACCTTTATTAAGAACACAGAACTATATATACAAGCGGCCGTGCCCGCCTGACGTCACACTATGGGCGGTTACGGCAGCACACACACACTCCACACAACATTCCCCTCCCCCTTATGAAAGCGTAAGACCACACACACAATCAAAACCCTCCCCTATTTAGGACCCGAATCAGCCATCCATCCATCTTCTTCTGCTTTATCCTTTTCGGGTTGTGTGTGTGTGTGTGTGTGGGGGGGGGGGGCTGGAGCCTATCCCAGCATCTTTTGGGCAAGAGGCAGGGTACACCCCGGACAGATCGCCAGTCCATCGCAGGGCCAACACAGAGAGACAGACAACCATTCACTCTCACAGTCATACCTAAGGACAATTTAGAATCCCCAGTTGATGCCAGTTAACCTAACTTGCATGTTTTTGGCATGTGGGAGGAAACCGGAGAAATCCCGGAGTAAACCCACACAGACACGAGGAGAACATGCAAACTCCACACAGATCACTGTTTGTCAGGGGCTGGGATCAAACCCAGGATCCCCTGGCCAGGGGTGAGTTGCTGTGCTGCCGCAGTGCTAACCACTCCGCCACAGCGCTGCACGACCCGAATCATGCACTAAGAAAATAGGGAATAGCACACTGTAATAAAACATCCTATCACATTCACACGAAACAACTAAAAATCGGACAGTGTCTCTTGAAATATATATTAAAAAAAAACCCATATCATACATACTCACATGCACATCAGCACTATATATACATATATACATTGTAGTATTCCGTTAACACCTATGTCCACCGGCAGCCAGAGGTAAAACCGGCCCAGGGGCCCGGGGCAGCCCCAAAGCATGCACGCCCCTGGCCGCCGAAGATAAGACCGGCTCAGAGGCCCTGGGCGCCATATGCCTCCAGGATCAAAAACCACCTCTCCTGCAAAAATGTCTCTTCTCATCACTGACTGCCTCACTCCTCGGGACCCGCAGTGCTGCTGTCTGGCACGCCATCCCTCCGTGCTCATTGGTCCGCTCCCGACTGCTTTCAACACTGTCGTCGTAGCTCCAAACACTCTGGCCCTCTGTGGCCGAACTCCGGGGAGATTCGAAACCTGCTCGTTGCCACCTCTTACCAACCTGGGCGTCTCGCTGTAACGCCCAGCACCTTTATCCAGAACGCTCCACTATGCTGCCTCCGTGCCCAGCTGCTGTTGCTCACTCCCTGGGTTCCCAGTATTACTTTTGCCGGCGTTGTTCACCGACCCAGGCACCTTGCCACTGCTCCCAGCACCCCTGTCCCAGGCGCTCTGCTGCGCTGTCTCCATGCCCGGCCGTCGCTGCTCTCTGCCGTGGTCCTCAGCCTGCATGTTCCCGCTCTCCCACTGCAAAGCCTCCAGCTGAGGGGATGACTCCCGTCGCTGCTCATCCTCTCTGCTGTCGTCGCTCACCGCGGCGTCAAACTCACCAGCGCTATGGTCCCGTACCGTGCTGAGCTCCTTGGCTGGCCCACCATCTTCAGTGACCGGGGACTCCTCCACTCGCGGCCCCGGTCCCACCTCGATGCCTAGCTGGTTGCCTGGGACTTGTTGCAGTGGCGTAGCCAGGAATTTGTGAAGGGGGGGGCGCTGATCCCCAACCACCACCACCATTCTGAATGCCCGGGTGTTTGCCCAGGGCGAAGCTTTAGCTTCAGCCCCTGTCAACTACAGCCCCCTGTCAACTATAGATTTCTTAGCATTTTCAATGCAGACTACTCAAAACCTGCTCTTTATTTACATTTTTCTTTTCTTTTTTTCTCCCTTTTTTCTTTTTTTTTTGGGGGGGGGGGGCTGCAGCCCCCTCAGCACCCCTGGCTACGCCCCTGTGTTGTTGGTGCACAGTTAGCTTTGTGGCTAACTTGTACATTGACACTGAGTGGGCCGTTAGCTCCTCCCAGCTAACTAGCCTAGCTCCATTTGGCGCCAACACTCCCGCCACCCACAGCTTCATGGTCCTCGTCTGCTCGGAGAAGTACTCGGCCAGCCGCTCTACAGCATCCTCATAACACCCCGTTTCACCCAACGTACCGAGAATTCTTCGGCCTTCCGCGCCAAGATGGTGGGCCAGAAGTGCTCGTCTCCCGTCGAGTCTACTTAGGCCCAGCGCCCCGATGTAATCCTCAAACATGGCCACCCACTTAGGCCACAGGATCACCGGCTCTCTCATGTACTCCAGAAACGGTAGCAGGGATGGAGGTAGCGCATACGCTCCCATGGTTTATTCTCATCGCCAAAATGTTTTGTATGGGGAAAGGAGTCGGAGTCTCTTTTGTCATGCAGCGAACAAACACCTTTATTAAGAACACAGAACTAGTGGCTGTGCCCACCTGACGTCACACTGTGGACGGGTACGGCAGCACACACACACACACACTCCACACAACACATATCTCCTTTAAAAAGTGAATAATACTGACACTACTGCTCAGACAGCATCAGTCATAAACCCTTCTTGTAGCAGAGGCTGTGTTCTCTGCGACTCCCACAGGAACACTGCTGATGCCCCAAACTAGTTTGTTAGCAGTCTGACATGTTGTTTTAATTTGTTGGTATAAATTTTATTCTTGTGGCTCTGCTAAATTATTGTGAGTGTAAAAATAGCCAAAAATGAAATTTTGTAGCGGTTCATCATCAAATTGATGAAGCATTTAAATGGCAGATATGTGTTGCAGCATCCTCCTCTACATCACATCCATCCCCCACAGTGACATTTCCTTGTCCATCTCACGGTGCAATCAGCACTATCCATTATGTATTCGCTACTAGGTAACAAGCACAACTTGACCAATTACAGACACAATGGTAGACTTTGCAGCTTATTTTTCTTTGTGTTTTTGCCAGCGCTGTCATGACGACCTCTACAACGGATGGACGTCAAGACTGGTTGGCAGGTCACCCAAGGTGGGCAATGTGAGTACATAATTACAGCTTGGGAACATTTGCCCTTTGCAAATTGTATGAAATGCATAGTGGCTAATTGGGCCACTCTGGCATTTGTGGGGATCACAGGGTCATCTTTTATGTGATGGCCATTATCACTAAAGTGATAAGAGTGATAGGCCCACTCAGCTCCCTCCACTTCCTTTGTTGTATCCATAGAAATGACTGTGACGGGGTCAAGTTACATTACATTACATATTCAGCCAAAAGGGTCATGAAATTAAGCTTTTTATGTAAAAAAAAAAAACAAAAACAAAAAAAAACAACTTTTGATTAGATAAAAGGTTCTTTGTCACAATAATGAAGCATTTTCTGTTCAAACAAATCCTCACACTACAACTTTAATTCCCAGCAAATGAACTCTGACATGGATTTTGTTTTAGCAGCTAAACTGTGCTCTTCCAATTGTGGCATTTGGAGGTTAAACTTGACTGTCGAACCAAAAATGGGATTTACATTATGGACAACCTGCAATTTATTTATAACCTAATTTAGCATGAACTGGTTCCTTCAAATGGTTTGAAGAGGTTGGATTACTGTTTGATAATGCATTTCAAACTAATAGATAACCTGAATTAATAGAAGTAAAAGACCAAAGGAAGCAATAACCGTAAGCCCTCGAAACTCATAACCTTGTGTGCATGAACATGTCTTTATTGAAAAACATTCCTCATCTGCTTCAACTATTCATTAACAAGGGACCTTGGACATTGACAATAGGGTACCTCTTCACCTTCAGGACCCCTTGTCATACAAGGAAAAAAACATTTCTGCTATTTTAAATCCCCTCCGCTCTCTGACATCAAACTTCTGTTGACACCTCCGCACTCACAAAAGAAGGAAGAATGTGCTAAATCCTCCTCAGGTGGTGGTGGGGGGAGCTGGCCCATCAGCCGTCAGTAGACTCTGTTCTCATACAGACTGATAAATGTCTCCACTTGTATCCACACCCCTACATTAAGTAAAGGTAGCGCCATCTGCTCCCTATTAATTCCCCAGCAGGCGACTTATCACCTCAACCTTGGTGACCTCGTAT
This sequence comes from Pholidichthys leucotaenia, assembly GCA_020510985.1. NCBI lineage: Eukaryota > Metazoa > Chordata > Actinopteri > Cichliformes > Pholidichthyidae > Pholidichthys > Pholidichthys leucotaenia. The sequence goes on along the minus strand of CM035848.1, from coordinate 87,077,358 downwards.
GCTTCGTTCATCCTCCCTGCTCCTCTCGCTCCCCTCCACTTTTCCTCTTCTCCGCTCCCCTCCACTCCCTCATTCCTGGGCCCCATTCATCTCATCTTCTACATGCTTTATACACAGAAGTTGAAGAGGTTTGTTGACATTTCATATTACTGTGCCTTAGAATACTGATTTACACACACAGCTGAAGATGAGCAGACTGTGTATAACCTTTTACTAACCGCTACACTCTGCAGCAATCCAGCTCTCCCTCTGCCCTGGTGGCGGGGGTTCAGCGGACAAGTCTGGTCCTCTAGGTCAATGGCAAATGAGAAACAGAGCTTTAGGATTAAGCTGGAGATAGCCGAGGGTTCAGGAGCCTTCCTCTGGCTTTGATTAGCTCCCTGCTTGATTAAATGCCCATCGTAGGGGGAAAAAAAAAAAAAAAGATGAAAATTGGATGAGGGGAAAAGAAGAGAAGAGAGAGGCACAGTCAAGGCCATTTGTTTTCTCAGCTGGGGTTAGTTCAAGTGGTTGTCTTCTGGAGCCCTTTGGTCGGGGTTCTCACACACACACACACACACACACACACGCACTGCACACACACACTGAGATTAATATAAATGTCCTGAGGGAGGACGGAATAAGTCAGAAGGTTGGCGCTCACAGATCCACTGCCACACACTCTGACTTTCCAGTCCCATTTCTCACTCACTTGTTTACCCCTTCATCTCTCTGTCTTTCCTTCTCTTTCTCCCCCAACTGTACTCTCTCTCTCTCTCTCTCTCGGCCCGGTCTGTCAAGGTAACCTGACTCCGGCGGCTTCTGACACGATCCAGACCGCTTGTAGCCCCTGCCCAACACTTTCACCACCAGAGCCAGACAGTAAAACAACCAGATTACTACCACATGTTTCCCCCCCTCTCTTTCTCCATTTCTCCCCTCTCAATTTTTGACTGATGAAAACCTGGTAGGGTTGAAACTTTGCCTCACTTTAGTCCAATAATTTTTGAAGACTGTAATTCTGTATGTGGTCATTGCTCCCCCCCCCCCCCCCCCTTCATGCACACAAGTACACATTTTGTCCTTGGAGTGCATCTTCCTCTGCCATGATTGCTAGCTGAGCTCAATAACAAAGGTCACACCAAAACTCCTAGAGCAGGGTAAACTGAACCATGCTGTGTGGGAAAGAGGTGAGTGCAAGAGGTTTCAGCGTGTGACCTGCAACAGGAAAGTGTGTGTAGTTATGGATAAATGGTAATAAATTCAGACAAGGGAAAGAGGGAGAGAACGGAGGGGGAAAATAAAGGATGAGAGGCTATGGCAGGACTTCTCATTCTTAGATGACTAATGCTGCCATTTTGTCACAGCTGCTGCCCTATGCATAGGGCGTCTTTTGATGCGCCAACTATATTGGAGGTTGACGTTCATAAGACTGCCAAACTGGAGATCTCAGTTTGTGTTCCGTGTTAGAGCATTGCTTTGCGTTTGACTTTTCTGTTTGCTTTATGACCACAATACCTGTTCTACACTTGGTTCTATATGTAATTAAATGTTAAAAAAATGGAGATTTGAATCTGAAAATAAATACGCTACTATTAAAAAGCACAAAACACGATCAGAAAATCAGACTCAGATGACAGGTGGTGACAGGCAAAGCGGATAATGCAAAACTTTACTGTTCATAAATATATCAAAATAAAGATTTGCACAAAGCAATTTTAAAGCCTTGTTTGGAAATATTTGGGGGTTTGGTCAGTACATTAAAGTCCCTGTCACACCTTGACGATTTAGGCAGCGTATGCTGACATGTCAAAATTTCTCTAAAACGCTGGCATACATGTATCCCATATCCATAACGAGTAGGACGCATGCATAACGTTTTAGTAACTTATACAGAACATTTCAATAACTTATACCAACAAATGCTTAGCGTGTTGCCGGCATTCACAACTTATGCCCAACGATAGTCTAGCTTATGCATAACTTATGCATAGCTTATCCTAACTTATGCAAAGTGCGGTCATGCCAAACTGCCATTACCTCCCAATCCATGAATCCTAGGTGTGCGAGAGCATGAATACTCCATCTTCTTGGTTGAACTGAGATTATTCTCTCCTCCAAAGACCAACACATGGCAGGGGTGTGACGGACCTGGCAGATTAGTCAAATCTGTCAGGTTGGTCACAACTACAAAGGATAAAACAGCTGATGTGACATGATACGAACATCAGATGACAGTCGAAACATGTCAGGGTATGAAACATCTCTTCACTTTGTCTGAATAGAAGAACAAGACCAGTTTGACATGGACATCTGCTCACCATGGAGTCTTGACAGTTTCCTCCTGTGAACCAACACTGCCAATGCGCTATTATATGGCAGCTGTAAGTTAGAAACACATTCAGTAAGTTACACATACTGTAGGTTCAAAGTGCGTTACTCACAGGTTAGAAGTAAGTTTTGGGTACACTAGACATTATCTTGACGTATTTCAACTTATGAGTAACTTACAAGTAACGTGTGTGAACGTGCGTCAACGATTGCATAACATACCTACAACTTATGGCTCATGTATGCAGGACGTGTGAGCCATACGCTAGATACTACGTACTATGATGTATACCAGCGTGCTTCAGTGTGCTCTTAACTTATACAAAACTTACTCATAACTTATTCGACACACGCCAGCGTATTTGCCAATTTTTTTTAAATGTCGGCATAAGCCGCCTAAATCGTCAGGGTGTGACAGGGGCTTTAAACAAATCAAAGAGTCATAAGCTATATTTGACCGAGGGAGCAGGCCAAGCCCAACTGGTGGCATCTATATGGGGATCAAACCCATGAGCTCCCACACCGGAGTCACACACTCCACCCATGCCACCAAGAGGGTTGACCCACTTGGAAAGCCAAGTAGAGAAGTCATATTCTGACGATGAGTCCTACTGGCTGCATCCCTTGTGACTTGGACTGGGGGTGGCTGTGGCGTAGGTTTAGTGTGGCTGACTACTGATCGGAAGGTGAGGGGTTCGATTCCCGCTCTGTCTGCAATCTGCATGTCAAAGTGTCTTTGAGCAAAACACTGAACCCTCAGTTGCTCAGGCCAGCACCTGTGTATGGCAGCTCCACCGCCATCATTGTGTGAATATGTACACTACCGTTCAAAAGTTTGGGGTCACTTAGAAATTTCCTTATTTTTGAAAGAAAAGCACTTTTTTTCAATGAAGATAACTTTAAACTAATCAGAAATACACTCTATACATTGCTAATGTGGTAAATGACTATTCTAGCTGCAAATGTCTGGTTTTTGGTGCAAAATCTAGATAGGTGTATAGAGGCCCATTTCCAGCAACTATCACTCCAGTGTTCTAATGGTACAATGTGTTTGCTCATTGCGTCAGAAGGCTAATGGATGATTAGAAAACCCTTGTGCAATCATGTTAGGTCTGCAATGCTGTAATTGTTGCAAATGGAGGATTCTTTGACGAAAGCAAAGTTTGAAGGAAAAAATTATTATTTCAAATACAAATCATTATTTCTAACCTTGTCAATGTCTTGACTATATTTTCTATTCATTTTACAACTCATGGTGGTAAATAAGTGTGACTTTTCATGGAAAACACAAAATAATTGTCTGGGTGACCCCAAACTTTTGAACGGTAGTGTATGTGAATGGGTGGATAGCAGGATCTGAAAAGTGCTTTGGTCATCTAGCAATGAGTAAAATTGCTATATATCAGTGAATGCCATTTACCATTTGGACAACACGCCACTTCCAGGACCAACATACTGGTGACACCTAGTGATGTGACTGACATGCCCCCACCAAGTCCTGCCAACAACATCGAATGTGACTGAAGGGATGGGCCAAGCCGAACTGGTGGCATTTAGACAGTTATCAAACCGCAATCAATCTCCTGCACTGGAGTCACATACTCTTAACTGTGTCATCAAGAGGGTTGACCCACTTGGCAGTAGGAATGTCTAGTTGACTCCATCACACATACAATAAAGTACAATCTACACGAGTCACAGTTATGCTTCTATTTCCAGATTGTCCTCGAACAAAAAATATTGCATAGAGCATTTTTATCAACATAGATTACACACTATGTTGTGTAATCTGTAATCCTGCCTCAAATCCTCCACCATCATCCCTGTCCCCAAGAAGCCACGGATCACTGGACTTAACGACTACAGACCTGTAGCGCTCACCTCTGTAGTCATGAAGTCCTTTGAGCGCCTGGTCCTGCCCCACCTCAAGTCCATCACCGCCCCCCTCCTGGACCCGCTGCAGTTTGCCTACCGAGCCAACAGGTCTGTGGACGACGCAGTCAACCTGGCCCTCCACTCCATCCTGCAGCACCTGGACTCCCCGGGAACCTACGCCAGGATCCTGTTTGTGGACTTCAGCTCCGCATTCAACACCATCCGCCCCGCTCTGCTCCGGGACAAGCTGTCCCTGCTCAACATGCCTGACTCCCTCTGCAGGTGGATCACCGACTTCCTGACGGACCGGAGGCAGCATGTGCGGCTGGGAAAGACTGTCTCAGACTCTGCTAGCATCAGCACCGGATCACCCCAGGGCTGTGTACTTTCCCCCCTACTCTTCTCCCTTTATACCAACTCCTGCACCTCCAGCCACCAGTCTGTCAAGTTGATCAAGTTTGCGGACGACACCACCCTCATCGGGCTCATCTCCAACGGCGACGAGTCCGCCTACAGGAGAGGGGTGGCCCAGCTGGCGTCCTGGTGCAACAACAACAACCTGCAGCTGAACGCTCTGAAGACAGTGGAGATGATTGTGGACTTCAGGAAAGTCACAACCCCTCTGCCCCCCCCTCACCCTCACAGGCTCTCCCATCACCACTGCTGATTCCTTCCGCTTCCTAGGCACCACCATCACCAGGGACCTCAAGTGGGAGCCGACCATCAGCTCCCTCATCAAAAAGGCCCAGCAGAGGATGTTCTTCCTGCGGCAGCTGAGGAAGCTCAAGCTACCCACCAAGATGTTAGTGCAGTTCTACACAGCCATCATCGAGTCCATCCTCACCACCTCCATAACCGTGTGGTACGCAGGAGCCACTGCCAGGGACAGACTAAGGCTGCAGCGCGTCGTGCGCACTACTGAGAAGGTGATCGGCTGCAAGCTCCCATCTCTCCAGGATCTGTACATCTCCAGGACCCGGAGGCGTGCTGGCCGGATCATAGCCGATCCCTCACACCCTGGTCACGTACTGTTTGCCCCTCTCCCCTCAGGTAGAAGACTTCGGTCCATCCAGACTAAAACCTCCCGTCACATGAACAGCTTCTTCCCCTCTGCCATCAGACTGCTGAACACTAAGTGACTTATTGACTCTCGTGCACTATGTACAGCAGCTCAACCAGACTCATGTCAATCATCACTGTTTTCTTCCTGCATTACCGACTGCACTATATGGTTCTCCACATTATCTGCTGCTCGCTAATATATTTAAACTGCTGACTAGTATTACTCACTTATTCTACACTTTATTGCATGTATGGTTTATTTCTTTTATTTTATCATGTTTAATGTTGCAGCATTGCACCGAGACAAATTCCTAGTTTGTGTACTACATGAACAATGGCAATAAATCTGATTCTGATTCTGATTCTGATTCTGACACTGTGGTAGCATTTTCTTAAACAATGACCTCTAGTGGTGATAAAATAAATATCTGAAGTGGAGGAAGAGAGGTTTAATGTTAGTAATGTGGAAAGGAATAGGCGAGGCAACGAGCTGAACGACACAAGGCTTTATTCTTTTTCCACCAACATAACAGCAAACAGTGGAACAGTGCTCCAGTGCTACTGCCTTCATGGGTCTTCCTGCTTTTCCCTTTTATATCTTTATTCCCATGCATGGAGACCTGGAGCTTCCGACCATCATACACTGTTGTTTAACAAAGGAATGTGTGGCACATTAACATAACATACACCGGCACTGCTTTCACACCTTTCTTCTCTGAGCGGCCACAGCAGCTCTTTCTCTCCCCGGGGGGTGCATAGAACTAACTGTCCCGTCTGATACTCCCTGGTGACACCTCTTAATTTGGTCCATTGTCCTCCTGTTTCCCCCTGCCTTTCTGGGTGGAGAAAACCCCAACCCTGTGCCTCCACGCAGCCCCCCAAACACCCAGAATAATCCCCCCGTCCTTTGGGCTCGAGCCGGCGCCCATAGCGGCTGTAGCGGGGGGTTGCCGATCCAGTAGAATCATCCTGCTGGTGAGGTGTACTTGAGGGCACGTCAGTCTGTGGAGGGAAGGGGGGACACATCAGGTCACCAGCAAACGCAGGTCCCTGCTGAGGGATTGCCAACTTGCGGAGCCAACAATGGTGGGCATCCACGCTGGGATCCGGTGCGCATCGTGATTGCCGAAAACAAAACTGGCCTTCTGCAAGCTTTTTGGGACGAATGTATGGGGAAACCATGGTGGGCCGGGTTGGGTCGCTCCCAGACTTCATCTGTGTAAAAATTGTGCGGGCGGATCAGCCTTGGCGTGGAGTTTTCGGTTAGAAACTCTCCAGAGATCAGCGGCGGCTGAAAAACAAACAAGTTCTGCTGGGGGAGGCTGCCAAGTCCTCCTTAGGTGCAGAGCGCAGCCCTAAGCTGGGGAGGTTGCCAAATCCTCCTTAGGTGCACAGCGCAGCCCTAACAGAACCCAGGGCCGGTGGTTGGCCCAATTTGGGTCCATGAGCGTACCGTCTCCCTGAACATGTGTCTGTGACATACAGTGGCTTGTTTCTGTCTCTAGCAGTCGCAGCTGCTACTGACTTCTGGCTGTGCCGTTTCTCGACTTCTTGCATTGGCATGGCGGCATGCATCGCTGGGTATTTGAGCCGAAACAGCGATGATAGAAGCAGATCACCCCGTTCCTGTGTCTCCTGGCGTCTGCTCCGGCTACCACCAACGGCTCCTCGACCTTGCTGGAATCCCTCCTGGATGCCGGTGGCTCCTGGAGCAGGCTTGTCGCCTGTTGTGTGGCGCGCATGTCCAGCATCGCGACCGCGTAGTAGTATCTTGTGTTATCCATAGTTATCCCGCGGAGTGCGAACTGGGCTTCTATGTGCGAAACCCACGCTGCTGGGTCGTGAAGTCAGAAGTCCGGGGGCTTGACTAAAACAGCACCCGCGGCGCTGGTGCTCTCCCTCCAGGTAGACTCTGGGGCAGTGCTCAGCTTGCTTTCCATGGCACATCTTGGGGTCACCAGTGTGGCTCGCTCTCCATGGCACGTCAGGGTCACCAGTGTGGAGAAAGGAATAGGCGAGGCAACAAGCTGAATGACACAAGGCTTTATTCTTTCTCCAACAACACAACAGCAAACAGTTTAACAGCGCTACAGCGCTACTGCCTTCACGGGTCTCCGTGCATTCCCCCTTTATATCTTTACTCCCATGCATGGAGACCTGGAGCTTCTGACCATCATACATTTTTGTTTAACAAAGGAATGTGTGGCACATTAACATAACATACACCGGCGCCGCTTTCACACCTTTCTTCTCTGAGTGGCTACAGTGGCTTTCTCTCTCCGGGGGGTGCATAGAACTAACTGTCCCATCTGATACCCCCCGGTGACACCTCTTCATTCAGTCCATTGTCCTCCTGTTTCTTCCTGCATTTCTGGGTGGAGAAAACCCCCACACCGTGCCTCCACAGTAATAGGTTTAAAGCGTGAGAATTTTAGCATCTCACCCTTCCTTAACCCTAATCTAAACTTTTCCCTTTTTTAGTGGTTTTGGTACCAAACTATTATTCTAACATTAAGCAATTGTAAAAATATATTCATGAGTAAAAGAAGTGAACTGGCAAAACAGAATTAAAGAAAAAGTGAACAAAGGCTTGCAGCAGGACTTGAAGCTTGTCTCCTGGGTGACAGTGCTATTTTGGTGCCATCTTCAGCCTACCAAGCTACTGTTGTGGATTTCACTGCTTTTGAAACACACATCACACATCATATTGGCAGGGTAGGAACTTATGATGACATTAAATGTATTGGTTGACAGACTTGTCAATTTCAGTTCTAGGAATCTGAAAGGACATCAGGAAAAAACATAGAGTAAGGACTGGTCTAAGAATCTCCATCTAAACACCTGGACTCCTACATAACCTCACCCACAGGTTCACTACGGTCAACATGACAAGAGGTATCTGTTTTATACAACTGGAGATTTGGGTATTCTATCCATACATTTCTTCAGGTCATATACAGTTCAGGGTGTGCTACAGTCATGTGCTGTCATGATTTGATATGACTGCTAATTGCTGCAATAGATTGTATTGTAACCAACAAACAGTAACATGACACCTGGCATTCACGTCAGAGTTCAATCTTTGCCCCATCAGACCAGAGAATTTTTTTTCTCATGGTCTGAAAGTCCTTCAGGTGCTTTTTGGCAAACTCCAGGTGGGCTGCCATGTGCCTTTTACTAAGGAGTGGCTTCCATCTGGCCACTCTACCATACAGGCCTGATTGGTGGATTGCTGCAGAGATGGTTGGCCTCCTGGAAGGTTCTCCTCTCTTCACAGAGGAATGCTGGAGCTCTGACAGAGTGACCATTGGGTTCTTGGTCACCTCCCTGATTAAGGCCTTCCTCCCCCATTTGCTCAGTTTAGACGGCCAGCCAGCTCTAGGAAGAGTCCTGATGGTTCCAAACTTCTTCCATTAAATTTTCAGAAGAGCTCGCCATACAATGCCATATACCAGCATGTTTCAGCATGCTCTTAACTTATACAAAACTTACCCATAAGTGATTTGACATACTCCAGCATACTCTCCAAATTTTTCATACGTTTGGCAAACGCTGCCTAAATTGTCTAGGTGTGACAGGGATGTAACCAAAACAAAAAAGTTGGACACATGCATTCCTATCCTCGACTTAAATACTGTATAATAGTATGTACAGTATTTAAAATGATATTACAACTATTTTAATGAATATAATTTCAGTAATTGGATCAGTTTATCACATTATGTGACCTCGCTAGTGCTTCATGTTCAGTTTATTAGGTACTGAAGATATTCTCTTTCTCAAACATTCATTCCTCCTATTTATTCTGCATATTGTACATTATTCCGACATACACTATATTGCCAAAAGTATTGGGACACCCCTCCAAATAAATAGGCACCAACTGATAAAGCAAGGTCCATAAAGAAGAACCCTAATCTCAACCTCATAGAACACCTTTGGGATGAATTAGAGTGGAGACAGCGTGCCAGGCCTTCTTGTCCAATCAGTGCCTGACCTCACAAATGTGTTTCTGAAAGAACGGTCAAAAATGACCATAAACACACTCCTAAACCTTGTGGAAAGCCTTCCCTGAAGAGTTGAAGCCATTATAGCTGCAAAGGGTGGTTTTCCGCAATGCTTAGTGTGTTTGAAATTTTTTAAACATTCTTCCAGAACCGCATTTGTGAGGTCAGGCACTGATGTTGGACAAGAAGGCCTGGCTCACAGTCTCCGCTCTAATTCATCCCAAAAATGTTCTATCAGGTTGAGGTCAGGGCTCTGTGCAGATCAGTCGAGTTCCTCCACACCAAACTCCTCCTTGTCTTTATGGACCTTGCTTTGTGCATTGGTGCCCATTCATTTCCAAGCGTGTCCCAATACTTTTATCAATATAGTCCATCTTGAAATAACCAAAATTAATCATGAAGACTATAAGAACTGAAGGTTTAAAATGTTATCTTGTGTTGAATCTGTAACAATTCCTGATCCTCAGAGAGTTATCTTAAGAGTTACAGTCCTCTTTTGACTTTGCACCTGCACAATGATCGCTCCCTCCTCCGTGCTTTGTTGGCAAGAGGTGTCTTGGTCATTCTGCATGCCCAGGTACATTATCAACTCGCAATTACACTCACATGCTCTGTCCAACTCAACCAAATGAACCAGCTGGTGATACAACAACACTGCATTACAAACACATTGACTACTTGCATATCCTTAAATAAGAGGTCTTCCTATCACAAATAACCCTAATATGAACTTAATGCGAAGTAATGAATCTGTTGGAGTTTCATTCCAGCACACTGGAAAGTTAATAAAACAATATTGCGATTGGTAGGGAAAGGCAGCTCTGTGGACCAAGCTTTAGATTAGGCCCCTAATGGCTCTGAAGCCGGAGGCTAAATTGAAATGTAAAACCCAGAGCGAGACCCTAATTCACCCTTATCTGTGTGAGTGACGAGCCTGCCTCCACCGACTGAGATTGGGGCCATTGAGTTGGATGAACTGCAATTTGCTTTGTTAGAGGAAGGTGTATATGCATGCAAGGCCCAAATCACAGTATGGAGATATAGAATGCGTGTTTGGAATGCATTGCAATGAATGAATGAATGAGTGAGGTTCAAAGCCACTACCTCTTCTTTTTTCTTTCTTTCTTCACACACCTCTGTGTACTGAATCTGAAGCAGACTGAGTTATACAGCAATAAAAAAGGAGGAAAAAATACTGTTAGTATTTGTAGATAAAATTGAATTCAGCCTTTTGAATGCATGATTGCCCTTAACAGAAGCACACCATATGGACAAAAGTACTGGGCATGCAGTAAGAGCCCTGCACTATGCAACTTTCTTCCATGGTAACTAGGCTCAGAGGTGATAATAAAATGTCTGAGACATGCTTTGTTCAAAATAACTCTGTTTTATTATCAAAGTACCATTTTAAACATTAGCATGGAGCTCTCTTCAAAAAAGGCTGTTTTATGGCATACTGCTTGAAACGTTAATGAGCCTCATCTCACATCTTCCCTCCTCTCATCATTTCTCAGAGATTTATCTTTTGATGGTGACTCCGGGATTTCTCCGGTTTCCTCCCATATGCCAAAAACATGCAAGTTAGTTTAATTGGCATCAAACTGGGGATTCTAAATTGTCCTTAGGTATGACTGTGAGAGTGAATGGTTGTCTGTCTCTCTGTGTTGGCCCTGCGATGGACTGGCGATCTGTCCAGGGTGTACCCTGCCTCACGCCCAAAGATGCTGGGATAGGCTCCACTGCCCCCCCCCCCCGCGACCCCAAAAGGATTAAGCGGCAGAAGATGAATGGTTGGATGGATGGTGACGTCCTATTTGAGATGGGTGTTAGCTTTTAACTTTGGCTGAAAGAGCTTGGAAATTGCTAAAAGAGGACCTGTTTGGCCACGAGTAACAAAGAGTAGCAAATTATAATAAAATATGTTTAATTAATGTCTGAATAAAAGATAAGATAAATAGTAGGTAGATGATCCTGCTGGGAAAATGGGTGTCTAGCAGAGATGGATAGAATATATATAGAAAAGAGACAACAGACCAACCGCCAATCAAATCTAACAGAAGAAGAAGAAGAAGGAGAAGTTGAGTCACAGCCAGACTGATGGCTAGTGAACTCCTCTCTGTCTGTACCCGGCAGGTTGACCTTGAATCCAGTTTGAAATCCTGGCTGTGGGGTCTGGCCAGCTAACATTAGCAGTAGGGCAGGGCGATATGGCCTAAAAATAAAATCCCTTTTTTTTTTTCCCATGCAACATTTGATTTCAATCGTTCTTCTGAACTGAAGACAAGATATGATTTCAATTAGTTTTTTCCCCTAAAGTTTAGGGGGAAAAACAAACATGTTTGTTTAGGGCCTAAACAAACATGATTCCTTATTGGGAATAAAGGGCAAACATGGCTTTAACCAAACCACATTTTTATAATAATGGTCTGATCAAACAGATATAAATGTGCGCAACTTTTATGAGTGGGGGAGGGGGTTAGAGCTGTAAGCTGCCATATTTACTCTTGTGAATGGGAAAATTGATTTTCACAAAATTTGTTTTTCAACATTGTCCACCCCCCCCCCCAAAAAAAAAGAATTTCAATTTAAAATAGATTTATTGCCCAGCCCTAGTTAGCAGCCACATCGATCTGGCTGTTATGGCAAAACATAGCAAAATAAGTCCAAATGTTGCAAGATACACTACTGTATATTGCCAAAAGTATTTGGGACACCCTGCAAATGAACGGGCACCAATGTACAAAGCAAAGTCCATAAGATTCAAGATTCAAAGGCTTTATTATCATGTGCACAGTTAAGAAATGCTACATTTCCTGAGCAATGAAATTTTTACTTTGCTCTCCGAACGAATGCCAAGGTAATAGGTACAGAAACAACAGTTCTAACAAGGTAATGACACACTAACACAGTATGTTACAGACATGGATGACTGAGTTTGATGTGGAGGGACTTGACTGGCCTGCACAGAGCCCTGACCTCAACGCGATAGAACACCTTTGGGATGAATTAAAGCACAGACTGCATGCCTGGCCTTCTTGTCCAACATCAGTTCCTGACCTCACAAATCTGCTTCTGGAAAAATGGTCACAAATTCCCATAAACACACTCCTAAACCTTGTGGAAAGCCACCTTTTGCAGAAATAACAATTTGAACTCTTCAGGAAAGGCTTTCCACACAGTCCATCTCATTTCTCTCTCTAAGAAGCCGTTTTTAACTCTTCCAAGAAGGGCTGGGTGATACAGCTTAAAAAATGTATCGCAATATAATTTCTCTATAAAATATGTATTTTGTGTACTGAATGTCCTTTAAAATTTGGTTTTACTTACATTTTTATTAACATACACACACACACACACACACACACACATATATACAGTGGGGTAAAAAAGTATTTAGTCAGCCACCAATTGTGCAAGTTCTCCCACTTAAAAGATGAGAGAGGTCTCCAATTTTCATCATAGGTATACCTCAACTATGAGAGACAAAATGAGAAAAAAAAAATCCAGAAAATCACATTGAAGGATTTTTAATGAATTAATTGGTCAATTCCTCGGTAAAATAAGTATTTGGTCAATAACAAAAGTTCATCTCAATACTTTGTTATATACCCTTTGTTGGCAATGACAGAGGTCAAACGTTTTCTGTAAGTTTTCACAAGGTTTTCACACACTGTTGCTGGTATTTTGGCCCATTCCTCCCTGCAGATCTCCTCTAGAGCAGTGATGTTTTGGGGCTGTCACTGGGCAACACAGACTTTCAACTCCCTCCAAAGATTTTCTATGGGGTTGAGATCTGGAGACTGGCTAGGCCGCTCCAGGACCTTGAAATGCTTCTTACGAAGCCACTCCTTCGTTGCCCGGGCGGTGTGTTTAGGATCATTGTCCTGCTGAAAGACCCAGCCACGTTTCATCTTCAATGCCCTTGCTGGTGGAAGGAGGTTTTCACTCAAAATCTCACAATACATGGCCCCATTCATTCTTTCCTTTACACGGATCAGTCGTCCTGGTCCCTTTGCAGAAAAACAGCCCCAAAGTATGATGTTTCCACCCCCATACTTCACAGTAGGTATGGTGTTCTTTCTCCTCCAAACACGACAAGTTGAGTTTTTACCAAAAAGTTCTATTTTGGTTTCATCTGACCATATGACATTCTCCCAATCCTCTTCTGGATCATCCAAATGCTCTCTAGCAAACTTCAGACGGGCCTGGACATGTACTGGCTTAAGCAGGGGGACACGTCTGGCACTGCAGGATTTGAGTCCCCTGGCGGCGTAGTGTGTTTCTGATGTACCCTTTGTTACTTTGGTCCCAGCTCTCTGCAGGTCATTCACTAGGTCCACCCATGTGGTTTTGGGATTTTTGCTCACCGTTCTCGTGATCATTTTGACCCCACGGGGTGAGATCTTGTGTGGAGCCCCAGATGGAGAGAGATTATCAGTGGTCTTGTATGTCTTCCATTTTCTAATAATTGCTCCCACAGTTGATTTCTTCACACCAAGCTGCTTACCTATTGCAGATTCAGTCTTCCCAGCCTGGTGCAGGTCTACAATTTTGTTTGTGGTGTCCTTTGACAGCTCTTTGGTCTTGGCCATAATGGAGTTTGGAGTCTGACTGTTTGAGGTTGTGGACAGGTGTCTTTTATACTGATAACGAGTTCAAACAGGTGCCATTAATACAGGTAACGAGTGGAAGACAGAGGAGCCTCTTAAAGAAGAAGTTACAGGTCTGTGAGAGCCAGAAATCTTGCTTGTTTGTAGGTGACCAAATACTTATTTTACTGAGGAATTTACCAATTAATTCATTAAAAATCCTTCAATGTGATTTTCTGGATTTTTTTTTTCTCATTTTGTCTCTCATAGTTGAGGTATACCTATGATGAAAATTGGAGACCTCTCTCATCTTTTAAGTGGAAGAACTTGCACAATTGGTGGCTGACTAAATACTTTTTTGCCCCACCGTATATATATATATATATATATATATATATATATATATATATATATATATTTATTTTTTCTTTCGGCTGCTCCCTTTACAGGTCACCACAGCAGATCATCTGTCTCCATCTCACCCTATCCCTTGCATCTTCCTCTGTAACACCAACCCTTTCCATGTTCTCCTTCACTACATCCATGAATCTTCTCTGTGGTCTTCCTCTTTTCCTCCTGCCTGGCAGCTCCATCTTCAACATCCTTTGTCCAATATATCCACTATCCCTCCTCTGCACATGTCCAAACCATCTCAGCCTTGCCTCTCTTATTTTGTCTCCAAACTGCTCAACCTGAACTGTCCCTCTGATATACTCATTTCTAATCCTGTCCCTTCTAGTCACTCCCAGTGAAAATCTAAGCATCTTCAACTCTGCCACCTCCAGCTCCACCTCGTGCCTTTTTGTCAGCACCACCGTCTTCAAACCGTACATCATAGCAGGTCTCACTACCGTCTTGTAAATCTTCCCTTTCACTCTTGCTGCTACCTTTCTGCCACAAATCACCCCTGACACTTGTCTCCACCCACTCCACTCTGCCTGCACTCTCTTCTTCACCTCTCTTGTACATTTTCCATTGCTTTGGATGGTTGACTTCAAGTATTTAAACTCATTTACTTTTACTTCCCGGACGGGTCATACCAAAGACCATATAAAGAAAAGGTGCTTTCCGCCTAATGTACAGAGCTATCAGAGGACTGACCACCCACTGTAGCTTTCACTACTCACAGTAACTGTGTGGCCGAGGGTCAGAGAGACAGAGATAGGCACCACCCCATACACCACATCCACATGCTGTGGAAGGGGTGAACTTAACTAACTTTCACTACCGCTACTCCTTCCATCTTCACCGTTGGACCTGCCTTCCTCTCATTCAGACTCATGTATTCTGTCTTGCTTCTACTGACTTTAATTCCTCTTCTCTCCAGAGCATACAGCCACTTCTCCAGGTTCTCTTCCACCTGCTCCCTACTCTCACTGCAGATCACAATGTTGTCTACAAATATCATGGTCCACAGAGACTCCTGCCTGACCTCGTCTGTCAGCCTGTCCGTCACCATGGCAAAAAAGAAGGGGCTCAGAGCCAATCCCTGATGAAATCCTACCCCCACCTTGAATCCATCTGTCACTCCTACAGCGCACTTCACTACCATCTCGCTGTCCTCATACATGTCCTGCACCACCCTCACATACTTCTCTGCCACTTCTGACTTTCGCATACAGTACCAAATTTCCTCTGTCTCGCTGTGATGGCCCTGCGATGGACTGGTGATCTGTCCAGGGTGTACCCTGCCTCTCGCCCAAAGATGCTGGAATAGGCTCCAGCGCCCCCCACGACCCAAAAAGGGTTAAGCGGAAGAAGATGGATGGATGAATAGATGGATGGCACCCTATCACATGCTTTCTCTAGCTCCACAAAGACAGTGCAAGTCCTTCTGACCTTCTCTATACTTTTCCATCAGCACTCTTAGAGTAAACATTGCATCTGTAGTACAGTGATCCCTCGCTACTTCGCGCCTCACCTTTCGCGCCCTCAGTGCATCGCGGATTTTTCAAAAATATTCATCAAAAATTCAAAATTGAGAAAAAAGTTGCCCGGGCACTAGCAGAAGGCAGGGAGACTACACGGAGAGCCGGCACAACTCAAAATCCACCTCTCTGATTCGCTGGCCAGCATACCCCCCCCCCCCAAGAGATTTTGTTCTCGTGTTGGCTCGGCTCGGGAATCTCGCAAGCTGATTGGCCGAGACGTCGCTGCTGCCTCTATGCCTCCTCCTGCTGCCTCTACGCCTTCCCATCGAGAGAGAGAGTGAGAGAATGAACGTACGTATTATTTATACATTATTTTATGTATATTATTTATATTATTAATATTTTATTTACATCTTTCAAACTATTCTTTAATGTTCTAATGATAACATATGCATTTATAGGGTTAATATACACTTATTGATATTATATATACACAAAAAAAATGTATGTAAAAAATGGGGGGGGGGGGGGTGACGCTACTTCGCGGTTTTTCACTTTTCGCGGTCGGTTCTGGACCCCATTAACCGCGATAAGTGAGGGATCACTGTACTCTTTCTTGGCTTGAAACCATACTGCTGCTCACCGATTGTCACCTCTCCTCTTAACCTGGCTTCAACAACTCTTTTCCCATATCTTCATAGTGTGGTTGATCAACTTTATGCCACTGTAGTTACAACAGCCCTGAGCATCACCTTTGTTCTTGAAAATTGGTACCAAAACACTTCTCCACTCCTCGGGCATCCTCTCACTCTCCAAGATTGTGTGAAACAATCTGGTTAAAAAATCCACTGCCATATCTCCTCAACATCTCCATAACTCCACAGGTATGTCATCTGGACCAACCGCCTTTCCATTCTTCAAAGCTGCCCTCACTTCTGCCTTGCTAATCCTCGGGACTTCCTTGTTCACTATCTTTCCTTCGTCCAGCCTCCTCTCTCTCATTTTCTTTATTCATCAGCTCTTCAAAGTACTCCTTCTACCTTGTCAACACACATCATTTGTTAGTACGTTACCATTTCTGTTCTGAATCAACCTAACCTGATGTACATCCTTACCACCTCGATCTCTCTGTCTAGCCAGTTGATACAAGTCCTTTTCTTCTTCCTTAGTGTTCAGCCTCCCATACAACTCATTATATGCCTTATCCTTTGCCACCTCTCTCTTTGCCATGTGCCTAGATTCCAAATACTCCTGTCTACTTTCTTCATCTGCCTGACTATCCCACTTTTTCTTTGCTAACAGGAATTCTTTCCTATACCTCCTTGTTCCACCACCAAGTCTCCTTGTCTTCCTTCCTCTGTCCACTGGATACACCACATACCTTTCTACCCATTTCCCTCAATACTTTTGCTGTACTTTCCCTGTCATCTGGAAATTCTTCCATACCACCCAGAGCCTGTATCAACTCCTTCCTGAACTCTGTGCGACCTTCTTCCTTCTGTAACTTCCCCCACTTAATCTTTGGCTCTGCCTTCACTCTCTTCCTCTTCTTGCTTTGCAATGTCATCCTACAGACACCCATCCGATGCTGTTCTGTTGCAGTTCAAGCTGCATCACCTTGCAGTCACCTATCTTTTTCAGATTTCTCCTTCTGCATAAGATGTAGTCCACCTGTGTGCACCTTCCTCCACTCTTGTAAGTCACCCTATGTTCCTCTCTCTTCTTGAAGTATGTGTTCACCACAGCCATTTCCATCCTTTTAGCAAAATCCACAACCATCTGTCCTTCCACATTTCTCTCCTTAAGACCATACCTACCCAGGACCTCTTCATCACCTCTGTTCCCTTCACCTACATGTCCATTAAAGTCCGCTCCAATCACCACTCTCTCCCTCCTGGGAACACTCTCTACTACTTCATCCAGGTTACTCCACAATTCCTCTCTCTTCTACCTGACATCTCAACTTGTGGGGCATACGCACTGACAACATTCAACATCACACCTTTGACTTCTAGCTTCAATCTCATGATTCTGTCTGACTCCTTCTTTACCCCCTGAACACTCTTCACATTCTCTTCTTTCAAGATTACTCCTATTCCATTTCTCTTCCAATCTATACCATGGTAGAACCATTTAAATCCACCTCCAATGCTCCTAGCCTTGCTTACCTTCCAGTTGGTTTCTTGAACACACAATATATTTATCTTTCTTCTCTCCATCATATCAGCTAACTCTCTGCCTTTACCAGTCATAGTCCCTACATTTAATGTCCCTACTCTCACCTCCACACTTCTACCTTTCCTTTTCTCTCTCTCCCTCCTAACACGCCTTCTCCCTCTCCTCCTCCTCGATCTTCAACCAACAGTAGCCCAATTTCCACCGGCACTCTATCGGTTAACAGCACCAGTGGCGGTTATTGTTAACCCGGGCCTCGACTGATCCGGCATGAAAGTCTCATTCGTCGTGATCCGCATGTTTGATTTGGCAAAGGTTTTACGTCGGATGCCCATCCTGACATAACCCTCCCCATTGGGCTTGGGACCGGCACTAAGAGTACACTGGCTTGTGCACCCCCTGTGGCTGGGGGCTGAGTTCTCTCTCTCATATATATATGTGTGTGTGTGTGTATAGTTAATACATAACATAGTTAATACTTTTTTTTTTTGCATGTCCTGTCTAGCAGCTAGGTAAGCAGAAGAGATATCTGCTTCCCTTAAATTAAATCACCCTTTATTGTCATTCAACCATACAACCAATCATGTACAGTAGAATGAAATTGTGCTTTATCCTATCTACAGTGTCAATCACACACACCCCATGTGTAGAATCAGAAGGGCCACTGCCATGCAAGGCGCCGCCACAGATTTCCCTCCTCCATTCCATTATTGCTGAGCACCAAGCTAGACGGCAGGAAGTTCCACTTTTTTATATGGTCTTCGGCATGACCCGGCCGGGATTTGAACCCGTGCCTCCCGGGTGTGGGGCGGATGCTCTACCAACTATGCCACCACTCCTTATTGTACAAACAGATTTACTTTGCCAAAATAAGCTTTGCCCATATTTGATATGTACTATACTGTAAATAGTATTTATAGACTCTTTTTGTAATAGCTTTAATACTTTATTTATTTAAATTGTTTTACTTATGATGGACCTGACAGTGGGAAATGGGGAAAGGAACTGAAAAGTTTTGAAGTGGTCGGAATGGCAGGTGAAGGGATGGGGAGGGGGAGAAAAGGAGAGAGGAACAAACAAAAAACAAACAGACTCACAACTGAAACAAACAAACAAACCAAACTGTTTCTGCTTCTGAAGAGGTCTCATTCACGAGCCTGATATCTGGACCTGTAAGAGAACAGAGAGACATGTGTGTGTGTGTGCATGTGTGTATGTGTGTGTGTGTGTAAGAGCGTGCACGAAAATGAGTGTGTGCGTGTGAGTGGTTTGCTAGGAAATATATAAAGAGGGCTGCCAAGCGGCTGGCCAGTCCCCGCCCCAGCCCGATGCCAGCCCCAGGCCCCAGAACCGGGCCAGAGACCGGCCCGAGCCCCCCACATAGTTAATACTTGGCGGTCTAATAAGTGATAGAAGTATCATTTGTCGCATATTTTTTATGTGTCTACATTCCATCAGTTCTTTATTTTGTGAGCCACTTGCTCTTATTTTGAAGGGTTGCAAGACCGGATAGGAGCTCTTATTTTGAAAGCTCATTCGCTATGTGAGCATGATTTTACACCTGCAGAGAGTCCAGACTAGAAATCTTTTTCTTCTCCCCCCGTTTCCTGTGCTTAAGGTGGGCCTACTTTTATTCTGTTATCTAACTTTTTATCTCTGTTCACTGCAGTGTACATTTCTCCATGAGCTGCGCTGAGCTGCGGGGGAGAGCATGATTCACTGCTCATATTAACGTGATGAACCCTCGAATATGCGCGATACAACCATTTGATGCATCACGGGCAGCCAAATGTACAGATATAACAAATATTAGTCAATATATCGCCCAGCCTTACTTGTAAGTATTTTCTTGTAGGTCAAGAAATTGAGGAAAAAAAGGGACCTATGATGTGACCAGCCAAAAATAGATGGTTTAAACTGCTCTAGGCTGAAATATATTGTAGTTTTGTAGTATTGCGCATCATTCTGGCTCGTTTTGTTATATTGTCCTCGTTATGCTACATTGAACTGTTAGCACCATAAACTCAGCTAGCTGAAGCTAGCAGTTTAACCACTCGTCTTGGCTCATTCACAAATGTTTCTCTGCTTATTGTACTTCAGGGACCGGTCATATCTTATCGACCACTGAAACCACACATTCCTGTCCATCAGTAATGCATCAGTCATGCATTATTTCATTAATTCTTTAAGACAAATTTACATTAGTTGATTCTGAGGTAGGAGCTAGGATCCAGCTTGCTAAGATTAGCAATAGTGATGTAAGAAGGCGGGTGAGATAAATGTAGCCTTATAGAGATTTAGGATGCATACACACAGCCACTGTTTGGTCCAGACCAAAACACTATCCGCGGATAGTTTGGCTCGTTTGGTGCAGTCTGAACGTGCGTTTGAACTCTGGTGCGCATTAAACAAGCAAAGTCTGGTCCCCTTGAAAACGGGGGTCTCGGTTCACTTGCAAACAAAGTCTGGTGCACTTTGCTTGCAGTGTGAATGCAAATGGACTATCCAGCAGACCAAAGAGCGGAAGTGTCCCTCGGCGTTTGTGTAACCATAGCAACACATAGTCTGAGAAGAAGAAGTGGCATTTACCGTAGTGCATTTTGGGTAGAAAATAACAATAAAGACAACCACACAGATCCATGAAATCCTTTTACCGGAGAAGGCAGAGGAGAAAAGTTAAACAATTTTTTTTTTTTTTTTTGTTACTTATTTGTACCCGTAGGTAGACTTGGTTTGCAGTCTGGTGACAAGCTACCGGCTGCTGGTCGCTGCGTGCGCGAGCGCCCTAAACCTACATGTTTTTGGTATGCGGGAGGAAACCGGAGAAATCCCGGAGTAAACCCGCGCAACACGGGGAGAACATGCAAACTCCACACAGCTCACTGTTGGTCGGGGGCTGGGATCGAACCCACGATCTCATGATCCCCGCGGTCCCCCGGCCGAGGGTAAAACTGTGCTGCCACAGTGCTAAACCACTGCGCCACCGTGCAGCCGCGGTTTCCAAAACACTCAAGGGCTCATCTTTGTGGTGGACAGCAATGACAGGGAGAGAGTAAACGAGGCGAGGGAGGAGCTCACCAGAATGCTCGCTGAGGATGAACTCAGAGACGCTGTGTTGCTCGTTTTTGCAAATAAACAGGATCTCCCCAATGCGATGAATGCTGCAGAGATCACAGACAAGCTGGGGTTGCACGCCCTCCGTCACCGCAGCTGGTACATCCAGGCCACCTGCGCCACAGGTGCACAAACAATGTCTTGTTTGTGGTATATAAACAACCTGGCTGAAGGGAACGGACTTCCGTTTTCAGTCCTGGCCAATTGATGAGCTGGATTTTTCTTCTTTGCAAAGATTTTTTCTTCCTGGTCAGTGGTGGTTTCAGCTACAGCACCCCAAACGAACAGTTGTTGTAACTGCGTGAAGTTGTAGGCAGTTTGGTCCACTGCAGTGTGAATGCAAACCAAACCAAATGAAGGTGTGAAAAATCTCGGCATTCCCCATCCAATCGAGACCCAGGGGTGTAAATCCTGGGGGGGCGCAGGGGTCATGTCCCCCCCCTTCCATAAAGCTGTCCCCCCCAAAAAAATCACATTGTAAACACGGAGATGTTTTATTTGAACAGCATAGTAATGTTTGTTGAAGGCACAATACAAGTGGTGTGACTTAAAAACACACTGACATTTATAACTATTGAAAGATTAGAACACTCCCATCCTCAGAGTGGTTTAGTCCAATCAGTTTCTCCCCCACGGGCAGGACAGCTGTGGCGCCTCACCAATGTTGCCAGATATACGTTAATTATCGTATTTGCACGATAATTTTGCCCTCTGTACAATGTATGATCAATAATTTCAAAATTCCCCTAATGTACGATAATTTGACCCCTTCATTGCATGGCTATGTTAATACATTAGCAAACACAATCAGAATGTGGATCCTGCGCATACATACTACGTTTGTTTTTACTCATCATTTCATGTGTGTGGGCTGTGTGGAAAAGAAGACGGAAAACTTGTGTTGCAGTAGGAGAGAGGCAACCTCGGATGGAGGTTAGTGATGGTATCCTACAGAGCGCCCAACTGAGAGTTGGCTGAACTGAGCGGGTGGGGCTCGTTAGCTGCTTAGGCGGGGGGGATTCAGCTGCTGATCCCTGGCTTCCAGTACAGATCTGGTGAGTGATTCAGTACTGTACGTTCACCCATAAAAACTAGTACACTCGACTGAATCATTCGTGTACGTTACAGCACTAATGCAGGCACAGCAGATTCAACAAGTAAGCAACATCATGAACAGGTTGAGAAACAAATGGGGGGGGGCAGACCCCAGTTTTACTGGGTGGTTCAAACCTGTTGTTGGCATTAGTACTAAAGCTTCCTGTCGCTGTTGCAATGTGCAAATGTATGCAAAAATCCCACTGAATTGTAGTTCTCAATAAAACTGAAACAGGTTTCTGCTTCAATTATCAGAGGCATTTTAGTAGTAGTTTAGGTGGATTGATTGTTTATTCCTAATGTATAAACAGATTACTTCTCAAAATATTTATGTGGCAAGATCTTGATATATGATGATTCAACAGAAGGTATATAGAAGACAGTTAATTATGACTGATATTTTGGGCCTTTCAGTACAGGCTCATCCTGTACTCCACACAGGTAGAGGTGCTTTTTTTCAACTGATCTGTTAGACCATTTAAAGGTAAAATTGTGTTATAGGCTGTAATATGCACGATCTGTGATAATGCGTTACTAAAGCAGATGGTTCTGAGCAATGTCAGAATGAAAACGGGGTGTGTACGATAAATTTCCTCAAAATACGATAATTTTAAGCCGCTGGTACGATACTTTAACATTTCCCATCTGGCAACACTGCTCCTTACACACAGGCTGACAGAGAGGCAGAGAGCAGTTAGGAAGTGCATTGAAAGCTTAATGAGTGAACGGTTAGTAAGTTATTTATCAGTCCATGTTTTCTACAGTCACATACAGAACATGAAAATGGATATTTCATCTCATTTGTCCAAAGTCTGCCGGTGTTGTGCCAAGAATTGCATCCCATCCGCCAAACTATAAAATATAACACTACAGCCAGGCTTGTAACCATTTGTGCGTTTTTAGAAGTACCCATTATACATTTTTAGAAGTAAAAATTGTTATTACCTCTTGTAAATTATCTTTAAATTACGTTTATTCAGCAGGCGTTTTAGTGTTTCAAAGAGGGTTAGAAAT
This sequence comes from Pholidichthys leucotaenia, assembly GCA_020510985.1. Lineage (NCBI taxonomy): Eukaryota > Metazoa > Chordata > Actinopteri > Cichliformes > Pholidichthyidae > Pholidichthys > Pholidichthys leucotaenia. Next base: position 87,054,246 of record CM035848.1, on the reverse strand, counting down.
CATAGCGATCCAACTCCACGTTTTACAATCTTCAAAATCAAGATTTTGCATTTATAAATTGTCGGTAAAAAGGGCAATCATTTTTCCAAAGTATTTTCAAAGTATAGAGTTGTATTGACTTGACTTACACTAAACACCTGCTTGCAATGATGGGATGCAATTCTCAGCACGCGAGCAATTCTCGGCATAACACCGGCATGTTTTACATAAACTCAAGTGATGCATTTTTGTCTGTATTTCTTAACCCCTTAACGCCTGAATTTATTTCCAATTATGAAAAAAAAAAATTCACTTGTATTTTTGCTTTCAAGTAGATGCTAAATTAAGTTGAGAAAGTTAATTTGACTATAGCACATAAAACATATAATTTTAGGTATGATGCAAATTAGCGACAACAGGCATCTATGGTAAAAAATGGTAAAAAAGCACCTGTTCCCATCTCAAGTATGAAGAGTCTTTTATTTATGCAACAAAGTTATTTTCAGTATTTTCAACTCTCATGAGTGCCAAACTATAACCCTAACCCTAACCCTAGCCCTAACCCTAGCAATCAGGAAATGGATGGTGCTCCGTCTCTGACCGTTCCTACGAGAAACTAATGCTTGCAAAAGGTTCCTAGGTATGTGTTGGAAGTGCTCCAACCGGAAGTGGAGGAATACAGACGGTATTTTGGTTGCATTTGGAGTGGAAGTGGTTTGATGCGAATTCGCGACAACAGGCGTCAAGGGGTTAAGTCATGAGTCTTTTTGCCTCCACAAAAAGAAACATAAGTAATAATGGATGGATATCAATCATGACTAATGTAAATTAATTCACATTATCACTATGATTAATCAGATTAAAAAATATTTCTTAAAAGAGAGCATTTATTGAAATGAAAAAATACACAAACCAATCACACCCTTGTAAAAATCTGCATGTTGCATATTTTTTGTCCACTAGATGGCCTGGTAGAGGCCTCGTCTATATGAACCATTTTGATAAAAGGCCTCAAGTCCTCCTGAAAGCCTCATCTGGCCATCACTAGCAGCAGCTGAACTGGTGGATCGTAGTCCTTTGCAGGGAGCCAAGCCCAGCCTGCCCGGTTAATGGGAGTCTTGGCCGTTGCTTTATGCATGGTGCCAGTGGTTCAGCTGCTGCTCCACCCCCTTCCCCCAGCTCACCCACGCACCTTGTGTTCTCCATGCCAAACTATCCGTTAGACCTACACAATCACGGCAACTTTATGGTATAATTTTTTAAGCATTAAATGTTAAGTGTTATCTTTTTCTAGTCAAATTTGTCGCTTTTCGCTTCCTTGTTTTGCACATGGAGCACTGTGGTTACTGATACCGTAATGCTGCGTATTATCCAGTCTGTACAAAGTCAATCTGAAACCAAACCCCACCTACATGTCTAGAAGCCTGGGCATGAGACAGAGCGGTGGCTAAACTTTTATTGATAAAAATTACATATTTTGACTGAGCGACTCCATACTCTGGGATGCACACTCTCGTAACCTCAGCAAAGCACTTATAAAATCTGAGGTCAGTCTGACAAACAGTTCAAGAGATATGCATGAAACAGACACATAGACAGACAGACAGACAGACAGACAGACACACTGACAGAGATTCCGTGAATTTATAGATAAGATTTGCGCATTGCCATTTTGTCCACAAAAGATCAGTTTTAGTGGATAAATCGGTATTGGCTGTACTAAAATACACCAACATATCTCCCCCTCCTTCTTATTCTCACAGTTGACAGACCACTGGTCCACCTGTTCCCATTATCTCATTGATGTCGCTATCCTCCTCCTCCTCCTTGTGCTCCTTCCTTTCCGTCCTCCCCTCTCACCCTAATATCCTCCTTCTTCTTTTACCACCATTGACGTCTGTCTCCACCACTGACCGTTCATTACCCTGATCAGATCCAGCAGCTGAACAACCTCTCCACTGCCACTCCACGAGCTGTTTTTTTTTTTTTTTTTCAGATCTCCTGACTCATTTGCATATGCATCCAGTTAATTAGCGTGGGGGCCGCAGGTGCGTGGTGATAATCATTATTAAACATGACAGTCACCTGTGACCGCGCTGCCCTCCTCAACCCTACACATAAACACTCGCGCACACTCATGCACACTCACTTCCTCTGCAGTGCTCAGTTTTAACATCAGAGACCATCTTCCCCTCTGTGTTCTAGTAGTGGTTTGCATGCACACATTCACAGTTTGATTAGTTATGTCTGCAGGAAAGCTTCTAGACAATGCAAACTGGGCAGATTTTGGAGATGCAAGCATCTTCTCAAATTCGTTTTTTTTTTTTTCGTCTTTTGGCAGAAAAGACAAAAAATAATAATAAAAAAAAAAGTCATTCCCACTGACACACACATACGCATGCACACAGAGCGAGAGAGAGCGAGCCTGTGTGTTTGTTGGCCCATGGACATGACTGGGAGTGCTGGTTCTTTTACTCCATTGGCCAGGCCAAGATTTTCCTGTTGTTGTGTGCCAGTATCAGCATGCATGGCACTGCTGCGCACAAATTTACATTTTTATTTGTGCAAGTTTCCTTACAAGTGTTAATGCTGCTGAAAGTGTGTGTGTGTTTAATGTGCTCTTGAACATCGGCCCCATGGGAATTTGATGTGATGGTGTCTAATGTACTTTATGGTATACCTCCCACTGATGTTGCAAAGATTTATCTAGCTTCTTCTAAAATAAAAAGACATTGTTTTTGCTACTTTTCTGCCATTGTCCTGGTATTGTTTGCACAGGAAAATGTTCACTGTAATGAAAGACACCATAATCACAAATAATTATAGTTATGGCATTAAAATGATCTATTACTGCATGTCATTAGAAAACCACAAAATGTACAAGTTAAATAAAACCTTAAATTATTTCTATAGATGAGAGATTAGATGGCCTTGCATTCTTTTCTTTAAATAGATCTCTACCGCCCTCTGCTGTGTACTTGTGAAGGTGCAGTATACTGCATGTGGATATGAACATTTTTATTACTACCATGCGTACTAACAGTTTTGTTAGTAAACGTGAAGTACGAGCAATTTAAGACAACTTGGGCCTTCCCCAATCGGTCAGTTAGTATTACATGAAGCAAATTTACAAGTGGAGGAGACCAGCTCTAAGAGTTATGTGCAAATAGTTTGCTGTTATCTATGAGACTTTCAGTTCTCATGAAAGTGTACACGCATGCGTGTGCACACACAGAGGTAGAATTTATGATTTTTACCTTAGCTGTTTACATAGGAAATATTAATTGGGGGATAAGGGGTAAGGACCTGTACTTATATAGCGCTTTTTCTAGTCTCAAAGACCACTCAAAGCGCTTCACTAGTACTAACCCTCTATTCTAAGGGCCTATAGGAGACAAATTGTTGAATCTATAGTGCCTTGTTTGTACTAACACAGCTAACAAAGCACAAGGGATTTACACATACTAATTCTAATATATTCTTGCATAAGGCCATATCCCTCATTATCACCACCCTCAGTGGTATTTTCATCACTGTCAAAAATTCTGAATGCTTATACACCTCAAAGGAGCCAAGGAACAATGATCATGAACTTATTTTCTTTGCATTATTTGATCTAAAAGCACATACAAACAAATCTAAAAGCAACATCTTTTTTGTTGTTTTGGCCAGTTGTCATTTTCTGTAAATAAATGTCCTAAATGGTGATATTTTGACTTGGAATTTGGGTGAGTTACTTTCAGTAGAGGTCATGGATTTAACCCCTGGCCGGGTCATACCGAAGACCATATAAAAATTGCACTTCCTGCCTTCTAGCTTGGTGCTCAGTATAATGAATGGGAGAAGGAAAGTTACACAGCCACAGAGAGAAGCCCAAGTAAGTGTACTCCCTGTGCCGGTCCCAAGTCCAGGTAAATGGGGAGGGTTGTGTCAGGAAGGGCATCCACTGTAAAAATCCTTGCCAAATCAATATATGGATCGTTGCGATATCAGGTAATGATTTGCTGTCGCGACCTTGAAACAAAGCAGCCAAAACGGGGAAAAAAGCAGTATACAGTGGTGTGAAAAAGTGTTTGCACACAGGGCCATGTGGGTTTGGATTTTTTTTTACCTTTAATAATAAACACCTTCATTTAAAAACTGCATTTTGTGTTTACTAGTGTTATCTTTGTCTAATATTGAAATTTGTTTGATGATCTGAAACATTTAAGTGTGACAAACATACAAAAAAATGAGAAATCAGGAAGGGGGCAAACACTTTTTCACACCACCGTACATATAAACAGTAAAACCAGATTAAGTGATAATTTTGCAGTGATCTCTTATTTTTTTCCAGAGCTGTATGTTGCAGAAAATAGGAGCAATATTGAAATAGCTCCATTTGACAGAATTGGAAACTCAGTCAAAATCAAAAACACTTTTCATTCCTCTCGAAGCTCATATACACAGGACCAACCATCTGACCACCGTATAGAGCAATAAGGTTTTATGCGCCACTCCTATTTCCTGACATAAAGATGCAAATATGCAGATTTTTAGAGGTCTTGCCTTTACAAATTTTTCCATCCACACGACATCATCCAACACAGGAGCTAGGCAGGGCCGGATTAAGGAGGTTGTGGGCTCCTGGGCTAGAGCAATTTTTGAGGCCCTCCCACACATTTATGGGAGTATGATATGCACAATAGCCATGTTTACATCCACAGTAATAAACCGTATATAATCGGACTTCTGGAATTATCTGATTATTAAAGTAGTCATGTAAAAACAATAATCGGATAAAAAGCGATTATTGTGTTACATAAAGTGAAATTACTTTAACACACATAGTTTATTGTCCAATAATCCATTTATTCAGTGCATGTAAACATGTCAAATCCGATTACCATTATCTGATTATTCCTAGTTATCGGATTATTGTGACCATGTAGCCGAGGTCACTGATGGATCAGTTTGACCTTCAAGGTCCTAAATTACTAAGCCAGTGGCTATGGATACGGTACCATACTCATAGAATTCTTGCCACAGATACGGCTTGAATCTGATTGGCCAGTACGTTCTATTAATGTGCATCTTAAAAGCAGCAGGCTACAGGTATGGAAATCTGAGGCATTTATTTGTTTCAAAATTTTAATCAATATCTATTTACTACCTTTTCAACCTTACCCACTCCCAAATCCTAAGGCTAACCTCTTATTTTTAAGTCTAAATTTCATCTCATAGTAAAATGGTTTGGACAAGGTGCCAACAGCAGGATGCAAACCAACAACCTTCTGATCACAGGCCCAATGTACTATCTACCTAAGCCACAGCAGCAGCTGGCTTGGGGCTGATCTGAAAAGGTTTTGTTGGATTGTCAACTCTTCTGTACCAATAGACATTTCGTATAGGGCTACAGCTTCCATATCCATAGCCACTGCCAACTGCTAAATAAAGTGAATGACCACAAAGTTCTAGGTTTAGCTTGAATAGCAGAAAAGTATAGTGCCATCGGGACTAACAACCGACATATATCTTGTATCAACACACAACTTTAATTATGATAATGAAAAAACACACTCAGCCATTGTTTTCTGTTCAAGGGTTAAATATTAACTATTTGAAGCCAGAACAGGGTTTTTCACTACACAGAGGAAAAAAAAAAAAACGTTGCCAGACCAGTCTGCCCTTCTGGGAAAACACCTGGGGCTCATGTACAAAGGGTACTTACACACAAAAACATGGCGTATGGCCTTTTCCACGGAAAATTTCACATGTATCAAGAATGAAATGACCGTGGAAATATGCGCAGCCCCACGCCAACTTCATGGCTGGCGTACATACGTTTCTACTGTTATTGGTCCGCTGGCGACACTTAGAGGTGATGTTGGGAGACTGATAATGACGTGAAAATTCTTGTACACACCAGAGACACATGATGAACCAACCTGGTCTCAGTAAAAAATGTATCTAATAAACATTTTTCCACCCCTCTAAAAATGTACATTTGCACGTTGCATCCAAAAAATAACGTGCCTCGGTGCAGCGGCATGATAAAAATAAGCAGCGATGCTGTGGTTTTAAGTAGAGTTTTATTAATCATACCGCCGTCACAAGCTCCGCTCCCGGCGCCGTGCATGCCCGCCGGGAGCGAGCCCAAGCGGCTCTCAGAGAAGGAGGACACAAAGTCTGTGTCCAGCAGCAGCAGTTGCAGAAGTGAGATTGAGATGGAGTTACAGAACCTGTGCAGTATTTATACCCAACTCAGACAATACATCAAAGCGGATTCACAGCAGTTGGTACAATCAAAGGGACTGCAGAACAGGCATGAGACATTTGCATTTAAGAGACCTACATAACAATAGGCAGATTTGCTAGCCTCTGCTCCAGGTGCAGGACAAAGAGGTTACAAGGCACATCTACATATTGATCTCAGCCTCTAGGTCACAGTAAGGACAGGACGCATGAACACTATACATGAATGGCACATTACATCACAATACATGAATGGCACATTACATCACAACACATGCATGGCACATTACATCGCAATACATGAATGGCACATTACATCTCAGTAGTGCAGCGGGAAAAACCAAGAGAAGAGAGCTGACTGTCCTGTGTGTTGTGGGGGGGTTGAATCAACCCGCCACACTCGGTACGTTTTTACAAGCTCACTCACTGTGCATACAGTCCTTACCGCGCATGCGCAGAACAACGCATCCTTTACTTGGGTTTCCCAATGCTCATTTGGTTTGTGGGAGGGGAATGGCGGACGGTTATCTACACAGCTGTTCAGGCAACAGACACAAAAACACTCGAGTTTGACTCCCACTCTCGACTGTGACTGATTTTTTTCTTCATTTTTTTCCCCCTTACTTTGTTTTTCACTCCAGTAATAAAAGGTTCTTGTCAGGTTAGGGTTAGGGATTAAAGTATGGGGTAGTTGGTCGATGTGGAAAGACAATAAAAATGAAAAAAAAAACCTGCCGTTACACACCTTTCTTAAAACGTTACACACCTTTCTTAAAACTCGGCGCCACACGAGTAGGCTGCCTTTTGCAACAGCGGCTCGATTCCGAGTCTTTTTTTCCCTTCCTCTCTCTTTTGATCCGTCTTTTTTTTTCACCCCACTTATATCACGGACACACAGATCGTCCTAAATGTCTCCTGAGCCGGTGGACGGAGCCACTGTTTATAGCAGGATACGATACAGCAGAGAACAGCTGCTAGCATTCAACCGCCACCCGGTCCCATTGGAAAAACTCGACATACCGAGAGAACTGAGGCGAAAACGCCGCGGCTGCCGGGCTGGAGTAAGGCGGAGGACAAAAAATATAAGGTACAGACCCTCCCTTCCATCTGTTGTCATGGGAAATGTACGGTCGATACTGGGAAAGTTAGATGAGCTAGCGGCTATCTCCCGTTATGATAGCACATACCGGGAGTGCTCTCTCCTTTTGTTTACTGAGACGTGGCTAACTGAACTAGCAGCAGATGCTAACATTGAGCTGGAGGGTTTTCACATGATACGAGCTGACCGAACACCAGACAGTGGCAAGGCTAGGGGCGGTGGAGTGATAATGTATGTTAACAACAACTGGTGCAGACCGGGACATATCACTGTTAAACAACGACACTGCAGCAAAGACATTGAGTTGCTAGCTGTTAGCATGAGGCCTACATATCTCCCGAGAGAACACTCACACGTGATCTGCATTGTTGTTTATGCAAATCCGACGGCGAACGCTGGGACAGCACGTGACGTCATCCATTCAGTAACCAGCAGGCTGCAGACAGAACACCCAGATGCTCTTCTCCTCATCTCAGGCGATTTCAACCATGTTTCACTGTCTCCCATTCTACCCACGTTCACCCAGTATGTCACATGCCACACTAGAGACAATAAAACACTGGATTTATTCTACGCAAACACTAAGGAGGCGTACACCTCATCACAACTCCCCCCACTCGGGAGATCGGATCACAACTTGGTTCATCTCCGGCCGGTGTACAAACCCCTAGTGCACAGACAACCTCCGGCCATGCACACTGTGGAGTTATGGTCTGAGGAGACAATGGACACCCTAAAGGGCTGTTTTGAAGCCACCGCCTGGAAGCAGCTCTGCGATCCACATGGTGAGGACATCGATGGCCTCATTCACACCTTCACGGGCTACCTCAGCTTCTGTGTGGACAAATCCGTTCCCACCAAGACCATACGGCGTCACTCAAACAACAAACCCTGGATCAACCCTGAGATAAAAACACTTCTGAGAGAGAAGAAGAGGATCTTCAGGTCAGGGAACAGGGAGATGCTGAAGTCCGTACAGAGGGAGCTGAGGAGAAAGATCAGAGAAGGCAAGGACAGCTTCAGGAAGAAGATGGAGGACAAGCTGCAACAGAGCGACATCAGCGGGGTCTGGAGAAACCTCAAAACCATCTCGGGGCTCCAGAATACCTCCCCCCAGGCCACAGGGGGCAGGGAGTGGGCGAACAACCTGAATCTGTTTTTCAATAGATTTGACCAACCGCCCTCCCCCCTGACTGCACAACGACCACTGCTGCCTCTAAAGAAATCAAGTCCTGCTGCCCACTCCCCACTCCACCAACACCCCCCCACTCCCAACACACAGCCCCCCATCCTGACCCTGACCAGGACCCAGGTGAGGACGGAGCTGAGGAAGATCAAGGCGAGGAAGGCGCCGGGACCGGACGGCATCAGCGCAAAGCTCCTCAAGTCCTGTGCAGACCAGCTGTGTGGGATTGTGACGTATATCTTCAACATGAGCCTGAAACTGGGGAGGGTACCACAGCTGTGGAAAACATCTTGTGTGGTACCTGTACCAAAAACTTCCCACCCCAAAGACCTGAACAGCTACAGACCGGTGGCCTTGACGTCCCACTTGATGAAGACCCTGGAGAGACTGCTCCTTGCTCACCTCCGCCCCCTGGTGGAACCAGCGATGGATCCACTCCAGTTCGCCTACCAGCATGGCATTGGGGTGGAGGATGCGGTGATCTTCCTCCTTCACCGTTCTCTGTCCCACCTGGAGAAGCCCGGGAATATGGTGAGGATCATGTTCTTTGACTTCTCCAGTGCTTTCAACACCATCCAACCGATGATCCTGAAGGACAAGCTGCTGCGCGCAGGGGTGGACCAGCACCTGTCATCATGGATCCTGGACTACCTCACGAACCGGCCTCAGTTTGTGAGAACCCGGGACTGTGTGTCCGACACGATCATCAGTAGCACGGGGGCCCCCCAGGGAACGGTGCTGGCTCCCTTCCTGTTCACTCTTTATACTGCGGACTTCTCACACAACACAACACACTGCCATCTACAGAAGTTCTCTGATGACTCTGCGATCGTTGGCCTCATCTCCAATGGAGATGAAGCTGAGTACAGAGGGCTTATCCAGGACTTCGTGGACTGGTGCCATCGGAACTGCCTCCAGATCAACGCGAGGAAAACTAAGGAGCTGGTGGTGGACTGCCGCAGGCATGGGCAGCCCCTCACAGTACCAGTAAATATACAGGGAACAGACATCGAGATGGTGACATCCTATAAGTACCTGGGTATTCATCTGAACAATAAACTAGACTGGTCACACAATACTGATGCACTCTACAAGAAGGGACAGCGCAGGCTGTTCCTGCTGAGGAGACTCAGGTCTTTTGGTGTACAAGGGGCGCTGCTGAAGTCATTCTATGACACGGTGGTGGCATCAGCCATCACTTTTGGAGTGGTCTGCTGGGGCAGTGGCATTACTGCAGCCGATAGGAAGAGACTGAACAAACTGATTAAGAAAGCTAGCTCTGTCCTGGGGCAGCGCCTTGATCCGATGGAGGAGATAGGAGAGAGAAGGACGGTGGCTAAACTGTCATCTCTGCTGGAGTCCGAGTTCCACCCTATGCAGGACATACTGAATGCACTGAGGAGCTCATTTAGCAGCAGACTACATCATCCCAGGTGCACAACCGAGAGGTTTCGTAGGTCCTTCCTACCAACGGCTGTCAGACTGTACAACCTAAGCAGGGCTGCTCGCAGAGATAGCAAAAAGACGTAACAAACTAATAGTTTTTTGAATGCAAAAGATGCAATAGACTTACACAATGGTCCCCTCCGGCATACAACTAGGAACATACCGGTCGCTATGGAGGGTGAGAATATGTATGGGCACATAGTCATACCATGTAGGATAACTAAGTAGACGGTTATGCTGTTTCATTCCATCTAGCAACAATGCTCTGCACTGTGTGTGTTTATATATTTACATATTTATTCCATCTAGCTACAATGCTCAGCACTGGGTGTGTTTATATATTTATATATCTACATATTATTCCATCTAGCTACATTGCTCCGCACTGGGTGTGTTTATATACTTGTATATTTATTCCACCTAGCTGCAATGCTCCGTACTGTGGGTGTTTATATATTTACATATTTATTCCATCTAGCTACAATGCTCTGCACTGTGTGTTCATATATTCATATATTTATTCCATCCAGCTACAATGCTCTGCACTGTGTGTCTGTGTGTGTGTGTATATATATATATTTTATAGTAATACGTACATATGTATATTAGCTGCTCTTGCTTGCTTGTTTTTTTCTTGCCTTCTGATTGTTGCTCTGAGTGTTGCTATCCCTGTGCTGTTGCAATCCTGGAATTTCCCCGTTGTGGGACTAATAAAGGCTTATCTTATCTTATCTTATCTCTTATCTTAAATGCCATGTACCCACTGCACGTCAAAAATCTTTTTTACGTGCCTGTGTACGTTTTCTCTGAGTGACAAAATGTGCAATTGAACGTTTTTTGCTGAAACTGGGCTCGATGAGCAAACGTCCAAGTGTGCACAATTAGACGAGTGGATATAAAAGCAAGCGCAAAGAAGTGCAGAAAATGCCTCTAACAACACAGGATTAGAGGATGTTGCAAATCGCGCAGTGAGAAGAGAACGGGTATTTTAGAGACAGAAGATTTCCTGGCTCAGGGTGATGACTGGCTTGTCAGCTGGTTTAGGTTTCCACGGGCAGTCCTTGCGGAACACGCCTGTGCACCCACAATTATCACCCTGTCTTCAAGGCTTCATTACAGCTCAGTGATTTGAGTAAGTTACTTTCTTTTTTTTTTGGCTGATTAAACTAGTTTGGCAGCATTCTACCAAGCCCCAAATTGCCTCTGTGTGTGCAATAGTTATGTCAATAAACACATGCGTAAAGTTTGAAATGCAACAGTCTCACGCATTCCCTGGCGCACTTCATTCATTTACAATAGTGTGTGTGTAATCCATGTAAGCTGTAAATAACTATAAAGGATGAGATTTGCATTTTGGACATAAACTATGTACTTGCCGAGTCTAATATGATCTACTTTCAACTGACAGGTGACCTTGGCTGCCCACTAAATAGGTTCATATTGTCTTCTTTTTCGTGACTGTTTTCCTTTATTCAATATCACTACACTACAGGCACCCATGCACAACAACAGCAAATTATTTGCATTTTTGGACCAATTAAGAAGAGAAATTAGAAAACTTCCCTCAGACCCCTGAATGTTCTATCACGGACCCCCTGCGATCCAAGGACCACGAGTTGAATGACAAAGTACAACATTATAACAGTTTATAATGTAGCCATGTTGCTTCAATTATAACATGATAAAATGTAACAAAGGTGCTGTAACAAAGTACTAAACACTAAAATTCAGGCAACAGAAAGCACAAGGGCCAGCGCCTCACATAACACTGACAGGTTCACCTACAGACAGTGTTGGAGGTATCACATTAAAATGTAACACTATAGTCTACTTAGATTACATTTTTGAGTAAAAAGTTTTTTAAAAAGTTAAAGCCCAGCACTTAAAAGTGTTCATTTTTTTTCACTCATTTATATATACAGTCAGAGGGCAGATTTGGTTGTTACATGAAATGAATTATAGCCTTAAATTGCATGTTTTAGAAAGTGGTTGAACTGAGGGGCTGCACCTAGATCCCGATTTAGGATAGATTATTTGGAACTATGGGTCACGCAGAGCTGCTCAGGTACAGTGCAGAAGTAAATAAATAAATCACACTGTCAATAATGCAGTAGTTCATTCAATCACCAAAAGCCTCCACATCTATCTAGCTGGAGTGCTGTGAAAAAAAAAAAAAAACAACATTTGCCCACCTACTGATTTCTTATGTTTTTGCATGTTTGTCACACTTAAATGTTTCAGATCATCAAACAAATTTTAATATTAGAAAAAGATAATCAAATTAAACACAAAATGATGTTTTTGTGCATTTATGATAACTGACAGTGAGTCTTTTACATCACTGTTGAGGAATTTTGGCCCACCCTTCTTTGCAGGATTGTTTTAATTCAGCCACATTGGAGGGCTTGAGCTTGAGGTCATGAACTGATGGCCGGACATTCTCCTTCAGAAGTTTATGGTAGAGAGAAGAATTCATGGTTCCACCAATTACAGCAAGTCATCCAGGTCCCGAAGCAGCAAAGCAGCCCCAGACCATGACACTACCACTACCATGTTTGACTGTTGGTACAATGTTCTTTTCATGAAATGCTGTGTTAGTTTTACACCAGATGTAACGGGATACACACCTTCCAAAAAGTCCACAGAATATTTTCCCAAAAGTCTTGGGGATCATCAGAATGTTCCTTGGCAAATGTTAGACAAGCCAAAGTGTTATTTTTGCAATTATATTACTCTTACCAACTTTTTAAACAGTCAATCCATTACATTTTAAAGCAACACTACAAGATTTTCAACTTAAAATGTTTCCAGAATCATTTTGATAGAACGTCAACATTTGACCAGGTGAATGTCACTTCCACTATAGCCTAAATGGGCCTGCATCATCTGCAACAGCCCTGTTTCCATAGAAACACTGAACTGGTTGTTTTATGCCTTGAGACCCATTAGACAATCACAGGACATGACTTCAGGCACCAACTAACAAAGCACCCTGTGATTGGCTGCTGTGACTGTAGTTCCAGTTATAGTCTTTTCAGTGTTCCTATAGGACTGCTTTAAAATGCTCTGAAAGTCTCCTGCATGTCATTGTTGCGGTTCTGCTTGTTTCTCCTATTTTTTTCTTTTGAATGCGTTTATTTTTATGGACAGAGCTGCTTTTGTGTTGTGGCAAACACACACGTAAAATGCAGTCCCATGTGTAAGTTGTTCTGACTAAATCTTGTCAGAGACATTCCATTAACGCCTCTGGGAGGTGGGTTAACATATTAGTTATACTGTAATGGCCCATGTTACCACGGCAGGCATGATTAAAACCAGCCAAATTGGTGACAGATACAGATTGATACATTTTCTTTTCTTTTATTTAATATGTTGTCAGTGCTAGCAGCTTTAGCAGCTAAAAACACAGCTCATTCACACTTGCATTACGGCAAACCCTGATCTTGCCTAGGCCACCAAAATGGCTAGGGCCAACCATGATCACATGACCAACAGACACATTTCAGGAGGTTAAAACCTACAAAAACACCATTTTGAAGTGAATGGGACCTTTAAAGCTTATAGATTATTTCACATGTAGAGCTGCAGTGTGAACCTAAAGGACAATGGCATCCATCCATCCTGGAGAGCTTTTTATTGTATTTCACGATGGCAGGATGGAAGCCTGTCCCTTCTGTCTTCATGTGAGAAGACAGATCACTACTTGAAATTACGCACTGAATTGGACTGGATTATGAAATAACTAAAACGTTAAAAAACATGCTAATGAAGGGCCCATAAAATGTAATTTTTGGGCTGAAGTAATTAAAATTAGAAAAAAATATACATTTTAATTGTCTGGGTCTCTTAAAGCGATAAATAGAGGGGAAAAAAAAAGATACACTAGAAGGAGATGCACTCCAGCCTCTTCATATTCCACTTAATCATCTTGGAATGTAATGGTCACACATAGAAATTAGTTATGGCACTGCAAAATTGCACCTTTCTTTCTTTAGAAATGAGAGCTGCTGCTGCTCTGCTTCCACTAGATGGCAGCATGTGTACTTGCCACGTCCATGTCAGTGACACCCTGGGGAGCGACTGATGCACCTCTGAACCGCCTCACATTGCTGATCTTGCTTAGCTGACGTCTTAGAGGAGGGATTGCACAAGTCACCTCAAGCCAGACCTCAAGCACCGTGACAGCCTCTGTCCCTGTAAGTTAAATAAAAAAAAAAAGAAGATTGAAGGGATAAGCAATGCTCTGAGTGCACTTGTAAGCACGCCTATATGTCACAGTGTGCATAATTAGGAATGGAAATGTGAGCAGTTTTATTGGGTCATTTCTGTATGGCTGATAAACCCTTTACAGAATACATCCACCATTGCACCCATGCATGTTTGACCAATGGATGGATGGGTGATCTTACACAATATAACATAGACTTTATGGAGAAAAGTTAAAGACACAACAAACTTAACTCCCCATTGCATTTGTGTGGCAGCTTAGACAAACAGCTTGAAGAAAGGCGCATTACTAAGAAACTCTTCTGGGGGTGACTGTCGTTTAAGCCTTTGGTAATTATTGAAGCAGCAGCGTTTGTTGTGCCTCTGTCAGCAATTGCTGCGTCCTCTTTGGTGTGTGGGTATGTGCTTGTGTGTGCGTCTGTGTATGCTGGGATGTTGCAGCCGCTCACAACCTGAAGTGGATGAGTGGGATAGAAAATCAGTGATGAAAGGTGATACTGTTGTTTAAAGCCCGTTGCAAGTCATTTGGAAACATCAGTTGACAATAGACATGTAAAGGTTATTGATTGTGTCCTTTGACATTTTGAGTGATTCTGTTAGAAAAGAGCAGGTGGACCAATGGGTGATTTTACAGGGGTAACTATACCATTAAAAGCAAATAGATTTCAATAGAGCGCAAAGCTGGACACGACATGCAGCCCAGCACTTAAAAAAGTGTTCATTTTTTCAGTCATTTAGATATGCAGTCATAGGGATGATTTGGTTTTAACATGAAATGAATTATAGCCTTAAACTGCTTGTTTTAGAAAGTGGCTGAACTGAGGGGCTGCGCCTAGATCCCGACTTCGGATAGATTATTTGGAACCATGGGTCATGCAAAGCTGCTCAACTAAGGTGCAAAAGTAAATAAATAAAACCCACTGTCACTAATGGAGTAGCTCATTCAATCACCAAGAGCCTTCACTTCTACCTAGCTGTAGTGCTGTGAAAAAAATATTTGCCCACCTATTGATTTTTTATATTTTTGCATGTTTGTCACACTTAAATGTTTCAGATCATCAAGCAAATTTTAATATTAGAAAAAGATAACCATATTAAACACAAAATTATGTTTTAAATGATTATTTCCTTTATTAAGGGAAAAATGCTCTCCAAACCTATCTGACCTTATGTGAAAAAGTAATTGCTGCCTAAACTTGATAACTGGTTGTTCCAACCTTGATGGCACAAATTGCAATTAAGCGTTTGTGATAAATGACAGTGAGTCTTTACATCGCTGTTGAGGAGTTTTGGCCCACGCTTTTTTGCAAGATTGTTTTAATTCAGCCACATTGGAGGGTTTGAGCTTGAAGTCACGAACTCATGGCCAAACATTCTTCTTCAGGAGTTTCTGGTAGAGAGAAGAATTCATGGTTCCATCAATTACGGCAGGTTGTTCAGGTCCCAAAGCAGCAAAGCAGCCCCAGACCATCATACTACCACCACCACGTTTCACTGGTGGTATGATGTTCTTTTCATGAAATGCTGTGTTAGTTGTACACCAGATGTAATGAGATACACACCTTCCAAAAAGCCCGCAGAATATTTTCTCCAAAGTCTTGGGGATCATCAGAATGTTTCTTGGCAAATGTTAGACGAACCTTGGTCAGCAGTGGTTTTCATCTTGGAACTCTCCCATGAATGCCATTTTTGCCCAGTCTCTTTACTGTTGAATCATGGACCAGTGACCAGTGAGGCCAATGAGGGCTGCATTTTTTCAGATGTTGTTCTGGGTTTTTGTATCTCATCTGTTCTTGAATTTCTTTACACTGTGGCATAATGTGTTGCTTTATGAGCTCTTTTAGCCTACTTTACTTTGTCAGACAGGTTCAATTTATGTGATTTCTTGATTCAACAGGTATGGCAGTAATCGGCTGGAAAGTGGCTAGTGAAATTGAACTCAGCTTTCCAAAAAATGTGGTTAATTACACTTAATTCATGATGTAACAAGGGGGCAATTATTTTTTTCATAATCACATCTAGGGCTGTGCAATATGACAAAAATTTCATATCACGATAATATATATCATGATATACATTTTCTGTAAATTCTACAGTTTAAATACTCAAATAAAAAGGACCAATTCTTTTTTTACTTTTTTTTGCATGCGCCATTTTCCCTCATAATTTTGCAGTATATAGTATATATAATGGGAAGAGCGAGCGCTGTGTTTGGAAACTTGAGGGAGAGACTGTGGAACAATCAACATATGTCTATCCATGTGAAATGCAAAGTGTACAGAGCGACAGTACTGGTTACTTTATTGTACGGTGCTGAAACTTGGACTGTCTACAGAGTGCAGGTAAAGAAACTCCACGCCTACATGATGAGACACCTTCAAGCCATAATGAACATCTCATGGAAAGACAAGATAATCAACAAAGAAGTGCTGAAACAAGCTGGTCTACCATCAGTGGAGGACATGCTAATACAGATGAACCTGAGCTGGCTCGGACATGTTGAGAGGATGGATCACCAGCGTCTCCCTTGGCAGTTACTCTACTCGCAGTTATGTGAGGGCAAACGCAATCAGGGTAGACCAAGGCTCAGATTTAAAGACACTGTAAAAAGAAATTTGAAGAAGCTGGATATAGACAGGAATTCCTGGCAGCGGAAGGCTAAGGACAGAGCTGTGTGGAGGAATCTGATCAGACCTAAATGAAACAGTCATTGTTGCCCACGACACACTGCTATGATGATGATATACACTACCGTTCAAATGTTTGGGGTCACCCAGACAATTATTTTGTGTTTTCCATGAAAAGTCACACTTATTTACCACCATGAGTTGTAAAATGAATAGAAAATATAGTCAAGACATTGACAAGGTTAGAAATAATGATTTGTATTTGAAATAATAATTTTTTCCTTCAAACTTTGCTTTGGTCAAAGAATCCTCCATTTGCAGCAATTACAGCATTGCAGACCTAACATGAATGCACAAGGGTTTTCTAATCATCCATTAGCCTTCTGACGCAATGAGCAAACACATTGTACCATTAGAACACTGGAGTGATAGTTGCTGGAAATGGGCCTCTATACACCTATGTAGATATTGCACCAAAAACCAGACATTTGCAGCTATAATAGTCATTTACCACATTAGCAATGTATAGAGTGTATTTCTGATTAGTTTAAAGTTATCTTCATTGAAAAAAGTGCTTTTCTTTCAAAAATAAGGAAATTTCAAAGTGACCCCAAACTTTTGAACGGTAGTGTATAACGTCGGCCTCCGTCGGTCTATGATGACCATGGAAGAGAATCCTAAACGTCTACTCTGGTGGAACAGCACCGCCTGTGGCTGAACAGGCCGATGCGCGAATGACAGTCCCTGTCACACAGGTCACACTTGTGGGTGGTCTCCGTGCTGCTGGGTCTGTGGCGGTTCTTCCTGCGGGTCCTTTTTTCATCTGCTGCAGCAGTCAGTCTCTCTTCACCCGCCTTGAGCTGTCTGGTCAGGGTGCCTCTCCATTTGGAGCGGTCCATTGCAAGGTCCTCCTTGTTGCAAGGTAGCGTATATATATATATATATACTGTATATATATATATACATATATATATATATATATAAGATAAGCCTTTATTAGTCACACAAGGATTGCAACAGCACAGGGATAGCAACACTCAGAGCAACAATCAGAAGGCAAGAGAAAAAACAAGAGCAGTGAGTATATATATATATATATATATATACAGTATATATATATATATATATATATATATATATATATATATATATATATATATATACAGTATATATATATATATAGACACAGTGCGGCGCATTGTAGCTAGATGGGATAGGTATATAAATATATAAACACAGTGCGGAGCATTGTAGCTGGATGGAATTAATATATGAGTATATAAACACAGTGCGGAGTATTGTAGCTAGATGTAATGAATATGTGAATATATAAACACACAGTGCGGAGCATTGTAGCTAGATGGAATAATATGTAGATATATAAACACACAGTGTGGAGCATTGTAGCTAGATGGAATAAATATGTAGATATATAAACACACAGTGCGGAGCATTGTAGCTAGATGGAATAATATGTAGATATATAAACACACAGTGCAGAGCATTGTAGCTAGATGGAATAAATATATGAATATATAAACACACAGTGCGGAGCATTGTAGCTAGATGTAATAATATGTAGATATATAAACACAGTGCAGAGCATTGTAGCTAGATGAAATAAATACATGAATATATAAACACACAGTGTGGAGCATTGTAGCTAGATGGAATAAATATGTAAATATATAAACACACACAGTGTGGAGCATTGTTGCTAGATGGAATAAATATATAAATATATATATATATAAACACACAGTGCGGAGCATTGTAGCTAGATGAAATAAATACATGAATATATAAACAAACAGTGCGGAGCATTGTAGCTAGATGGAATAAATATGTAAATATATAAACACACACAGCGTGGAGCATTGTAGCTAGATGGAATAAATATATAAATATATAAACACACACAGTGCGGAGCATTGTAGCTAGATGGAATAAATATGTAAATATATAAACAAACACAGTGCGGAGCATTGTAGCTAGATGGAATAAATATGTAAATATATAAACACACACAGCGTGGAGCATTGTTGCTAGATGGAATAAATATATAAATATATAAACACACACAGTGCGGAGCGTTGTAGCTAGATGGAATGAAACAGCACAACCGTCTACTTAGTTATCCTACATAGTATGATTATGTACCCATACATATTCTCACCCTCCATAGCGACCGGTATTTTCCTAGTTGTATACCGGAGGGGACCATTGTGTAAGTCTATTGTGTCTTTTGCATTCAATACTATTTGGATGTCACGTCTTTTTGCTATCTCTGCGAGCAGCCCTGCTTAGGTTGTACAGTCTGACAGCCGTAGGTAGGAAGGACCTGCGAAACCTCTCGGTTGTGCACCTAGGATGATGTAGTCTGCTGCTAAATGAGCTCCTCAGTGCATTCAGTATGTCCTGCATAGGGTAGAACTCAGACTCCAGCAGAGATGACAGTTTAGCCACCATTCTTCTCTCGCCCATCTCCTCCATTGGGTCAAGGCGCTGCCCCAGGACAGAGCTAGCTTTCTTGATCAGTTTGTTCAGTCTCTTCCTATCGGCTGCTGTAATGCCACTGCCCCAGCAGACCACTCCAAAAGTGATGGCTGATGCCACCACCGTGTCATAGAATGTCTTCAGCAGCGCCCCTTGTACACCAAAAGACCTGAGTCTCCTCAGTAGGAACAGCCTGTGCTGTCCCTTCTTGTAGAGTGCGTCAGTATTGTGTGACCAGTCTAGTTTATTGTTCAGATGAACACCCAGGTACATATAGGATGTCACCATCTCGATGTCTGTTCCCTGTATATTTACTGGTGCTGTGAGGGGTTGTCCTTGCCTGCGGCAGTCCACCACCAGCTCCTTAGTTTTCCTCACGTTGATCTGGAGGCAGTTCCGATGGCACCAGTCCACGAAGTCCTGGATAAGCCTTCTGTACTCAGCTTCATCTCTATTGGAGATGAGGCCAACGATCGCAGAGTCGTCAGAGAACTTCTGCAGATGGCAGTGTGTTGTGTTGTGTGAGAAGTCCGCAGTATAAAGGGTGAACAGGAAGGGAGCCAAAACCGTTCCCTGGGGGGCCCCCGTGCTACCGATGATCGTGTCGGACACACAGTCCCGGATTCTCACAAACTGAGGCCGGTTTGTGAGGTAGTCCAGGATCCATGATGACAGGTGCTGGTCCACCCCTGCGCACAGCAGCTTGTCCTTCAGGATCATCGGTTGGATGGTGTTGAAAGCACTGAAGAAGTCAAAGAACATGATCCTCACCGCATTCCCGGGCTTCTCCAGGTGGGACAGAGAACGGTGAAGGAGGAAGATCACCGCATCCTCCACCCCAATGCCATGCTGGTAGGCGAACTGGAGTGGATCCATCGCTGGTCCCACCAGGGGGCGGAGGTGAGCAAGGAGCAGTCTCTCCAGGGTCTTCATCATGTGGAACGTCAAGGCCACTGGTCTGTAGCTGTTCAGATCTTTGGGGTGGGAAGTCTTTGGTACAGGTATATATATATATATATATATATATATATATATATATTAGACTTGATTCTCATAAATTTCAGGTTTTTGTTCTAAATCATATCATATGAATAAAACGTAAACACAAATAAGTTAAATATGAGCCAGAGGAGAATAACAAAACAAAAAACAAAAAACGGAAACAAGCAAGCAAGCAAACAAACAAACAACCCACAACATAAAAAAAAGTCTGAAAATGAGAAAATTACCCATTGTAGAGGATGACTTTCACAAACGAGACTGAGTTTATTTCTCAGGGTTGGTTTATTGCAAGGTCACATCCTCTAACAAGAACAGGATCTCAGGAAAAGAGGCAGAGCAATCATCCAACACAGCTCTTATAGTCTCACCAGACACAAATCCCCCCACATCAAATCACACACCCCCAACCCACAGTCTTAGGTAAACATCCAGCGCCCGAGGCTCCTTGGCGTCTCCATTGTCCTCTGACCCTCTAGCGTCTGGGGCTCCTGCTGGGGCATTCTCTCCAGCTTCACATCTCCTGCAAGGCCGACTTCACACCTCCCATAGGTCCTCACAGGGTCAGGTCCTCTTTGGTCCTTAAGACGTGAAGCTTCTGGAATATGCACCGTCATTCCTACTAGGTGAATGCGGGGGATATGAATACAATATATGCGCCTTAAATATGCGCCATATAACCCCCCCAAACGTCTAAATAAGGACAAAGTGCACCCCAATATGCATAGCATCATAACATAATACACAGAACAGCAAAAAAAGGCACAACACATCACACTTCCGGCTGCTTGGGCTTCAATTGCCTGCCATATCTGCTGTTAGCCGGTTTCGACCTTCCAGTAGCCGCTTCTTGCATCTGTGAATCAGAGTCGTTAGCACATCCTTGTGAAAGCTTAGCAGAATGTCTCCCCGGGGGCCTGCCGCGGCGGGGGGCCCTGGCCAACTGCACTTGTTCATCAGCTAACACAAAAACGGGTTTGAGTCTGTTAATGCAGACTAATTCCCTCCTGTCTCCCAAATCGAGCAAAAAATGCTTTTCCCCGGTTTCTCTGAATGGTCCATCATAAGGTGGCCTTAAACCTAACCTCTGTGCATCGTGTCTAACAAAGACGAATTCTGCATTCTTTAAGGCTTTAGGCACAAAAACGTGTGGGAAACTGTGATGAACTGGACCGGGGAGGGTGTTTGATCCCGTGTCGCTCCGCAGCAGCTGAGCGGGGGGGGCGATCTGGTGTGGAGCTCTCAGGAAGGAATTCTCCCGGTAACCGGAGAGGTTGGGCGAATACTAGCTCGGCCGGAGAGCCTTGCAAATCTTCCTTAGGTGCTGAACGCAACCCTAATAAAACCCATGGAAGTTTATCAACCCAATTTGTGTCCGTGAGAGCCGCTCTGAGGGCTGCTTTCAATGACCGGTGAAAGCATTCGCACAAACCGTTGGCCTGGGGGTTATACGCAGTTGTGCGATGAATTTTCACCCCCAGGCTGAGTGCCATGGATGACCAGAGCTCGGAAACAAATTGGGGTCCTCTGTCAGACGTTATGTCTGACGGGACTCCAAAGCGCGCGACCCAAGCCGTTAAAAAAGTGCGCGCAACGTCTGCTGCTGTGGTTGACGCCAGGGGGACCGCCTCTGGCCAGCGCGTAGTGTGGTCCACCATAGTTAGAAGGTGTGTGAACCCCTGTGACAGCGGGAGGGGTCCCGCCAAGTCGATATGCACGTGGTCGAAGCGTTTGGCTGGGATGTGAAAAGGTTCTAGAGGGGTCCGCGTGTGCTTGTGTACCTTTGCTCTTTGACACGCTGCGCAGGCTGTGGCCCATTCTTTGACCTGTTTACGCAGCCCCAGCCAAACAAATTTCTCTCCCACCATTTTGATCGATGCGCGAACGCCCGGATGTGCCAGCGAATGTATTAAGTCAAAAACGCGGTGATGCCATGCAGCTGGGACCACGGGGCGCCCCCGCCCCGTGGAGATATCACAGATTAGAGGGGGCATACCTCTTTGATGCACCCTATGCTCCAGCCTTAGCCCTGTTGGCCCAGACTGGAGCGCGCGCACATCCGCGTCATTAACCTGCTCGGCGGCCATGGCTGCATAATCTAACCCAACGCAGACCGGGGCTGCGAGCGCTTCCGCGCCGCAAGCCTGGCCCGTGTCTACAGCCGCCGAGTCTGCCCCCTGCGGGCCTGGCATTGCAACTGTGCGTGAGAGACAATCTGCCACTACATTGTGTTTGCCCGCCACGTGTTGAATGTTGGTGGTAAACTCCGAAATCGCGGCCAGCTGTCTCTGTTGTCGGCCCGACCAAGGCTCTGAAATTTTAGCCATTGCAAATGTTAATGGTTTGTGGTCTACAAACGCGGTGAAACGGCGCCATTCCAACCAGAACTGGAAGTGGCGGATGGCCATATGCAGGGCTAAAAGCTCCCTATCAAACGCGCTGTATTTACGCTCGTTATCGCGCAATGTTTTGCTGAAAAACACAAGTGGTTGCCAGCTCCCTGCTACCAGTTGCTCGACAACCACCCCCACTGCCACGTCGGAAGCGTCCGTGGTTAGCGCCATGCGAGCTGCTGGCACCGGGTGTGCCAATAACGCAGCGTTCGCGAGGGCCGATTTGACCTGGGAGAAAGTGCGCTCCCAGTCCGGGGACCACTCGACCTTAGTTGCAGGTTTTTGCTTCTTTAGTGTCGCGTACAATGGGTGCATGAGCTGTGCCACGTTGGGGAGGAAACGGTTATAAAAATTGACCATCCCCAAAAATTCTTGCATGCTTTAACTGTCTGCGGTTGGGGGAAATCCGTTATCACGCGCATTTTATCAGGCAGCGGGACCGCGCCTTCTGGAGACACGCGGTGCCCCAAAAAATCGATTTGCGCTACCCTGAATTGGCATTTCGCTGGGTTAATTATCAGCCCGTGTTCTGTCAGCCTCTGAAAAACGGCTATGAGGTGGCGTTCGTGTTCGACTTCGGATGCACTGGCTACCAAAATATCATCCAAATAGGCGAACACGAAAAGGAGGCCGCGCAATACTGCATCCATCATGCGTTGGAACGTCTGTGCGGCACCTTTGAGGCCGAAAGGCATGCGTAAAAACTCGAAAAGCCCGAAAGGGGTTATAACTGCCGTTTTGGGTACGTCTTGCACGCGGACTGGGACTTGGTGATAGCCGCGCACCAAATCTATTTTGGAAAAGATGCGCGCCCCCGCCAACTGTGCCGAAAAATCCTGGATGTGCGGAATCGGGTAGCGGTCGTGTGCTGAAGCATTATTTAATCTGCGGAAATCACCGCAAGGGCGCCACTAGCCGTCAGCCTTGGGGACCATATGTAGGGGTGACGACCAAGGGCTGTTAGAGCGTCTAACAATGCCCAGTTTTTCCAAGTTGGCGAATTCCTCGCGCGCGATGGCCAGTTTAGCTGGGTCCAAGCGCCGAGCTTTTGCAAAAACAGGGGGGCCAGAGGTAGTTATGAAATGCTCGACCCTGTGTTTGGCAACCGACGCTGAAAATGTTGGGACCGTGAGTGCTGGAAACTGATTAAGTAGTGCATGAAACTTACCACCCGCAGCTGTGACATTGGGATGTGCAGAAGGCAGGGCCACCCGAGCTGTACAGGAGATAGAGTGGAAAGACAGTGCATTTACAATAGGTCTATTAGTAAGATCAACTAATAAACTGTTTGAGCATAAAAAGTCAGCACCTAGCATGTTGTTGGTAACTGCAGCTACAACGAAGGTCCACTCGAAGGTGCGGCCGTGGAGGGATAGGAGGAGCGTCTTCTCCCCATAGGTTTTGATCGTGGAGCCATTCGCCGCTAACACCAGGGGTCCGCTGGCAGGCGTCAGCAGGTCCGCGTAGAAAGTCTTGACAAAACTTAGCTGGGAGCCTGTGTCCACCAGGAATTCTTTCCCTGAATTTGCGTCTGTCATGGAAAGCAGCTTGTTCTTCGCGCCGAGAGTCGCAGCTGCTACCGGCTCTCGGTCTTGGCATTTCCCTGGCGCTTGTATCGGCACGGTGGGATGCATCTGCACGCTCTCTCGGCGAAGCGTCGATGGTAGAAACAGAGGGTGTTGTCAGCTCCGCTTCTCCTGGCCTCTGCCGCTGCTGACGTCAGAGGGTCCGGTGCTGCAGCCTCTGGTCTCCCCTCGTCTCGCGGGGGTGCGTTCAGCTCTGCTGCTGCTGTCATGGCTGCGTGCCGTCTATGGGCGTCGATGAGCCGCTGCGCCTCCTGGCCCAGCTCGTGGTAGTCACGGTTGTTGAGTAGCTGTGAGCTGGCCAGGGTGACTCTCACTGCTGGCAGTAGCGTTCTGAGAAAGAGGTGGGCGAAGATAAAGCTATCGTCATCTTCGCCTCTCAGGCTCATCATCTTCGCCATCAGATCTGCCGTCCTGTCTGCTTCCCCTTCTGTCCGCGCCAGGAGCTTCTCTGCTCGCTCTCCCAGCGAGGGGGTGAAGGCTCGAATGAGGGCGGCTTTCAGTGCGCCATACTTGTCGTCTTGGGGCGGGTGGTTGGTCAGGCTCTCCACCCGCTGCACTGTGAGGCTGTCCAGCTTCGCGACGACATGGTAGAACCTCGTTGCGTCCGCTGAGATTTCTCGAAGGTGGAACTGCGCCTCCACAGTGGTAAACCAGGAGCGCGGTTTATGTTGCCGGAAATCGGGCAGCTGTAGTGTGGTAGCTGCGTTAACCCGGTTGGCCCCTGACGAGTCCGGTGCGGAAAGACCGTCGCCACCGGCCATGGTTTGTCGTAGGTCACCAGTGTAGAGGATGACTTTCACAAACGAGACTGAGTTTATTTCTCAGGGTTGGTTTATTGCAAGGTCACATCCTCTAACAAGAACAGGATCTCAGGAAAAGAGACAGAGCAATCATCCAACACAGCTCTTATAGTCTCACCAGACACAAATCCCCCCACATCAAATCACACACCCCCAACCCACAGTCTTAGGTAAACATCCAGCGCCCGAGGCTCCTTGGCGTCTCCATTGTCCTCTGACCCTCTAGCGTCTGGGGCTCCTGCTGGGGCATTCTCTCCAGCTTCACATCTCCTGCAAGGCCGACTTCACACCTCCCGTAGGTCCTCACAGGGTCAGGTCCTCTTTGGTCCTTAAGACGTGAAGCTTCTGGAATATGCACCATCATTCCTACTAGGTGAATGCGGGGGATATGAATACAATATATGCGCCTTAAATATGCGCCATACCATCGCTGCCATCTACAGATATAAATCAGCTGTTAGTTTTAATCAGTGAATATTTAAGTGTGGAGCTAGAACCTGCAGCCTGCCATTCTGGCCTGATTTAACCTGGTTGCGTCTTAGTAAAAATATTTCAGATTGGTCATGATCTGAAAATCAAAGACACAAAAGGTAATAAAATACATGTGATGACTTTATTCATTATCGCTACTTGACTAATTAAAATTATTAGAAATCAAATAAATTACATTAAGAGCCAACTTGCTCCTCCGACCCGTTTTAATTAATTTATTATGTATGTACACTACCGTTCAAAAGTTTGGGGTCACTTAGAAATTTCCTTATTTTTGAAAGAAAAGCACTTTTTTTCAATGAAGATAACATTAAACTAATCAGAAATACACTCTATACATTGCTAATGTGGTAAATGACTATTCTAGCTGCAAATGTCTGGTTTTTGGTGCAATATCTACATAGGTGTATAGAGGCCCATTTCCAGCAGCTATCACTCCAGTGTTCTAATGGTACAATGTGTTTGCTCATTGCGTCAGAAGGCTAATGGATGATTAGAAAACCCTTGTGCAATCATGTTAGGTCTGCAATGCTGTAATTGCTGCAAATGGAGGATTCTTTAGCGAAAGCAAAGTTTGAAGGAAAAAATTATTATTTCAAATACAAATCATTATTTCTAACCTTGTCAATGTCTTGACTATATTTTCTATTCATTTTACAACTCATGGTGGTAAATAAGTGTGACTTTTCATGGAAGACACAAAATAATTGTCTGGGTGACCCCAAACTTTTGAACGGTAGTGTATGTGTCACCATCATGCACTTTTGCAGCTTCATCATATATTTTTTTTTTCCAAGACAAAACTAAGAAACTCAGCAGTAATTTAAACCAAAGAAATGATGGTCTGATACACTATTATGTTCCCATTTAGCACAACTTAGCATCATTTAGTATTTGCCGTTTTATAATTAGACATGATGTTAACGTTACTTACCTCCTATTAAAACGAGGTTAGCGGACTATCCTCTCTGATGCAGCACGATGGAAAACAGTCCCACATCTTCTCTGGCAAACAGGAGTAGCAGCTATTTGACCAAACTGGTAGTTTGGAGTTAGCAACCACCAGAGAGCCTAGCCACCCACCACCACCTGTTCCACTGCATGCACTGCGGGGGACAGGCGGGGCGCTGACAAGTAGTGGTGAGGAGATTTGTTCAAGAAATGGGAGTATGTGCATTTTAAATCACGGTATAAACAACAGAGCATTCTATGAAATGATAGATGTTTTTATATCATCATCTGATATACAGTATATCCTTATATCGCACAACCCTAATCACATCTATCTATCTATCTATCTATCTATCTATCTATCTATCTATCTATCTATCTATCTATCTGTCTGTCTGTCTGTCTGTCTATCTATCTATCTAGTTTGCTCAAAGATGAAATTGCACAGAGGGTCATTGTGTGTGAGTTTGGCAAGCATCTGGGCAATTGCCTAGAGGAGAAGTAGCATTTTTTTGTGAAATCACCTAAGTCCCCAAATCTCTCAAGTCCTCAAACTCTTGACCTTGACCTTTGACCTTGGTGAACATCTAGGAAGAGTAGCATTTCTTGTGAAATGTTGATGTGCAGACAGACAGAAGGACAATGGACACAGCACCATACCTCATTTCTCCTTTGCCAGAATGAGCTAATACTGTAAGTTCTACATAGTAATAAAGTTAAAAAAAAAAATTAGCAATTTAAGTTCTGGCTGATATCATCTTTTTTTCTTTTGCAGAAAACATGTCATCTTTCATTGCCTTGGGGTGTGTGAAGAAGCCCAGCAGCTAGAAACACATCTTTCATTGTCTTTTTTTCCTTGTGGTCAGCCTGTGCATGCTGGTGCTGCAACATGTTCTTTGATCTTTTCTTAGCCTCGCATGCGTGGCCCCAGGCTGCTTCTGTTCAGGTGGAAAATTGAGGTTAGACATAACTGGACAGATCACACTGAAGAGGAGAAAAGATGGTGAGGGGGTGGGACATACTGTCTGTGGTCACTGATGTTAGTGATTCTTCGTGGAAGTGGGTCAACAGTAGGTCAGCTTCCCCACCGCCAGACAACTCCATGCAGTAAGAGTTATGATCTCTGTGGGTGAGATATGGAGGGGAGGAGGTCCTTTTCATCATCCTTGAGATTTGATTGGATGCTCAATATATATACGTTCTACAGATAAAAGCATTCAGTCACTGCCTCCTGTAAATCGGATCACATGCTGTTCTAGAGTTGTGCCATCTATCATTTTTCGAAATGCAGACTCTGGGTCTCCAGCTGAAGATAATCTGTTACAGGAGGTAGTTTAAATGAAAATGGCTTCAACATAATAGTAGGACTCGTCAGTGTTTTTGCTGTAAGGGAATGATGAAGCTAACCACTGTCACTTGTGTCTCTTTTTTTTTGCACCACTTGTATACTTGCACCACGCGTATACTGTAATTATGAAATCAGGGTGTGTTATTTTCTAGCTGCCACTTAGTGCAATAATTGAGTATTTTCAAAGCCAGATTATGGGTAGCAGATAAAAATGTCAAATGTTTAAGTACACAGAGGACTCTATACTATAATTCACCTCTGTATCATTATCTGCTCTCTCCTACATGTGTAGTACTTAAGAAAACAACTCAAAATTTTGAAGAAAAAAAAAAAATCCATTGTATTGATCAAAGAGGGGATGCATTGCCAAAAGCCTTGAAATCAAATCCAGGGGCTTGGATTCTCGATATTCGTCAGAGCACATTTATTTCAAAAGCTGAAAAATGCGTTTTTCTCCTGTTTGTGAGTGTAGTGTCCTCTAGTTTAAACAAAGGACAGTTAAAATTGTTAGGATGAAGTCTACCATCAATAATTACAATTTCTGGCAACATGCTGCATAATTTACAGATTCAGTGGGGTGAGATATTTGTTTAATATTGGCGATCTCAAGTGTAATCAAAAAATGCCTTAGCCCAGTGATTTTCAACCACTGTGCTGTGGGAAATTGTCTAATTTCCCTTAATTGGTCCAAAAATGATTATTTAGTTGTTTCAAGTAATTTGCCCTTGTGCATCTGTTCCTGTAATGTAGTGGCTCTTCCATGTCTGAGGGTGGCAATATGAACACAATAAGATAGACAGATAGATACTTTATTTCGAACAAAAAAGTATAACAAAAACAAAACAAATGACAAATGCAATAAAGTAACAGTATACAGTGTTCGAAAGGGAGAAGGAAGAAGTGAACACTTATTAATTCCATCTCCTCTTTTCCATAAATACACCCATGTGAATTATATACAAATTACCACATTTAAGACCTCAAGTAAACAATTAACTGTATTTTGTACACATCAACATTAACACCCATCCATCCTAGCATACATTGATGTCCATACATCAAAACCAGCCTCAAACAACACGGATATACACAGTGCTGTCCCACCCTCCATTCCATAGTGTTCCAGAGTGAGCATAGTGAATCGTACATATAAATACTACCCTTCTAACATATATCCTTTCAGCAAATAATGTTTGTACCTCTTTTTGAATTGATTTCTGTTTGTACATAGTTTCAGTTCCGGCTCCAGACTGTTCCACAAATCCACCTCACAGACAGATATGCACATACTTTTCTTGGTTGTTCGTATCTTGGGTTTTGTAAAGTTTAAGTCTCCTCTCAAATTATGATCATTGTCTCTTTTTTAAAATATTTTTTGTATATTAGTTGGGAGTTGATTATTAATTGCCCTGTACATGACTTGTGCTGTCTTAAATTTAACTAAATCGATGAACTTTATGACATGTGACTTTAAAAACAACAAATTGGTATGGTCTCTATATCCTACATTATTTATTATCCTTATAGCTCTTTTTTGTAATGTGCATATTGACTGTAGGTTGGTCTTGTAGGTGTTTCCCCAGACTTCTACACAGTAGTTAAGATAAGGTAGAAACAGTGAATTGTACAGTAAGACCAATGATTTATAGTCCAAGATGTGTCTTGTCTTCCCCAGTATCCCTATACATTTTGCCAACTTGGCCCGGATGTGACTGATGTGAGGTTTCCAGCAGATTTTATTGTCTAGCGTCACCCCCAGAAACTTATTTTCCTGTACTGTTTCTATTCTGGTATCATCTATCGTTACCATTATTTCATGATTTATTTTATAATTTCCAAACAACATAATCTTTGTTTTTTTTTAGATTTAGAGATAATTTGTTTTTGTTGAACCACTGCGTTAACTTTTTCATTTCAGTTGTTATATTATTCAGTTTCTTTTAACCTGTACTATCCGAAATAAAGATTCATTCATTCATTCATTCATTCATTCATTCAGTTGTGACCACCTCTAAAACCTGCTGCAAATTCTCACCAGTGCAAAGGATATTTGTGTCATCCGCAAACAAAATAAATTTCAGAATTTTTGATAGTTGGCATATGTCATTTATATACAAAATAAAGAGTTTGGGTCCCAAAATTGACCCCTGGGGCACACCACAAGGGATGTCCAAGAAGGGTGATTTGTGCTTACCAATTTGTACAAATTGTTGTCTGTTACTTAAATAACTTTCCACCCAACTCAGTCCGACCCCTCTTATCCCATACCTTTCCAGTTTCCTTAGTAGTATTCTGTGGTCAATGACGTCAAAAGCTTTCTTTAAATCTATAAATACTCCTACAGCAAACTTTTTTTTTATCTATACAACTAGTAATTTCTTCTATAAGTTCGATCAGTGCCAAAGGTGTAGATTTATCTGCTCTAAAACCATACTGGCTGTCTGTAAGGAGGTTGTGTTTTTCAATGAAATCATCCAGTCCCTTAGTGAAGATTTTTTTCAAGTATTTTGGAGAATTGTGAGAGTAAAGAGACTGGCCTGTAATTTGTGAAACAATGATTGTCTCCTGTTTTGTATAGAGGTATTACTTTTGCTATTTTCATTTTGTCTGGAAATGTACCAGTTTGAAATGACAGGTTACAGATGTGGGTGAGTGGCTTAACAATTCCCTCAATTACTTTTTTCACTATTGTCATGTCAGTTTCATTCCAGTCCGTTGATTTTTTGTTCTTAAATTTACTCACAGTCTCGATAATTTCCTTTTCAGTAACTGCACCCAAAAAGATTGTGTTTGGATTTCTATCTTCTATTTCATTTACAGAACCACTGTCGTTTGTTTCTGTTGCCACTATTGATTTTGCTAATTCAGGACCAACGTTTACAAAAAAAAATTATTGAAACCACTGACCACATCCTCCATATTATTTATCAAATTGCCATTTTCAATAAAATATTCTGGATAATTAGCATTCTTAGGTCGATTACTAATAATCCCGTTGAGTACTTGCCATATTCCTCTTAAGTTATTTTTATTATTCTCTAATATTCTGTTGTAATATTCTTTCTTACAGGTCCTCATTATATTAGTAAGCTTATTTTTACATCTTTTATATTTGATCTCACCCTCCACCTTTCTGCACTTAATGAATTGTTTATATAATGTATTCTTCTTTTTACATGCATTTAGTAACCCCTTGGTGACCCAAGGAATATTTTTCTTTTGTGGTCTGTCACTGTATTGTTTTATAGGACAGTTTTTATTGTACAATGATTGAAATATTTGTAAAAATTTATCATATGCTTTATTTATATCATTTTCATCATAAGCTATCTTCCAATCTTGTATTAATAATTCCTTTGTCAGTAAATACATAGATTCTTCGGTTCTTATTCTTTTATATTTAATATTTTTGGTATACTTTTTCTTCCTATAATCACATTGATAGACAACAAAAATCGGCAGGTTGTCACTGATATCATTCAATAAAAGCCTACTCCTGATATTATTTTCCATAATGTTTGTGAATATGTTATCTATTAGTGTGGCACTGTGTGACGTGATTCTGCTAGGTCCGGTAATTGTTGGAAGTAAGCCCATACTGTACATTGTGTTGATAAATTCTTCTGTCAAACTATGTTGTTTTGAATTCATCAGATCTATATTGAAATCCCCACAGATGAACATAACTTTATGAGTTAGTTTTGCATACATTTTTTCCATCCAGTCCTTAAATAAGTCAATGTTTGATCCAGGTGTTCTATATACACAGCTCACTACTATATTCTTCACACTGTCCACACAGATTTCTACTGTAATACATTCAAATAAATCATTCACAGTTACTGACAGATTTTCAAAAACCTTGTATTTCAAGCTCTTGTCAACATAAATTGCAACTCCTCCTCCTTTTTTCACTTTTCTATTTATATAATTTAATTCATAGCCATCCATGGTAAAATCCACTCCTTTCTCTTCACTGAGCCACGTCTCTGATATTGCCACAATATTGAATGGCTCTTTAAACTGATGTAAATAATCTTTAATGTTATTAAAGTTGGCATAGAGACTTCTGCTGTTGAAGTGGATCATAGAAATATTGAAATCAGATGTGACCATTGTGTTAAACTGTTCATCCGTGTAGTAACTACAGTCATTATTGATGGAGCTAAATAAATTATTATCAGGGTCTATGTTATATTCTACATCCTGTGGGTTGTGATCTGTATATTCAAAAACTTTCAGTTCCTGTTGTTCCTGTTTGTTGATCTTTTGTTTCATGTTGTTAAATGTCTTGTAGCAGATGAGTATATCCCTTCAGTGTCCTACAATTGTCTCTTGTTGCTGTGACTCCAGTTCATAACATTCATTGATATTTGTCCAGTTCCATAATATTACAGATGTTAACGACCTTGGCTTCTTCAGGTGATCCGTTTAATTTGATGTATATTTTACAGTTTGATGTCCAGGTGTTTTGAATCTTTTTTCTGCTTTCTCAGGTATCTTGCTTTTCTAGCTATTTCTGCGTTTTCTTTTGTAAGGTGCTCGTTTATGTAAATGTTTGTTCCTTTCAGTTTCCTACCTTGTTTTAGCAGCGCAGTCTTGTGTTTTCTGTTGACAAACCTCATGATCACAGCCGGTTTGTCGCCGTTTTTCCTGGGCAGAGGGTGGCAGGCCTCAATGGTGTTACAGTCCAGCTGAATTCCTTTGGACTGCAGGAAGGCCGCCACTTGTTGTTCCGTGGATTCATCTTCCAGCTCATCGAGCCTCCCTCCGCTGTCCGCGGCCACCGCTCGCACGTACGATCGTGGTTTAATATGGAGTCCAGTGATGATCACGTCGTTCACCCGGGTGTTCTGCTCCAGTTCCGACACTCTGCTCTCCAGATACGCCAGCCTCTTGTCTTTCTCGGCGTTCTGGATTTGCAGCGCTTTCACCTCCTCGACCAGGTCCAGGATGTTTCTTTGCTGCAGCTTAACAGCAGAAATCTCTTCTGCCAAGAAGTCCAGCGCTCTTTTAATATCATCCACCTCCTCAGTCTGCTGAGCTTTCTTAGGACCCATGATCCTGGCCGATGTACGTTGATTGTGATCGTAGGAAAAAAAACAAAAAAATAAAACACGTGGGAGAAATCCCTTTGTTCTCCCGGAGTGTAAGGGGACTGATTGCTTCACCAGCCACTACAATATTATGTTATGAGACTGGCAATTTCTCTTTTTTTCGCACGAGCAAGTTCACTCTCCAGCGGTAGTGACAAAGCAACAGCTCAAAACGCCAGCTCTAAACTGAGTTTTAAAGCAAGAAACGAACCGGGAACTGGGAGCCTTTACCTGTGTGTCCTCACCTTACATGCCACAACTGGAAGTTGTGGAATAATGATGATCTTCTTCTTTTTCATGCTTTTTTTAACAGACATTCTTGTTCAGCGTTAGATTAATGAACTTGTTAACTGATGCCCAGCGTTGGTGGTGACAAGATGGAAAACAGCGATGGATAAATATTTGAAGTCAAAGTCAAGTCAAAGTCAACTTTATTGTCAATTCTGCTGTATGTACAGCACATACAGATAATTGAAATTACGTTACTCTGAGACCCATGGTGCAGCAAGGTAAACACTAAGTAGGAAATATGAATATAAAGTGTAACATCTAACACCAAACATCAAACACTGAACATCAAACAAGTGCAAAGAAAACTAATCAGAATCTTACTAAAAATACTAAGGGTGCGCAAAATAACTAAATATGATAAAAATTAAGACAGCATGTAGTGACTTAAGGCACACATCAGGGCACATAGAGGGTTAAAGTAGCATGTAGTGCAAAGAGAGCAGTCCATTGCTGCATAAAGTGAGTGGTGCAGCCCTGAGATCAGTGTGTGTGTGTGTGTGTGTGTGTGTGTGTGTGTGTGTGTGTGTGTGTGTGTGTGCTGGAGTGAACAGTTCCTGGATAACAGAGTTCAATTTTTGAAGCTTCTGAAATCAGTGTGTGCATGTGTGGGAGTGAACAGTACCTGGGGTTGGCAGAGTTCAGTTGTTGAACGGGGGGGGGGGGGGGGGGTCAGAGTCCAGGATTCGTGTGTGTGAGGGGCAGAAGGGGGAGAGGAGGCAAAGCAGGGAGAGAGTTGAGCTTCTGCCTGTACTGCCTGCGGTCTCCCTGTCAGGAAGTCCAACAGCCAGTTATACAGTGAAGTGCTTAGCCCCAGCTGGTCCAGTTTGTGAATGAGCTGTTGGGGGATGATTGTGTTGAATGTTGAAATAAAGACTATGAACAGAATTCTGATGTAGGAGTCCTTTGTGTCCAGGTGTGTGAGGGCTGAGTGGAGGGCAGTAGAGATGGCATCATCGTTTGAGTGATTGGACCGGTATGCAAACTGGAATGGGTCCAGGGAGGGGGGCAGGGCAGATCTGATAGGCTGCATGCATGACCACCCGCTCGAAACACTTCATGATGATGGGAGAGAGTGCAACTGGACAGGAGTCATTGTAGCAGGAGGGAGACGACTTCTTGGGGACTGGAATGATGGTGGTGGCTTTGAAGCATGTGGGGACAAAAACCTGTCTCAGTGAGATGTTGAAGATGTCTGTGAAGACACCTGTGAGTTCCTTTGCACAGGCTCTCAGTACGTGACCAGGTATGTTGTCAGGACCTGGAGTTTTGCATTGATCCTGCCAAGGGATCTCCTCACGCTGTCCAGGGACAGTGTAACCACCTGGTCACCAGGAGGAGGTGGTGACTTCTGTACAGGGGTACTGTTGAGTGCCTCAAAGCGAGCAAAGAAGTCATTCAACTTGTTCGACAGAGAAGTGGAGCTGTTGCAGGTCTGCGGTGTGGGCTTGTAGTCCGTGATGGTCTGTATCCCCCACCACAGACTCCGAGTGTCTCTGCTGTCGCTGAAATGGTGGGCTATCCTTCTGGCGTACTGCCTCTTGGCCTCTCTGATGCCTCAGGACAGGCTGGCCCTAGCTGTCCTCAGGCCCACCTCATCCCCAGCTCTGAAGGCAGTGTTCCAAGCTTTCAGGAGCTTGTAGACTTCCCCTGTGAGCCATGGTTTCTGATTGGCCCGAATAGTGATGGTCTTGGTGTCCGTGACATCATCAATGCACTTTGCGATGTAGGCAGTAACAGTCTCTGTGTACTCCTGCAGATCTGTGATGTTGCTGTAGGTGGCAGCCTGCTTGAATATGTTCCAGTCAGTGGTGGTGAAGCAGTTTTGAAGTCCCTCTAAGGACCCTTCCGGCCACACACATACCTGTTTCCAAACTGGTTTGGTGACTTTAACCAGTGGTCTCTATGCTGGAATTAGGATAACAGTGATGTGGTCAGAGGCACCAAGGTGGGGGAGAGAGAGGGCCTTATACACTCCTCTCTGGTTGGTGAAAACATGGCCGTGTGTGTTGTTTTCCCGTGTAGGAAAGTTGATGTGTTGGTGTATTTCAGGAAACAGTCTTTGGGTCTGTGTGGTAGAAATCTCCAGCCAAAATGAGAAAAACATCAGGGTTGGCTGTCTGCTGCTCATTGATGTGCTGGTACAGTTCATTCAGTGCCTCACTCCTGTTGTTGTTGTTGGAGCTGGGAGGGAAATAAATGGCAGCTAGCAGTGTAGCCGTAAATTCTCTTGGAAGATCAAATGGCCGGTACTTGATAACCATAACCCCCAACAATGGTGAGCAGTGTTTACTGACATAACGCACGGCTCAGGAGACGCACACACACAGGCTCAGAGTAGTTCAAATAGTTTATTAACAACAGGAGTGTATGAATGTGTGTCTGCGGGATGTAAATGTGTTGGTGGCGACGTCTGCTTCGGGCACAGAGGCAGGAGGCCGTACAGCCGGACAACCCTATGGAAAAAGCACAGGGAGAAGGGTGACGGGCACACACCAACACAGGAGATAAACGAGCGAGAGAGGCTTACTTGGACAGGACAGATGACTGGCACAGCAAGGGACGAGGTCCGGTAGACAGCCACCTGGAGAGCCCGGTGCAGCAGCGAGGAACAGGCG
Source organism: Pholidichthys leucotaenia (assembly GCA_020510985.1). Lineage (NCBI taxonomy): Eukaryota > Metazoa > Chordata > Actinopteri > Cichliformes > Pholidichthyidae > Pholidichthys > Pholidichthys leucotaenia. The sequence continues at coordinate 87,018,381 of CM035848.1, read as the reverse complement.
ATGGAAAGGAGTAGTCCGCCGCCGGGAAATCCACCTGTGCACAGGGGAGCAGACTTGGAAGAGAAGAAAGGTAAGATCTTCTTACCGGAGTGATCAGCTGAGAATAGAAGAGAACTCACAGCGATGCGTAGGGAAGTCTGATGGCTTCAGGCCGAAGCTCAGGGCGAGGCGGCTTAAATCCCTCGCCACTGATGATGTGCAGGTGTGCGTGCAGGTGGCGCCGCTGATGAGCGGCGCGGCGTGACAGTACTCCCCCCTCTAGCAGCGCCTCCTGGCGATGGCTTCTCTGGGTGCGCTCGGTGGAAATCAGCGATGAACGACGGGTCCAACACAAACGACGAGGGTACCCACTGCCGATGTTCAGGCCCATAGCCCTCCCAGTCCACCAAGTACTGCAACCCACGACCCCGGCGCCGGGAGTCCAGGATGGAGGAGATGGGCCAGGCCGGATGGCCATCAATCATCCGGGGCGCGGGTTGCGCAGCAGGAGGAGGGCAAAGGGGGTCGGAGACTGCCAGCTTCACCTTGGACACGTGGAAGGTGGGATGGATGCGGAGGGAGGGGAGAATAGCTACACGCACAGCCACCGGGTTGATAATCCTGGTGATGGGATATGGACCCATAAAGCGCTGTGCCAGCTTCCTCCTCTCGCCCTTTAAAATCACGTCTTGGGTCGATACGTAGACTTGCTGACCAACTCTGTACGCCGGGGCAGGTCTTCTGTGCCAGTCCGCCACGGCTCTGTTGCGCTCCGCTGTGCGTAAAAGCGCATTGCGCGCTGACGCCCAGATGGAGCGGAACTGCCTGAGATGCGCCCTTACTGAGGGAACAGTTACCTCACTCTCCTGCGCCGGGAACAGCAGGGGGTCGTAACCCAGGGACGCCTTAAAGGGGGACATCCCTGTAGCAGAAGAGCGGGCGGTGTTGTGGGCATATTCAACCCAGGCGAGGTGGTTACTCCAGGACGTAGGTTTGGACGCCGTTACACAGCGGAGCGCAGCCTCCAGCTCCTGGTTGGTCCGCTCACACTGCCCGTTGGATTGGGGGTGATGGCCGGAGGAGAGGCTCACCTTGGCTCCTAAGGCGTTGCAGAACGACCTCCAAACTTCTGAAGAAAATTGGGGCCCTCGGTCCGAGACCACGTCCACCGGAATCCCATGCAGCCTGACCACGTGCTGGATTAGGAAGTCCGCCGTCTCCAGGGCAGTTGGGAGACCTTGTAGGGGAACGAAGTGTGCTGCCTTAGAGAAGCGGTCCACGATGGTCAGGACGGTGTCGTAGGTGTTCGAGACTGGGAGTCCGGTGACGAAGTCCAGGGCGACATGCGACCAGGGCCTGCCAGGGACCGGCAGAGGCTGGAGCAACCCTGCTGGAGGGGCATTACCTGATTTGTTGGTGGCACACACTGAACAGGCCCGGGCGTAGCGGGCAGCGTCCCTCCGCAGGCCCGGCCACCAGAAGGACCGCTGGAGGAGGTCAATCATCCGGGAGGGGCCAGGGTGACAGGTGAGCTTGGATGTATGCAACCAGTGGATGACCTCCCCCCGAACCGTGGATGGCACGAACAGCCTCCCCTCCGGTCCGCCGCCAGGGTCAGGTTCCACTTCCTGCGCCTTCCGGATCTTGCTCTCAATGTCCCAGGTGATGGCTCCCACGACGCACGACCTGGGTAGGATGGTGTGGACCGTGTCCTCCGACTTCTCAGGGGCGAATTGCCTAGAGAGGGCGTCGGGCAGGCCGTTCTTGGAGCCAGGCCTGAAGGTGATGGTAAACTGGAACCTGGCGAAGAACAAGGACCAGTGCGCCTGGCGGGCGTTCAGGCGCTTGGCAGATCTCAGGTACTCCAAGTTCTTGTGGTCCGTCAGGACCACGAACGGCAGGTCCGCCCCCTCTAGCCAGTGACGCCACTCCTGTAGCGCGAGCTTGATGGCGAGGAGCTCTCTGTCACCCACGTCATAATTTCTCTCCGCCGGGGACAAGCGCCGGGAGAAGAAGGCGCAGGGCCGTTTGATTCCGTCATCTGGCGACCGCTGGGATAGTACCGCCCCCACTCCTGTGTCCGAAGCGTCCACTTCCACGATGCACTGCAGTGCAGGGTTGACTTGGCTAAGGACCCGGGAGGAGGAGAATTCCGCCTTCAGCGCCTGAAAGGCAGCCGTGGCCTCTTCGGTCCACCGGAACGGAACCTTAGGGGATGTGAGGCGGGTCAGCGGGCCGACGATGGTGCCAAAATTGGGGACGAAGCGGCGGTAGAAGTTCGCAAACCCAACGAACTGCTGCACCTGCTTCCTTGATGCAGGTGTGGGCCATTCCACCACCGCCTTCACCTTCTCTGGGTCCGGAAGCACCTGGTCGTGGGAGATGATGAACCCGAGGAAGGATGTTGTCTTCGCGTAAAACTTGCACTTTTCGGCCTTCACGTACAACCGGTTCTCCAGCAGCCTTTGGAGGACCCACCTCACGTGGACCTGGTGCTCGTCCCTGGACTTGGAGAAGATGAGAATGTCATCCAGGTAGACGAACACAAAAAGGCCGATGAAATCCCGGAGGACGTCATTGATGAGGCGCTGAAAGACGGCTGGAGCGTTGGTCAGCCCGAACGGCATCACCAGGTATTCGAAGTGGCCGTTCGGGGTACGGAAGGCTGTCTTCCACTCATCTCCCTCCCGGATCCGGATGAGGTGGTATGCGCTGCGTAGATCCAGCTTGGTGAACCAAGTCGCCCCCTGGAGGGAGTGGAAAGCGGTGTCCATGAGGGGCAGGGTGTAGCGATCCTTCTCCGTAATGTCGTTAAGGGCACGATAGTCAATGCAAGGACGGAGGGATCCGTCCTTCTTACCAACGAAGAAGAATCCTGCCCCCACAGGTGATGACGATGGGCGGATTATCCCAGCACTCAGCGACTCCTTGAGATACGAGTTCATGGTCTCCTTCTCCGGCGCAGACAGACTGTAGAGTCGCCCAGAGGGTAAGGGTGCCCCCTGGCGGAGGTTGATTGCGCAGTCATAGGGCCTATGAGGAGGGAGAGACATCGCCTTGGATTTGCTGAATACCATACCCAGGTCGTGAAATTCCAATGGCACCAGGGACAGGTCCGGGGGCGCAGCGTCCGTAGGTGAGGGAGAAGCGGACGGAGAGCAGGCAGCGGACTGTAGACAGGTGCTCATGCAGAACGTGCTCCATGCCGACACCCCGGCGGACTTCCAATCCAAAACGGGGTTGTGGAGGCGTAGCCAGGGATACCCCAGGATGACGGGCGACACAGAGTTGGGCAGGACGTAAAAGGTTATCTCCTCCCGGTGGTTTCCAGAGATAATGACCGGGACGGGGATGGTCTGGTGTGTAACTCTCCCAAGGGAGGCACGAGAGAGGTTGACCAGGGAGATAGGGTTCCTTAGTGCCTGACAGCGGATGCCCAATTGGGTTGCCAGGCTTTGAGAAATAAAGCTGCCTTCCGCGCCCGAATCCACCAGTGCGTGGGTGAGATGCCCAGTGGAGTTGTGACAGAAACGGATGGGCAGCTTCAATTGTGTGAGGGTGCTTAACCGATTGACGTCCGCGAGGCCCCCTACAGTGACTCGCGGACCCCGCCGACTGACTTTCCGTGGGCAAAGCTTCACCGTGTGTTGGTCATCTCCGCAATACATGCAGAGATCCAACTCATGGCGGCATTGTCTCTCCGCAGGGGAAAGCTTTGTCCAACCCGTCACCATCGGCTCCGACTCCTCGGGGCACGATGGTGGCGGCGTCGCCAGGGGGCGAGCTTGGAACAGGCACGGCGAGACTCCACGAGGGCGAGAAGAAGACGACTTCCGCCCCGAGGAGCGCTCGCGCAGCCTGTTGTCCAAACTGATTGCTAGGGATGTTAGCTCCGCTAGCGTCTCAGGGATATCCCGCCCAGCCAGTTCATCCCTCAGATCATCGTTGAGACTGCGGAGGAAAAGGCCACAGAGGGAGCGTTCCTCCCAGCCCAATTCCTCCGCCGCTACCCGGAAGTCGACCGCGTAGTCCGCTGCCAACCGGCTTCCCTGCTGGAGGGCGAGAAGCCGATCGACCTGGACCGTCTCGGAACGAGAATGGTCAAAGACCTCTAGGAAGCGTCTCACGAATTGGTCATACGTGAGGGTGGCATAACTGGGCCTCGCCATTACGGCGTAGGTCCAGGTTAATGCTCTCCCCTCTAGGAGATTCCCGATATAACCAATTCGGCTATGATCTGAGGGAAAGTCTCCGGGCACACGGTGAAACACGGACTCACATTGCATTATGAACCCCCGCGCTCCGCCGAGCTTTCCGCTAAAGCGGGCGGGGGTTGGAATGGGCGTGAGCCGAGTTGGTGCCGCCGGAGCCTGCTGGACGGCCGCTGGAGCAGCAGGAGCCGCGCCACCCTGACGAGCCGGGGGGAACGGCTGTTGGGGGTCCAAGCGGTCCAATCGGTTAGTCATATTAATCAACTGATTGAAGATCACCTGTTGCTGATAAGCTATCTGATCCACTCGAGCCTCGAGAGTGGTAAGTCGGTGTGCGAGCCCGCCGTCTGCCGAGCCGCTCTGCTGAAGCCGTACTGACATAACGCACGGCTCAGGAGACGCACACACACAGGCTCAGAGTAGTTCAAATAGTTTATTAACAACAGGAGTGTATGAATGTGTGTCTGCGGGATGTAAATGTGTTGGTGGCGGCGTCTGCTTCGGGCACAGAGGCAGGAGGCCGTACAGCCGGACAACCCTATGGAAAAAGCACAGGGAGAAGGGTGACGGGCACACACCAACACAGGAGATAAACGAGCGAGAGAGGAGCTTACTTGGACAGGACAGATGACTGGCACAGCAAGGGACGAGGTCCGGTAGACAGCCACCTGGAGAGCCCGGTGCAGCAGCGAGGAACAGGCGATGGAAAAGAGTAGTCCGCCGCCGGGAAATCCACCTGTGCACAGGGGAGCAGACTTGGAAGAGAAGAAAGGTAAGATCTTCTTACCGGAGTGATCAGCTGAGAATAGAAGAGAACTCACAGCGATGCGTAGGGAAGTCTGATGGCTTCAGGCCAAAGCTCAGGGCGAGGTGGCTTAAATCCCTCGCCGCTGATGATGTGCAGGTGTGCGTGCAGGTGGCGCCGCTGATGAGCGGCGCGGCGTGACATTTACAGACCACAACAGTGTCATGGTACCAGGCATCATTGATGTAAATGCAGAGCCTGCCACCATGGGTCTTACCTCTCTCAACGGCAGCTCTGTCTGCGCCGTAGCATGTTAGCCAGTCTAGCTGGATGGCAGAGTCTGGGATGTTGTTGATCCATGTTTCCACAAACACAAAAACATAGCACTCTCTCACAGTCCTTGAGGCTGAGCATAGTAAATGGATGTGGTCCAGCTTGTTGTCTAAAGAGCTTATGTTGGCCAGTATGATGGTGGGGATAGCTGGCTTGTGTAGGTTAGCCACTAGCCTAGTTTGGGTACGTTATGGGGGACCCATGCTGTGGTATTCATCTCAGACTGAAAGATATTGTCGCGTGAATTGCCTATAAAAATATTTGTCATAAGGTACAGAAATTATTTATTTTATTTAATAGTGGGTGTGAAAGGGGGCGGAGTTAAACCGTCACTTCTACACCCGCTAAATGAAATAAAAGCACTCGTAAAAGGGGCACCAGTCCTAACGGACAATAATATTAACTTTAATTTTATTTAATTTGTACCTTCAATTACTTAATGAATCAGTCTCAAAGTTTCAGTGAGTTCTTGTCCTGCCGTGATTAGGAAACATGTATATGCGAAAGGAAAACGCTTCAACTTCTATCATTCACCCTTTTATTAAACTCATTCAGGTTACATGGCATGGCGTTCAAATGATGAATAAACAGATTTAAATGATAACAGCGTAATATATCACATCCACTGATATTGGATTCCTGAACATAAAATCTAGCGTTACACCTCTGTAGAACCAAGGAGGAACCAGACTTATGTTTCAACGGTAAATGAGGCTGAAATGTTTTCACAAAACAACGCAATTTTATGGGGAAAATTCATAAGCTAATTATCTAAAAATGACTTCTGAATTAATCTACAAAAATTTAAGGGCAGTTACTTAAAAATGACTAAGAGTTTTCCTTCAGTTTATAGCTTTATCCTGTGGCTGAGAGATTAATTGAGCCCTGAAATACGGACCATATTCAATTGTAATTTAATTGTTAGGACATCACGTTTTAACCCAGCAGATAAGAAAAGTAGGAGCTTCACTCACACAACAGCTGTAGGTCCACGTTTCCGTGGGTCGGTACCGCTGGGTTTTGAAGTTAGGACGTCGGAGGAAGCGGCTGCTGTCCTCACAGCCGTGGAGGTGATAACTCAGCTGGGGGCCCTTCAAGGAGACAATGGCAGCCGTGGATGGTTTGTCTCAGGGCGACGTGAAAAGTCCTTGGAAAAGAGTCCAAATTTGAGGTCTCTTGTAGTGGGATAGACCAAAAAAAACTGAAGGAAAATCTTCTCAGTCTCTGTTCACTTTAACTTAGGCAAATTAAAGGTCCACTTTAACGGCGTGAAAAGTCATTACAAAAAATGAGAAAAACATTTACTAGGATAAGAATGGCTTCTGAGGTGAAGGAAAAAGTTTGAGAATTTGATTCTCTAATAGGACGAGCTCTAAAGAAAAAATAGTTTCTCCTCAGTGACCAGAAAATAACGACAGACTTGACAAATACAAAGAATAAAACTTCACAGGATCTTGAAACGGTGGAATAAAATCTTCTTCTGAGATTTAGATTACTATTCTGTTTCTTTAATCTTAATTTAGTTCCTAATCTTTCTCAAAATCTCTTTCTTTCTTCTTTCTGTGTTTCTAATTCTTAATTCTCTCACTGTTCTCTTTTTCTTGCTACTGGTTACATTGTTACTTTACTTCTTGCTAATCTTCCTGCCTTACTTTTCGTCTAACCTTTTTGCTTAAACTCAAATCTAACTTCTCTCTTTTAAAGTTACCTCGCTGGGTCATAAAATGATGATGTCAATCGCAAGACTGACCAATCGACTTTTTCAGAAGCAGTTTGAAATGGCTGACATCCAATGTGAGAACATTTCTTTGTTTGAGAGCAGCCAATCAAACAAAGACACCATCCCATGAAATTGCAGAGGAAAAATCAACACTCAGTCAGTTCTTATGAAATTAGGTGCTCAATATAAAATCTAACTAAATTAAATGACTTGGCTAATATTTGGTGATCATGCATTTATACCATTACTCCAATATTACATTTGTTTGAATAACACTCATGAATATAACATTTCTTATACATAATTATAATACATGCGTTCACATTTAGATCAAAATGCAGCAAACCATGCAGCAAACCATGGTTGGTGATAAAAGAGGGATGATTTTCAGTGTCCTTAGGATCCAGAGGATAAGCTGAAAGAAACTTAATGTTTAGAACAAATTAAAAATCATCTTACATACTGAAAACACATTTCGTAGGTATCCACTAGGAGGTACAGTTGAGCTGTAGATGATTTCCTTTAGGTCCATGGTATCTGGGAGAAAACCTGGATAGTATCATGGGGCTATAAACCCGTCAGATTAAGTGGTTTATGACTCTTAAGAACATTGGTTTCCTGTGAAAAGGTACATTATCAAATGCAGTGTTCACGTTGAGAGGTCTGGTCTCCTGAGTTTTATGTTCCTTTGAGCCTTTAAAAGCAAATTCTGATCCTTACAATCTCTGCAAGAGGCAACTGTTTACATTGGGGTCCTGGGAAAACAAACATCTTTGGTCAGGCCTGGAAGAGGCCTGAATGGGTCGACATGAAAGCCAGTGATATTCCTGAAAAAGGCAGAAAAGTGGTATTCTTGTATAAGGAATAAAATGAAATTCCTGTAACATGGAGAGAAGTGATCTTCTGTATTGGCTTGAGGAGACGATGATGCTACAGATCCCCCCTTTGTAGCAATGGTGAGCATCGGTCAGCGTTGGTACACACCCATGGCAGCTTCGTCTCCTTTTTCAACACTTGACCTAAATACTGGGTTAAAAGGTTTTTGTGATGCCCATACACACTAGCATGCAAACAGTATCTATTACTAAGTGCAGATCTTTGACTTTGGTTTACTGGAAGGACTTCCATGAATTTCCAAAAATAATTTGAGTATGGACAAATGTAGATTATAAAACTGACTTGGAGTAGTAAGCTAAGGCATATGTCTTGAAATGACTCAAAAATTCTGTTTACAAAAATAAGGAGGTACAAAGTGCATAGTCTTACATACCTGAGGTAGGAATTTTGGTTTACGATGAAATAGCTATCATAGTTGTTTAAAAATAGTTTGAATGGGTACAAAAATCAAAATGGAGTGCAAGAGCTATGTATAAAAATATAGGTTTGTATATAAGCTTGCATATAACTTCAAAAATCTTAAGAATAAAGTAAAATAAAAGTCAAAACAAAGAATGCAAAACAAAAATTTATTGCTTATTTGAGGTAGATGTTTAGGTTAAGCAATACTGAGTTAATTCAAGGAGGTTTGAATTGAATTGGTTTAGCTGGACTAAACCATGGTTCCACAGAGGTCTTACTCAGAGGGTGTTTGAGACTTTTGTTCTGGAAGACTGAGCGAACATGGAAAGTCATCATTGTTCTTTGAGTGGCAATGAGGAATAACTTTGTGACATCTGAAACAGGGGCAAGAAGCGGTGAAGGCAGACTCACTGTCAAAGTGTTAGCTGAAAGTCTAATATTTCTAGCTACCTTTCGAAGAAACACAGGCATTAGATGTGGGTGAGCATGGTCACCCTCTAACATGAAGAGCGACAAATTCAAGACCTTGTTGAGTTTGAACGAGGCTTTGGAGCAAACATTCAAAACCAACACAGTATCTTGCAAAGTTTTGGTAACCGTTGGTGGTTCAACTATCTGGCATTTCAGTGTAGCAGTGTTGACTGATTTAACAGTAGATGTGCTAAGGCTAGCAAGGGGCCCTAATGATGAGGCCGTGGTTGAGAATCTACCTAAGGATTGTTGACTTCTTGTCTGGACTCTGTCCAGTTCTAACTGGGCGAAAGTAGGTGAGAGTGCTAGGCAGAGGGCTAAACTGAAAAACAGGAGGGCCATCGTCCTGGCCAACGAATAGAAGTGTCATTTTAATCTTGAGCTTCTTGTCGGTTTTCCTTTTCTTGAGGTACCTGAGTGATAGGTGAAAGTTATTCTCAGTGGTGGAACAACTTTGTTAGAGACTGAGTTCTAGGCTATTAGTGTCTATCACCTTTAGAGGGTTTTGTGATTATTGACTTAAGCTAGTGATGTTGTTGATTTTGTGTGTACTATTTTGAAATAGTAACTTGATGATACTGAATGAAATTTTGCAGGGTCTTTTAAAGTTAGATTTTAAGGAAGTCAGTTAGTTTGGGTTAACTTTCTCCTTTTGAAGGTTTAATGCAGTTACCTGATTGAGGAAAGAGAAATGCGACCGAGCTTGCCTGAGGCTGATAGTCAGCTAACAGTTATCTATTGAGCGTAAACAAGATTTTAGGTTTGTTTACTGACTTAATGGAACAGTGTTGTCCCCGACAAGTCCCATGGGGTTTTTATAAGCTTTGATTTGATTACGATGGACCCATTTGGAGATGGGGTCCTGGCGACCTTTGCTTATTTTGATTTGGTAAACGACCGGAGAGAGTTTATCTGTGATCGTGTGTGGACCTGTCCACCTGGGGAGGAACTTCCGAGCGAGTTTTCCTGCTCGTGCGTTGGTCTGTCCTGTCTGAGGAATGAACGCATAATAGAAAACCTTGTCTCCCACTTGGAGTTCGTCATGTGAGGCTTTCTGATCGTAGTAGCCTTTGCGTCCTTCAGCTGATCGGTCCAAATGTTTTTGGGCAAAGGCAAAAGTCTGTTGGAGATGTTTGGTCAGGTCAGTCATGTACTGGTGAGTAGTGTAAGCTGTAGCAACACTGGCTTCTCCAGGTTGGTAGAGTAAATGCAGGGGCAAAGTCATTTGCCGGCCTGTCATCATTTCAAAAGGTGACACCCCCGTAGCTTCATGGGGTGTGGCTCGGATGGCCATTAAGACCAGCGGGAGTTTTACATCCCAGTCTTTTTGGTGTGGTGAAACATACTTCTTCAGTATGTTGATCACGGTTCGGTGGGTTCTTTCAACCTGTCCGGAGGATTGTGGGTGGGGGCTAATATGGAAGTTAGCTTTAACTCCCAAGGTTTCCCACAGTTGTTGTATGACTTCGGCGGTGAAATGAGTGCCGCGGTCAGAGTTGATTCGGCTTGGCAGACCAAATCTAGAGAATACATGGTTCATCAACAAGTAGGCCGTGGTTTCTGCCATGTCATTAGGAGCAGGCAGACACTCGACCCATTTGGTGAAAGCACATGTGACTGTGAGGAAGTATTTGTTTCCTCTGGCTGACCGTGGAAGGGGACCTACCCAGTCAATTTGGAGGTCAGACCATGGGAATGAAATGCCTCTTTTCTGTAGGGGTGCTCGATGAATCGGGTTGGTTGGTTGGTTGGTTGAAACTGGCAACATACGAGACATCCCTTGATGTAGTCCGCTACATCCTTTCGCATGTATGGCCAATATGCCACTTGTTTGAACGCGTTGTACGTCGCTTTGATGCCTTTGTGTCCTGCAGTTGGGAGATCATGGGCATGAACAATCATCACCCCCCTCTGGTTACGAGGGACCACAAGCGCAGGCGCAGGGAGTTCATCAGAAACATGAACTAGAATGCCATTTCGCAGCTGCAAGGACGATCGTGCGGCAAAGAGTGGTTTTAAGTCTGGAGTGTTAGTGAGACCTGAGTCGGATGGTGCATTAAGTGCAGGATCCGAGAGGTATTGTATCATTTTATGGATCGCAGGGTCAAGGGTTTGAAGAGAGATAAGGTCAGCGTCAGTGAAAACAGGGTCAACCGCAAGGGGACCTGTGGTTTGTGTCTTGTCTTGGGCCCTGTTAGTCTGGGTCCTAGTGACTGCGCAGACTGTAGGGGTGGGTGGGTGGGGCTGTGAAGTCGGCACCTGAGCAGAATCAAAGAACCAGGGTGTGCCTTGTATGGCTCCTTGTTTTGCAAGTGAGTCCACAAGGTCATTCCACTCTTTGTCCTGACCTGGTGTGTGCGAGTGACCTCTGACCTTTTTCCAGTACACCTGGAGGTTGTTGGAGGTGACCAGGTGATCACATGCCTTGAAAAGGTCTTGATGTTTAACCAGTTTGCGGTTGGAGGTTACAAAACCTTTGGCCTTCCAGAGTGCTAAATGACAAGTGAAACTGAGGCGTGCGTAGTTGGAGTCAGTGCAGATGACTAATGTGCGAATGCCATGGTCTACGGCAAGTTGCAGTGTAATGAGCACACCTGCAATTTCTGCATACTGAGATGATTGGGAACCCAGTTGATAGTTGTGGGGTTCACAAGGCTGATTGTTCAGCCATGCCACACCCACACCAGCAGGAATGTGAGTTTCATGGTGAAAAGAACAACCATCGACATAGGCGGTGACCATATCTTGACAGATGTTCTGGTCAAAGTAGTGATGGTTTGGGTCTTCAGTGACTGTAGGTAGCTCTGCACGAATGGATGGTCCTGGAGTGTCCTCAGAGCACTGTTGGCAGGCAGCCAAGTCTGTGCCGAGAGGGCTTCTCAACTTTTGTGCGTAGCGGACCTCCACATCAAAGCTTTGTAGAGCCATCAACCAGGAGGCTATTCTGGCATTTGTTACAACGCCTTCTCTGATGCGCTGACTGTTAAGGAAGACCACTGGTTGGTGGTGAGTCTCAACTGTGATTCTCTGGCCTCCTACATAGTTGGAGAAATGTTTGACTGCCCATACAGTGGCCAGAAGGGCTTTTTCACAGTCCGAGTATTTCAGTTCCGGACCAGAGAGGGTTTTGCTGGCATAGGCCACGACTCGTTTGTCGCGGTCGTAGATTTGGTATAATCCAGCGCTTAAGCAGTTGGCAGAGAACCCCACTTGTAAGAAGAATGGCTGGTCGCAGTTGGGATAGGTCAAACATGGTGCTGTGCATAACTTTTGCTTCAACACTAGCATAGCTTGTTCTTGAGCTTCAGACCAAATGAAAGGGGTGTCCTTTCGTAGGAGGTCTGTAAGGGGTTTTGCCAAGTCTGCATAATCCTCAATGAACTGACGTGAGTAATTGCATACCCCTAGGAAGCTCTGGAGTTCAGAGATGTTGGTAAGGGCTTTGATGTTTAGCACACCTTGAATTCGTGCGGTTTGTGGTAGGACCCCTTTAGATCCTACCAAGAGACCAACATAGTTGACTTTCGTTTTGCACCATTGGCATTTGGAGAGAGAAATTTTGGCTCCAGCTCACGTGAGCTGGCCAAGGACATGGCCAATTTCAGTGAGGTGGGTGTCCATAGTTGGACTCCGAATGAGAATGTTGTCAACATAGATGAGGTTACCTCTGTCTCGGGCGTCTGGACATGCTTTGTTCAAGAAAATGTTGAACTCTGCAGGAGAGTTAGCATAACCGAAAGGGCATCGGGTGAATGTGTATTGGCGATTCGCAAACGTGAAGGCCAGTTTGTGTTGGTCTTCAGCTTGGACAGGAATAGTCCAAAAACCAGAAGCAATGTCCAGTGTTGAGAAGTATTTGGCATCTTTTACTCTAGGGAGTTCTTGCTCCAGTTGAGTCATAGGCCACCTAGAGAGAGGAACTTGAGTGTTCAGTTTCCTGTAATCAATGGTGAGTCTCCACTTACCATTGGGCTTTAGGACAGGCCATAAGGGGGCCGAGTAGGTACTGTTGCATGGCCTGATTATGCCACGGTCCAGTAGGTCATCGCTTATTTCTTGTACTGGGCCGTACGAGGCCAAGGGAATCTTGTACTGCCTGACGTAGGTGGGAGGAGCGTCAGGTGGTGTAGGAATGCGTACTGAGTGGATTGTGGTCAGTCCGCAGTCCAAGGAGTCTTTGGAGAAGGATTGCTCGTATTTAAGAAGAACTTGGTGAAGTTTTTCCACGTTCTTCGTCAGAGGTTAGGGCATCAGCATCAGCTACCACCTGTGCAATCTCTTCAGCGAAAGTGAGGACTGGTTTTGGTGGAGGATCGCTGGGATTGTCATTGGTTTGCTGATCGAACTCCGATGGAAGGAGTTCAATGGCTTGGACAAGCATTTGGTCATTGTTGGTCAAGTTGATTCGTCCCACTGACTCTTTGTCAGGGGTTGGCATTGACACAAGAGCGATGGCCTTAGAAGGCTTAGTGTAAATGACTGTAGGTTCAAGAGAGTCTGCCCAAAGAGAATCAGGGAGGCCGCCTAGCACAGGAACAGTCAGTTCAAAATCGTGGAAATCTGTGGTGATGAGCCAGCCAAGAGGCGTGGCCTTGGGCAGGACGATGGTCTCTGCCATGGGGTTGTTTACCGGTAATGTGGTGGTTCTGTAGTCTAGGCTTAGAAGGGGCATGGCCTCCAGAGTTAAGCCTAGATCGTCAAGCAAAGGAGCCGGTTGGAAAAATGCTTGTGGATGCATAAGTTTCTGTCCGGTCTGAATGCATAGTTGGACCGGGTAGCACGTGACATCAGCAGGTATGAGACAATGTTGAGTGTTCAGTACCTGGCAGGCCTCAGGGATGGTCTGGCCTGACTTTAGAGTGTCAAGATCTGGTTTAGAGTGAGTGTCTCGAACTGGGGTGAGAGACCATAAGACATTGTTTATGGTATCAACCTGGGTTCCGAGTCTCACAAGAAGATCACTGCCGATGTAGACTGCCTGTGGTAGGTCGGGAACGACCAAGAAGGGATGCGTTAGCAGTCTGTAGTTCCACTGAAGGTGGAGGGCGCAGATACTTGTGGCGACCAATGTTTTGTTTGATTTGGTCCCAGCAGGGAAATGAAAAGACTTGTTAGTGACCATAAGGTCAGGGTGTTTCTCGTGTAGAGAGTCGAAAAGTGTCTGGCTGATTGTGGATTTATCAGCCCAGAGAGCCAGTACCACGTCTTCTACGTGGGAGCTTTGGATAACTAGTCCTTTGACCACTTGGGGGCAATACTCTTTGTTGGCTGCCCCTGGTTTTAGGGTGCAAAGAAATGAACTGTGTTCATTTAAGGTTGGGTTGTCAGATGTGGTAACATGGGAAGGGGTGCCTGTTTCAGCCTGGTCCCCAAGGTCACCTTCCGTCAAACTTTGTTGGGTCAGCAGTGCGAGTGGGTTGACTCCTGGAACATCCAAGGTGTCAAGAGTGTAGCACTGTGATCCGGTTGCTTCAGGTAGAGTGGTTGGAAGAGGTTGTCGAACTTGAGCCCATAGCTTGAGATTCTTGAAGTCTATCAGAGGCTCGAAGCGATTAAGTAGATCCTTGCCTATCAGCAATGGAATTGAATTGAGATTGGACACATAGACCGGATGGATCAAGGTCATGGGCCCAATGGAGATTTTTATCAATGACATGTGTGACACAGTCGTGTTTGAGGGTGCATAAGGTTGAATAGCTAAGGAGCAAGGTCTTAGTTTCAAGTCTTTGTGCGCAGGGTTAGCAGTGACACGTAGGTGTTCAAAAAGGTCACGCGACATGAGTGTGATGTCCGCTGCGGTATCCAGTAGTGCTTCATGCGTCATCACATCTTCCAGGGTCAATGACAGGAAAAATTTTCGTGCAACCCCCCCTCTCAGTCAAATCACACAGAAATTCTTGGACCGGTGGTTCAACGCAGATTAAAGAGTCGCCTGTTTCGGGCGAGTGAGGTTTTCCAGGTAGCTGGACTACCAAAATGGCACTGGGTGGCATTGCATTTTGGAGCTCCTCCTGAGTTTTGGGTGGAGGATGCTCGGTTGTGTCTTCGGTATCCTTCCCCTTTGTAGTATGAGATTCCTCAGGGTTGACCTGTGGCAAACCTAAAGGATTGTTTGGGGTGGTCACAATATTTATGGCTAGGACATCTGGTTTGTTGTCCTCTTTCACCTCCTTTTTCCTCTTCAGTTCGTCAAGTATGCGTTGGAGAGTTTCCAGATCTTCTCGGCTGAAAATGGGCTTTCCTTTCTTCTCCCAGGGTTTGGAGTTAAACTTTCCAGGGGGAGGTCTTGCTTTCCTGTCGAAGTTTTTCTGGCAGTACGAAGGAGGTGACCACCTCCCGCGGTTATGCAAGTCTCGAAATCGGTATCTGTCATCCCGGGTATCCGTACCGTATTCTCGTGACTTACCTGGTGGGCTTAGTCTCCAACGGTAGTCAGGTTTTGGAGATGTTGGCTTGGAACTTGGTGTCAAAAAATTTTCCGGGTCATGACTCGACTTATCTTGACTAGAGGACTGTCGCTTTATTTGTGACCGAGATGCTGGAACAGGGGCTGGACTTGGGGCGCCCTCTAGGTCCAGGGTGTCTGATGCGGTGTTGACAGCTAACACCGCGGTAGACTCGGTATGCTTCTGATTGCTTTGTCGCTGTTTCTGGAATGCGTAATGTGCGAACTCTCTTAGTCGGTTTATCGAGTTTGTCTTTGGGTTAGCCATGACTCCAAGGTGGTGTCCAATCGTGGGATGGAGATTCTGAATGAACAGAGCCTTGAAGTTGTGGTCTTCTTCCATCTCAGGCGTGTTTTGAGATCCGAAATATGCGCGCAGGAGTCGCTGGTAGTATTCCTGTGGAGGCTCTAAGCGACCCTGTTTCACAGCTAGGGCTGTTGCTAGCCCTGACTGTAAGCAGTCGTCGGAGAACTCTTTTTCGATGGCTTCATAGAGTTTCCGGTGGTTCATCTTGATGTCAAATGGTTGCCGATCTATAAATTTTGATACCGACCTGTTGGATGTCAACTTGATCAAATAGATGCGGTCGTCAACAGTAGCATCAGGGTATTTACGCAAGTAGTAGTCAATGTCTTGCAAATAAGCCCTGGTATCAGGTGACCCACTGGTTGAGGGGTCAAATTTCGTGACGTGACGAGCGATCTTACTGAGATCTCCATCGGATGGAATTTGCAAATGTCTTTCGCGTTGCCATTCAGGTCTGAACGGGTCAGGGGAGTGTGAGCCGGGGGAGTCCCCATCCCATGAGGGGATGCCCCCCTTTGTCGAGGGAACTGGCCTGTTCATGGCTTCTGGTCTCAGATCCCTTCGTTTGCGGTGGTCTTCCAGCTCTTCTTTGACGTCCTGAAGACCTTGTTGTGCTTCTCGTAGAAGCAGTTTGCATTTCCCATAATCGGAGCTTGTTTCGTCCAATTGACCTTCAACTTCCTTGAGTTGATTCTCTTTGTGAAGCAGGGCGGTTCTCAATTCCTCGTTTTCTTGCTGAAGTGAGATATTGTTGTCTTCTAGTCGTTGCTTGTTCCAGATTTAGCAACGTCTAATCAAGCGTAGCTTGGGTGTCTTCTTTCTCTATGCGAGCTTGTTCCTGCTTTTTCACAAGGGATTTGTTCTCTTCCTGAAGAGAAAGGATGGTTGTTTGTTGTTTCACCAGTTCCTTTTCAGCGTAGAGTACTTGAGTTTCAGCTCGTTTTAGCCTTGCAACTAATGCTAGTGCAAACTTCCCTAACACACCGGGGATTTCCTTTGCTTTCGGTGGGTTAGCTTCGCATTCATCCAAAAGTTTTTTCGTGATTTGCTTCAAATCTTTTGGTGGAGTATCCTGAACTTGTTTGGAGAAACCGGGTATAAGGTCGGAAGCCAACTCTTCCAGTGTTACTTGAAGGTCATTTAATTCATCAAGTGGACTCGACATGTTTGACCGTTTGCGTAACGCTTAGCTTGAAATCGATTTGCTGATTATAGCTAAAGTTGTGAGTCAAGAGTTAACCTTGAGTGTCGTTTTGTAGTGAGGATAATTACAAGCTCCTTTTTGGAGTTTGTTTCAACTTCCAAGCTTGTAAGAAGGAAAGCAAATATTTTGGAATTCTTTAGAAATGTGGAATATGTGTTAATTTATTTGTTGACACTGTATTTTGATTTGTATTTCAGAAGACAAAAGCAAAAAAAAAAAATTGTGTCGATTGACTTCTTTCAGTTCAGTTATCAAAGTGTAGTTTTGGAATAATCCTCAACTAGGTTGTGAATTTTTGTTGAATCTCACTTGAAAGTAATGATTTTATTTACAAAAGGAAAAGAAAGCAACAAAAATAAAAAAGGTTAAATGCTTTAAGGCTTTAGGGTTACAGTATAAGTCTTCACTTTGTTTTAAAGTTAGAATTGGCTTTGTTCTACTTGTTAAAGCTTATCTTCATTTAAAGCCTTTCAGTGTTTTAATATTTACAAGTTAGGAAACAAATGAATTGTCTTTGCGTATTGTCACTAAGGCTTCCTTAGGATTAAAGTTAACGATTATTTAAAAAGAGGAAAAAAGTTTTACAGACTAGTCAAAGTTTTCACCTTTTGACTTATTTCAAATCCTGGTGAGAAATAGTGAATTGGTTAAATGTTTTCCTTCTCCTGGGGAGGAAACATGAATCAAAAGCAACACACTCACTGTAAATAAGCTAAAGCTTTCAAGGGGTTTATTGCTGAATGTGGTTTCCTAATTTTGGAAAAAAAAAATTGGTTAAATATTTAGTAAATCACTAAATCCTTTACCAACATGCACAGGATTAACATTAACTTGAGGTTAAATGAACATTGTCATTTATTTGAGTCCCTAAGTTGAATGGCTTCCTGTGAAAGAAATCGCACAAAGTGATCTTTAAAAACAAAACACATACTGTATATATAGCTTAAAAAGTTTGCAGACTTTTAGCGTAAGATGTGTAAATATATGCTTTTAACTAAAAAGATTAAAATATGTGGTTAACATACGTGAGTAAATACGAAGTCTATGCTTCTATGTTCTTTCACTGTGTGTATATGCAGTCAAAAGCTCTTCCACCAATGAGAACAAACTTCAGACCCACAAGTTTCCTTTTCCTTTTGGTTCTTGGGATAAAACTTTGATTTGGGTTTAAATTTAGATTGTTCCGGATAATTCGGATTGATTTAAAGTTAATTTGGAAGCTCTGTTTGATTATAAATCAGCTTAATAGATTTGCTCTGCTTTAATCTGAGTGTGCATTCATGCAAGAAATGAAACTCCTATAGCTGACCACACGATGGAGGCAGTTATCTCTGCCCTCCCAGGAGGAGGAGACACTGGTGACGTCGCTCTGGGCGGGTCTACCGGTCTCAATCAAAATGGCAGCTAGGATGACTCCCTCTTAGCGCCTTCAAAATGGCGTCTGCACGCTTACTCTGCTCATGCTCAGTTTTTCGTGCACGCCTTTCGGTCACGCGCGCGACTGTGCGTGTTCACGTGACACGTGATGCGGGCGCGAGTCTTAGCGACAACGCCATGCCTTGCTTTTCAAAATGAGAGTTTAATCTCCAACTTTCACAAATAATGTTACCCCTTTAATTCCGGGTATAGTTTAGCGCTACTTCCCCAGCGGTTTATTCAGTGACCAGATCAAACCGCGTCCAGCTTAATCTGACGTCACCACGCCTGGGTAATTACAGAAATGGCCAGTTTAATTACTCCTTTTGGGATAATCGCCAAAAGGTTAAACTGGCGAGAGACAGGACGGTTTTCTTCGCGTTTCTGTCACTCTAGGCCTTTATTTTTCTTAATCCAGCATATAATAATATTGCTTAAACTTCTTTGCATGCATCAAAAACTGTTGACCTTAGTGGGTGAATCACTCACCCCCCTTTGCAGCTATCAGCCACCAGACTCCTCAGCGGGAGGTTAGGTAAACAAACACAGCAGACCAGACGGGGAGACGCAGGCCTCAGCCTCTCTCCCAACAACACACAGGCTCACCAAATAAAGTGGATCAATATTTGCAGGAAAAAAAAACAGCTTATGATTTCAATGATTTTTCTTTTTGCATATACGTTTCCCAATTACACAGGCATCACACGGGCGCACCAATAAACTGTCGCGTGAATTGCCTATAAGAACCCTTAGTAAGTAATCAGCCCACCATCCCGACCGGGGGCTCGCTGTTATTATTAATTGCCCTTCTCTGCCACTCTGGTTCCATCTGGAGTGCGTGGGGCTTGCCAGCAGAGTTGTAGCCGGCCATCTTCCTCTACTCTTATTGTTGGACTGTGCTCATGGACAGTTTATGTACTGTATGTCTTTCTGTTAATAAAACACGTAAACTTCACCAGCGATTGGGCTCAATCTTTTTCACCTGTGCGCTGCGGCGCATGTATTTGACAGAATGCCACCACCACAGTGAGCCCAGTGGTGAAGTGACGTGTCAATTTTTTCACCTTTTTGTGTATTTGTCCTACCTGTCTTGGAGCACGATGCCCCCAATGAACCATTTCCACACCGGCAGAAGTGGACGAGCAGCGGGGCATCCTAGCGTGGAAGAGGAATGGGCAGCCATGTTTATCTGGGATTTAATGCACGACGCCGATGACACCTAAATGGGACTGCCTGAACTTGGCATTGGGAATTCTGGAAGCTCACTCTGGCCTCTGGAATTATCCTCAATACGCCGAACTGTTATCTTCCATCTGCGCGCTCCAGCAGGCTTTTCCTGACCTGAGGAGATGGGCGCCTCACGCTAAGCCTACGCGGAAGTGTTTGTCTCAGCTGGCGGCCATTCTTCCCTCTGCTCCGTCTCCAGCTCCAACATGGCCACCGTCAGGTCAGCAGCGTCGACGTCATCCGGCTCCAGATTTCCAAAGGAATAATCCAGCCCCACTAACGGCTTCCCTTCCTACACCAAGCCCCGCTATCTCCGCAGCGGACCTTTGAGCAGTCCCGTCTGCCAGATCTCCATTCACATCTGCTGCGAGGTCCTCTTCCTCAGTGTTTCCACAGATGGTCCAGGGGCACTTGTTTTCCTCACCGGTGGCTCCCATTCCTGTGGCGAGAGGGGCGACTCCTCAACAGTCTACTGAGGGGCCAAACACCACCTTTTTTGTACGGGAGGATGATGACGCCCAAACTTCAGCAGCAGCCAACATCAAGATCCGGGGAGACATGCAAGTTAATTTTCATTTTACTCCTATTAATCATGAAATGTCTTGCCTGATTCCCGGTAGGGAGACTCATGAAAAGCAGTCCCCTGAGTTCTCCCAACCTGCTGCTGTAATGAACTGCTCACCAGCCCTCTCTATGCCCTCTCCTGTTTTTCCTGAATGTACGCTGGCACTGGAGCTGAATCAGCAGGACCAGGAGGAGCCAGAGGTCCGGGAGGATTGTTCCCCCCGCAGCAATAGTGAGCCAGACCTCAGCCACCGCACCAGAGGAGTCCCCAGCGTGGGTTATGATGGCTGAGATCACAAGGACTACAGAGATCATCATGTCTGCTGCGGAGGCTGCCACAGCAGAGTCAACGCCTAAACTGCCTCCTCCAGGAGGCCGAGCCTGCGAGAACATCACCCAGATCATCGGAGTCCTGGATGGCGGTGGAGCTTGAGCTAAGGCAAGTGTTCTCCTTTGTTTTTCTCCTTTCTATTACTGAGCATTTTTGCCTAGCTTTGGTGTGGAGAGCCAGGTGCAGCCAACCGCTGCGTCTGAGCTCGCCTTGCCGGGCTCTGCCGCTGTCGGTGACCCTGGTCCCTCCTACTCTCTGAGTCCTCTTCCAGGGTCACCACAGAGAGTCCAACACTGCCAGACGAGTCCGAGGATCCAGGCTCGCCGCTGGAGGTCACCGTGGGTCCTGCCTCCCCTGCCGAGGAGGTCATTGTAGGTGCTCAGCTCCAGTCTAGGGTGCCCATAATCGACCGCCTTCTGGCTTGGGTGTTCATATGGGTCGGCTGGCCCACGGTTAAAGCGGCGCTGAGGTTAGCAGTGGCCCAGCCGGGTCCTACCGCGGGTGCAGCAGGGGCCCAGCCGGGTTCCATCGTGGGTGCAACCATGGCTTGGTTTGGGTCCGCTGCGGGTGCAGCCGAGTTCCTGTCCCAAGCCGGGACCACTGAGGGTGCAGCCAGCCAGTTTGAGGACACCAGAGTCTCCTTGTTCCTTGCAGAGGCCTGCTGGGTGTTCCTCCTCCTTCTGCTGGGTACCGCCGTGGTCCACCATTTCCTGCCACCAGTAGCCGCTGGGGTCCCCCTTTCCTGGTCCAGCCACCCACCTTTAAGTCTCCCGGTGGGTAGGCCACCTCCTTGCTCACCCCTCCGGTCCTGATGGCTTAACTATGCAGGCCGGCTGTCCGAAGGACTGGGTCTCCCTATGGGGGGTCTGCCTCCCGGCCCATCTCGTCTGACTTAGTGGCTGAAGAAGTCCGGCCGGCCACACGATAGACTGTGCCGTTGCGTTAGGTGGCCTTTTTTTCCCAGGCAGGCCACCCAACTCACCTTGCCTGACGGTCTGGCTGTTGTTGGATTTTGCTTGACCACCTGGCCTGGTTCGCTTGGCCGTCTGTGGACCTTGGACTTTGGCCGGCCCCCTGAACTTGGGGACTCTTGGGTTGGGGAGAGCTTAGTTTTTGTTTGGGGTTGGGAGTTTTTGTTTTCCTGTGTTGTATTGTCATATTATTTCTTGTTGATTAAATCCCTCCTGACCTGTTTTCCCCCACCTCCCAACCTGGTTAGCTGTGATGGTGTTTTGGGCGAGGGAGGGGGCAAGTTTTCTTTATGTGTTGTTGATGGTACGGTGGGTGTCTGGAATTCACCCCTTGTGTGTGTGTGTGTGGGGGGGGCTCTGTCATGTGTGGGGTTGATGTCTCAACCCCACCACAAATTTGTGGCTGTAGCTTCCTATTTATTGTTAATTATTCCCAGCTGGCAGGTTATTAGAGCTCTGTGCCAGGGCTCCCTGCCAGTCTACTGCCACGCCTCCTTCTCTCTCTCCTCTCTCTCTTTGTAAGGCATCCACCAAGCTGTCTATTGTCATTTTCATTTGTCCATGCACACTTTTTCATACATGCACATATACACACACTCATTCTGACTCTCATTCCTAGTATCATTCAGCATACACGCATGCACACACACAGCCATTCATTATCACATAATGCTTCAGCTGCTGCCACACCTGCATCCATTCGTCACTCATCTGGTCAGGGTATTTATAGGTGACGGTGTGAGCAGTTGGTATGGTGGAATTAGTCTACTATGATGACCTGGCTCCTCTGTTGGTTCCTTCTCCTCTGTACTACGTGGTTGTTGTTTCCAGAGCTCGAAGTGCTCCAACCCTTAGTAAGTAATCAGCCCACCGTCCCGACCAGGGGCTCGCTGTTATTATTAATTGCCCTCCCCTGCCGCTCTGGTTCCACCTGGAGCATGTGGGGCTTGCCAGCAGAGTTGTAGCCATCCATCTTCCTCTACTCTTATTGTTGGACTGTACTCATGGACAGTTTATGTATGTCTTTCTGTTAATAAAACACGTTAACTTCACCAGCGATTGGGCTCAGTCCTTTTCACCTGTGTGTTGCAGCGCACGTATTTGAAAGTAAACAACAAAAAAAGAAACACTGCCTTAGAAAAAAAAATACCTGATTTAAATATGCCCAGAATGTGTCTATTTGCACTTTTTGAGCACTTCCAAACACTGTTATCTTTGTTAGAACACAATGTAGAAATCCCACTCTGACCACTTTCATGCACAGTACCCCCCCCCCCCCCCCCCCACACACACACACAGTTGTGTGTGTTCCTCACCTGGGGTCACCACAGCAGGCCATGGGTCCGCATATTTGATTTGGCAAGGATTTTTATGCCAGTTGCCCTTCCTGACCCCCCCACCCCTCCACCCATTTACCGGGCTTGAGGCCAGCACAAGGAGTACATGTACAGTATGTCTTTAATAAATTTCCATACATGAAACTTTCAGCAAACTGTTGTATACAATTCCTCCTGCTGGTACATTAAAAATGTTTTTTAACTTAATTTTTTTTTACCAGATCATCAAAATCTTGCTCATCCCCATATACTGCTGTCTATCATTTGGATGCCTGAGATTTTGTTTTCTTGTCCAATATGAAATTTAATATTTTGATAGCCTTTTGCCTTCAGCTTTGATTATGACGCACATTCACCATTGCATCTATAAGCTTATGCCGTGTCACATTTATTTCCCTCCATAGCTACATTAATTTTTCTCCCATATCTAACATTGATGATGGGAGAGTTGATAGAAAATAGAAGAGAAAAGCAAACATGCTGACTCAAAGTAATTAAAATGCTCTTTACAATCACATGATACCTCATTACCCATGCTGATGAGTTGTGTGGATAGGGCAGTTGGTGCTGTCTATGGCCGGTGCTGTCTATGACCGTGCTCTAACTCAACAGGGAATGAGACTACAGCCACCAAACTTGGTACACAGGTTGACCTTGGGACTAGCACCTATGACTATACTTTGCAATCAAAAGGTCAAAGGTCAAGGTCAGAATGCTATATAAACTATATCTAAACAACAAAGAGAGCTAGGGTCACCAAACTGGGTGCACAAGTTGACCTTGGGATCCTGACCGTTAACTATGGGTTTGGGGTCAAAAAGTCATAGGTCAATGTTTGCATTCCCCATGCCCTGTTACTACAGAACAGGTAAAGCTCGGATAACCAAACTTGAAACACAGGTTAACCTTGGGATCCTGAACTGTGACTATAGGTTTTGGATTGCAAAGTCAAAGGTCAAGGTCAAGAACAAAAGCTAGGGTCACCAAACTTGGTACACAGGTTCATCCAGAGACCTGACCTCTGACTATGGGCTTGGGGTCAAAAGGTCAAAGGTCAAGGTTGTAAATCTATAGAGCTTCAAAAGGCATGAGTCTGCATCTCGGATTAGTGCATTCTAGTTCACTTTACCATCCCGATCTTTGTCTTGCTCAACTCTCAATTAGATCTCAGGAGACACTCCTCTGCTGTGCTGACCTAATCAGACAGAGAACATTTAACCCCTTGCACTCTGGTCAATTTCCCTAAAATTGCCTAAAAATAACGTACCCAAAGTAAATCAAAAGCTGTCCTTCAACCCTTTGCAGCATCTTCATGAGGTTGCTCTCATTTAAAAGAAAACACTTTGAATTTTTTGGCAAAACAGTCATAATCTCTCTAAGTGCTCCTGCCACTGAGTAACAGTCATCTAAACATACTGAACTTGAAGAAAATAAAGTTTGCCTGGGTGTTTTTTTAGATACAAATGCTTGCAGATAACACACAGCTGTCAGATACGGGCTGGAAAATGCAACAGAAATGTAGAACCAAGTGTTGTCCAGCTGAGGTCAAAATTTTGTAACAATACCACAAAAAATGAATATATTACACAGCTTTTTTCTCAGGTTGTTCCCAGGCGTTTTTGAACTGTGCCAAATTGTGCCAAATGGCACAGTTTGGAAAAACGTCTATAACTTTTGCATGATTCAACATAGAAGCTTCATCTTGGGCTCTAATGAAAGGTGACACTCAGGGCTGTGTGTGTGTGTGGGGGGGTTGTTTATTCATTCATGAATGAACGAATGAACAAACAAGCCCCACACACACAAAGAAGCATGCCACATAAAAAATGTGTGGCCTTTTTTTACAAGAAAAAATAACCTACAGTGCAATAAAAATTATACTAAAATATCTGCAATGTAGAGGATAACAACTCCCCCCCCCGCTACAGAGAAGCGCGGTGCACAAAAAAACGGTCCGTCAACGGTCCGTCATGTGGCGATGACGCACAGTTGTAATTACCGATCGGTCAAAAGTCATTTTTATTACTATTTTCAGTGATAAAGAATAATTTAGCTTATAACACTTACCTGTCCACAACAGCAGTGTCGTTGGCGAACATCTGTTCCTCATTGTCAGTTGAACATGAAGCTGGTCCGCTTGTTACGGACTCGTGGTTCTGGTCATGCGACCCGGTCAAACCATGATTCCATTATTGCGGTTTTGCCCTTCCATGATTGCGGTTTTGGTGAACGATTTTTCAAAACAAATAAGAACAGTAGTAATAAAAAGAGACTGGCGAATGCTACCGTTACACACAGCGGCTTACACAAAACAGATTTTACGCACAGGACGCACGCGTTTCAATCGTCAAACTTCTCTGCTTCAATTGGCTCGTTGTATTCGCAGTCGTTGGTAGGCGGGTCCTTCTTGCTAGGTTTTCAGTCATCGGTTCTTCAAGGTTTCAGAAACCCAATTCAAGGCTCTTATTAGTCGAATGAGAGGTCAATCAAATCTAAACCAATCAAAGCACTCCTTTGGCTTTCTGTTCACGCCTGTGTCTGTAGTGGAAGAACGGAAATGCAGCTTTTTTTTTTCAGTGCGCACTGAGACGCACAGTGTGCGCTAGGACGCACGAGGACGCACTAGAACGCAGAGACGTGACCGCCCGCGGTATCCCGGAGTGCAAGAGGTTAACACCATCTAGTGGACTGAAAAGTAAATTGATTTTTATTAGTTTGTAACTTAAATAAGTCTGTCTATATTTGCAACATCTATTAATAATTTTTGATAAAGTATCACAACACTGGTGCCTCTGAATCAATACAGTATCATCACCACAAAATCCATCCAGCCATCCATCCATCCATCCAGGGCTGGGCGATACACTGAATATATTCATTAAATCGATACATTCTATGCGCGATACATAAAATGCCTTTATCATGGGTTTCGAACATAAATTGTCATGGCAGTGTAAGCTGTCAGCATTTATTTGTTCAGCTTCTCTCCTCTCCTCTCACAGCTGCACTCAGTCGCTCCCCCTGCCTCCCCACGCCGTGTTTCATATCAGGGTCATTGCCAGGTCTGTTTTTTCCCTGCAGTTTTCTTCTTCAGAAACTGCTTCTTTTGAGCCTGTTTTCATGGAGCAGAGACGCTTGTTTTTTTATGCACAATCTGGCAACACTGGCAGAGTGTTTGGGAAAGGGGAAAAAATTAAATGAGGAGGAAAAAAAGCACCGGCTCCGTTGTCTGGCAGTGGTTCGGACTTCAGAAGGTAGAAGCTGAACAAAATACAGTTTTGTGCAAATCATGCCACAAAACCGTTGTCTTTAGAGGTAGCAGTAACACTAATTTGTTTCACCACTTCAGATGTCATCCACTATAATATGAAGATAAGAAGATAGCAAATAGAAAGTGGATTATTGATAAATGACCTAAGTGACCATCTGCCACGGGGGCCAATACAGAAAAAAACTTTAAAATCTTTCAGACACAAATCACAAAATACAATCAGTTCTTTTAAAGACCTGCTGAAGCAAGACTGGACAAAAGTCTATGTATCAGATGTAAATGAAGCCTACAATACTTTCATGAACATTGTAACTGCTCTTTATGAAAAAAAAATTGTCCATTAGTAAAGAAAAAGCTTAAACAGAAATTTGTCGATAAGCCATGGTTAACCAAGGGATTACAAAAAGCGTATAAAAAGAAAAATTGACTCTATAAAGTTTTTTCTAAAGAAAAGGACAGAAGAAGCAGAGCAGTGGTATAAAACATAAAAATAAGTTAATATATATAATAAGATGTAGTAAAAGAGACTATTACAGTAAAGAACTGGAGAAAAAACAGAGAACATTAAAAATACATGGACAATACTTAACAATATTCTTGGAAATAAAAACAGAAATACAAGCTACCCAACCAATCTTTCAAAAAAAAAAAAAAAAACACGACTCAGAGTGTGAAAGCAGTCTCACCTGCAGATGAATTTAATAAATTTTTGTTAAGACTGGTCCTAATTTGGCACGAGAATGTCATGCTATGGCCCTCGTGGACTGCAAATAAGATGCTATAGGCCACCGGTGAGTTTGCGTATTTTATTAAAACAGGTAATAGTACAAAATAATAAGCCACGTGGAGCAAAAACGCAAACATACACTTGGATGCCAATATTACAGGTTACGAGAGAAAAGCACACTGTGAAACAGACTAAGAGGGAAAACACTTACAGAGGGAGGAAAACTCCAGAATCCAATGACGGGATTAAACCGAGGGATGTTTGACGAGGTCGCAGCCCCGAGCAAACAGAGCTGCTCCCTTAAATAGCGCTTGACAGATTGACCAGCTGATGAAAAGCCATCAGCTGATTGGACACCAGCTGTCCCACGGAGCTTGGCTTCTGACAGCCGGAAACGCCGCCGAGACGCTGTCATAATAAAGGCCTGGAGGCCAAGAGGTGCGCCAGAGGAGAGAATGGGGAACTACCGCACAACCCGAGTGCAGACAGAGTCCGCACACGGACCATGACAGTTGCCCCCGTTCTCAAGGCGGATTCCAGATGCCGTGTAACACCAAGCCCCCCCACCTGGAAGGTCAACAGGACTGCCGCAGGGAGGGAGGAGGGGGAAAAGGCTAAGGAGGGCCAGAACCAGGTGACAAGGGTGAATACAGAAAAATAAAAACATGGAGCATGGAACTTGGCTGCGCTCTCGAGCGCTCTCTCTATCTGTGCATGTTGTGACACAATCCATGTCACTCGCTCTTTTCCCTCCAGAAAGGAGGTGAGATGGTATTTCAATAGCTTCCTCTGAGCAAGACCCAGGGGCTCGTATGCTGCGTAGGTGGGCATGAGGAGACGGGCTTCCGCCAGGTAGCCATCTACCTCCTGAAGCCACTCGGGGCAATACCCACGCTCGAGAGCGGACATACTGAGCTATACAAGCTCCCCAGAGAAGGAAAAGAACACAAGTCCAAGCGAACTCACGGCTACCAGCGTCTCAGTCTGGCTGTGACCTACTGTCATGCTGCGGCCCTCGCGGACCTCAAATAAGACGCTGTAGGCCACCGATGAGTTTGCGTATTTTATTAACACAGGTAATAGTACAAAATAATAAGCCACGTAGAGCAAAAACACAAACATACACTTGGGTGCCAATATTACAGGTTACAAGAGAAAAACACACTGTGAAACAGACTAAGACTTATTCAGAGGGATGAGGAATCAATGTACAGGGAAGAAGTGAGAGACCTGGAGGGTTGGTGTAGGGAGAACAATCTGGTGCTCAGCGTGGACAAAACGAAGGAGATGATTATCGACTTCCGGCGGTCACAGCCTGAGCATGTCCCCCTCAGCATCTGCGGCCGTTTAGTGGCGAGAGTAGAGAACATCAAGTTCCTCGGAGTGCAGATCTCGCAGGACCTGACCTGGAGCAAGAATTCCTTGGAGATCAGGAAGCGGGCTCAGCAGAGACTGCACTTCTTGAGGAAACTCAAACAGGCCTCTCTCCCCATCTGCATCCTCAGGACCTTCTACAGAGGTGTGGTGGAGAGTGTTCTGACGTACTGCATTGCTACATGGTACTCCAGTTGCAGTATGTCAGACAAAAAAGCCCTGCAGAGGATAGTCAAGGGGGCTGAGAGGGTAATTGGAGTCTCCCTCCCCTCTGTCCAAGAACTTTTTCAGAACCGTTGTAGGAGCAGGGCACTGAACATTGTCAAGGACCGTTCTCACCCTCTGCATAAACACTTTGAACTTCTTCCGTCTGATAAACGATTCCGGAGCATCAGAGGCAGAACCACCAGACTGATCAACAGCTTCCTTCCACAAGCTGTCAGGATGCTGAACAGTTGACCCGGAATCTCTCATACACATTACTGCACCTACGGACATTTTGTATATTATTTGTACATTATAGTTAGTTAGTTTTTTTTTTTTTTTCTCCCCAAGTATGTCTCAGGGAGACATACTTGTGTGAATGGATGGGGGGGGGGGGGGTGGAGCTATGTGGGAGTGTGTCTTAAATCATGCTGCTTCTATTTATATGGATGCCGAGAGAAACGCAATTTCATCTTGCCTGCACTACAGTTGTATGTACAGCAATATGACAGTTAAGTTTGATTTGATTTGATTTGGTTTGATTAAGAGGGAAAACACTTACAGAGGGAGGAAAACTCCAGAATCCAAAGACGGGATTAAACCAAAGGATGTTTGACGAGGTCGCAGCCCCGAGCAAACAGAGCTGCTCCCTTAAATAGCGCTTGACAGATTGACCAGCTGATGAAAAGCCATCAACTGATTGGAAACCAGCTGTCCCGCGGAGCTTGGCTTCTGACAGCCAGAAGCACCGCCGAGACGCTGTCATAATAAAGGCCTGGAGGCCAAAAGGTGTGCCAGAGGAGAGAACGGGGAACTACCACACAACCCGAGTGCAGACAGAGTCCGCACATGGACCATGACAGAGAAATACAATTACAGCAACTATAGGTGATACAATAACCAAAAACATTGCTATAAAAGACTCCATCTTCATGAAGAACACAGATGAGAAAGACGTCATTGAAATTGTTAAATCATTTAAAAGTAAAACATCTACGGATTGTGATGGTATTGACATGCTTTTAGTCAAAACTGTCATTGAATGCTTAGTGAAGCCACTGATGTATATCTGTAACCTGTCTCTCCAAACAGGTATATTTCCCAATGCAATGAAAACAGCCAAAGTAATTCCAGTATACAAGACGGGTGACAGAGGGGAATTTTCAAACTATAGGCCTATTTCACTATTGCAGCAATTTTCTAAGACACTCAAAAAAATATTCTGTGAGAGAATTGACAACTTTATAATGAAGAATAATTTATTGTGTGAGCAACAATCTGGGTTCAGACACAAGAGGACAACTGCATTTGCTCTAATGGAATTTATAGAAAAAATATCAACTGCTGTAGAAAATAAAGAGTATTCAGTTGGGGTATTCCTGGATCTTAAAAAAACATTTGATACAGTGGATCATAAATTATTGTTAAAGAAACTACAAAATTATGGTATTGGGGGGTAGCACTGTCCTGGTTATGTTGTTACTTAAAGAACAGATATCAGTATGTATGTGTTGGTAGCAAAAACTCAGTTACTGAAGGTTACTTGCGGAGTCCCACAGGGTTCAGTTTTTGTGGCCATTGTTATTCAATATGTATATAAATGATATATGTAAAATTTTGGAAAAAATGGATTCAGTACTGTTTGCAGATGACACTAATTTATTATGCAGTGGAACAACTTTTGGGTACACTCGGAAAGGAATTAGGAAAGCTCAAACTGTGGCTTGATTCAAACAAATTAACGCTCAATTTAAGTAAAACAAAATTTATAATTTTTAACAACCATCACAACAAATCTGTCATAAAC
This sequence comes from Pholidichthys leucotaenia, assembly GCA_020510985.1. Taxonomy (NCBI): domain Eukaryota; kingdom Metazoa; phylum Chordata; class Actinopteri; order Cichliformes; family Pholidichthyidae; genus Pholidichthys; species Pholidichthys leucotaenia. Next base: position 86,988,438 of record CM035848.1, on the reverse strand, counting down.
TCTCCGTGCGCTTCTTTACAGTGCACGGAGAAGGAGAAAAAGGACGAATGGATTTAAGCGCTGGGTTACACCACACACACATTTATTAACACAAAACTACACATACAGACACCAGACAGCTCGGATACACTTAGAGTCCTCTAGGACGCACAACACACACACTGGAGGAGTACAGCGGTGAACAGAACACAGGCAGTTACTCACAGTGCGGGGGCAGTCCGAGTAGTTACAGCGATATCAATGAGCACGCATGGATACAGTCCTTAGCGACGTGACTGCTAGATGGCGGAGCAAGGCCATCCAGTGCATACAATGAACCAGCGACGTTTGTCCAGCAATGGTCTGCTTATGAACAAATGCCGCTGATGCAGTGAATAAGAAACACCTGGGCGAGACGCAGGGAAGATGATTACCGGGGTAGGAAACAGCTGATGGAGTCAAGGGAAAGCGAGGGGGTGTGGCCGGACCAACAGACTGTCAGTAGCGTGGGAGAAAGTATGCCACAATGCTGACTAACAGCTGCCAGTCAGGCAGTGGCTACGGATGTGGAAGTATTGTACAAATACACCAAAAATGCACATAACCAGTAAACCAGAACCCCCAAAGAGATCGAGACCGAGCCGGGGAAAGCCAAACCGGCTTGGCTCGTGACAAACTCAGTATCTAAACTCGATGTAAATGGTGTAGAGATTGAAAGGGTATCCGAAATTAAATTCCTTGGAGTAATAATTGATAATAAACTGTGTTGGAAGTCACATATTAATTATATTAAAGTTAAAGTATCCAAATCAATTGCAATACTACACAGAGTGAAATATTTGCTGAATCAACCCACACGATATACTTTGTATCATTCATTAATACTCCCATACATGACATATTGTACTGAAGTATGGGGAAATACATATAAAACAAACATATATCCAGTCTTTATGCTTCAGAAGAGAGCTGTTAGAATAATAAACAAAGCTGCTTACAGGGAACCAACAAACCCACTTTTTCTTAAATTAAAAGCTCTCAAGTTGAAAGATCTGGTTGATTTTAAAACTGCAGTAATGTTTAAAGCAAACAATCTATCACTGCCCGCAAATATTCAAAAGTTGTTCCAAATAAGGGAGAAACAATATCATTTCAGGGGAACATATATATTTCAAAAACCTTCAGTGAGAACTACCACCAAGCAACACTGTGTTTCAGTGCAAGGACTCAGACTGTGGAATGCTTTTGAATCTGAATTAAAATCATGTACAACGCTTGGACAATTTAAACAAAAATTAAAGGAAGAAGTACTCCAAACATATATACAAAACGACATGTAAAATCACATAAGTTCCGGTTCCGGCGCCACACGAGTTGGCTGCCTTTTGCAACAGCGGCTCAATTCTGAGTCTTTTTATCTTCCTTCTTCTTTTTGATCCGGTGATAACTTTCTGATCCGGCACACCTTTCACTCTATATATATCATGGACACACAGATCGCCCCAAAGGTCTCCTGAGTCGGCGGACGGAGCCACTGTTTACAGCAGGAGACGATACAGCAGGGAAGAGCTAGCTAGCACTCAACTGCCACCCGGTGCTAACGGAGAAACTCGACATACCGGGGAACTGAAGCGAAAATGACGCGGGTGCCGGGCTGGAGAAGAGAAGCAAGAAATATAAGACAGAATAATAAAGAGCGATGGCAAGAACCAAGCAGACTGCCCGTAAATCTACTGGAGGAAAAGCCCCCCAGGAAGCAGTGGCCACCAAGGCTGCTCGGAAAAGCGCCCCGGCCACCGGCGGAGTGAAGAAGCCTCACCGTTACAGGCCCGGTACCGTGGCTCTGAGAGAGATCCGTCGCTACCAGAAATCCATGGAGCTGCTCATCCGTAAGCTGCCCTTCCAGCGCCTGGTGAGAGGGATCGCTCAGGACTTCAAGACCGACCTGCGCTTCCAGAGCTCCGCCGTCATGGCTCTGCAGGAGGCCAGCGAGGCCTACCTGGTGGGTCTCTTCGAGGACACCAACCTGTGCGCCATCCACGCCAAGAGGGTCACCATCATGCCCAAAGACATCGAGCTGGCCCGCTGCATCCGCGGAGAGAGAGCTTAGACTTTCTGCTGCACATCCACCAACCACAATGCTCCGCACTGTGTGTCTATATATATATATATATATATATATATATATATATATATATATATAGTAATATGTACATATGTATACTAGCTGCTCTTGTTTTTTCTTGTCTTCTGATTGTTGTTCTGAGTGTTACTATCCCTGTGCTGTTGCAATCCTGGAATTTCCCCATTGTGGGACTAATAAAGGCTTATCTTATCTTATCTTATAAGGATTATCATATCCAGTCTGTGTTGTGCTGTTGCTTAGTTCTTTGTCACGTTTTGTCTTGGCTTTGTTCTGATTTGTAATCATTTTCATTTTATTTTCCTTTTGAATTCTTAGATGGAACATGGGTGGGCAATATAAGCTGCGGCTTCAGCCATCATCCATTTTGGATAACTTATGTTGAATTGTATAATCTGAGGAGTTTTTGTTTAATTTGACCTTGTTGGATTTTTTTTTCTTCCCTTTGTTATATTGTTCTGTTCCTTTCTTTTAATCTTTTAATCTAATCTATCCAAAATAAAGATTCATTCATTTATTCATTCAAGAATGAATTAAAATCCACTGTCAATATCCCAGGTAGCCCTTACAATAAAATAAAAACAAAATAAAATAAAGGAACCAGCCCTAAGAAAAAGACTACATGGTTTATTCATCTGGAAAATTTAGCCCATACAACAAAAGTGCAAAATGGAATGAGATCACAACTGTGGTCACAAATTATACTGCCAAAGACATGGCCCTTATTGTTAAAAACATGATCAAACAGAAAAAGTGGACTTTAATTTATATGGTTATAAATAGCTTTCTCTAGAATTCTTGCTTAATGCACTTTTTATTATACTGAGTCCTTTTTTGTTTTGTTTTTGTTTTATTGGTTTTATTACAGGTCATAACAGGAAGGCCCACCATTATTTATTGTGATTTGTTGCAAATTAATGAGTGGGGCTGCCTGGCTGGTTCAATAAAGTTTGCTAAATTTAATTTGATTGTATCCCCCCTTTTTGTATGCAACTTTAAAAAACGCAAACGGGGGTCTATTTCTATTATGCTGGTGTCATTTTATGCAAAGATTTTACATTTACATTTATACAGTAGTTTGGAGGAGATCTCAAGATATTGCAATATACATCATGTATCACAATAAAACCCTTAAAGTATCACGATCAGTGTTGGGCAAGTTACTAAAATATAGTAACCAATTACAGTTATTAGTTGCTTCTTTTCAAAAGTAACAGTTACTTTACCAATTACTGCATGATTAAAGTAACTAGTTACTTGGAAAAGTAACTTTCACGTTACTTTTAAATGCATACTTTGTGGGCCTCAGGTTATTTCACACCTTAGACAGAGACAATGAATACACATGGGAGAACAATGCCCAAGTGGGTGAGAGGGGGTTGAATGAAGTGTAGTGTAGATGTCATGCTGTGTATGAGGAAGTGCTTTGAACCTTGTGAAGTGTGACTTGATATAGAGAGAGGAATGCTTGATGTGACCAGTCAGTCTGTTCTTTGCTTGTGAGATATGAGTGTGTAATAAATCATCTGAAATGAATATGCCTCTTCATTTACACACTCCACACTGGTGACCCAAGACGTATTATGGAACACGAGGCAAGAACCCCGGAGCCAGCCCGGTCGGGAAGCCCCAGAGACGCTGAAGCCAACCCGCAGACAGCCAGGACTGGAACCCCCAGTAACGCGTGTGCAGTTTCAGTCAAGCTACCGGATTTCTGGCAGCACAACCCGCACTCTTGGTTCCACCACACCGAGGCCCAGTTCGCCCTCCGGGGAGTAACAGCAGACAACACCAAGTTCTACCATGTGGTAGCAGCGCTGGACTCCCACACAGCCCAGCAGGTAGCGAGCCTGCTCGATCAGCCATCAGCCAGCAGCAAATATGAGGCGCTCAAGGCTGCGCTCATCCGGCGATACACGCTCTCGGAATGTGAGAGAGCGGAGAGGCTCCTGGCGCGGACCGAGTTAGGAGATGGGTCGGCCGAAGACCTGATGAAGAAGATGCTGGTGTTGATGGGCATGGGCAACGGGCACTTTCTGTTTGCCCACCTTTTCCTCCGGAACCTGCCAACAGAAGCAAGAGCGGTTCTGGCCAATTCGCCGTTGCTGGCCGCGCGAGACTACCGTGCGCTAGCCCAGGAGGCAGACCGGATCATCCTCACCACCAGGGCGATCATAGTCAACGCGGCGGCAGCGGAGCCCAGCGAGACGACCAGGGGAGGCGAGGAGCCACCGACGGTAGTGGCAACGGGGGCCACGGAGCGCCAGAAAGACACACTCTGCTTCTACCACCGCCGCTTCAGAGGGAACGCGCGCAGATGCGCGCCACCGTGCCACTTCAAGCGCTCGGGAAATGCCAAGGCCGGCAGTCGGTAGCAGCTGCGACCGCCGGTGAAGAGAACAAGCTGCTCTATGTGACGGACTCGCGTTCGGGGAGACGCTTCCTCGTGGACACCGGAGCCCAGAAGAGCGTCATCCTGCCGTCCTATGCTGACCGGCTGGCAGGACCTAGCGGCCCCGGAATGGTGGCAGTAAACAGCTCTGAGATTAAGACGTTCGGTGAGAGAACACTGACCTTATCTCTACATGGCTGCTCGTATGATTGGACTTTTATCATAGCAGCACTGTGTTGCCCGCTCCTGGGCGCTGATTTTCTGTGTGCACATGGTTTACTTGTGGATGTTGCTAACAGGCGCCTGGTTAATGCACTGTCCTTTGAATCTCTCCCCTGTATAGCTCGAGGGACCCGGCCAACAGCACAAGCCAGTGTCACAACTCCAGGCGGTAAGTTCCACGCACTGCTCACTCAGTTCCCAGCACTCACGGTCCCGATGTTTTCGGCGGCCATAGCTAAACACGGGGTGGAGCACTTTATCACTACCACCAGGCCGCCCGTTTTTGCAAGACCTCGGCCCTTGGACGCAGCTAAACTGGCCATAGCGTGCGAGGTGTTCGCCAGCCTGGAAAGGTTGGGCATCATCAGGTGATCAAACAGCCCATGGGCATCCCCGCTACACATGGTCCCTAAGGCTGAGGGATCGTGGCGACCGTGTGGTGATTTCTGCAGGTTGAACAATGCCACAGCACACGACCGCTACCCAATTCTCCACATACAGGATTTTTCCGTTCACCTCGCCGGAGAGCGCGTTTTTTCTAAAATAGACCTGGTCCGCGGTTACCACCAGGTCCCAGCGCGCGCGGAGGATGTACCCAAAACAGCGGTAATAACTCCGTTCGGTTTATTCGAGTTCCTGCGCATGCCATTCGGGTTAAAAGGCGCAGCACAGACGTTCCAGTGCATGATGGATGCAGTGCTGCGTGACCTCCCGTTCGTGTTCGTCTACCTGGACGATATCCTGGTAGCCAGTACGTCCGAAGACGAACACAAAACCCACCTCAGGACGGTTTTCCGGAGGTTGGAGGATCATGGGTTGATAATCAACCCGGCAAAATGCCAGTTCGGCGTGACGGAGATTGATTTTTTGGGGCACCGCGTCTCTCCGGAAGGAGCGATCCCGTTGCCCGACAAAGTGCGCGCCGTGGCAGATTTTCCCCGGCCTCAGACGGTCAGGGCGCTGCAAGAATTTTTGGGGATGGTGAATTTTTATAACCGTTTCCTTCCCCGCGCGCCGTGGCTCATGCAACCATTGTACGTCACGCTCAAGAGACAGAAACCCGCGGATGGAGTCGAATGGACTCCGGAGCGAGAGCGGGTGTTCTTGGAAGTTAAAGCAGCCCTGGCAAATGCCACACTGCTGGCACATCTGGACCCGACGGCCCGGATAGCGCTCACCACCGATGCTTCAGACGTGGCCGTAGGGGCGGTCGTGGAGCAGTGCGTCGCCGGGGCTTGGCAGCCGCTCGTATTTTTCAGCAGAACTTTGCGCGACAGCAAACGTAAATACAGCGCGTTCGAGAGAGAGTTGCTGGCTCTCCATCTGGCCATACGCCACTTCCAGTTCTGGCTGGAAGGGCGCAGCTTCATCGCGTTCGTAGACCACAAGCCACTAACGTTTGCGATGGCCAAGGTTTCAGAACTGTGGTCGGGCCGGTAGCAGAGACAGCTGGCCACGATCTCAGAGTTTACTACCGATATTCAGCATGTGTCGGGTAAATTGAATGTGGTGGTGGACTGCCTCTCGCACGCCGTGGTGGCCCCAGTCTACGTGGGGATAGATTATGCAGCCATGGCCGCAGAGCAGATTAGCGATGCAGACATGCGCGCGCTCCAATCTGGACCAACAGGGTTAAGGCTGGAGAGCAGGGTGCTGCAAGATGGCGCCCCCCCCCAATCTGCGACGTCTCCAAGGGACGCCCGCGTCCGGTAGTCCTGGTCGCATGGCGCCGCCGCGTGTTTGAGTCGGTTCACACTCTGGCGCACCCAGTAGTGCGCACGTCTGTCAAAATGGTGGGAGAGAAGTTCGTGTGGCTGAGCCTACGCAAACAAGTAAAAGAGTGGGCTGCAGCCTGCGTGGCGTGCCAACGAGCCAAGGTACACAGGCACACGAAGGCTCCCTTGGAGCCGTTTCTGGTACCGGCTAAGAGGTTCGACCATGTGCACGTGGACCTCGTGGGCCCCCTCCCGCCATCACAGGGGTGCACATACCTTCTGACAGTGGTGGACCGCACCACGCGCTGGCCAGAAGCAGTCCCGCTGGCGGCAACCACGTCCGCGGATGTAGCACGTGCTTTTTTAACAACATGGGTGGCGCATTTTGGAGTCCCGTCGGACATTACGTCCGACAGGGGCCCGCAATTTGTTTCCAACCTCTGGTCCGCGATGGCCCGCAGCCTGGGTGCTGCAATTCATCGCACAAGCATGTACAACCCACAGGCCAATGGTTTATGCGAACGTTTTCATAGATCACTGAAAGCAGCTCTCAGGGCTTCACTGACGGATGCAAATTGGGTGGACAGGCTGCCGTGGGTTTTATTGGGGTTGCGCTCCATGCCAAAAGAGGATTTGGAAGCTTCCCCGGCAGAGCTCGTTTTTGTGCAGCCCCTACGGCTGCCCGGGGAATTTCTACCAAACAATCCCGCGCCGGGCAGCTCCCCGTCTCAGCTTTTGCAGCGTAGCGCAAACACAGGCACGCTGCCAGGCCCTGCCCACCACAGTTTTCCGCGTGCCTTCGTGCCTAAAACTTTGAAGAACGCGGAGTTCGTGTTCGTCAGACACGATGCCCACCGCCCTCCATTGCGCCCACCCTATGATGGACTGTTCAGAGTGTTGGAAACAGGGAATAAGCATTTTGTGCTAGACTTGGGAGGTAGACAGGAGAGAATTGGCATAGACAGACTCACACCTGCCTTTGTAGTGGCGGATGAGCAAGTGCTGTTGGCGAGGGCCCCTCGGCGTGGAAGACCCCCACGGAGACCTCCCCAGGGGAACGATTCATCAGAGCAGCCACACGCACAGAGTAACCCCCCCCCCCCTCCACGGCTCACCCGCAGTCGGACACACTCCCAGCAGCCCCCCACCGGCACAGCAGCGCCACGGAGGCGGTAAACCCCAGTTACAGCAGATATGGGAGGAGACTGAAGCCGAAACAGCATGTGGACTGATGTTCTATTGTTCTAAGATGCTGGGGGGGCGGTGTGGGCCTCAGGTTATTTCACACCTTAGACAGAGACAATGAATACACATGGGAGAACAATGCCCAAGTGGGTGAGAGGGGGTTGAATGAAGTGTAGTGTAGATGTTATGCTGTGTATGAGGAAGTGCCTTGAACCTTGTGAAATGTGACTTGATATAGAGAGAGGAATGCTTGATGTGACCAGTCAGTCTGTTCTTTGCTTGTGAGATGTGAGTGTGTAATAAATCATCTTAAATGAATATGCCTCTTCATTTACACACTCCACAACTTAACCATCTTGCACACATAGCAAGATAATTATGCCTCAGTGAAATGGAAGCGTACGGTAATCAGTTATTGTGTCTGTTTGTGGCTGTGTGTATGGTTAGAGACCATTACTCAGCAACTGGCCACCATCACTGAGCAACTGGGTCGACTTCCTGGTATGGCTCCTCCTCCTGCCCCTGCTACTCTGACAGTGTCTGCCACCTGCAGAAACATCTCTGTTCCTTCGCCTGCCCCCTAGGGGGAGAGGTGGGAGGGTGCAGAGGGTTCCTGCTCCACTGCCGGCTTCATTTTCAGTGGGTGGAGGGAAAGTATAGGGATGATGTGGCCAAAATCGTTTTGAACTTGTGGTCCTTGTCCAGTTACTGGGGGCCGAGTTCAAAACCTCCGCTCTGATTGAGTCGTGAGTGGAGCAAAATTTCATCCAACAGGCCATGGTGCATAAATTACAGATACCCACCAGGAATGTTAATAATAAAAAATAATAATGATCCATCAGATTTATATAGCGCTTTATCATAGACACTCAAAAACGCTTTACAAGTAGATACATTATTCATTCACTCCAGACAAACAATGGTAGTGGCAAGCTACTACTGTAGCCACAGCTGCCCTGGGGCAGGTTGACGGAAACGTGGCTGCCAATCCGCGCCAACGGCCTCTTCGGCCACCACCGAACATTAGACGACCTGCTCTTCCTCCTGAGCCACTGCTGCCCCGGCAACACCAACACCTTTGTCAGTCTTAGCGGCTTCGGGCAGCACCATCACGGCAATTACCTAAGACTGAGCCCATTTCGGTCATTCTGTTCGGGAATCACCACGAGGTTATTCAGTTTTATGTTCTGCCCCAATCCCACACCACTGTGATCCTGGGGTATCCGTGGCTTCATATTCACAACCCCATCATTAACTGGAGTCAGAGCTCCATTTCGTCCTGGACCCCTTTCTGTCTCTTGTCGTATCTCCAGTCGGCCGCATGCTTGCCTTCGCTCCTGTTCTCCTCCCCTTCGGCTGAGCCGATGGATCTCAGCTCCATGCCCGAGGTTTATCATGACTTTGGGGAAGTCTTTAGCAAGTCGAGAGTCCTATCTCTACCACCTCACTGGGGCTATGACTGTGCTATCGACCTCCTCCCGGGCATGCGGCTGCCATCCAGCTGGCTCTACAGTTTATCTGGGCCAGAGAGGGATTTGATTGAGACCTACATAAAAGACTCCCTGAGCGCCGGCATAATCCGTCCGTCGTCTGCTCCCCTCGGCGTGGGGTTCTTTTTTGTAGGGAAAAAGGATGGGTCACTACGGCCGTTGATTACCGCAAGCTTAACACGATAACCCAGAAGGATAAATATCCACTGCCACTAATCAATTCGGCATTTGAGTTACTCCAACAGGTGCGTTTTTTCACCAAGTTCCACCTCCGCAATGCATATCATTTAGTCCACATTCGGGAGGGGGATGAGTGGAAGACGGCGTGTAAGACAACTTTGGGCCACTTTGAATATCTGGTCATGCCATTCGGGCTGACCAACGCCCCTGCCATCTTCCAGCGGTTAATAAACGACGTCCTACGAGACATGGTGAACCAGTTTGTGTTTGTGTATTTGGACGATAAGACTTATGACGATATGACGATATGACTTTTTCTAGCACCCTGGAGGAGCATGTAGTCCACGTCCGGTCTGGTCCTGCAGCGGTTGCTGGAGAACCACCTTTTTGTAAAAGCTGAGAAGTGCAAATTTTCCACTCGCTCAACTTCGTTTTTGAGGTTCATTATCGCTGAGGGCACGGTAAAGGCCGATCCGGCGAAAATTAAAGCGGTAGTAGACTGGCCTACCCCCAGTCCAGGAAGGATCTTCAGCGGTTCTTGGGCTTTGGCAACTTCTACCGCCATTTTATCTGGGATTACAGTAGGGTGGTGCAACCGCTTACGCAGTTGACGTTGACCAAAAGCCCATTCAAGTGGTCCGAGGCTGCTGAATGAGTTTTGTGACCTTAAAAGGCATATTCACCAACGCACGTGTCTTGGCGCAGATGGATCCCGTGGCGCAGTTTGTGGTCGAGGTGAATGCTTCTGATTCGGGGGTGGGTGCTGTCCTCTCCCAATGCTCCTCCTCTGATCAGAAGCTCCATCCGTGCGCGTATTTCTCTTGGCAGTTAATACCAGCTGAGAGGAATTATGCTGTTGGAAACCGCGAACTGTTGGCCATTAAGCTGGCATTGGAAGAATGGAGACACTGGCTGGAGGGAGCTAGCCAACCGGTCATTGACTGGACCGGCCATAAAAATTTTGAATACCTTCGATTGGCAAGATGATTGAATTCTCAGCAGGCTCGGTGGGCCCTGTTCTTTAATAGGTTCAATCTATCTATCTCGTACAGACCAAGGTCCCGTAATGCTAAGGCTGAGGCTCTCTCACGTCACTTCTCTCTCAACTGCTCCTCCTCCACCTCCTCCTCCTCTGCAGCTGTTGTGTATCCCCCAGAGACCCCCCCCCCCCCGCTTTCTTGGGACACACCAGTAGGAGATTGAACAGAGGGTCCGGCAGGCACAGACATCAGAACCCATCCCGGAGGGAGGCCCTCCAGACTGGCTGTATGTCCCCGTGGCACTACAAGGAGAGGTTATCAAGCTGGGGCATACCAGCTTTTTTGTCTGTCACCCCGACATCTCCAGAACCATAGACTTATTACGCAGAGTGTTTTGGTGGCCCACACTGGGGAGAAGATATGCGAGAGTACATCAAGGCTTGTCACATCTGTGCCACAAACAAATCCGACTCCTCCCCTCCTGTGGGTCTCCTCCATCCCCTTCCGGTGCCAGGTCGCCCTTGGTCTCACATCTCTTTGGACTTTGTCACGGGCCTCCCTCCATCCCAGGGGAATACCGTCATCCTCACCATTGTTGACGGCTTCTCCAAGGCTATCCACCTCGTTCCCCTCCCCAAATTACCATCTGCCACGGAGACGGCTGACCTGCTGACTCAGCATGTCATCTGGTTGCATGGTATTCCCATTAACATCGTCTTGGACTGGTGTCCCCAGTTCACATCCCAGGTATGGAAGGCATTCTGTCGCTGTTTGGGTTCATCTGCGAGTCTGACATTAGGATATCACCCCCAGAGTAATGGTCAGGCTGAGTGTGCCAGTCAGTCCCTGGAGGCCACCCTACAGTGCGTAGCACCCTTCGACCCCGCCACCTGTAGCACCGACTTGACCTGGGTGGAATATGCATTGAACTCGGCGATCTCCTCTTCCACTGGGCTTACGCCATTCGAGGCATCGATGGGTTGCACTCCACCGTTGTTGCCCATGGTGGAGAGGGGACTTGCCGTCCCATCCGTGGAGGCCCATGCGGACCGTTGCTGCAGTCTGTGGAGGGCCACAAGGGCTGCCCTCCTCCATTCTGCAGAGCGCAACAGGCAGTACGCAGACCGCAGACGGGCGCTGGCGCCAAAGTACACAGTGGGGCAGAGGGTTTGGCTGTCCACCAACCAGATCCCACTTAATACTGAATCCAGGAAGTTGTCCCCCCGCTTTCTGGGTCCCTTTACCATCAAGCGGTTGATCAACGATGTCACCATGCGGTTGGACTTGCCACCCTCTATGCATATACATCCCATGTTCCATGTCTCCCGGATTAAGCCTCTCTCTTCCAGTCCCCTCTGCCCTCCTCCTTTGGACCCCCCCCCCCCACCACCCCCCTTCCCCTGGATCATCAACGGCCAGACTACGTACACAGTGGAGAGTATCCTGGATGTGCGCCGTTGGGGGCGGGGATGTCAATACCTTGTCCACTGGGAAGGATATGGTCCGGAGGAGAGGTCATGGATCCCGGGATCATACATCTTGGATAAGCGGATGATCCGGGCTTTTCATTGTACCCATCAATGTTAGCCCAGTGGGACGCCGGAGGGCATCCCTTGAAGGGGGGGGGCACTATGATGGTCTGACGAGTGTGCTGCCCCTCCCCTCCTGCTCCTGGTTTCCCACTCCGGTGATGAGCACACCTGCATGATTATCCACCTGCTGCTCCTGATGAGCTGGTGTATTTAAGGCCCAGCGTGAGGGAAGCTCATCATCACTGGATCATCTGGGTTGCTGCCACCCGCAGGTGTGTTTCCCGGAGCTGATCACGCTCGCCTGACCAGGAAGTCCATCACGTCCACCCAGGTCCTGCCTTCCACCTGTCCCTGGTCTGTGTTGGAGTTCCCTGCCAGACTCCACGGCTCAAGCAGTAAGTGTGCTTTCCTGCATTATTCTCCCTTCAGAGAAACTGTCCCTCATCACCTCTGTCTGCTCTCTCCCATAGGCTATGTGTGCTCCAGGGGGCACCTGTCTTGGCAGAAATTTAAGTTAACATCTTTGTGTTTCATTTGCTTTAGTTTTGCACTTTATTTCCTGTTTTGTCTTTTCAATAAAATTGTGAAACTTTTATTGGAGTCTGAGTAATCATTCTGGCAGCTCTGCTTTTGAGCCTAACCCCGGTCTGAATCATGACAAGAGGTGGTCCTTGGGCTAGAGAGGAACCCATAACATTTTGGTAATGATACCAGTATGCATGCCTGCACCAAGGCTCTTATCTTCTCACAGTGTGTTAGCAAGAATATCCCAAAACTACTGGATGGATTTGGATGAAATTTTTACCAGAGGTGGTCCTTGGGCGATAGAGGAACCCATAACATTTTGGTGATGATCCGAGAATGCATACCTCCACCAAGGCTCTGGCATTGAGGCACCAGCAACTTGGTGCTTTCATTTAATTAATGGATTACATTACAGGTTTATTAACGTCAGGCTGAAAACAGACTGTTTCATACAGAGCTTTTAGAACATGTTCAGTCTGCTTTATCCTGCCTCTTGTTGTGGGAAAAATCTGAAGAAAATCAACACAAAATTGCCAGTACTTTCCTCATTTTGGAGTGAGAAATAGGGTTTGTGTTGTGACAGAGAGGGAAAAAGAGTGAGAATCACTCCAAAAGAGTGAGTTGGCAACACTGCATAAAGCTGTCAATGTTTATCTTACCTTTATATTGTGGATTTAATCCGATGTGCAGTGGTCCAAAGAAAATGTCCATTATCCACAGTCCAAATGTCTGCTGTGACAGAGACATGATCCAGGCCCTTAAATTCCTTTTGGAAATCAAATCCATTTTTGAATAATCTTTATCCAGGTAGCAAGTGTGTTTTAACTTCAGTGGATCAGTCTCAGCTGTCTGATGGAAAATGACTGTTATCACATCTTCATTCTGTAACAACTAGGGATGAGCCAATAACACTTTTTCAAGACCGATACTGATCCAAACCTGATACCATCTCTCTTATTTAAAACAACAAAAGTACAGAACATACTTTGTTAATGACCAGTTGCATTTTGCACACATATAAAAACAGAAATCTAAAAGTCAAAGAATATATTACAAATTTGACTCAGTTCTGCAACGCTGCTGCTTTTTTTTATTTTAAACTTTGCAACATTGGCAACATTTGACTGGTCAGCACCATGTAAACATGCATTCTGAAGTTTTAAGTGCAAGTTTATACAAAACTTTGAAGCTGAGTATTTAAGTAAACATTCAGATGAAATTCAAAGTGCCACTTTATGCATGAAGTAAAAATGCTGTGGATCTGAAAAGAAAGGAACCAACCCTTTAAGTTGCATTTTTGTCATCCATCATTATTATTATAAGTATTCTCCTGGTCCTCGGTTTATTTAGTAATGTTGTGATACTTCTGCAAGTGTTTTATCAAGTTGGCGGTGTAAAATTGTTAATGCTAGTACCACATAGCAACATACTGAGGCGAGTCCCACAGACAAGCTCCAGTGATGTGACAATCGTTGCCTCTGTTCACAGAAGTCGCGCCCAGCATGGCTGAGAATGTATTTGCATCTTCATTTTATTATTATTAATGTATCAGATTGGTAAATTACTTTTATTTCTTAGCGATACCGATCCAGCCATTTTGCCTAGATCGAACTGGATACCGATATGGCGGATTGGATCGGCTTATCCCTAGTAACAATGTATCTGGCAATCAGTCGGTTTACTTCTGGCTGGGTCACAAACTGTCCAGATGCATACTTGTGCATGAAATCCAGCCGTTGGTGTTCAGATAAGAGTATTTCCACTTTACATCCCACTGTGGTTGTTCAGAATACAGTAGATTCATTAACACGGTGTTGTTAGCATAACAGCACTAGCTTTTTCGGAGCTTGTTGTTGTTCTCAGGTGCTTCTGAAGATTGCAGTCGGTCTCACACGGCACTTAGCTTGCAACCATCAATATGCTTTTGTCTTTAACCGTGACAAAGGAAAAATAATCTATTTCCACAAAAACAAAGTAGCATCATCTTTTCCTCTGCTCAGTAGTGAACAGGCTCTTTGCAACAGGTCACGTTGAATGACGGCTGCTTTAGCTACGTAGGGTGAGTTTGTATTTATTTGCACTAAAATATCTATCCATATTAATAAAATGAGTAACGAGTAACGCATCTGATCAAATTTCAGTAACTGTAACGCATCACTGAATTTTTAACCACTTGCACTCCGTTGTTCCGCGGGCGGGCAAGTCTCTGCGTCCTAGGGCGCACGAGGGCGCACGAGAGCGCCCTCGTGCGCGCTTGGACGCATGACGCATGATGGTGGTGATGGTGATGTAGTGGCGTCCAAGCGCCACTCAAAAAAAAACTGCAGAGACAGCCGCGAACAGATTAGTTCATCTGATTGACCTCTCATTCGACTAATAAGAGCCTTGAATTGGGTTTCTGAAACCTTGAAGAGCCAATGAATGAAAATCTAGGAAGGAGGACCCGCCTACTGTGAACGCAGGAGCCAATTGAAGCACAGAAATTCAGGCTGAGTGAAGAGATATTTACTGCTGCAGCAGATGAAAACAAAGGACGCTGGACGAATCTACTACAGACCCAGGCTCACCCAGCAGCATGGAGAACACCCACAAGTGGGACCTGCACTCATTCCAGCAGAATAGACGGAGGCCGACGACAAAAGTCGTAAATCATTCGCCAAAACGGCAATAATGGAATTATGTTGATCGGGATCCACGAGCGGAGCAGCGTCGCGTTCGTCTGACAATGAGGGAAGAGATGTTCGCCACGACTCTGCTGCTTTGAAGAGGTAAGGTGTTATAAGCTAAATTATTATTTATCCCTGAAAACTGTAATCCAAAAATGACTTTTGACCGATCGGTAAATTACAACTGTACTGCGCACGAAGTACGAAGTGTGTGCGCCGCGATAAATGGTTCATTTGCCTTGTTCGGACCGTGAACGCCCCCCCCCCCCCCCTGCAGAAGAGGAGCGGGGGGGGGCGTTCACGGTCCGAACGCCCCCCGGTCCGCGGGGGAAAAGCATATCAGTCTATTCCATCATGTAGCGATGGCCCTCTTCTGTAGCGGGGGGGGGCATTCACGGTCCGTTCACGGTTCCCCCCCCCCCACACACAGTAGCGAGGGGGGGGGGGCCGCTATGAAAATATGCAAGGAGTGTAATCCGTCATGTAGCGAGGGCCGAATTTGGTCCTTGGTAGCGGGGGGGGGGACGACCCCCCGCCCACACACACACACACAGACACAGCCCTGAGTGTGACCTTTCATTAGAGCCTAAAATGAAGATTCTACATTGAATTATTCAAAAGTTACAGACGTTTTTCCAAACTGTGCCATTTGGCACAATTTGGCACAGTTCCAAAACGCCTGGGAACAGCCTGAGAACAAAGCTGTGTAAAATATTCATTTTTGGTGGTATTGTTACCAAATTTGGATCTCAGCTGGATAACACTTGGTTCTACATTTCTGTTGCATTTTCCAGCCGGATCGGACAGCTGTGTGTTATTTACAAGCATTTGTATCCAAAAAAACAGTGTCCAATTTTTTTTTCTTCAAGTTCAGTATGTTTAGATGACTGTAACTCAGTGGCCGGAGCACGTAGAGAGATTATGGTTTTTTTGGCAAAAAATTCAAAGTGTTTTCTTTTAAATGAGACCAACCCCATGAAGATGCTGCAAAGGGTTGAATAACAGCTTTCGATTTACTTTGGGCACGTTATTTTTTGGCATTTTTAGGAAAATTGCCCGGAGTGCAAGTGGTTAAACAGTAGTTTCGTTACACAGCACGTTACTGTAAAAGTATAGTGGCGTTACAGTAATGAGTTACTCCCAACACTGAACGCGATGCATGTTAAAAGCCATATTGCCCAGCACTACATCCATCCATCCATCCATCCATCCATCCATCCATCGATTTCCTTAACTGCTCAAACGTT
The DNA here is from genome assembly GCA_020510985.1 of Pholidichthys leucotaenia. Taxonomy (NCBI): domain Eukaryota; kingdom Metazoa; phylum Chordata; class Actinopteri; order Cichliformes; family Pholidichthyidae; genus Pholidichthys; species Pholidichthys leucotaenia. The sequence continues at coordinate 86,972,182 of CM035848.1, read as the reverse complement.
TCAAGTCATGGGGCAATGATGGGATAAGTCATGCTTATCCCAACTGCAACCACAAAGTATCATACTATTATGCTGTATCTGTTATGTACTGAGTTTGGATTTTTCCCCAAACTCAGTTTCATCACCTTCCTGTGTATTCATATTTATCTGCCATATTGTTGTTGTTTCATACCACCTTCCATTTTCCCTGTTTTGGTCTTTATCTGTTGCCTGTATTTAGGTTCTGTTTGCCATTTTCCTGCTGTGTCTTATTTCTGCAGTTTCTGTTATGTATTATTTAGGATGTCACTTTATTTTGTTTTTCATGCGTCTCTGTTGGCAGCTGTCAGGGGTTGTCAGCCCCGCTTGGGCATGCCCTGCCGCCTGTCAAGCTACCAGCTGCCCCTCCCTCACCTGTCATCCCACCAGCTGCGTCCAAAGATTAGTTTTTGCTCTTTTCTCCTGTTCAGGCCAGCCCACACCTGTGATTACTTCTGTTGTTAGCACATTCACTATTTAACCTGTTGAACTCTGGTCAACTTCCCTAAAAACGCCTAAAAATAACATGCCCAAAGTAAATCAAAAGCTGTTCTTCAACCCTTTGCAGCATCTTCATGGGGTTAGTCTCATTTAAAAGAAAACACTCTGAATTTTTTGGCAAAACAGTCATAATCTCTCTAAGTGCTCCTGCCACTGAGTAACAAGAAAGTTCGCCTGGGTGTTTTTTTTAGATACAAATGCTTGCCAATAGCATGCAGCTGTCAGATACTGGCTGGAAAACACAACAGAAATGTAGAACCAAGTGTTTTGAATGAATGAATCTTTATTTCGGATAGTACAGGTTAAAAGAAACTGAATAATATAACAAAGGGGGAAAGAAAATCCAACAAGGTCAAATTAGACAACTCCTCTGATTATACAGTTCAACATAAGTTATCCAAAATGGGTGATGGCTGAAGCCGCAGCTTATATTGCCCACCCATATTCCATCCAAAAATTCAAAAGAAAAACAAAACAAGAGCGATTACAATTCAGAACGAAGCTAAGACAAAATGTGACAAAAAAAAAACTAAGCTACAACACAACACAGGCTGGATATGACAATCCTTATGTGATTTTACATGTCATCTTGTATATATGTTTGGAGTATTTCTTCCTTTAGTTTTTGTTTAAATTGTCCAAGCGTTGTACATGATTTTAATTCAGGTCCAAAATCGTTCCATAATCTGACTCCTTGCACTGAAACACAGTGTTGCTTGGTGGCAGTTCTCACTGAAGGTTTTTGAAATATACATGTTCCTCTGAAATGATATTGTTTCTCCCTTATTTGGAACAACTTTTGGATATTTGCGTGCAGTGATAGATTCTTCACTTTAAACATTATTATTGCAGTTTTAAAGTCAACCAGATCTTTCAACTTGAGAGCTTTTAATTTAAAAAAAAAGTGGGTTTGTTGGTTCCCTGTAAGCTGCTTTGTTTATTATTCTAATAGCTCTCTTCTGAAGCATAAAGAGTGGATATATGTTTGTTTTATATGTATTTCCCCATACTTCATTACAATATGTCATGTATGGGAGTATTAATGAATGATACAAGGTATATAGTGTGGGTTGATTCAGCAAATATTTCACTCTGTGTAGTATTGCAATTGATTTGGATATTTTACCTTTAATATAATTAATATGTGACTTCCAACACAGTTTATTATCAATTATTACTCCAAGAAATTTAGTTTCAGATACCCTTCCAATCTCTACACCATTTACACTGAGTTTAGATACTGAGTTGTTGTGATGGTTGTTAAAGACTATAAATTTTGTCTTACTTAAATTGAGCGTTAATTTGTTTGAATCAAACCACAGTTTAAGCTTTCCTAATTCCTTTCCGAGTGTATCCAGAAGTTGTTCCAAATTGCTTCCACTGCATAATAGATTAGTGTCATCGGCAAACAATATTAAGTCCATTTTTTCTGAAACTTTACATCTATCATTTATATACATGTTGAATAACAATGGCCCCAAAACTGAACCCTGTGGGACTCCACAAGTAACCTTCAGTAACTGTGAGTTTTTGTTACCAACACATACATACTGATATCTATTCTTTAAGTAACTAGTTAACCAGGACAGTGCTACCCCTCTAATACCACAATTTTGTAGTTTCTTTAATAATAAATTATGATCCACTGTATCAAATGCTTTCTTAAGATCCAGGAATACCCCAACTGAATACTCTTTATTTTCAATGGCTGTTGATATTTTTTCTATAAATTCCATTAGAGCAAATGCAGCTGTCCTCTTGTGTCTGAACCCATATTGCTGCTCACACAATAAATTATTCTTCAATATGAAGTTGTCAATTCTCTCATAGAATATTTTTTCAAGTATCTTGGAAAATTGCGGCAATAGTGAAATTGGTCTATAGTTTGAGAATTCCCCTCTGTCACCCGTCTTGTATATCGGAATTACTTTAGCTATTTTCATTGCATTGGGAAATATACCTGTTTGGAGAGACAGGTTACAGATATACATCAGTGGTTTCACTAAGCATTCAATAATAGTTTTGACTAAGAGCATGACAATACCATCGCAGTCCGCAGATGTTTTACTTTTAAACGATTTAACAGTTTCAATGACCTCTCTCTCGTCTGTGTTCTTTATGAAAATGGAGTCTTTTATAGCAGTGTTATTGCTTAATGTATCACCTGTAGGCACCGTAATGGGTATTTCTCGAGCCAAATTAGGACCAATGTTAACAAAAAAGTTATTAAATTCATCTGCAGGTGAAGCTGCATTCACACTCTGAGTCGTTTTATTTTTTGAAAAATCGGTTGGGTAGCTTGTATTTCTGCTTTTATTTCCAAGAATACTGTTAAGTATCGTCCATGTATTTTTAATATTGTCTCTGTCTTTTCAAGCTCAGGTCAAAATTTTGTAAAAATACCACAAAAAATGAATATATCACACAGCTTTTTTCTCAGGTTGTAACAAGGCTGTGTCTGTACTGGAAGACCGGAAATACAGCTTTTTTTTTCAGTGCGCACTGAGACGCACTAAGATGCAGAGACGTGACCGCCCGCGGAATTCACAGAGTTCAAGGGGTTAAGCTCTGTCTGTTCACTTCATTGTTGCCACCACAACAATTGTGTTGGAATCTCTGTCCTTCGTCTGAGTGTTCCTCGGGACATTGATTCTTTCCCTGTCTCGCCTCCTCCTGAGCAGCCTGCTCAGGAGCGCTTCACCTGTAAGTTTTTCCATGTTACTTTTTGAGTTGGGCACTGTTGGACTTCTGTTCCTTTTCACAATAAACGTTGCGAAATCTCATCCAACGAGTGGGCTCTTCTTAATCCCTGGGCGCCACGTAAAGGCTCACATGACAGTATCAATTTTTTCCCCCCATCCCGATTTACCACAGTGCTAGTTTAAGCAAATTGTATTTGTTTTTGTTTTTCCTATATGCCTAACACAAGACATCATTGGCAAGTCTGCATGTCAAAATTTGTTTTCAGTGTTGCTGTTCAAATACATTTAACTTTTTTCACAACAGAAAAAAGGAAAAGTACAGACTGAGATAATAATATAATCATACAACAATAGCAAATTTCTAAATAAAACTTAATTAACACATTTTTCCATTGGTTAGCAAATAAAAAAAGGAAAGTATTGAGCTTATTGTGAGAACAGATGAGACAGATAAGAAGATCTTACATCCATCAGTGTCTACTTAACCATGTGAAACTGATGGAGACACAAATTCCTTGTCTCCCCAGCTGACCTTGGTGGCAGCTGAGCTGAGACTTGAGGGTAGAAACCCAAATAACCCAGCCATGAAAATAAAAATCAATGCAGGAAGCTGATCTGTTGCCAGAAGGTAGTCCTCCAAGGTCAACAGCCCCGGTTGGCTGACTATCACATTCAGTTTTCAGCCCAGTCAAACAGATGTAGACTAACAACAGACATGGGAGGAAAAATGCTCACATCAGTTTTCATTCAAATCAGATCAGCAGCATGTTTCAAGAAAAAAAAAAAAGGAAAGATGATCAGTTTCCTCTCTGATATTTAACCAAAAACATCAACCTTTTTGCCACAGCAGAATTTCTAACTTTACATATTTTGTCAGCGTAAGAGCTTAATGGTGCTGATTATCCCATATTTTTCCCCTATTTTCTATTTTGATTTTTTTTGAATGGGAGACAATATACATAATTATTGTATTGTTATCAAAATATTTGATAGCTTATCTAAATTCCTGGAAACTGCAAAATCTATTGAAGTTGCTTCATATTATCTATTTTTTGGTATTTTTTGTGTTTCTCTTTTTCTCATTTCAAGACTAATAGAAGAAATATTGAGATTCATTGACAAATTTTGCTCCAATATCTCATTTTTTCTTAATTTTCTGATATTACTATATAATTTTTTAAATTATTATTATCATTTGCATATCCTAAGATTCAGGGAGGGCCGTTTGGTGCAAATTAATTAAATAAACTAACAAACTAATCATGCAAAGCAACACTGGTAAAATTCAATAATCGTCCCATTTAGCAAGTAAGAGCAAAGTAGGAACAAAGCTTTGATGAAAAGGTTATTGGAGACTGTCCGCCAAGAGAAATAATATATACTGTATATATTTTTTTTATACCAGCAGTTATTAAAAAGGTGACTTTTATTGGTTATGTGTGTTTAATGCAGACCCTCATTTTATGCTTATCCTATTACCATAACTCTAGTAGTTTTAGTGCATAATCATAAATATCTGTATTTAATTAGATGTACGACACACAAAAAAGGGAACAACAGGATGTAAACTTCGGTCTCCTGCACATATGCCCACTGTTATTTTACTCCACCACCTCCCATCATCTTTAGACATGGATTTGAAGGGTTTTGAAACAGTGAAACGTTTTGATGCCAGTATTTGAGTCATATTTTGAGGACTGGGACGAACAACACCTGGTTATACAGTGGTGTGAAAAAGTGTTTGCCCCCTTCTTGGTTTCTCATTTTTTTGTATGTTTGTCACACTTAAATGTTTCAGATCATCAAACAAACTTAAATATTAGACAAAGATAACAAGTAAACACAAAATGCAGTTATTAAATGAAGATGTTTATTATTTAGGGAAAATAAAATCCGAACCTACATGGCCCTGTGTGAAAAAGTGATGGCCCCTCAACCTAATAATTGGTTGGGCCACCCTTAGCAGCAACAACTGCAATCAAGCGTTTGCAATAACTGGCAATGAGTCTTTTACAGCGCTGTGTAGGAATTTTGGCCCGCTCATCCATGAGGAATTGTTGTAATTCAGCCATATTGGAGGGTTTTTGAGCATGAACTGCCTTTTTAGAGTCATGCCACAGCATCTCAATGGGATTCAGGTCAGGGCTTTGACTGGCTCACTCCAAAGTCTTCATTTTGTTTTTCTTAAGCCATTCAGAGGTGGACTTGCTGGTGTGTTTTGGATCATTGTCCTGCTGCAGAACCCAAGTACGCTTCAGCTTGAGGTCACAAACAGATAGCTGCACATTCTTCTTCAGGATTTTTTGGTAGACAGCAGAATTCATGGTTTCATTTACCACAGCAAGTATTCCAGGTCCTGAAGCAGCAAAACAGCCCCACACCATCACACTACCACCACCATATTTTACTGTTGGTCTGATGTTCCTTTTCTGAAATGCTGTTACTTTTACACCGGATGTAAAAGCACACCTTCCAAAAAGTTTAACTTTTGTCTCGTCAGTCCACAGAGTATTTTCCCAAAAGCCTTGGGGATCATCAATAGGTTTTCTAGCAAAACTGAGATGAGCCTTTATGTTCTTTTTGCTCAGCAGTGGTTTTCGTCTTGGAACTCTGCCATGCAGGCCATTTTTGTCCAGTCTCTTATGGTAGAGTCATGAACACTGACCTTAACTGAGGCAAGTGAGGAATGCAGTTCTTTGGATGTTGTTGTGGGGTCTTTTGTGACCTCTTGGATGAGTCATCGCTGCATTCTTGGGGTAATTTTGGTCGGCTGGAAACTCCTGGGAAGGTTCACCACTGTTTTATGTTTTCGCTATTTGAGGATAATGGTTCTCACTGTGGTCATAAGAGTGGTGGCAAGATGGCACCTGTGACTGGTATGGCCTCTGCTGCTCTTTCGTTGCTGGTGTTTTTATTCCTACCATGTCTGTCTGAAGCCATTTTAACATACCCTTCTGAGCTATGTTATGATTTTACAATGCTGATGCAAATTAAGGCATCTATGGAACAACACAGTGTGAAGTGCGGCCGATGCTTCTTTGCTCCACCATTTGTTTGTGCTGACCTGTCACTTGGAAATCTACTGCTGCTGCGTCCACTGCGTAGAAGGTCACGGAGGCGTGGATCCCGAGCCAGTGTCCAGTTGAGGCTGAGGTGCACCAGCCGCCTAAACCAAGAGGGATACACAAGTTGTTTGTGTCCCATCCACGTGCAAACACCTGAGGAGGACTACAACCCCATGCCACCACTCTGGTATGACCTGTTCTACCATTGCCTTCGCTCCTGGAGAATTTCTACTCCACGATACTGCTGTTTGACAGCTGTCATCATTCAGTCAGCTGGGTGTGACGCTGAGCCACCATCACAGATTAAGATGGCTCTGCTGAACACTCGCTTCATCTCAAGCAAATCGTTTTTCCTGAACGATTTGATTGGGAAAGAAAACCTGGATTTTCTATTTCTGACTGAAACGTGGCAATGACAGGATGAATTCGCTCACCTGAAGGAGATCTGACCTACAGACTGTGCCTTCATTGCGACCCCTTGCTTGAGTGGATGTGGAGGTGGCCTGGCCGTCATTTTCCACAACCGCTTCAAATGCCAGTCTGTGAACTCTGAGCGTTTCTCGTCATTTGAACTTCAGAAATCAAAGATAAGTGCCTCAACTCCTTTTCATTGTGTTTTAATCTACCGCCCACCCGGCCCAGTTGATGTGTTGTAATAGGAATTCTCAGACTTTTTATCTTCCATTATTAAACTAGAAAGAGTTTTAATTTTAGGTGATTTTAATAGACATGTAAATGACACGTCTTCTAATGCTGCTGCAGACTTTTTACCCATTACAGAGGTTCACAATTTCAGGCAGCATGTCTCCGGCTCTACACATAATAAGGGGTGCTCCTTGGACCTTGTCTTTTCACTGGGACTGAGTTTGGACAATGTTAAAGCGGAGGATGTTTGTGTCAGTGATCATTGCTGTGTTTTCTTTGAGCTGTTAATGTGGAACAGCAGGAATGTAAAACATTAAGACAGATGCGTATTATTAACCAGCAGGCCATAGATAGATTTATTTCAGCTTTTGACACTCATCTTGTTGCAGGATGTGAGGATGTAAATTCTATGGTGGATTGCTTTAACAAACAGTGCCAATTGGTACTTGATAAAGTGGCTTTAAAGTGGCATTAACTCCATTGTCTCACCTGATTTAATCATGGTTCTTGCTTATTCTAATGCTGAATGTATTGACTTTGCAAATTTTATGGTGAATAAGGTGAATGATATTAGAGCAAGCACTGCACCATCTGCTGAGGATCTTGGCCTGAATCAGGCCCCCTCTAACACATGGTCCTTATTCACTCCAGTCACGCTACTGGATGTAAATGGTCTTCTGGCTTCATAGAGGCCAGAAGACCATTTACCAATTTCAAAGCTTCCCTTCTTATCCAAAATGCTTGAGAAAGTAGTAGCCGAACAATTAACTACATTCATAGAGAGAAATAAAATCTTAGACACCTTTCAGTCTGGTTTCCGCAAAATGCACTCCACCGAGACAGTGCTAATTAAAGTCTCCAGTGACATCATGATGGCAGCAGATTCTGGTTAGTACTCGGTCCCGGTGTTGCTGGATCTCACCGCTGCTTTTGACATGGTGGACCACAATATATTGCTAAATAGGATGGACACGTTTGGTATTTCAGGATTAGTTCTGAAATGGTTCTCATCTTATTTAACTGACAGAGGGTTTTGTGTTTTGTTTAATGAGAAGATTTCAGAGGTTAAAGGACTTTCCTGTGGGGTTCTTCAAGGCTCAATTCTGGGCCCTACTCTGTTTTTATTGTATTTTACCCCACTTGGCCAGATTATTAATCAGTTTAAGGGTGTTTCTTACTATTTTTACACAGACGACATTCAGCTTTACTGCTCCTTTAAAGAAAATGAGCTGAACATTTTATCAAACTTAATCTCTTGTCATAAGCCTCCTTGTGTGCTATTACGCAGTGCACGGAGGAGGAGAAGGAAGAATGGATTTAAACGCCTGTTACACCACAAACACATTTATTAACACAAAAGACAGCAGTTCAAAAAATAACCATATACAAAAAGGTAACAGGGTGCACTAAAGGGCAACACATGGTGACGTGCAGCAGGCAGACCACAGCGCACAGTGGCCACGAAACGAACAATACAAATAACGCTATAGCTCGAGTGAACTTAGAGTCCTCCAGGAGGCTCGACTGGCTAGGAGAATGAAACTGGGCTACAGAGCCAAAGCGTAGCAGCCACGCTGCATGAAGAAACGCTAACAGTTTTTACTCACAAAACAGGAGCCGTCCGAGTAGTCCAAATCCCAACGAGCACACACAACCGGTAACCACCCTGAGGAGAATAGTGACAGAGTAGTCCCGGCTTCCTTGTAAGACAGTCCATCCATATGACAACCCACATCAATATGAAACGGCACAATGGTCCAGCAGTGTTTGACTGGCAAGAGCTGCCTAAGTACAAACACTGCTGGCGTCACAAATTGGACACACCTGGGCGAGGCGCGGGAAAGATAATTACCGGGGCGAACAGCTGACTGTCAAAGAGAGAGGGGGTGTGGTCGGACCGGCGAATGTTAGACAGCGCCCACCTGAAAGTGGGTCAAAATGGCTGCCCAACAACCGCTGGCCAGAGCGGTGGCTACAGGCATGGAAAAAAAGGAACACAGACATAAAAACAACAAGAACTCAAAAGATAACACACAATAAACCCAATGCCTGAGCCACATAGAATGGTCAGAACCGAGCCTACAGGATAACACGGGCTCAGTTCGTGACATTTCTTGCCTGTCTGCTAGTAACAAATGGTTAAACAATGACTTCCTACAATTAAATGTTAAGACAGAAACACTGACCGTCACTCCAGACAGTAAAATTCCTCTGATAAAGCAACGCTTAGGTCACCTAGGCTCTTCTGTCCAGCCCAGCCTGCGTGACCTCGGTGTTGTTTTTGACAATGCTGTGTCACTGGACTGCCATGGTCTGCGACTAGTCAGATATTGCTTTTTTCATCTGAGGAATATATCAAAACTTAGACCTATGGTCTCAACACCTGAACTGGAAATGATCATGCATGCTTTTATTTCATCTCGCTTACATTATTGTAATGCCCTTTTTATGTGTTTTAATAAAACTGCTGTTGCCTGCCTTCAGACAGTGCAAAATGCAGCAGCTCGGCTTTTAACCCGGACGAAGAAAAGGGAACACATTTCCCCAGTTTTATCATCCCTTCATTGGTTGCCAGTTGCTTTTAGATTTCATTTTAAGATTTTAATTTTGACTTTTAGAGCTCTTAATGGCCAAGCTCCTTCATACATCTCAGCCCTCTTGACTCCTTATGCCACGACACGATCACTAAGATCCTCAGACCAGAGACTCCTAGTGGTCCCTCGGACCAAATTCAGAACCTGTGGAGATCGAGCTTTCCAGGCCACTGCACCACGGATTTGGAATGCACTTCCCCCGTCCTTGCACTGCCTTGAGCCTGTTGACTCTTAAGGAGTTAAAAACTCATTTGTTTAGACAGGCTTTTAGCTCTCATTGAATGGCTTTTATTTCTTCACTGTTTTCTCTTTATCCCTGTTAATATGTATATTTTATCTTATTTCTATTGATTTTAATTTCTGGGTATTTGTAAATTTTAACTTGCTGTGAAGCACTTTGTGATATATATCTGTGAGAAGTGCTATACAAATAAACTTTGCTTGCTTGCTTGCTTGGTTCAGTGGAATCCCAAAGCTTTAGAAATGGCTTTATAACCTCTTTAATTAAATAAAACATGAGTATCTTGTTATGTTATGTCCATGCAGGAGAGTCCTCTGTGTACGTCGGACTCACATGATCACAGGAAAGGAAGGGAGAGAAGAAGAGTGGTTGGGCCTACACACCTGTTGGCACAGAGCACGCCTCTAGCGTACAGATGCGGTATTGCATACATAGTATAAATGTACTGCAATTGTGCTGCATTTTACAATAGGTTGCACTACACTTTGATTTCTGCCATTTTGCCCTCATTAGCTGTCATCTTCCATCCATCCATCCATCCATCCATCTTCTACCGCTTTTCCGGAGGTCCGGGTCGCGGAGGCAGCAGTTCAAGCAGAGAAGCCCAGACTTCCCTCTCCCCAGCCACCTGCTCCAGCTCTTCAGAGGGGATACCAAGGCGTTCCCAGACTAGCTGGGAGACATAGTCTCTCCACCGAGTCCTGGGTCTGCCCCGGGGTCTCCTCCCAGTGGGACGTGCCTGAAACACCTCAAGTGGGAGGCGTCCAGGAGGCATCCTAATCAGATGCCCATACCACCTCAACTGACTCCTTTCAATGTGGAGGAGCAGCGGTTGAGTGAGTAGCTGTCATCTTAATTTTCATAATAAGATAATGATTAGCTTTTGTTTTTGTTTGCATTTAATCATGAGCCTTCAAGATACAGCATAAAATAATTAATTTATTTACAGTGGTATGAAAAAGTGTTTGCCCCCTTCCTGGTTTCTCATTTTTTTGTATGTCACTCTTAAATGTTTCAGATCATCAAACAAATAGATAACAAGTAAACACAAAATGCAGTTTTTAAATGAAGGTGTTTATTATTAAGGGGAAAAAAATCCAAGTCTACATGGCCCTGTGTGAAAAAGTGATTGCCCCCTCCATGTTAAAACATAAATTAACTGTGGCTTATTACATCTTTGGAAAGCTGAGTTCAATTCCTCTGGCCAACCCAGGCCTGATTACTGCCACACCTGTTCTCAATCAAGAAATCATTCAAATAGGACCTGCCTGACAGTGAAGTAGACCAAAAGATCATCAAAAAGCTAGACATCATGCTGCAATCCAAAGAAATTCAGGAACAAATGAGAAACAAAGTAACTGAGACCTATCAGTCTGGAATAAAGCCATTTCTAAAGCTTTCGGACTCCAGCGAACCACAGTGAGAGCCATTATCCACAAATGGAGAAAACAGAACGGTGGTGAAGCTTCCGAGGAGTGGCCGGCCGACCACAATTACCTCAAGAGCGCAGCGATGACTAATCCAAGAGGTCACAAAAGACCCCACAACAACATCCAAAGAACTGCAGGCCTCACTTGCCTTAGTTAAGATCAGTGTTTATGACTCCACCATTAGAAAGAGACTGGGCAAAAATGGCCTGCATGGCAGAGTTCCAAGACGAAAACCACTGCTGAGCAAAAAGAACATAAAGGCTCATCTCAGTTTTGCGAGAAAACATGTTGATGATCCCCAAGACTTTTGGGAAAATACTCTGTGGACTGACGAGACAAAAGTTGAACTTTTTGGAAGGTATGTGTCCCATTACATCTGGGATAAAAGTGACACAGCATTTCAGAAAAGGAACATACCAACAGTAAAATATGGTGGTGGTAGTGTGATGGTGTGGGGCTGTTTTGCTGCTTCAGGACCTGGAATACTTGCTGTGGTAAATGGAACCATGAATTCTGCTGTCTACCAAAAAATCCTGAAGGAGAATGTCCAGCCATCTGTTCATGACCTCAAACTGAAGCGCACTTGGGTTCTGCAGCAGGACAATGATCCAAAACACACCAGCAGGTCCACCTCTGAATGGCTTAAGAAAAACAAAATGAAGACTTTGGAGTGGCCTAGTCAAAATCCTGACCTGAATCCGATTGAGACATTGTGGCATGACCTTAAAAAGGTGGTTCATGCTCAAAAACCCTCCAGTGTGGCTGAATTACAACAATTCTGCAAAAATGAGTGGGCCAAAATTCCTCCACTGCACTGTAAAAGACTCATTGCCAGTTACTGCAAACACTTGATTGCAGTTGTTGCTGCTAAGGGTGGCCCAACCAATTATTAGGTTTAGGGGGCAATCACTTTTTCACACAGGGCCATGTAGGTTTGGATTTTATTTTCCCTAAATAATAAACACCTTCATTTAAAAACTGCATTTTATGTTTAGTTGTGCTATCTTTGTCTAATATTTAAATTTGTTTGATGATCTGAAACATTTAAGTGTGACAAACATACAAAAAAAAAAAAGAGAAATCAGAAAGGGGGCAAACACTTTTTCACACCACTGTATGTATTGAACTGATGAACAGAGACTGGAGAGACAATACTAGATGATTGGTATTCAGGATGCACAATAAAGTGGACAGGTGGAAGTTACAAGTAAAAGCTACAATCGATCATGCTCAGTGTAATCTGTCAAAATGTTTTGGGCCCTCATTGCCCACAACAGCTCTGTTCTTGGTAGAAACACTGAAAAGACTACAAATATGGCAACTGTGACCTCAGTCCCAACAGTCAATCACAGGCACAGTGTTATGTATGGAAATACCTGGGTGAAGGATGAGGCAGGATAATGGTTGGTGAACACAGCTTTATTAAATGAACTATTTACAGCAGTGAGATGGTGTTCACCCAGCACAGGCATCCGGCAAAAGAGGCAGAATATGGATGCCCATGAATATGGATGTAGGAAGTCCACCTCACTGCACCGCACTTCACAATCAGGTGCCATTTTATATATCACACACACAGCTGTAGCCACCAACAATTAAGATAGTGTTTTTCAACTAGGGTTTCCTGGAATATTCACGTTTCTGTGGGAAATTTTCTACTTTCACTTCTTCATTGGGCCATAAAATTGCAAATAATTTGCTGTTGTTGTGCATGGGTGCCTATGGTTGAAAAACACTGAACTGAGTACCCTGTAATTCACTGTTGGGACTTAAGTCACAGTCGCCATAGTTGTATTTTCAGTTTTCCTACCTGGAACAAAAAAGTTGCATAATGCTGCTTTAAGTGTATTTGGATTATTTGAGTGCCTTTATCCCCATATTTCATGGAGCGGCAAATGCTAAGCAACGTTCACGAATGTTGCACTTTTTGGGTTTCATCAAACTTCAAAAAAGGTTGCTAATGAGTTTGCCAACACTTTTTACGGTCACCAAAAAATTTTGAATATGTTCAAAAGTTTTTGCAAATGTATCCCTAGACAGTTTCAAAACAGTTGTGTTTGCAAACGATTGTAGTGCATGTCGCTACAATAGTGTAGTGTAGTGTTGTGTCAGGCATTGGCTTGCTTGCTACCGGATAACCATGAAAACCGGTACTACCTGTCTCATGGGTCGGGCCGTCGGCAACTCAACCGGCATCCCCACCCTTCCGAGGGCGTGGAGGGTGAAACAGGGCATCCTGGCAGAACTAAAAACAATATCTGCTACAGGTCTGTGGTGGACCACTCCCAGTTACACAGGGTGAGACTGGACATCCTGGCAGATAAACACATCTGTCACAAGGTCTATGGTGGACTGTGCCAGTCGGTGCATTGTGACATGCACTACACAAAGAGCAGAGATAAACAAACCTATCATCTGGTCAGTCACTGCAACAGATACTGGAGTCAGTTTGTCTTGGCTTGTCCTTGCCACTGATATTACCTTTATCTGCCAAGAATGTGCTGCTAGTCCAGCAAAAGCTAGCAGTACTCAAATACTTTGCAAGCAGTTTCATGAAATGGTCAATCAGAAAGCAACTCATACCGGCTCGGACGCCGCCCGGGCTTACAAGGTCCGCGCTGATCTGTTCACACTCCGACAGGCAGCGAAAAGTAAGCTAGGAGCAGGAAGACAAAAGAAGAGGAAAACGGCAACCTTGTGTGTAGCAGAATGGAATGTACGCACTCTGTTGGACAGAATAACATAACAGCGCCCAGAAAGACAGACCGCGCTTGTGGCCCTGGAAATGAACAGGTACAATGTAGACATAGCTGCACTTAGTGAAACAAGATTGCCTGGATATGACAGCTTGGAAGACCATGGGTACATCTTTTGGAGTGGGAGATCAACTCAAGAAAGGAGAGAAGCAGGAGTGGGCTTTGCAGTTAGAAAGGAGATAGCAGCAATGCTTGATGAGGAACCAGTGCCAATCAACGACAGGATAATGACTATGAGACTTCCACTACAGCGGAAGATGTATGCCACACTCGGTGTATATGCCCCAACAATGACCAACACAGAGGAGGTGAAGGAAAAGTTCTACAGTGATTTACGTGAGACTATCAGGCATGTACCGACTGATGACAGGCTGATACTCGTTGGAGATTTTAATGCCAGAGTTGGTTCGGACACCGAGAAATGGAAAGGAGTGCTAGGCAGTCATGGAGTAGGCAAGTGCAATGCTAATGGAGAACTTCTACTTGCACTATGTTCAGAGTACAACCTTGTGATAACCAACACTCTATTTAAGCACAAGGACACACACAAGACGACATGGATGTACCCAAGATCCAAGCACTGGCACTTATTAGACTACATCATAGTCAGGCAGAGAGACAGAAGGGATGTATTGGACACCAGAGCAATGAGAGGCGCAGACTGTGGCACTGATCATGTTATGCTGAGATCTAGATTAAGGATTTGGAAATGAAAACAGCACTGCAGGACGGGTGCGAAGCCACCACGGAAGCTAAACACTAGTGCACTGAAAGGCCAAAAGAAGCAGGAAGAACTTACACAGGAAATGGATGAAAACTTGAAAGACTGGGACAGCAACCACAAACACACCAAAAACATGTAGGTTTAGGGTGCTCGCGCACGCAGTGACCAGCAGCTGGTGGCTTGTTACCAGACTGCAAACCAAGTCTACCTACGTGTACAAATAAGTAACAAAAAAAAAAAAAATAGAAGAGAAATGGGCAACACTGAAGGATACGGTGTATCAGACTGCGAGTGATGTCTTAGGCTACCCTGAGAGGAAACATCAAGATTGGTTTGATGAGCATGATGAACACCTGAAGAAACTACTAGAAGCGAGGAATACAGCTAGGCAGGAAAACCTACAGTGTAACACAAGGTCGAAGAAGAAAAAATACTCAAAGGCTCAGAGTGAGCTACAGAAGTACACCAGAGAGATGAAGTCCCACTGGTGGGATGAAAAAGTGGAGGAACTTCATACTGCAACAGACATGAAGGACATGAAAACATTCTTCACAGGTTTGAGAGAAATCTACGGCCCTAAACCAACAGGATTGATCCAACTAAAGGCTATGGATGGTGAAAGTTTTGCAGGAGAAAGACAAGATCCTGGACAGATTTGCAGACCACTTTGACCAACTACTAAACAACCCTGGAGATCTCACTGAAGAGGCTAAAGAAGCTCTAGTGCAGCGACCAGCTGTATCAAGTCTGGATGAACCACCAAATTTTGATGAACTAGTGGCAGCTATCAGGACAACACAGGATGGTAAAGCTCCAGGAAGGTATGGAATTCCAGCAGAAGTCTGGAGATTTGGTGGTGTTCAGCTGACCAACTGCCTGCACAAGCTCATCCAAGAGATATGGGATGCCCAGAAAGTACCTCAAGACTGGAAGGATGCAAGCATTGTGCCTTTGTTCAAGAAAGGTGACAGGAAGGATTGTGGAAATTACCAAGGTATATCACTACTAGCCACTGTTGGTAAGATTCTCTCACATGTACTACTTAACAGACTCAGTGAACACATCTCGCAGAATGTACTACCGGAAACCCAGTGCGGCTTTAGACGTGGAAGAAGCACAATGGACATGATTTTCTGCTTGAAACAGGTTCAAGAAAAGTGTATCGAACAGAACATGCCGCTTTATGTAGTCTTCATAGACTTCAGTAAAGCCTTCGATACTGTTTCGCGACAAGGACTTTGGCAGGTACCCGAGAAATATGGTTGTACAGAGAAGTTTGTCAGCCTGATCGAGGCACTCCATACAGGTATGCAAGCAAACGTGGCAGTGAGTGGTTCAGTATCTAAAGACTTTTCAATAAGCAACGGGGTGAAACAAGGGTGTGTGCTGGCACCTACACTCTTCTTGCTATATCTGGCAGCCGTGCTTGAGGTGGCCTTCAAAGACACTTCAGAAGGAGTATACATTCAAACAAGGAAAGAAGCAGACTTGTTCAATGTGGCACAGTTTAAAGCCAAGAGTAAGACATCGATAAAGATAGTAAGAGAAATGCTCTTTGCCGACGACAGTGCTCTAGTTGCACACAGCGTGGAAGATATGCAATCTTTAGTGGAGAAATTTGCAAGAGCAGCTAGCCAATTCAGCCTCCAAATCAACATCAAGAAGACAGAGTGCCTTTATCAACCACCAAAGTTCCAATTATCAACATCACTACCAGAAGTTCTACGTTCGTTCTACTGTACATGATTGGTTGTACGGTTGAATGACAATAAGGGTGATTTAATTTAATTTAATTTAAGAAGAGATCAGCATTGGTTCAGAGCCACTAGTCAAGTGCAAGACTTTCAAGTATCTAGTGAGTACTGTCTCAGAGAATGCTAGGCTGGAGGATGAACTATCTCTCAGAATGGGAAGAGCGAGTGCTGTGTTTGGACTGTACAGAGCAACAGTACTGGCTACTCTATTGTACGGTGCTGAAACTTGGACTGTCTACAGAGTGCAGGTGAAGAAATTCCACGCGTACATGATAAGACACCTTCGAGCCATAATGAACATCTCATGGAAAGACAAGATAACCAACACAGAAGTGTTGAAACGAGCTGGTCTACCATCAATGGGGGACATGCTAATACAGTTGAACCTGAGATGGCTCGGGCATGTTGAGAGGATGGACCACCAGCATCTCCCTCGGCAGTTACTCTACTCACAGTTATGCAAGGGCAAATGCAATCAGGGTAGACCAAGGCTCAGATTTAAAGACACCGTAAAAAGAAACTTGAAGAAGTTGGATATAGACAGGAGTTCCTGGCAGCAGAAGGCTAAGGACAGAGCTGTGTGAAGGAATCTGATCAGACCTAAATGAAACGGTCATTGTCGCCCACGACAGACTGCGATGATGATGATGATGATGATGATGATGTCGCTAACCTTCTTTTTGGCCTGCCTTTAACACTTGCAACTGTTTAAGACCCTTTACCCCCTTGGCGACCTGAAAAACAGTGTGTGGACTGTTTTGCAACCTGTGATAGAAATATTAGGGTGTTACAGTTAGGCCCAAAAATATTTGGACAGTGACACAAGTTTTGTTATTTTAGCTGTTTACGAAAACATATTTAGGATACAATTATATAATCACTATGGGCTTAAAGTGCAGACTCTCAGCTGTAATTTGAGAGTATTCACATCCAAATTGGAGCAAGGGTTTAGGAATTACAGCTCTTAAATACGTAGCTGCCTCTTTTTCAAGGGACCAAAAGTAATTGGACAATTGACTCAGAAGGCTGCAAAAAAAAAAAGTAACAAGGCTGCATGGGCTCTTCCATCATTAACCTGTCATCAATTAAGCAGTTAAAAGGTCTGGAGTTGATTCCAGGTGTGGCGTTTGCATTTGGAAGCTGTTGCTGTGAACACACAACATGCGGTCAAAGGAGCTCTCAATGGAGGTGAAAGAGACCATCCTGAGGCTGAAAAAAAAGAAGAAATCCATCAGAGAGATAGCAGAAATGTTAGGAGTGGCCAAATCAACAGTTTGGTACATTCTGAGAAAAAAAGAGTACACTGGTGAGCTTGGGAACTCAAAAAGGCCTGGACGTCCACGGAAGACAACAGTGGTGGATCACCATGGAAAGGATCGACAACATCCACTCAAGTGAAGAACACTCTCCAGGAAGTAGGTGTATCAGTATCTAAGTCTACCATAAAGAGAAGACTTCATGAGAGTAAATACAAAGGATTCACCACAAGGTGCAAACCATTATTCAGCCTCAAAAATAGAAAGGCCAGAATTGACTTTGCCAAAAAACACCTGAAGAAGCCAGCCCAGTTCTGGAACAGCATTCTTTGGACAGATGAGACTAAGATCAACCTGTACCAGAATGATGGGAAGAAGAAAGTTTGGAGAAGAATTGGAACAGCTCATGATCCAAAGCACACCACATCTGTAAAACATGGTGGAGGCAGTGATGGCATGGGCATGCATGGCTTCCAATGGCACTGGGTCACTTGTGTTTATTGATGATGTGACAAAAGACAGAAGCAGCTGGATGAATTCTGAAGTGTATAGGGATATACTTTCTGCTCAGATTCAGCCAAATGCAGCAAAGTTGATTGGACAGCGCTTCACAGTACAGATGGACAATGATACATACTGCAAAAGCAACCCAGGAGTTTTTTAAAGCAAAGAAGTGGAATATTCTGCAATGGCTGAGTCAATCACCAGATCTCAACCCAATCAAGCATGCATTTCACTTGCTCAAGACAAAACTTAAGGCAGAAAGACCTACAAACAAGCAACAACTGAAGACAGCTGCAGTAAAGGCCTGGCAAAGCATCGCAAAGGAGGGAACCCAGTGTTTGGTGATGTCCATGGGTTCCAGACTTCAGGCAGTCATTGCCTGCAAAGGATTCTCAACAAAATATTGAAAAGTAACATTTTACTTAGGGTTATGTTTATTTGCCCAATTACTTTTGAGCCCCTGAAATGAGGAGCGTTTGTATAAAAATAGCTACAATTCCTACATGTTTAATCATGTTTTTGTTTAACCCCTTGAATTAAACCTTAAAGTCTGCACTTCATTTCCGTTGTAGTTGTTTCATTTCAAATCCAATGTGGTGGCATGCAGAGCCCAAATCATGAAGAATGTGTCACTGTCCAAATATTTCTGGGCCTAACTGTATACTATTACACAACGTGCTTGCTTTAAATGTCAGTTAAAACAGATTTTTGCAGCTTACACGCTCACATTATAGGATATGATTTTAGTTGCACACATGCGCCCACTTTTGCTATACAATGAAGTATCTGCTTCTGCTCACATATAGAGAATGTTTTTGGGACATGGGGTTGCGCAGGAAGTGAAGAAATACAGACGAGGACAGCAACAGGATGCAGAGCCAACGACTGAAGAAGTGAAAACATCTGTGTGTGAAGATAACGTTGAAAGCTGGTTAAAACCAGTTCGGACAGAGACTAAGCTTTGTAGGAGGCTGCTGGGAACACCCAGTAGTCAGAAGAGTATATGAACTGTTGAAATTCTTTGTTCAAGGTCTTTTCCAGGTTGTGTTGAGGAGACCCACGGCTGTGTACTGCTCTCTGCATGCTTCAATAAAAGATAACCTGAAGAATCGCTCTTCTCTTGTGATATTTTATCTTGTGAAATAATTCTTTGCTTACTGTCTAATTTGAACACTTTACAGCATATTTGGTGACCCCGACGTGATTGGTCAGTTGGCCGACTCCATTGACGGACATCAGAGGTGACCAGACAAAAAGCCTTTGTCTGGCTGTTACAGACAATCCAGGGTCCATTCACACAAGGTAAGCAGAGAACCTTGTTTACAAATCTCTGTAGGATTGTTTGTGTCATATTGACTGGACTGTCAGCCTAAGCGCAGGGTGCAACACCAAAGTTGCACGGTGGCGCAGTGGTTTAGCACTGTGGCAGCACAGTTTTACCCTCGGCCGGGGGATCGCGGGGATCATGAGATCGTGGGTTCGATCCCAGCCCCCGACCAACAGTGAGTTGTGTGGAGTTTGCATGTTCTCCCCGTGTTGCGTGGGTTTACTCCGGGATTTCTCCGGTTTCCTCCCGCACACCAAAAACATGTAGGTTTAGGGCGCTCGCGCACGCAGCGACCAGCAGCCGGTGGCTTGTCACCAGACTGCAAACCAAGTCTACCTACGGGTACAAATAAGTAACAAAAAAAAAAAAAAAAAAAGGAGACACAAGAACAAACAGGAACATTTCACAGTTTATTAAATCTCAAGAAGGGCAGGATTACAGAAGAACAGTCACTCACCAGAGAAGCAGCAGCCTACGGAGGAAAAACGAGAGCTGATTAGGGAGAGGAACGGAGGTGTGAATGGAAACTCTAATTATGCCACTTACGTGGGGAATGAGGAAACCCAGCACAGAGCTCCGAGAGAGGAGAGATGAACCAGCAGGATGAAACTGCTGGAAAAAGTGGGATGAAGGGCTGAGTCTGACTGGGTGGGGATGAGGAGCTGCAGCAGGAAGAACAACAGGCTGGTGAGCACACCGCAATTCCAGAAAACGCACCACTTTGACGGCAGCAACCTGAAGGAGAAGGAGGAGAACAGTGTTAAGGTAAACGGAACCAGAACACGAGACAACTTGCTGGTTTGAGACAAAGTTCTGCTCTGAGGCAGTATACCCAAATGAGCCAGCGTTGAATTGAACTGATTGGGGCATGTTTAAAGGAGCCACGCATGATCTGGATGAGTACACGGACACTGTGAACTCATATATCCACTTTTGTGAAGAGGTCATTCTTCCATCACGCACCAGGGTGAGTTACTCTAATGACAAACCCTGGTTCACAGCTAAGCTCAGACAGATCAGGAAGGAGAAGGAAGCAGCGCTGAAAAGTGGAGACAGGGACTGCTACAGGGAGGTTAAATATCGGTTTAACAGAGAGCTGAAGAGGGCTAAATCTGTGTATTCAGAGAGACTCCAGCAGCAGTTCACTGCTAATGATTCGGCTTCCGTGTGGAGAGGACTGAGGCAAATCACCAACTATCGGCCTCAGGCTCCTAAAGGTCAGGATGACAAAGCCCTTTGTCAAAGACTGTCCCAACACTATGCCCGTTTTGACACCTCGTCATCTGTGTCCAACTCCCCCCCTCCCTCCAGCTCCACAGCCTCCACAATCCCTACTTCATTAAAGGCACCCCCCCTCCTCCCCCCCTGCCCTTATCATCAGTGAGCAGGACGTGCTCAAACAGTTCTCCAGACTGAACCCGCACAAGGCCCCCGGCCCGGACGGCGTGTCTCCCTCCACCCTGAGACACTGTGCGAAACAGCTGGCTCCTGTCTTCACAGACATTTTTAACACCTCCCTTAAGTTATGCCACGTGCCGTCCTGCCTCAAATCCTCCACCATCATCCCTGTCCCCAAGAAGCCACGGATCACTGGACTTAATGACTACAGACCTGTAGTGCTCACCTCTGTAGTCATGAAGTCCTTTGAGCGCCTGGTCCTGCCCCACCTCAAGTTCATCACCACCCCTCTCCTGGACCCGCTGCAGTTTGCCTACCGAGCCAACAGGTCTGTAGACGACGCAGTCAACCTGGCCCTCCACTCCATCCTGCAGCACCTGGACTCCCCGGGAACCTACGCCAGGATCCTGTTTGTGGACTTCAGCTCCGCATTCAACACCATCCGCCCCGCTCTGCTCCGGGACAAGCTGTCCCTGCTCAACGTGCCTGACTCCCTCTGCAGGTGGATCACCGACTTCCTGACGGACCGGAGGCAGCATGTGCGGCTGGGAAAGACTGTCTCAGACTCTACTAGCATCAGCACCGGATCACCCCAGGGCTGTGTACTTTCCCCCCTACTCTTCTCCCTTTACACCAACTCCTGCACCTCCAGCCACCAGTCTGTCAAGTTGATCAAGTTTGCGGACGACACCACCCTCATCGGGCTCATCTCCAACGGCGACGAGTCCGCCTACAGGAGAGAGGTGGCCCAGCTGGCGTCCTGGTGCAACAATAACAACCTGCAGCTGAACGCTCTGAAGACAGTGGAGATGATTGTAGACTTCAGGAAAGTCACTACCCCTCTGCCCCCCCTCACCCTCTCAGGCTCTCCCATCACCACTGCTGATTCCTTCCGCTTCCTAGGCACTACCATCACCAGGGACCTCAAATGGGAGCCGACCATCAGCTCACTCATCAAAAAAGCCCAGCAGAGGATGTTCTTCCTGCGGCAGCTGAGGAAGCTCAAGCTACCCACCAAGATGTTAGTGCAGTTCTACACAGCCATCATCGAGTCCATCCTCACCACCTCCATAACCGTGTGGTACGCAGGAGCCACTGCCAGGGACAGACTAAGGCTGCAGCGCGTCGTGCGCACTGCTGAGAAGGTGATCGGCTGCAAGCTCCCATCTCTCCAGGATCTGTACATCTCCAGGACCCGGAGGCGTGCTGGCCGGATCATAGCCGATCCCTCACACCCTGGTCACGTACTGTTTGCCCCCCTCCCCTCTGGTAGAAGACTTCGGTCCATCCAGACTAAAACCTCCCGTCACATGAACAGCTTCTTCCCCTCTGCCATCAGACTGCTGAACACTAAGTGACTTATTGACTTTCGTGCACTATGTACAGCAGCTCAACCAGACTCATGTCAATCATCACTGTTTTCTTCCTGCATTACCGACTGCACTATATAGTTCTCCACAGTATCTGCTGCTCGCTAATATATTTTAACTGCTGACCAGTATCACTTACTCTTATTCTACACTTATCGCATGTATAGTTTATTCTTTTATCTTATCATGTTTAATGTTGCAGCATTGCACCGAGACAAATTCCTAGTTTGTGTACTACATGAACAATGGCAATAAACCTGATTCTGATTCTGATTCTGAATCACAGAAGAGTTGGTCCTTATAAATGCTGGCTCGACAGAAGCAGCAGGTGCGTCAATCCTCCCAGGTGAGATGATTAGCAGGGAGACGGGAGAAACAGGACGGAGGGGGTGAGCGCTCACCAGGGTATGACAGCACCTCCTGGCGATCCACTGGGTTTTTCCGGGTGAGCTCGATGGTTGGCCCGGACCATGCATTTGTCATGGAAAAATGATCTCGGGATCCATGACCTGTGCTCCGGGCTGTAGCCTTCCCAGTGAACCAGGTACTGGAGACCCTGGCCCAGACGGCAGATGTCCAGGATCTTGCGGACGGTGTGAGTGGTGTGACCGTCCAGGACTCGGGGAAGAGGAGGCGGCTTCGGAGGGGGGCAGAGGGAACTGGTGGAGAGAGGCTTGACATTCAAGACGTGGAAAGTGGTATGAACGCGGCGCGCCTGTGGAAGCTGGAGCCAGACAGTGGAGTTGCCCACGATGTCAGTGATGGGAAATGGACCCATGAAGCGAGGCGAGAGCTTCTTGGCCTCAGTCTTAAGTGGGATCTGATTCGCTAATACCCAGACCTGCTGTCCAACCCTGTACTCCAGCGCCGAGACCCTCTTCCGATTCGCATAACAATGATTGCATTCAGTAGCCTGGAGGAGGGCAGCTTCGGTGGATCTCCAGGCTTGGCGACAGCGGTGGAAGTGGGCTCCCACGGACGGCACTGCAACCTCTCTCTCTCCGTCCTGTGCAGCGGGCGTGGGTATCCCATGGAGGCCTCAAACGGCGTGAGCCCCGTGGCCGAGGAGACTGTGGAATTGAGTGAATACTCCACCCAGGTCAGAAGAGAGCTCCAGGAGGATGGATTATCGGCTGTCATGCATCAAAGGGCGGTCTCCAGGGACTGGTTGGCACGCTCACCCTGCCCGTTGCTCTGAGGATGATATCCGGAGGTGAGGCTGACGGAGGTACCAAGAGAGTGGCAGAATGATTTCAAAGCTTGGGAGACGAACTGGGGCCCCCGGACAGACATGATGTCCGTAGGATTGCCATGGAGTCTGATGACGTGGGAAGAAATGAGTTCAGATCATTAGGTTTAATGTTACAGCAGCCGGGCCTGTAAGTGATGGTGAAATTAAATCACTGAAAAAAAATGAGGCCCAGTGGGCTTGTCTGGAATTTAGTCGGCGGGCTGACCGCAGATACTCGAAGTTCTTGTGGTCGGTCCACACGACTACAGGATGAATTGCTCCCTCCAGCCAATGCCTCCATTCTTCTAGTACCAACTTAATGGCCAAAAGCTCTTGGTCCCCGATGTCATAATTCCTCTCGACTGGGGTGAGCCACCGAGAGAAATACGTGCATGGGTGGAGCTTCAAGTCGGAGGATGAGCGCTGGGAGAGCACTGAGCCCACCCCCATGTCTGAAGCATCCACCTCCAGGGTAAATTGGAGCTGTGGGTCGACCTCGGCCAAGATGGGTTTGGAAGAGAACAGGTTCTTTAATTTTAGAAAGGCCTGTTTAGCTTCCTCGGACCATATGAATGGCACCTTCATGGAGGTCAGCTGGCTCAAAGACTGTTATCCCACTATAGTTCCTGATGAACCTGCGATAAAAGTTTGCAAAACCCAAGAAGCACTGCAGCTCCTTACAGGAGTGGAGAGTTGGCCAATCCAACACGGACTTCACCTTGGCCGGGTTGGCTCTAAGCTCTCCCTACGCTACCACAAACCCAAGGAAAGAAGTGGAATTGGTGGAAAACTCTGTAGCGATATTTAATTTATAATTATGATCAGGTATAAAGATTACTTAATTTGTATTAATAGGAGGTGTATCGGGACCGGGGATTTACTCCGGATCCACACACAGAAAAGTTAATAGTAAACACTCTTTTGGGGCACCAGCTCAATAAATGTGAGCAATTGATAATTAATCTTATACCTGAAATTGATCAATTAATAATCACATTTTATACCAGTTTAATCAATGTCAAAATATTAGTGAATTCGCCACTGGGGCTTCGAAGACAGGCACAGAATGGAATAAACAACAACTTCTCTCATTTTATAGCTTTATTAAATGAACTCTGATTAAATGATCTTACATTCAAATAACTTGTGAGCAGGTGAAATGATCAACATAAAGCCATCACATTAAGTTTGTAATTGAGGATAGAGTAACAGAATATGGATACCTCTGTGACCATGGAACTTTAGCATGAGTTTTGGAACAGTTGAAATGGAAGACTGAGAATAAAATTGGACCCAAATTTATGGAGAAAATTAATTATATGGAAAAATCTGGATTACTCTAAGTAAAAACGGAATTTTAATAGGAAAAAATGTTAATTCTTTTTATTTTGTATCTGATCAGATGCTGAATTAGTCTCAAATCTCAGACGTTTTATTCAGCAGATAGAAATTAAGAGAAATGGCTCATGTGACTCCTTGCGTTGTCCTTTCGGCTGCTTCTTCATCTGAAGATTTTGTGGATTATAAGGGAAGCATCTGCCCGCAGATATTCCAAAGTCCACAGTCCAACAATCTTCAAAGTCAAGCAGTCACAAGGCTGGATCTTGACTGTAACTACAGTTGGATTGAACTTAAACAAAGATGGCGATGGCGGCTTCTTTAGTACAGTGGCAATGGTGACGTGAGGCTGCTTTTTCTCCGTCATTGCAAGCGGCTTTCCAGGGGAATTTGAGAATAACTCAAAATCTGATCCCAACGGCAAAATTAAAAGACATTCTTCTGACTTCTTGAAGTTGAAAACAGCTTCCAGTGTGGAAATGAGCGATCGGTCAGTCTCTTTAAAACGCAAAACACATGGTGGATTTAAGAAAAACGTTTAAAAGGAGAAAAATAGAGAACGCATAGGCACAGGAGTTTTTAAACTCTTAATCAAGATTTGAACTCAGGAAAGAAAGAATTAATTCCCAGACGTTTAAAGAAAAACAAAAAACAAAGACGTTTACACAACACAAACGATAGCAAAAATTGAACGGACAAAAACTGAACTGAAGGAGGGCGTCTCCCTGCTAAAGACTCAGCAAGATTTGCGGGCTTCCAGGGATTGACAGAAGCCTAAGCCAATAGTCTTCCTTCGTGGGCAGGTTTTATGAACTTTAGTCCAATAAACAGTCCTTTGTCTGTAAAGAACCAATGGAGTGAAAGAGCTGTTGCCCAGCTTATGCTGGGTGATGATTGGCTGATACTGGTCTTCTCACAGAATGACACACATTTTAATACACTGGAGATTCCTTAATATACTTATGTATAAAGTTTAAGCTAAGTTAGTAATTCATGCACTTTTATACTGGTACATCCAATAATAAAAAATATATTGAAACATCAAAACATTCATGCACAAATTTAAAATCAAGGATTAATAAAATTCTTTCAAACCCATTACTGATTGTCCACACAGAATGATATGTTAAGAGTCCCACTCGTTTTTCCATGGTGTCCTGGAAAAAAGAATAATCTGAACAGTGAGAGTTTTGAAAAAAGGTAGTCAGTCTCTCCAACATGTCTCTGGGTTGCCAGAGGACGGCCATAGAGCGGTTTAACCAATAAAAGTGCCTTGTAAGGAAGGAAGTTTGTTATTTATGATGTAAACTAATCCGTTCCTTGCATGAGATTGAATCCTTATCTCTCATACCTCTTTACAAAGGAATGTGTTCTCCACAGTGGTTCTGCGATGAAAAAGCAATTCTTGACTAGCCTTTTCCTGGGTGAAACAATGTCTTTAAGATAAAGGATAATTTATTGATGAGCACCAAGGGAATGATGCTACAACTCACACTTCTCCGCCTTGACGTAGAGTTGGTTCTCTAAGAGCTGCAGAGCTGCTGTAACACAGCTGTAGTGTGGACTTGATGCTCCTCTGCCCAGCAAGAAAAAAAAAACCCAAAATGTCATCTAAATAGACAAAGACAAATTGATTAACTATGTCTTGGAGGACGACGTTTATAAGGCGTTGGAAGATGGCAGGGGCATTGGTGAGGCCAAAGGGCATGACCAAATATTCAAACTGCCCTAAATGGGTTTTAAATGCAGTCTTCCACTCGTCCCCCTCGTGTATTCAGATAAGGTGATAAGCATTGCACAGATCGAGTTTGGAGAATATGCGCGAATGCTGTAGGAGCTCAAAAGCTCATCAGGGGCAGAGGATATTTATCTTTGATGGTGATGGCTTTAAGTTCACAGTAGTCGATGCACGGATGCAGGGACCCGTCCTTCTTTCCAACAAAGAAAAACCCCGCCCCGAGAGGAGCCGAGGATGGCCAAATGAGGCCGGCGTTGAAAGAATCTAATGTATCTTTCCATCGCCTCCCTCTCCGGCCCAGAGATGTTATAGAGCCGGCTGGACGGCAACCGCGCACTCGGGAGGAGGTCAATAGTACAGTCGTGCGAGCAATGTGGGGGAAGTGCCAACGCTCGCGACTTGCTAAATACCTCCCCAAGGTCATGACAGATCTCGGGCACAAGGCTGAGGTCTGGCGGCTCGAACGGAGGGGAGGGGATGGGCAGAGACGGAGAACACTCAGCCGAACTTAGACATGTAGCCAAACAGTATGGGCTGCAGGAGGAGATAGAATTTTGAGTCCAATTAAGAATTGGATTATGCCTTCGGAGCCAAGGATACCCTAAGACCACAGCGTGAGAGGATTGGGGAAAAACATAGAAAGACAGCCTGTCCCGGTGGTTGCTAGACAGAAGGACGGAGATCTGCGCCATGTAGCGAGTAACGGGCGCCACCTTCTGGCCAGATAGGGTGGTTACACTACAGGAACTGGCAAATTAGTGGTCAGAATCCCCATCTCCTGAACGAGCTGGGAGGAAATGAAATTTCCCTTTGCCCCTGAATCAATGAGAGCAGAGACTCTCCTTTTGACCCAAGGCAACTGAACCAGGGTCGAAATAGAGAAATTACCGAGAATGAGTCCTGCCCGCCAGACCCCCCATGGCTACTGACGGGCAGCATCTTTTAGCCGCAGATGGCATGTGTCCAGCCTGTGCTTTAAAGAGCCACAATATGTACACTCACCAATCCGCCTCCGTCGCTTGAACTCCTCCCGGGGGGAGGTGGGCCCAGCTAATCTCCATCAGTTCAGAGGCAGGATTGGAGCCACCTGAGTCAGTAGCCGTCGAGAGCGCTCGCCTGGCGGACGGGCGAGAGGAGGAGCCATGCTCCTTAGCGCGCTCGCGGTACCGGTTATCCCGACTGCTTGATCGATAAGACCGTCCAGAGAGGCGGGAACAGCATAAACCGCCAAGTTGTTGCAGAGGCGAGGATTTAAATCATGGAGGAGTGCACTGCGTAGAGCAACATCGTTTCACCCCAATTCCGCCACTTCGACCCGAAACTCCACCGAACACCGGTGATGGTGGAGTTTATAGTTTCAATAGTTGAACACCGAACGGCTACCCTGACGGAGTGACAAAAGGTGGCTCATGATATTCCCCTCACTCTCTGTATGGTCGAATGTGCAGGAGAAATTGGCCACAAATTGGTCAAATGTCGGGAATGCGTCCTTCTGGCTATTGAGCACAGAGCAAGCCCAACTAAGAGCTCGGCCCCGAAGCAGAAGGATGAAATAATGAATCTTGGACATGTCATACGGGTACTCCTTCCCCACCTGTTCCAAATAAAGCCGAACTTGACAAAGGAAATCACTGCATCCTCCCACCTCCCCCACGTATGGGGCCAGTGAAGGAATGGAGGAGTTCGGCTAATAATTGAAGAAGCAGAGGCTGCAGGAGGGGACAGAATAGCTGGAGCCGGCATGTGGGCCAAACGATCAGAAACCACACTCAGCTGCTGCGTAATGGTCTGCAGCTGCTAAGTGAGTTCAGCCAACCGCCTCTCTGTAACGTCGAGGTGGTGGAGTGCCGAGTGCTCCGTTGCTGCGGCACCCGCTAGGCTGTGACCATGCTGGCTCGTTCTGTCATATTGACTGGACTGTCAGCCTAAGAGCAGGGTGCAACACCAAAGGAGACACAAAAACAAACAGGAACGTTTGACAGTTTATTAAATCTCAAGAGTCACTCGCCAGAGAAGCAGCAGCCTGCGGAGGAAAGACGAGAGCTGATTAGGGAGAGGAATGGAGGTGTGAGTGGAAACATTAATTATGCCACTTACATGGGGAACGAGGGAACCCAGCACAGAGCCCAGTGAAGAGAGATGAACCAGCAGGATGAAACTACTGGAAAAATGGGGATGAAGGGCTGAGTCTAACTGGGTGGAGATGAGGACCTGCAGCAGGGAGAACAACAGGCTTGTGAGCGCACCGCAATCCCAGAAGATGCACCGCTTCGACGGCAGCAACCTGAAGGAGAAGGAGAACAGTGTTAAGGTAAACGGAACCAGAACACGAGACAACTTGCTAGTTTAAGACAAAGTTCTGCTCTGAGGCAGTATACCCAAACAAATCACAGAAGAGTTGGTCCTTATAAACGCTGGCTCGGCAGAAACTGCAGGTGCATCAATCCCAGGTTAGATGATTAGCAGGGAGGCAGGAGAAACAGGATGGAGGGGGCAAGCACTCACCAGGATATGACAGTCTGTAATATTCAGCCAAAGTAAGTCTTTTGGTCATAATTACAATTTAGAGTAGAAAATAAGGATTTATTTACACTGATGATGACTGAGAACATGCAGAGTGTATCTTAATCATTACACTTTTAGGGAAAGACAAATGAGCCGCCTAGTTAGTAAATAAGAAAAAAAAACGAGTAAAGAATAATATAAAAGGACAATACAAGACAACACAAGACACTTAAGTAAAAACAAATGGTGAGTGAATTGTGTCGCCAGTTTGTTAAAATTAGTCTGTGTGGGGAGACTTGAATAACGAAACCGAATTGCCTTTAATTCCAGTTTATTTCAAGTAACCATTCCACTGTCTGCTCTCATTCCTGAGCAGTGAACAAAGAGGGTGAACACACCAAAGTTCTCCCTTTTAAACATTCTCACATCAAACCATTTCCCTCGCAGGGGAAATCACACATCTATATCAAAATCCCTTTATTCACATGCATTAACCTTTTATTTACATAACTCCCCCTTCTCTCCTCTCGAGCCTCAGCGGTCAGGAAGTCTTCTGTCCCATGTCCTCCGCAGGGGGTCCAGTCTCTGCGGCTCCGCACCGCAGGGGGCTGCAGCTCTGTGGCTCTCCTTCATCGTGAGGTTAAATCACATATGCAGTGTCCAACATATACATGTCTAACAACACAGCCATATAACCCCCCCCAAACGATGAAGAACAGACTAATTCCTAAAATTTAATAGCACCTTACTCACTACTGAATAATCAACACCAACATTCAGTCTGTGCGCCGCTTGGGCTTCAGCCATCTGCCGAATCTGCTGTGAGTTGGCCCCGCCTTGCCTGCGGCGCCTTTCTGCTTCGGCTCTGTTGACTGAGGAAGAGAGTGATTATTTGCTCTTTGCGGGGGCCTGCCTCGTCGAGGCGCCACTGCGACCGGTACAGACACGTCCTTCATGACAAAAGCAGGTTTTAGTCTGTCAATACTGACTGTCTCTTTTCTGTCTCCAAAATCTAGCACAAATTGCTTATCACCTGCCTCCAGCACTCGAAATGGCCCTTCGTAAGGTGGTTTGAGCGTTGCTTTTAGGGCTTCGCGCCTGACAAAAACGAAGTCGGCATTTTTCAAAGCCTTGGGGACGAAAACTCGTGGAAAAGCGTGATGAACCGGACCCGGGAGCGTGTCTGCTCCCGTGCCAACTAACGGTCCCAGAGCAGAGAGAGGTGGGGGCTCTGGGTGCTCTGGTAAAAACTCGCCCGGCAGCCTCAGAGTTTGTGCGAATACCAGCTCGGCTGGGGAGGCGTCTAAGTCCTCTTTAGGCGCAGAACGCAACCCTAATAAAACCCATGGCACTTTATTTACCCAATCTGCATCCGTGAGCGACGCTCTGAGTGCTGCCTTCAAAGACCTATGAAAACGCTCGCATAAACCATTAGCCTGAGGGTGGTAAGCCGTAGTGCGGTGAATTTTGGCTCCTAAGCCGTTGACCATCGCTGACCACAGCTCAGAGATGAATTGCGGTCCTCTATCAGACGTAATGTCCGACGGAACCCCGAAGCGCGCCACCCAAGCCGTTAAAAAAACGCGAGCCACCTCCGCGGCCGTGGTCGTCGCAAGTGGGACCACTTCCGGCCAACGTGTGGTGCGGTCCACCATTGTCAAAAGATGCGTGAACCCCTGTGATGCTGGTAGGGGGCCCACCAGGTCGACGTGCACATGGTCGAACCTTCTGGCCGGAATGCGGAACGGTTCTAACGGGGCTCTTGTGTGCTTGTAAATTTTGGCCCGTTGACAGGAAATGCAGGTTTTTGCCCATTCCTTCACGTGCTTGCGCAGGCACGGCCAAACAAACTTTTCCGCCACTAGTTTCACCGACGCGCGCACCCCCGGGTGCGCCAGTGAGTGGACCAAGTCAAAAACACGGCGGCGCCACGTGGCCGGAACCACCGGACGCGGGCGCCCCGTCGACATGTCGCAGATCAGGGGGGGCATACCGGTTTGTAAACACTTGCTCTCCAGCCTCAACCCTGTTGGTCCAGACTGGAGCGCGCGCACGTCTGCGTCCGCCCCCTGGTCCGCTGCCATGGCTGCGTAATCTATACCCACGTGCACCGGGGCTGCGCGCGCCACCGTGCCGCTCTCCTGCGGCGCAGTCACGGTGGCCCGTTCTGCCTCTGCGCGTGTTGGAGTCGTGAAAGCGCGCGAGAGACAATCTGCTACTACATTGAATTTGCCCGCGACGTGCCTAATGTCAGTGGTAAATTCCGAGATTGCGGCCAGCTGCCTCTGCTGCCTGCCGGACCACGGATCTGAAATTTTGGCCATGGCGTATGTGAGCGGCTTGTGGTCCACATAAGCAGTGAAGCACCGTCCTTCCAGCCAGAACTGGAAATGACAAATCGCCAAATGCAGCGCTAACAGTTCTCTGTCGAACGCGCTGTATTTTCGTTCAGCCGCGCTTAAAGATTTGCTAAAGAAAGCCAAAGGCTGCCAAACTCCGGCTACCTGTTGCTCAATAACGGCCCCTATGGCTAAATCTGAAGCGTCTGTCGTCAGCGCGATACGTGCTGCAGGGTCTGGGTGGGCCAGGAGCGCAGCGTCAGCCAAGGCTTTTTTAACCTCTGTGAACGCGCGCTCCCGCTCCGGGGACCATTCGACCGCCTGGGTCGGTTTTTGTTTTTTGAGCGCGGCATATAACGGTTGCATGATTTGAGCTGCGTGGGGCAGGAATCGGTTATAAAAATTCACCATCCCCAAGAATTCCTGTAGTGATTTGACCGTTTGTGGACGGGGAAAATCCGCTACCGCGCGTACTTTATCTGGTAACGGAACCGCTCCCTCCGGGGAGACGCGGTGACCCAAAAAATCAATCCGCTCGACGCCGAACTGGCACTTGGCTGGGTTAACTATTAAGCCGTGCTCTCCCAGCCTCCTAAAAACTGCTGTGAGGTGCGTTTCGTGTTCGTCCTCTGAAGTACTCGTGACCAAAATGTCGTTGAGGTACACAAACACGAAAGGGAGATCGCATAACACGGCATCCATCATCCGCTGAAATGTTTGCGCCGCCCCTTTGAGACCAAACGGCATGCGTAAAAATTTGAAAAGTCCGAACGGGGTTATTACCACTGTTTTAGGAATGTCCTCCGGTTGGACTGGGACTTGGTGATAGCTGCGAACTAGATCAATCTTTGAAAAAATGCGCGCCCCCGCCAGGTGCACCGAAAAATCCTGAATGTGCGGGATCGGATAACGATCGTGCGCCGTAGCGCTGTTTAGCCTGCGGTAATCCCCGCACGGTCTCCAGGAGCCATCGGCTTTCGGTACCATGTGCAGCGGCGAAGCCCACGGGCTCTTCGACCTACGAACGATGCCTAGCCTCTCCAGGCTGGCGAACTCCTCGCGCGCAATGGCGAGCTTAACTGCATCCAAGCGCCGAGCTTTTGCAAACACGGGAGGACCAGACGTGAGGATAAAGTGTTTCACCCCGTGCTTCGCGACCGTCGCTGAAAAAGTGGGCACAGTGAGCGCTGGAAATTGGGTGAGGAGTGTGTGAAACTTACCACCTGCTGTAGCGACGTGGGTCTGTACTGGTGGCGGGGACACTCGAGCTGAACAGGGGAGAGAGTAAAAAGAGAGTGCATTTACCAGCCGTCTATTAGCAAGATCAACTAACAGATTGTGTGAACACAAAAAATCCGTGCCCAACATGTTGAAACTCACCGCCACTATTACAAAAGTCCATTCATATGTGCGGCCATGTAAGCACAAAGGCAAGGTCCTTCTCCCGTAGGTGTTGATGTTCGAGCCATTTGCCGCCGTAGCTCCGCTACCGTGGGGTCCAGCCACCCGGTCCGCGTATGTTGGGGTGATGAAGCTCACTTGTGCTCCGGTGTTGATGAGGAACTGTCGTCCGGAGCGCGCATCCATGATGTAGAGCAGCTTGCTGCGTTCTCCGAGGGTCGAAGCTGCTAGCGACCCCCGGTCTTGCCGTTTCCCGAACTCCTGAAGTTGCAGGGCGGCACACACCTGCGTGCCTTCTCTGCGAACCTCCGATGGTAAAAGCAGAGATCTTCTCCTCCGCTGTGTCGTGTCCGCGCCTCTGCCGCCAGACCATTGGCTCCACCTCGTCGCGGCCGTGCTGCCGCCGTCGTCGGCCAGTCTGGGTCTGCCGCCTCTGGCTCCCCGCTGTCTCGGGTCGCCGCTGTGGTTGCTTGCCCGCCGCAGGCGTCCAGGATCCCATCTGCTTCCTGGGCCAGCTCCCGGAACTCCTCCAGGGTGTGACACTTTTTGCCGGCCAGCGTGCTTCTCGCATGCGCCGGGAGGTTGGAGAGGAAGATGAACTGAAAAATGAAATCATCATTGTCCAACCCCCTCAGCTGTATCATCTCCTCCATCAGGGCGCTCGGCCTGTGTCCTCCTTGGTCTAGCAAAGACAGGATCCTCCTCGCCCTCACTTCGGCCGAGGGGGTGAAAAACTTGATGAGGGTGGATTTCAGCTTGCCGTACCTGTCGGTCACGGGTGGCTGCTCCACCAAGCTCTGCACGCACCGAGCTGTGCTGTTGTCCAGTTTAGCGATGACATGGTGGAACTTAGTGTCATCCACCGTTACTCCTGCGAGCGCGAACTGCGACTCTGCTTGCAGAAACCACGACTGTGGGTTATCCTGCCAGAAATCAGGCAGCTTAACGGCCACTGCGCTCGCCAGCTCTGAGCGCTGTGAGTCCGGGACCCTGAGACCTTCTTCGTTCATTCTCAACGTCGTCAGTAACCAATGTGGGGAGACTTGAATAACGAAACCGAATTGCCTTTAATTCCAGTTTATTTCAAGTAACCATTCCACTGTCTGCTCTCATTCCTGAGCAGCGAACAAAGAGGGTGAACACACCAAAGTTCTCCCTTTTAAACATTCTCACATCAAACCATTTCCCTCGCAGGGGAAATCACACATCTATATCAAAATCCCTTTATTCATATTCATTAACCTTTTATTTACATAACTCCCCCTTCTCTCCTCTCGAGCCTCAGCGGTCAGGAAGTCTTCTGTCCCATGTCCTCCGCAGGGGGTCCAGTCTCTGCGGCTCCGCACCGCAGGGGGCTGCAGCTCTGTGGCTCTCCTTCATCGTGAGGTTAAATCACATATGCAGTGTCCAACATATACATGTCTAACAACACAGCCATAGTCTGGGACTAATCTCTATAATATGCTATCATTGACGCAGGTCAAGGAAAATAGCCTCTGTAAATAGTTAAACTGGTCATAAGGCGGAAGGGATAGAATAGACAAATAACTCCACTGTTTGTAGTGAATGTTGGACTTTTTGGGGGAAATGTTGGTGGCTTAGCCTCTCTCTTCTTATTAAAAGAATAAAAGTGGTGGTGTAGGAGGATGAGTTTAGCTCCAATTCCACATTCCCATCATCTGTTTGTCTAGAAAGAGAGGAATTCTGCATTGTGGGTTGGAAATAAATGCTCAACGCCTTGGGAGTGTCATGGGTGGCTCTCGCGAGCCA
Organism: Pholidichthys leucotaenia; assembly: GCA_020510985.1. Lineage (NCBI taxonomy): Eukaryota > Metazoa > Chordata > Actinopteri > Cichliformes > Pholidichthyidae > Pholidichthys > Pholidichthys leucotaenia. The sequence goes on along the minus strand of CM035848.1, from coordinate 86,937,575 downwards.
CCATAAGACGCTACACAGTCGCCAGTGAGTTCAGTGAGTTTTATTTACGGTGAAAATAGTGACAACACAGGCTGCTGAGATAATGACACATAATAGTCTTCATACAGCTGGAGGCGTAAGGCAAACAGCTCTACAGGTCCATAGCAGGAGACAGTCAAGTACAGACAGACGAGGTTGGTGATAATAATAACACCGGCTGCTAAGGCAGAGACACACAGAGATCGATACACACCGGGAGGGGTAAGGCTATACAGCACACTTACTAGTCCAGGGGCACGACAGTCAAACCAAGAGCAGACGTGGTATGACTTAGTCCAGGCATCCGTAGCATGACGGAGAGTGAACAGGAAAGTGAACAGGCACTGCTGCGAGGATGCGATCACCAGCGTGGGTTAAAATAGCCTGAGCGCTAACGACCACAAATGCAGCACAGCTGTTGAGGGTTTGACAGCTGGGCGGAAGCCTCCCCGAGCACTATCACAATAAGAGCTCGGAGAGCTAGAATCATAACGCCGCTGTCAAACCCTGACAAGAATAACCCGAGCACCAAGGCATAGTGCTCGGGTCATGACAGGGAGTGTAATTTTTTTTTTTTTGGTCTACCAGAAACAAAGGATCCTGATTTCCACTAGCATTCCAGGCCATATGTTCTCCCGCTTGTCTCACTAGGATTCAAGTAGAAGCTTGGAGAGGCTGGAATTTCTAGAAAGGGTTTGGGATCCGGAGTTTGGATTGTAGGGTTGTAAATATTGCTAATTTTTCTTTCCCAGATATTTAGTAAAGATTGACTTGTGATCATGGCGACAGGGAAGCAAATATTTACTGTCAGTGAAGTGGTACAAAGGACACAGACTGCCATTGAAAAGCAAACAGAGCAGTGACATAGAAAAAAGGAAGTAAGAAAGTTTAATGAGTGGGTAACAGAAATACAGGATCAGGGATATCTTCCAGGGTCACAAAAACCAATGCCCCCACCAGCTAAACTGGTGGGAATTTTGCAGATAATCGTTCAAAGTCACATAACAGCAAAAGAAAAGTATGAGGAGGAGGGGATCCCTAAATGGGTGAAGTCAAAGGAAAACTGAAGGAAACAGAAGAAGAAAACTAGGGCTGTGTGTTACATTCCCAAACTCATAGCTGCACTATGGGGAGGACAGGTAATTGTGAATGATAGTGGTAAGGTGACACTGCAATCAGTCGGACAGCATGAGGTGTCAGAAGCCCCACCCCAACATGATGATGTGGCCTCACCTCCATCAGCTCCCGCAGCACCTACTGTGACACAGACTGGCCCATATGTTGAGTGTTCAGCAATGTTATCTAACCAAACGCCCCTCACAACATTCATAAAAGATAATGGTGATCAGATGAGAGCAGTGACAGGGACACTACACATGAGACCAATGGCAGGCCCGGAAGAGACAAAAACTGCAGCCAAAAGGGACATCAATTAATAAACACGTATGCCCCTTTTGAGCCACTAGATGAACAGGGGAATGAATTCAAATTTATTTCTAACTTGTTTACATCCTCAACACCAGCTAGGGCAGAGGAAAACCTAGAACTACAAAGAGAGGCAACAGGGGGTGAGAGCTGTCAGCCCCAGGAGAGAGAAAACCCACTACCCAGTAGTGAACTGATAAATCAGTACAGTCAAGCGTTTAGGGATGTGAGCTCTTTGGAAAGGAAAATATGTGAACTGTCCATGACAGATGATCATTCAAAGAGACAAATAAGTGATTATGAGGACCCTCAAGATACAGGAAACAAACAAAGAAAGTGGAAATTTAACACTTATAGCACCACACATGATAATCTAGATAAGAGGACTACTAGCACTAAAGCAGGTGACATACCGAGGAAAAACTATTCAAATATGGCAACCGTTATTGCAACTGAAAATGGGTCTGCCCAATATGTGGAATGGTCATTTAAGGACATGAAGGATATATGTGACACCCTGCCTCCCTTAACTTCGGAGGTTCTCCCTGGATTAGGGCTATGCAAAAGTCTACAGTGGGCTGCCGACTGTGCATGGCAGACCTCAGACAAATTATTGCCAGTCATACCTCACCCTCTGTGTTGAAGAATATAGAGGAGGCACACACTATTGATATAGCAGATGAAGCACCATTCAGAGATCACAGTGATGAGATTTTTGCAGTAATGAGAAGGATGTTTCCTGTAGACCTCACTAGTGCAGAACTAACAGACATACCCATGAAGCCAGGGGAAGACATAGGAGCCTATGTAGATAGGTGTTTGGCTCTCTGGACTGAAATGACTGGAGAAAACCCTCGTAATAATGCAACTACTCTAGTAGTTTTCCGCAATGTGGTGCAGACATCAGTGCCACCACCCGTGAGAGCTGCATTAGAGGGGATTGTTGGTCTAAATACTAGACCATGGGCAGAATGGCTTTTGCATGTGTATAATTATCTTAAGCAAGAACAAAAGAAACAAAATGAAAAGGAGGCTGAAACTGCAGATTTGTCAAATCAGGTGGTGAAAGCTCACTTAAAAGCAGCCAGAGAAGTATTAAATAAAGACAAAAAAAAAAAAAAACCTACTGTACAGGCTCCGGCCGTTACAGTGGCAGCCCCTCAGGCCATTATTGGTCCAGTCCCTACTGAACCCTATGTGTTAGCACCCCAACAACAACGGTACCCCCGGCCAGCCCAAAGAGGCCATGGTAGAGGTGCGTACAGAGGCATGAGATCATCAGGTCCTCTTAGCGACATGTGCCTGAGGTGTGGCAGATGAGGCCATTGGGCTCATGACTGTTGGGCTCCACCTCTTGGTAGAGGATGTGCCTAGATGGCCTATACACCTACTCCACCCCCAGGGCCTGGGGTGTGGCCAGATCAGCCACAACAGACATAGCAACCACAACAATCACACATGGCTCCTAACTAGAACATGATGCCTAGCCAACAATGATGGGGCCTAGAGAGCCACACTGAAAAGGAAACACTTTCAGATCCAATGCTATCTCTCAAGGTGGGAGACAAAACTTATGAAGTTATGGTGGATATGGGAGCTCGGTTCTCATCAATATCAACCTCCTTACCCCTGTCCACTAACTATACAGTTGTTGGCATCTCTGGGACCCCGAAGCATCTCCTCTTCTCAGTATCATTGAACTGTTCATTAGCTGGACTTGATTTTGTCCATTCCTTCCTGTACTCCCCGGACTGTCCTGTAAACCGTCTGGGAAGAGATGTGCTTCTGAAAGTAAAATCACACATCTACTTTGCTTCTACTGGAACTGTGGTGTGTCTTCCTGATGGTACCATGCTTTGGTGTACATCAGGTCTGTCCACTCCCCTGAATGCTCCACAACTTCAAGCTCAGGAAGTTGAACTGGAGGAAAATCAAATCTCTTCAGCATCTGCTTGGTGGTTACAACTGAATGATGTGAGCCCTGACAAAAATCAGTTGATAAATATATTTCCTGGGCCCCATGGATAGACTCTGTTCTGTCATATGATCCCCCACGTGACCCACTCCACTGTACAATGAACTATTCACATGATGACCAAGAACTGTATGATGATCAGTGGGAGACTTTGGTGGGGGTTCAGGATTTGGTGTGCAAGGACATTTATGTTGGCCCACAAGGAGTAGCTGCTGCAGTCTGTTTGAATAAAAACTTGCTGCCTCTGTATGTCCTCTCGGACACTGCTGCACCTCATGTGACACTGGGGGTGTCTGCAGGGGAGGAGGCAAGGGCATTGGAACCAATGGTGAAAAACTGTCTTAAGCTGACTGACTGGGTTGGTACACAATGTAGGGATTTACATTATTCACCATCTGCAGATTATTATTGTATATCAAGCAATGTGACAATACAGGCTACCCCACAAAGGTTACACCTTGATCAACCATATGGTAGAGAAAACACCGATCACCCAGATTCTGATGCACTGTTGGAGTCTATGCCTCCCTCTCTATGGTCAGACGGCTCTGCGGATGTTGATCTGATTACCTGTACACTAGTAAAAATTTTACTCAAACCAAACACTCAGCCTATATGGTGAGGACAATATCCTCTCCCAAAGCAGAAAGAGACAGGAATAGCAGGGACAATACAGGGTCTTCTCCAGGCAGGGGTCCTAGTATAAACACAGTCCCCCTGGAACACACCAATTCTTCCTGTAGAGAAGCCTGGGAAACCGGACTACAGGATGGTTCATGATCTGCGGCCCATGAACGCTGTAGTGGTGCCTACAAATTACACTCTTCCAAATCCTTACCTGCTTTTGAATAATATTGCTCCACAACATAGGTTTTTCACTGTAGTGTATATATCTAATGCCTTTTTCAGCATCCCACTACATAGAGACGGCAGGCCTCTTTTTGCATTTACCTATCAGGGTCAGCAATATACATACAGCTACCATAAGGCTTTGTTGACTCACCAGCCATTTTTAATCACATACTGTGTCAACATTTGCAGGATTTATTCCTGCCCCCTGTCACATTATTGTTGCAGTATGTTGATGATCTGCTATTGGCTGGCCCCACTGCTGCTTCTGTGCTCTCAGGCACGGAGCTCCTCCTGAAACACCTTTATCAGAAAGGCTTTAAATTAAGCCGCAAAAAAAGTACAGTGTTGCCACCCCAGAGTTCACTATTTGGGCAGGCTAATCACATCCCCCACAGTGCCTCTGTCCTAAAGGTCATCAATTCTCTCACACCCTAAACCGCACACTGTGAGGGAAATTATGTCATTTTGGGGTCTTACCGGATACAGCAGAAATTTTGTACCAAATTACACTCCGGTGTACCGCGGACGGGCACATCTCTGCATCCCAGAGCGCATGAGAGCACCCTCGTGCGCTCTAGGACACACAAGGGCGCTGCGTCCAAGCGCGCACTGAAAAAAAAAAAAAGCTCCATTTCCGTTCTTCCACTACAGACACAGCCGCGAACAGATCAGATATGATTGACCTCTCATTCGACTAATAAGAGCCTTGAATTGGGTTTCTGAAACCTTGAAGAAACAATGACTGAAAACCTAGCAAGAAGGACCCGCCTACCAACGCAGCGAGCCAATTGAAGCACAGAAGTTCGCGAGCTGTTTTGTGTAAGGCTGGGTGAAGAGAGACTGACTGCTGCAGATGAAAAAAAGGACCTGCAGGAAGAACCTGCCACAGACCCAGCAGTACGGAGACCACCCACAAGTGCAACCTGTGTGACAGGGACTGCCATTCACGCATCGGCCTGTTCAGTCACAGGCGGTGCTTTTTTTTTTTTTTATTCCAGCAGAATAGACGTTTAGGATTCTCTTCCATGGTCATCATAGACCAACAGAGGCCGACGACGAAGGTCGTAAATCATTCGCCAAAACCGCAATCATGGAATTATGTTTTGACCGGGTCGCAAGACCAGAACCACGAGCGGACCAGCGTCACGTTCGTCTGATAAGGAGGAAGAGAAGTTTGCCAGGACACTGCTGCTGTGAAGAGGTAAGTGTTATAAGCTAAATTATTCTTTATCCCTGAAAATTGTAATCAAAAAATGACTTTTGACCGATCGGTAAATTACAACTGTGCGGCGCACGAAGTCCGAAGTCCATGCGCCACGGTACACGGGTCGTGCACCGCGTCCGGACCGTGAACGCCCCCCCCCCCGCTACTCTTCTGTAGCGAGAGTGGGGGGAAGCCACGGTGACTGCGCCGCGGTCGCCACATGACTATTCCGTCATGTAGCGATGGCCGATGTCCCTCCTCTGTAGCGAGGACAACCCCCCCACACACACACACAGAGCCCTGAGTGTTACCTTTCATTAGAGCCCAAGATGAAGCTTCTATATTGAATCATTCAAAAGTTATAGACGTTTTTCCAAACTGTGCCATTTGGCACAGTTCAAAAACACCTGGGAACTACCTGAGGAAAAAGCTGTGTAATATATTCATTTTTTTGTGGTATTGTTACAAAATTTTGACCTCAGCTGGATAACACTTGGTTCTACATTTCTGTTGCATTTTCCAGCCCGGATCTGAAGCTGTGTGTTATTTGCAAGCATTTGTATCCAAAAAAAAACACCCAGACCAAATTTATTTTCTTCAAGTTCACTATGTTTAGATGACTGTAACTCAGTGGCCGGAGCACTTAGAGAGATTATGACTGTTTTGCCAAAAAATTCAAAGTGTTTTCTTTTAAATGAGACCAACCCCATGAAGATGCTGCAAAGGGTTGAAGAACAGCTTTCGATTTACTTTGGGCACGTTATTTTTTGGCATTTTTAGGGAAATTGACCGGAGTGCAAGGGGTTAAGGAAGCAGGACACAAAACCCTCACATGCAATGGACCACTTCAGCTGAGGGTGCTTTTATTGATCTCAAACAACTGATGTCATATGCATGTTCACTGAAGCCTCCTGATTACTCTTCCCCATTTCATCTTGATGTTTCTGAACAGTCCGGCATTGTGAACACCGTACTGTATCGGAAGGGGGAAGGTACAGGGTGTAGGTTAGTTCTAATGTATTACAGCTCAACATTAGACAACATAGAAAAAGGACACCCACCATACACACGTCATGTTGCAGCAATAGTTAAAGCATTGGAAAAAAAACTTCCCACATCACGATGCAACACAATGTGACACAGTGCACGGGGTAGCATCATACCTACAAAGTGTATTGTTCACACTGTCAGCCAAAAGAACACAAAAATTGAAAAGAATGCTGCAAGCACCAAATGTCATTTACACAAGTGTGTCATGATTTCCTGCCTGTTTAGAGGCAGGAGAAACTGAGGAAACCCAAATGTTGGAGAAAGTGGTGTTTATTGATGCAAATGTCCAAATATAGAAACTGACCAACAACCTAGTGCGCGTGATCAAACCAGAAAGTAGTCCACACAATGAAATGGCATGTAACATGAAACGCTAGAAGGCCTAGCTCACTCCTGAAACAAAAAGTGCAGACTGGAACCAGCAACCCAAGGCTCAACTTTCTGCACCAAGGAAGCACAGGGCAGAAACAACAAAACACTGAACATGCTAGGCAACTGACAGGTGAAGGTACTTACAGAGATGTGATCACCAGAGCCAAACAGTGCTCTGGTGAGGGGTAGACAATACAATGCACCGGCAATTCACAGGAGTGCAGACAGAGCTTAAATAATGCAACACGTAATGACCAGAGTGATTGCCGGTGTGGTGGGTGTGTGCAAGTGTGTAGGAATGAATGGATGTGTGTAGAGCTGAGTGAGTGCAGGTGTGCATGAGTGTGTGTGTGTGTGTGTGTGTGTGTGTGTGTGTGTGTGTGTGTGTGTGTGTGTGTGTGTGAATGAATGGGTGTGTGCTGAGAGTGAGTGTGTGGACCTGAGCAGGCAGAGACACAGATAATGACAAATTGGAATCACCTGACAGAACTTGACAGGAGAGGAGGGGCCCAAGGTAACCAACATACAACAGAGCATAACAGAACAATGACACACAATATGGAACACAAAAGATAACAGAAAACACAGATCATGAACAGAAAAAGCCATGAAACCGGGCTCGGGAGAATCCCAAGCCTGATTCATGACAAAGTGAAGGGACAAACATGGCAGAAGACATGTTCACAGGTGAACCTTATGATTGTTCAGCAATTGTAGAAAGAGACATGAAGGCTGTTCCAAATCTCCAAGCTGGTGAAATTGAACATCCAGATTTGAGCCTTTTTTGTGATGTGTAGTGTTATTTAATTTATAATTATGATCAGGTATAAAAATTATTTAATTTCATTTACTGGAGTGTGTGGGGAAGGGAATTTGCCTCCCAGTTCACCCAAACACACCAGAAAACAATATATCACTCGTTGGGGCACCAGCTCACTCACTTATAAACAATTTATTAATTAATTCCACTTCATACCTGTTTAATCATCAATTAATTAAATCAATCAATCAGTCTCAAATTATTAGTGAATTCGATACCGGGGCTTCGAATAATCACAGAAATAGGAATAAATTACTCAACCACTTCTCTCATTTTACAGATTTATTTAAAAGAAACTGACTAAATGACATCACATTCAAATGATTTGTAAGCAGTGAAATGATCAACATTAACCATCACATTACTTGTAACTGGGATAATGAATAACCAAATGTGAACACATCTGTAACCATGGAACTTTAGCATGAATTTGGAAGAGTTTAAATGAAAAATTATGAATAATATTGGACGCAAATTTATGTAGAAAATTATAACTAATTATTGAAAAAAATTTGAAATATTCTATGAAAGGAAAAACGTAATTTTAATGAAAAGATATTAATTGCCCTTTAATTCTGTAGCTCTGATCAGAGTTATAAATTAGCTTTAACTCTGAGACAAATCATGGCATACTTCAAGTGATGGACATTAAACAGCATTAACCAGCAGATGAAACGAAAAATCTAGCTCACTTGAATTCTGGGGTGTAGCCGTGGTGTTGGGGTCTTTGTGGGCTTTGAGCCGAGTTCCTAGCTGAAGCACTATTTGCAGATTAATAGGAAATATCCGCCAGCAGATATTTCTTTACCAGGAACAAACAGTAGGGAGCTGAAAGTTGGCAAAGGTGATGGCTGCTGCTGCTGCTGCTGGCCACATCATTTGCCATGCGGAAAACTCAAGGAATTTTTCAGCGGCATTCTCGAGCCTGGATATAAATGGGATTGAGTTCAAAGTCTGATTAAAGTCACAAAATTAGAGAGGCAAGTTAAAAATAACTAAATTTAAGCCACAGAATGACTGTAGATCTGACGTCATGGAGTTGAGAATAGCTTCCAGTATGGAGAAACGAATGGTCAGTCCCTTGAAAAACACAGGGTGAGTTTAAAAAAAGTTTAACAGAATACAGATAGTAATAGAAACGCCTAGAAACATGAAGTTTGACTTCATTTGGAAGAATTTTGAGCTCAAAAGAAATAATTAATTCCCAAACGTTTAAAGAAAAAAAACATTAAAACACACAGATGTTCACACAAACACAACAACACTCCACGTTCCCTGTAAAAACTGAACTGAACTAGGGTGTCTTCCTGCTAAAGACTGAGCAAGTTTCCTACTGTTAGGGTGACTGACACCACTGATAACCAACTTTTTCTCGTCGTGGGCCAGAGTTATGAACTTTAGTCCAATGAGCAACCAGTCCTTTGTTTGTCACCAACCAATAGAATGAAAGAAGTTCTGTCCTGCAGAAGCTGATCTGTGATTGGTGGAGCAAATATTTGACTTGGTACTTTTCACAGGATGACACCCATTTTAATACTGAAGATTCCTTAACATGTATAAAGTCTAAACTAAGTCAGTGATTCATGCAATTTATACTGGTACATATACACTTAACATGCAAGAATAAAATAAGATATATTGAAGCATTAAAACATTCATGCACCCATTTAAAATCAAGGATTATTATGAATTCTTCCAACTCATATGATTGTCCCACACAGAATGATAGACCAGAGTCCATTTGCTTTTCCAAAGTGTCCTGAAAAAGAAAATAATCCGAAAATTGAGGGTTTTGTAAAAAGGTAGTCATTAGGGAATAAAGTTCACTGGTTAAATTCAGCATGTCCCTGGGTTGCCAGTGGAGGGCAATGTTGAGCTGTGGATATGTTCTAGTGACCATATGATGCACTCAAAAATGTCTGTTCTTTGTAACAGGGGTTTATTAGATGTCAAACCGTTTTATTAGCCAATAAAACAGTCTTGAGAAAGGAAGTCCATTTATTTATGAGGTAAACTAACCCGATCCTGGTACGAGATGGAATCCTTATCTCTCGTACCTCTTTACAAAGGAATGTGTTCTCCACAGTGGTCCTGAGATGAAAAAGCAATTCTTGACTAGCCTTTTCCTGGGTGAAACAATGTCTTTAAGATGCAAAGTCTATTTTATAGATGAGAGCCAAGGGAATGATGCTACAGATGGATGCTGCTATTGAAAGATAGATGGGTCTCTGAGTGTCTCATATACAGTAGTAAAATATGATGAGGGGACAGGTGCATTTCAAACCGTAGAGGCAGGAATGATAGACCAGCCTGCCTCTGCCCAAAAAGCTGAAATTGTAGCCCTCAATAAAGCATGTCAATATGAAAAACAACAAGAGGTAAACATATACATTGATTCAGCTTATGCTCACTAGGCTGCACATGTTGATTTACCACATGGGAAAAGGAAGGGTTTCTCACCTCAACTAACATACCAATTAAACACTTAACAGAAATGGTTGTGCTGTTAGAGGCCATGGGTCAACCAAAGAGGGCGGCAATTCTGAAGTGTAAAGGACATCAAAAAGGAAATGCAACTGTGACCAGAGGAAATGAAGCTGCTGATCTAGCTGCTAAGCAAGCAGGTGATTATGTTACTCAAGCAAGCATGATGGTACAGAAAGAAGATCAGGAATGCATGGAACTAGGCATAGAGGAAATTAAGCAGTTGTAAGAGAAGGCAAGTCCTGAAGAAAAAAGTAGATGGATAGAGAAAGGAGCAAAGACAGATGAGGAAGGTTTGTGGAGATCAGCTGATGGAAGGCTAGTAGCCCCGGCTAAGGTGTTGCTATTGTGCGAAGAAGCACACTTAAAAGGCCATGTCTCAAGAACAAAAATCTCTGCTTTGCCTGAAGCACATTGGTGGCATCCACATTTGGTTGAGGTTGCAGAACTAGTCGTCTCTGAATGTGAAGCATGCCATAAGTTCAATCCCAAAAGCATGTTAAAGGCCTCTGGGAGTTTTTCTAGCCCCTGAAGGGCCATGGAAAGACATAGTGACTGACTTCATAGACAGGGGCCCAGAAATCAGATGCAGAGGCTCCATATATCTGTTGGTGTGTGTGGACACATTTTCAAGATGGGTTGAAGCAAAAGCATGTAAAACAGAAAGTGCAAAGGAAGTGATTAAATGGCTGATAGAAGAGGTGATTCCCATACATGGTTTTCCAAGAGTGATTAGGTCAGACAGTAGCAGTCATTTTGCAAAAAAAAAAAAAAAAAAAAAAAATGAAGGAGGTTGAATGCACCTTAGGCTTAAGGCATAAGTTTAGCTCAGTAGTACATCCATCCTCCTAAAGGCTAGTTGAAAGAGCAAATGGTACACTGAAAAGAATGCTAGCCAATCAATGCTTAGTGTAAACCAAACCAAACTTCCCTATAATGCAACTGGGTCCTCATTCTATTTGGTAGTAGAAATAGACATAACTGGAAAGGACCCGCTGAGCCTGCTTAAAATAACTTTGAACACTAGTACCACAAAAAACAGTACAAAGGAATCCACACCATCAACCTCACCACCACCCACTTATTTAGGAAATAAGATAGTTACCTATTTAAATGTGGAAACAATAAGGGACAGATTTGCAGTGAAACTGGCTATGTAGACCAAAATGAGTGGTTGGCATGGGTACAATATTCTGCGAGAACAGTGGTTCAAAACCAGGTTGATTGCTATGCTTGTGCCACAGCATGTCCAGGGTTGGCTACTGTACCATTTCCCCTTAATCCTACAAATGACCCCCCAGGTTTTAAATGTCTACTCCAATTATTCACCACACCTAATGTCACTAAGAATTGCGCTTCATTGCATTATCTTTTTCCACCGTGTTTGTTACAATGACACCTCCATACATATAAACTTACATGAAAAGGGGGTGCGCTGAAGGCACCCTCCTGTGGTGGGTCATGTGCCAATAACCTCTGGCCCCTTCTGTTTCCTTTGTTCTCTTGCAGGTATCTCCAAAATATTGTGCTATTTGCGGTCATGTAGTCAGAATAGATGTGAAGGTTACAGACTCTGTTGTACGGCAGGTCTTGAGGCCCGGCTACAACATACATGGATAGGAACATCTTCTGATTTCAATGTGTTGCTTTGCTCAATTATATCAATTGTTCAATTTATTATATGTGTATTATATTAATAAAAGTATCTGTGAAGGCCGCCAAGCGCAGTGGGGCCAACAAGAGAGTTTTTTGCCTGTAAATATGCATCAATGAAATGAAAGAAATGCATAAAAATGATTGCTTAATAAAAGACATACTGCCTACAGGTTTTTCGCTCATGTCATAATCAATGAATAGCATATACACATATTCAGGGTCTGCATTTTGATGTGTCTGCCTTAATTGTTGACTCCATAAAATGGAGTCAAAAGAGGGAAATTGTGATAGAAATATTTAGATAGGTAGGGTGTTATACTATTACACAATGTGCTTGCTTTAAATGTCAGTTAAAACAGATTTTTGCAGCTTGCACGCTCACATCATAGGATATGATTTTAGTTGCACACATGCACCCACTGTTGCTACGCAATGAAGTATCTGCTTCTGCTCACATATAATGTTTTTGGGAAATGGGGTTGCGCAGGAAGTGAAGAAATACAGACGAGGACAGCAACAGGATGCGGAGCCAACGACTGAAGAAGTGAAAACATCTGTGTGTGAAGATAACGTTGAAAGCTGGTTGAAACCAGTTCGGACAGAGACTAAGCTTTGTAGGAGGCTGCTGGGAACACCCAGTGGTCAGAAGAGCATATGAACTGTTGAAATTCTTTGTTCGAGGTCTTTTCCAGATTGTGCTGAGGAGACCCACAGCTGTGTAGTGCTCTCTGCATGCTTCAATAAAAGATAAGCTGAGGAATAGCTCATCTCTTGTGATATTTTATCTTTTGAAATAATTCTTTGCTGACTGTCCAATTTGAACACTTTACAGCAAACCTTTTACCAACCCTGACAAAATCCAGAAAGTGCAGTGTTCATGAATGTTGCTCAGTATTCACTCTTCGTTGAGATACTAACTTGATTTTTGCCGACATTTGTCAGAAAAATTGGCAAATCCAAAAATCAGCACATTCAGCATTCACCACATTGATACTACCCTTACTGTTCACTGCAGAGTAAATTATTTCATCTTATTATTTTCAGTGTACATTAAAGGTATTAAATTCAGGCATTAGTGGACACCAACAATATTTATTGTTTTTGAAAAGTGAGATATTTTGACCCTAAACTGAATATTTACTTTTGTTGTGCAAAAGTAAGCCTTGAGGTTACTGTTAAATGGTCTTTTTTGTTCAGGAAGGTGGATCCTACCAGTGAAATGACCTGAAACTATCAAAGTGATGAGAGGTACTCCTTCAAAACACTACACAAAGGAGCTTCTGCATTTTCATTCTTATCCTAATCTGAAGTAAGATACACTGAATTGAAAGGAATTTCCCATAGAGCCCCCAAAAAGCTAGAAGCATCCCTGGACAGAATATAGGTTTATGGCTTTATGTGTCTGTGATGCACCTGCACTTTGGACAAGGCTAGTGTGCACATGGCTGTATATATATGCTTCATTTGCATCTACTGTTCACCCAAGCAGTTAATGCATGTGTATAACCATCATCTACAGTTTTACCTTGGCCTGATAGGTAGTGCAGTTTGTTCACCGGCTAGATAAAAGAGAAGAAAAGCAAGTGTCATATGCATTTTAGCAATAACAATGCTGGCTGCACGAAGGCTAGAAAAGGAACTTCTTTGTTTGTTACTTTTACCACTCGTCGCCTTTTCATTTTCTTACTATGTATTGTCTTGTCATCCATCCATCCAGCCATTCATCCATCTATCCATCCATCCATTTTCTACCGCTTTTCCGGAAGTCTTGGTCACGGAGACAGCAGTTCAAGCAGAGGAGCCCAGACTTCCCTCTCCCCAGCCACCTGCTCCAGCTCTTCAGAGAGGATACCAAGACATTCCCAGACCAGCTGGAAGACTAGTCACTCCAGCGTGTCCTGAGCCTGCCCCGGGGTCTCCTCCCAGTGAGATGTGCCCAAAAGACCTCAAGTGGGAGGCATCCAGGAGGCATCCTGATCAGGTGCCCAAATCACCTCAACTGGCTCCTTTCGATGTGGGGGAGCAGCAGTTCTACTCTGAGCCTCTTCCGGATGACTGAGCTCCTCACCCTATCTCTAAGGGTGAGTCCAACAATACTACAGAGAAAGCTCATGTCAGCTGCTGGTATCTGTGATCTCATTCTTTCAGACATTACCCAAAGCTCATGACCATAGGTGAGGGTAGGAACGTAGATTGACCAGTAAATTGATAGCTTTGCCTTAGAGCTCAGCTCCCTCTTCAACACGACAGAACGGTACAACATCCGCATCACTGCAACTGCTGCTCCAATCCTTCTGTCAATCTCTCGCTCCATTCTCCCCTTACTTGTGAATAAGTCCCCGAGATACTTAAACTCCTCCACTTGGGGCAGGAGCTTTTCCGCAACCCGGAGAGGACAATCCACCTTTTTCCGGCTGAGCGCCATGGACTCGGACTTGGAGGTGCTGATTCTCATCCCAGCCACTTCACACTCAGCAGCAAACCATCCCAGTAAGACCTGTAGGTCATTGCTGGATGAAGCCAACAGGACGACATCATTTGCAAACAGCAGAGATGAGATCCTGTGGTCACGAAGGATGACATCCTCCGTTTCTTGGTTGCACCATGAAATCTTGTCAATAAAAATTATGAACAGGATCGGTGACAAAGGGCAGCCCTGACGTAGTCCAACTCTCACTGGGAATGAGTCAGACCGAGTGTTGGCAATTAGGGATAAGCCAATCCAATCCGCCGTATTGGCATCGGGTTTGATCGAGGCAAAATGGCTGGATCAGTATTGGTAAGAAATAAAAGTAATTTACCAATCCGATACATTAATAATATTAAAATGAAGGTGCGATTATGTTCTCAGCTGTGCTGCGCACGGCTTCTGTGCACTCAAGCAGCAAGTGTTACATCACTGGAGATTGTTTGTGGGACTCGCCTCAGTATGTTGCTGTGTGGTACCAGCATTTATAATTTTACGCCACCAATTGGATAAAACACTTGCAGTAATCACGGCAAAGGAGTATGCTGAATTCTGTCAAGAACCGAGCAGAAGGACATGTCGCACTGCAGCAGCTGCTGCTTTTCCAGCTTGAGAGTGGAGGCTAAAAGTGAAACCTAAAAAGTTTTTACTTTAAGTTTAAAACTGAAAGTAAAAACCAGACTGGAGCATACCTTTTGGGGGAGAGTCTGATGAGAGGTAGGTGACAGACACATAAATAGCAATTTTTTTTGTATTTTTGTATTTTGTATACTTTATTAATCCCAGAGGGTGCAAGCTACATGAACGTGAAATGGAACAGGAATGACTTCAAAATAAGAGTAAACCTAAAATCTTAGAATGAACAGAGAATAATATCAGAAACACTACTAAATAAACCGAGGACCAGGAGAATACTTATGATAATGATAATGATGGATGACAAAAATACAACTTAAAGGGTTGGTTCCTTTATTTTCAAATCTACAGCCTTTTTTTTTACCTCATGCATAAAGTAGCACTTTGAATTTCATTTGAATGTTTACTTAAATGCTCACCTTCAAAGTTTTGTATAAACTTGCACTTAAAACTTCAAAATGCATGTTTACATAGTGCTCACCAATGAAATGCTGCCAATGTTGCAAAGTTTAAAATAAAAAAAGCAGCAGCATTGCTGAACTGAGTCAAATTTGTAATATATTCTTTGACTTTTATATTTTTGTTTTTATGTGTACAAAATGCAACTTGTCATTAACAAAGTATGTTCTGTACTTTTGTTGTTTCAAATAAGAGAGACAGTGTGATGATTGGGTGAGTGCGCTCCCCCTCCCTTTCTGTGGGAGGTCCTTCTTCTGTTTCCCGGGCTCCGCAGGTCATCAACGCACCTGCGTGAATGGACTCACCTGCTGCCTCTTCTCTACCAGCGTTTAAAAGGATCAGTTGGTGAATGCTTTGGCGCTGGACTGTTGGGTACTGCTGCCTTAAAGCAAAGTTAAGAATTGTGTTATTAGGAACTCAACCTTTGTCTCCTTCTCCTCCTCTCTCCTCGGGTTACTGCCTTCTCAGCGGTGAGTCTCTGGGGTTGCAGTGCACTCACCTGCCTCCTCATCATCTTCACCCAAGAACTGCCTTCTCCACCTGGTCAGACTCACCCCAGCTCCTCTCCTCTCCAATTCCTCCGCCAGCTCAGTCCTGCTGGCTCCTCCACTTCCGCGCTGGGTTCCTCTGCTGGGCTCTCTGCTCATCTGTCATAAGACAAAACCCCTGCTCTAATTCACTATCTCAAGTTTACTCCTCATTTTAACCAGCTCACATCTCTCTTCCCCTACAGGCTGTGTGCTCCTTCGGTGTGCGCTGCTTTCTCTACACTTGCTAGGTTTTCAATAAAATTGTTTAAACTTTTACTCCGTGTCTGAGTCTCTCTCTGGTGTTAGTTGCCTTGCACTTGAGCTTCTAGCTTTGAGTCATGACAGACAGTATCTGGTTTGGATCGGTATCAGCCGATACTCAAAGTCACAATATCGGTGTCCGTCTTGAAAAAGTGGTATCGGCTCATCCCTATTGGCAATATGAACCAAACTCTCACAACAGTTATGTAGAGACCGGATACCTCGTAACAAGCCTGATACCCCGTACTCCCGAAGCACCCCCCACAAAAAACCACAAGGGATGCAGTTGAATGCCTTCTCCAAGTCCACGAAACACATGTAAACTGGTTGGTCAAACTCCCACGAACCCTTGAGGATTCTCGAGAGGGTAAAGAGTTGGTCTGATGTGCCACGGCCAGGACAAAAACCACATTGCTCCTCCTGAATCCGAGGTTTGACCAATGGCCGGACTCTCCTCTCCAGTACTTTGGCATAGACCTTTCCAGGGAGGCTGAGGAGTATGATCTTTCTAAAGTTGGAACCTACCCTCCAGTCTCCCTTCTTGAAGAGAGGAACCACCATCCCGGTTTGCAATGCCAAAGGTACTGTCCCCGACTTCCACGCAATGTTGCAGAGGCGTTTCAGCCATGACAGCCGTACAACATCCAGAGCCTTGAGGTACTCAGGGCGAATCTCGTCCACCCCCCGGGGCCCTGCCACCGAAGAGTTTTTTAACCACTTCAGCGACCTCAGTCCCTGTGATGGGCGAGTCGTCCCCCTTGTCCACAAGCTCTGTTTCCTCTGTGGAAGCATGTCAGTGGGATTGATGAGCTACTCGAAGTATTCCTTCTGTCTTGTCATGTTTCTTTTAAATTCTTTGCCTTCTTCTTTCTCTTTGTATGCTGTGTCGGTGGTGCCACCTTTGCGCATGTGTAGTCAGCCCACACAGTCAATGTTATAACAAAATTTGGGTCTGCACGCGCTCACCCATGGAGGGACTCTGTGGAGCCCAGCACACTGGAAAAATTTACATCACACAAGCCTCACGCTCGAGCAAACGTGCAATGCATAAAGCCAGCCAAAGGCACTCTGCATTGGTTTCCCTTTCCAAATACGTAATCTGCAGTGAATCCATCTTTTTAATACGGTCTATGCAAGCATATGTCAGTGGGCAGCAACATTTGACAAAAAAAGAAAAGTTAGGAGGGAAAAAGTTTAAAAATTTATTTAGAAAAGCTGGAAATGTAGGTGAAAATTTATAAGAGAAGAAACAAATAAAAAAAACCTCATCTATGACTAATGTTGACAGGTCAGTTTATTCCTACAATTGGGATGTTTTACCTTAATTTAAAGCTCAAATGTTTTTAGTGGCTCTGTGCAGATTTGTTTCTTTTCTTTTTTGGCCAAAAATTTGGTGCTAACAAAGAAAGAATAAGGCAATAATGTACCTTAGAAATGAAGGGAAATCTGTTTATTGACATTTGTCAACAGATATGAAGTAAGCTTATTTTTGTCAATAACATGATTGTGTTTTTTGTAATTTTCATTCAACTGTTCGATCATGGCACCATTTTTGCTTCATCAGTGTGAAAAGATAGGGATGGATACCCATGGCATTAATGATACACTGGTACACTGTTGTCATTAATGTTTCAAGATCTGCTGGACTGCAGTAGGGCCACATAGATAGATAGATAGATAGATAGATAGATAGATAGATAGATAGATAGATAGATAGATAGATAGATAGATAGATAGATAGACTTTATTGATCTCAAATTAGGAAATTACAGTGTAACTGCAGCATGACAGTAGACAACTAAAATGACAGAAACACACAGCATAATAGACAAAGGGATTACCCATGGAAACTAAAACTGCCTAACTAACTTATATACATCGTAGATTAATAGATGGTGACCTGTAGAGATGCATGAATCATACCCGCTGTACAATGCAGGACTATCAGGTGCAGGGTGAAATGTGAGGCACCAATTAGACTGCAAGGTACAGTATGGCAGCATAGTTATGACCAGAATTCAACATCAGAGTGAGTTATTGTACAGTGAAATGGCATGTGGAAGGAAAGATTTCCTGTACCTAATCGTTTGGCAGTGAAGTTGTAGCAGTCTGCTGGAGAAAGTGCTCCGCTGTCTGTCTAGTGTGTGATGGAGGGGGTGATCAGGATTGTCTATGATGGGTCGCAGTTTGTTTAGTGTCCTCCTCTCCACCACAGTCTCAAAGGTCACCGGCCTGAGACCAATTACAGAGCCAGCACTCTTGACAATCTTATCAAGACGGTGACAGTGACGGTGGAGAGTTTTTCCTCTCCACCGTCACCAAGCGCTTGCTCACAGGGGATTGGCTGATTGCTGGGGTCTTTCTGCAACTGTGGGGGTTTCCCCTACAGTTGAAAGTGCTATGAGATGACTGTTGTTGCGAAATGGCGCGATATAAATAAAGTTGAATTGAATTGAACTGAATTATCAAGTCTGTTGGTCTCGCTGGCTCTGATACTGCTACCCCAACAGACAGCAGCAAAGAAGATGGCACTGGCGACAACGGCGTGGTAGAAAAGCTCCAGCATCCTGTTGCACATGTTGAAGGATCTCAGCTTCCTCAGGAAGTAGAGTCTGCTCATCCCCTTCTTGCATGCAGCATCGGTGTTGGATTTCCAGTCCAGTCCATTGCTGATCATGACACCCAGGTATTTGTAGTCCTCATCTACCTCCACTTCCTCCACCCTAATCTGCAATGGCTGTGAAGGTGTCCTCTTCTTCCTGAAGTTTATCATCATCTCTCTGGTCTTGCTGACATTCAGCCTCAGGTAATTCTGCTTGGTCCACTCCACAAATCTGTCTGCCAATGCCCTGTACTCCCCCTCCTCTCCCCCTCTTATACACCCAACAACAGCTGAGTCATCAGAGAATTTCTGCATGTGGCATGACTCGGTGTTGTACTAAAAGTCGGTGGTGTATAAGGTGAAGAGAAAAGGAGAAAGCACAGTCCCCTGTGGAGCTCCCATATCACTAATCACCACATCAGATAAGACACTGCCTAGCTGGACAAACTGCAGCCTGCCTGTCAGGTAGTCAGTAATCCAGGAGATCACAGATCTGTCGACCCCCATCCTCCACAGCTTCTCACCCAGCAGCAGTGGCTGGATGGTGTTAAAGGCACTAGAGAAATCAAAGAATGTGATTCTCACAGTGTCTCCTCCACCATCCAGGTGCAAATGGGCTCATTGCAGCAGGTAGATGACAGCGTCTTCAACTCCTAAATGGGGCTGATAACTGCAGAGGGTCCAGGCACATCTTCACCTGCAGCCTCAGGTGAGCTAAGACCAGTCTCTCCAGGACCTTCATCATAAGAGATGTGAGGGCAACTGGACGATAGTCATTCAGGTCAGATGGAGATGACTTCTTGGGGACAGGAACTAGGCAGGATGTTTTCCACAGGACCGGTACTTTCTCCAGACTCAGGCTCAGGTTATACAGGTGTTTCAGTACCAGAGCCAGCTGTGTCATGAACCGAGCCTATGTTTTCCTGTAGGCTCGGTTCTGACTGTTCTATGTGGCTTAGGCATTGGGTTTATAATGTATTGTTGTTTTTATGTCTGTGTTCTGTTTCTTTTCCATGCCTGTAGCTGCTGCTCTGGCCGGTGGGCAGCCGTTTGACCCACTTTCTAGTGGGCGCTGTCTAGCATTCGCCAATCCGACCACGCCCCCTCTCTCTTTGACAGTCAGCTATTTTCGCCCCGGTAATTATCTTTCCCGCACCTCGCCCAGGTGTGTCCATTTTGTTACTTCAGCAGTGTTTGTACTTAGATGGCCAGTCAGTCTTGCCAGTCAAACACTGCTGGACCATTGCACAGATTCATATGGACATTTGCCGTCATATGTATGTACTGTCTAGAAGGAAGCCAGGACTACTCTGTTGCTATTCTCCTCAGGGTACTTACCGGTTGTGTGTGCCTGTTGGAGGACTGGGGAAACTCGGACGGGTCCTGCCTTGTGAGTAAAAAAATTGTTAGCGTCTCCTCATGCAGCGTGGCTGCTACGCTTTGGCTTTGTAGCCCAGTTTCATTCTCCCTGCCAGTCGAGCCTCCTAGAGGACTCTTAGTTCACTCAAGCCATAATGTTATTTGTACTGATAGTCTCGTGGCCACTGTGCACTGTGGTCGGCCCGCTGCACGTTACAGTGTGATGCCCTTTAGTGCACCCTGTTGCCTTTTTGGACGTTGTTATTTTTGGAACTGTTGTCTTTTGTGTAAATAAATGTGTTTGTGGTGTAACCGGCATGTAAATCCATTCTTCCTTCTCTTCCTCCGTGCGCTGCATAATAGCGCACGAGGGGGCTCATGACAGAATGGTCCAGCCAGCCAGGATTTAGCGGTTACACCCACACATTACCTTGTCCTTTTTGAACATTTTCTTCACCTACCTGTGTCGCACTACGATGCCTTTGGCGTGCCGTTCTCACACCGTTCGGGGCAGATGATCAGCGGGGCATCCCATGGTGGAAGAAGAATGGGCAGCTACCTTCATCCAGGATTTCATGGATGAGGCCAACAGAGCCCACGGACCGAAGGCTAAATGGAGCTAGCTGGATTCCGCTGTTATTATCCTGGAGGCGCATCCAGGGCTCTGGAGCTATCCTCAGTATGAGGGGCTGCTTTCTTTGGTCTGTGCATTAGATGATGAGTTTACCAACGTGAGGAGGGTGACACTCGCCATGAAGCCCGGGTGGAGATGCTCTCTCCAGCCAGCTGTCACCACTTCCTCAGCTCCATCGTCAGCTTCTGCCGCCTGTAAACAGTGTCATCTTGCTGGGAGACACTGGACGAGGCCCTCGTCATCTTTGGCAGCCATCATGCCTCCAGCTGCCAAGAGAGATCCCCCAGTAACACCCACCTCTTCATTTTCCAAGTCGGCTCCTCCATCATCCAGAGAGAGAGCCAATGTTATCGTGGACGCGGAGAGGGATGACTGTCTGCCGCCTGTAGCTGGGAGCAACAAGGACCAGGATGACAGGCAAGTATTTTTTCAAGTATTTTTTCATTGTAAACCATCTAATGACATTGAATCTTGCCTGTCTCCCGAGGGAGGGGCCCAGTTTGAGCAGTCCGCTGGGTCCTCTCCTCCAGCTGCAAATATTAATTAATTTTTTCCCCTCTCCGTGTCTCCTCCAATTCTTCCTGAGGGCCTGTTGGCCCAAGGTCAGGGCCATCAGACGGTGGAGGATCCAGTAGTTTTGGAGGATTCCGCCCCGGAGTCAGCATGGCGAGGTTCCCCTGCAGCCATGCCGGAGGAATCCCCAGCGTTGGAGCCGCTGCAGGTGGACAATAGGACTGTTACCACCATCTCACCTGCTGCCGAGGCTGCAGCAGCAGAGTGGGAGCGGCAGTTGGTCCTCCTTGAGGCCATGCCTGGGATTTCTTCACCAGCATTGATGGAGTCCTGGACGGCAGTGGAGCTCCAGCTCAGGCAAGTTTTCTCTCTCGTTTTTCTCATGTCAGTTTTGGAGAGATCTTGCCTGGCTCTGGGTGAGGAGAGTCGGGTGCAGTGCGCAGCTACATCTGAGCTCACTTCCGCCGGCGACCCTAACCACCTTTTTTCTCCTGCTGTCTCTGAGCCTTCATCTAGGGTTGCCGGAGAGGGGGTGCTGTCACTGGAGGTCGTCGTGGGTTCAGTCCAATCAGCAGAGGACACCGTTGCTCCTGCTTCTCCTGCTAGGGTCACCAGGGCTCCCCCCACTGACCGCCTCTTCATCTTGGTGCTCCTGCGGGTTGGCCCGCTCACCATGAGTGCCACTTTGGCCCAATCGGGGTCCACCACTTGTGCTGTGGAGCTCCAGCTGGAAGCCACTGTGGGTGCTGTAGAGCTCCAGCCGGGGGGCCACCGCGGGTGCAGCGTTGGCCCGGTCGGGGTCCACTGAGGGTGCAGTATTGGCCCAGTCGGGGTCCACTGAGGGTGCAGCATTGGCCCAGTCGGGGTCCACAGAGGGTGCAGCATTGGCCAGGTCAGGGTCCACCAAGGGTGCAGCGATGGCCCAGTCGGGGTCCACCAAGGGTGCAGCATTGGGCCGGTCGGGGCCCACCACGGGTGCAGCTGGGTCCCGAGTCGGGATCACCGAGGGTGCTGCGGATCAGCATGAGGACGCCGTGGTCCCCTTCTCCTCCCTGTCCTATGCCATGGAGGGTCCCTCCCTACAGTTCGGTCACCCACCAGGGAGCCTTCCGGTGGGCAGGCCGCCTCCTGCTTCATCCCGCCGGCCCTGGTGGCTTTACAGCGCTGGCCGATGACCTGAGGGACTGAGTCTCTGGGAAAGATGGCCCGTGTTTTCCGGCAGGCCACTGGACTCTGTTCTTCGGATTGCCTGCTGGGCCTGGGACTCTGGGCGGCCTCCCGAGCCTCCACGTCTTTGGACTTGGGGGTGGTTGGGGGGGGGGACTTGGTTCAGGCATTGGGTTTATTATGCATTGTTATCTTTTGAGTTTTTGTTGTTTTTATGTCTGTGTTCTGTTTCTGTGTTCTGTTTCTTTTCCATGCCTGTAGCTGCTGTTCTGCCGGTGGTTGTTGGGCAGCCGTTTGACCCACTTTCTGGTGGGCGCTGCATTCGCCGGTCCGACCACGCCCCCTCTCTCTTTGACAGTCAGCTGTTTTCGCCCCGGTAATTATCTTTCCCGCACCTCACCCAGGTGTGTCCAATTTGTTATGCCAGCAGTGTTTGTACTTAAGCGGATCTTCGCAGATTCATATGGACGTTTGCCATCATACTGTATGTATGTACTGTCTACAAGGAAGCCGGGACTACTCTGTCGCTATTCCCCTCAGGGTAGTTACCGGTTGTGTGTGCCCATTGGAGGACTGGGGCAACTGGGATGGCTCCTACCTTGTGAATAAAGGCAGGAGCCTTTACTCCTGGGAGGATTTGTTGGTGATGTAATCACAACGCTGTCAAAGCATTATCTTGACTGTTTTTGTTTGTTGTATTAGCTCTGTTTTAAAATTTCATCTCCTTATCTCTTTTACTGATAATAACTTTTTACTTAGTGTTAGCTTAGTAAATACGAAAGCCCAATCAGGCACACAGGTGAATCAGACCCCGAGCAGGGCTGTTCACCAGATTAGGCTAACCTGATTTAGCTAGCTAGCTAGCCACTTATGGCCTGGAAAGCCATGGCTCCATCCCCAACTTGTGTCAGCTGTGTCTCCCTCTCTAAGAAGGTTTCTGAGTTGGAATTGAGACTCTCTAACCTTTATAAGATTTGGGAGGATGAAAACCACCTGGACACTATTATTTTTGGACGGACATCGGCCCCAGCGACGGACTCGCAGCTAGCAGAGACGGCTACTTACCTGGGTGAAATTAGCACATCGTCATCCACTCCCACCCCTGCTCCGGTCACCTCAGCTGTCCAGGACTCCAGCATCAAACACTGGCTTCAGCTCGAAGCTAAACCCAAAGACCCGGGTGGTTCGTCACAGCCTCAGTGCACGCCCTGGACCATGGTTGGGCCAAATAGCAAACGTCGGGAATTGACCAGACATGGCCGCACCTCCTCCCTTCCCCTTTTGTTGGAAAACAGATTCGACATCATTTCCCTGGAAGGTTTCCTCCACCTGGACGTCGATCTTCCTCCCATGGCCACCCCTACTCCTTCAGCAGCAGCCCAAACCCGCAAGGCCCAATTAAAACTACCTTAGGTGTGCCAAACTATACACCAGCTTCGAAAAGAAGAGAGTGCATCACCCCCACATCGGCACCCCGCCGCCACTGCTGCAACAACGGTAAAATTATCCACCATTTCACAAGGCACTGACAACCCCCCCGAGACGACGCTGGTAATTGGTGATTCAATAATGAGGAACGTCAGAAGCAGGTACTGTGTTACAAATTTTTTTCCTGGGGCTAAAGTGTCAGACATTGAGGCTCTTACCCCTGACCTATTAAATGAATACCTCCACGCTAAAACTGCTATTGTGCACGTTGGATGCAACAACATCCCAAATGAAACGTTGGAGATCTTAAAGAGTGACTTCAGGAGCCTTCTGTCCACTCTTTTGAACTGTGGCAGACGTGTGTTTATTTCTGGGCCACTTGCTCCTTTTAGAAGAGGTTGCAATTATTTTAGCAGAACTCTCAGCCTTAATACCTGGTTGTGTTCAACATGTCCTACTTTAAACATTGGTTTTATAGACAATTTCAACCTGTTTTGGAACCGCCCATCATTTATGAGGCCAGATGGCGTCCATCCAAATAGACTCGGTGCACGTGTTCTAAGGGACAATCTGTTTTATTCCATTCAGCATTTTTTAGTACAGTGACTGAAAGCTGGTATGTTAACTCACCCCAAAGTACCTGGGTCTGCCAACCAGCCCTTTTTTGCTTCTACTTCTCATATTAATCCTATTAATCCAAATAATTCTCACTGTTTAGATCAGTCTTCAGTTCATAACCCCATAGAGATTGTGTCTGTCTCCTGTTACCCAAAATATTATAACCCAAGACAAATACAACATAACTTGATACATACACACCTCTCTGCAGCTCCTCTTCATCCGTCACCCCTCAACTTAGCCCCTGTCTTCCCCATCAAGGAATCATTGTCTGCTCCCTCCAAAGTTAACAAAAATATAAGGTATAAGCATCCCAAAGTGATTAAACAAAAAGTTGGTAAAACTCAAATTAAACATGAAGTCTCTAAATTTAATGATTTGGCATCCCTTCCTCCTCATAATTTAAAAATTAAATGTGGTTTGTTAAATATTAGGTCTCTAACTCCCAAGTCTCTACTAGTCCATGATCTGTTAATTGATCATCAGATTGATTTAATATTCCTTACAGAGACTTGGTTAGGGCAAGAGGATTATGTTGGTTTAAATGAATCATCTCCCTCTGGTTATTTAAACGATCAAAATCCCAGAAGTTTTGGTAATGGAGGATAAGTAGCGACAATTTACCATTCTAAATTACTAGTTAATGTAAAGCAAAAAAACATGCTTTAATTCCTTTGAGGGCCTGGTCCTCAGTATTGGGCATGTTAGCAATTTTAGGTTAAACCCAATTTTCTTTGCCATAGTTTATCGTCCTCCCTCAGCCTGCTCAAAGTTTTTATCCAAATTTGCCAAATTCTTAGCTGATTTAGTGCTGAAATCAGATATAATTATAGTAGAGGATTTTAATATACATGGTGATGATGATAGTGACTGTCTTATTAAGGTATTTAATTCAATATTAGACTCAATGGGGTTTTCCCAGAAAGTAGAAAATTCTAACCATTATCTCCACCACACATTGGACCTTGTTCTGACGTATGGCATAGAAATAGAAAATCTGGTAGTGTCTCCTCATAACCCAGTACTGTCAGACCATTGTCTGTTAACCTCTGATTTTACTATTTCTGACTATTTGATTCCAAAAGAAAAATATCACTACAGCAGATGTCTTTCAGATGATGTTACCAAATTTATGCAGATTGTCTCATCTATGCCATGTGTCAACACAACGGAAATAAGCTATGGACAGCTTGCTCCTTCTGTAATTGATAGCATGGTAGATAGTGTTACAGCTTCTCTGTATCAGACTCAAGACATGGTGGCCCCTTTAAAAATGAAAAAGTCTAATCAGAGATTTCTAACCCCTTGGTTCAACACAGAAACTCGTAGCTTAAAACAGAAGACTCGTTAATTAGAAAGAAAATGGTGTTCCACTAATTTAGATGAAATCTATTCAGCTTGGAGAAGTCATCTTTTAATTTATAAAAAATCTCTTAGAAAAGCTAGAACAAGTTATTACTCTGCATTAATATAGTCCATGGGTCCAGACCAGATTTTTGGGTTATTGGTACCACTCAAAGGGACAAATTCTAGTGATGCATTTTGGAATGGCCTATATCTGTGGATGATATTTTGCCATTATAGCAATTCCAAAGTAGTAGCTTAGTCATAGCTATCAGGCATTGAATATGATGCCCCATAAATCACAAAATCTGAAGCTGCGAATTTTTGGAATGATAATACCAACACATTTTTACCCTATTAATGAGCAGTTACTTGTTATTACAGCATATCTGAGATACAAATAAAGCACAAAAAACAATTTTGACAGTTGGTATTGTAATACTGTGGCATTGCAAAGCACTTCCAATAGAGTACTATAGCGGCTAGTATTAGTCTGTGTCCGAATCATCTACTGCTGCTTCTTCATAATTGCAGAAGTGAATGTTATTAGAGGATATCTGAGATACAAATGAAGCACAGTAAACAGTTTTAACAGTAGATTAATGCATAATTTTTGTAGGATTACAAAGTAGTCTCCTAGCAAAAGAGTAGTATTCCATTACAGTACTGTAACAGGTAACTAGTAGATCTATTTGTCTGTGTCCGAATCATCTGCTACTTCATAAGCTTCGCCATCTTCATCTTCTTCCCTCTGGTTGCTGCAGGTCTGCAGTTTGCACATGTATGTGCATTTCAGCTGGTTCACCAGGCACACACAGTCTGGAAGTTTACAGACGCGGACACATTTGCATGACAGCAACTGCAACACGGCCTCTGGCGCGGGTGATCCACGCATCCACTCAATGGTCAGGTTGCCTTCCTCATCTGTTGTCCACCCATAGCTCTTTGGGTCTGGGACAACAGGTTCCCTCTCAAGGCAGCACCGCCATATTGCAGCCTGGTAGTTGGCCCGAAGCACATGCATGTGCAAACAGTCCTTGCATGGTGGCAGCTGGCTGGACTCCACATTTTTGCATAGAAGAGGTGGTAGCGGAGATCATTGACATTGCGTATGGTGGAGGAAGATTCATACATGCTTCATTGGCTTCACCTTACCATTGGTAATGGCATATACCAAGTCCTGGCCAAATGAGCTGCAGAGACGCTGGATTCTGTCAGATGGGTTTGAGCGGTCTGTTGAGCCTGTCAGCAGTGTGTTCAGGAACCTGGTCACTGAAGAAGGAATGACCGCATCCTCCGACATCTGAGGTGGCCATGACTGTCTGTAGTCTTGCTTCTTGATGTCACCTCTCATGTGCAGTGCTGCCTTGTCGATGATGTCCTCACTCCTGTCTGATTCCATGAGTTGCACCTTTCTCTGGAGTATTTGGTATGCCTTAACAAGCTCTGGCATAGAAAGGCTGTTGGGATACACAAGTAGTTTCCCATTGTCATCTTGAGTGATTTGCAGGGCTTCTCCAAACTCAGCTACCAGTTTGCGTCAGATGTGTTTCTTGGTCGAGGCTTTCACTGTTTCCACTCCAAGAGTTACCATGCCCTCGACCAGTCTGGCTGTGAGGTTGGTCATTGGCACCACATCAGGGTTGACAAACAGTTCTTCTCTTACATAAGAGAAAAGGTCATTGTATGACTGTTGCTCTGCAGCTTCATACTCAGCATCAGTATCAGTTGGAACAGCACTGGCACCTTTTCCACTGTCCTGTGTGGTGGTGCTTGAATCCCGTGTGTACTCACGGTAGCAAGTCCGGTGGTAATGACCTTCCGCTGCCACAAGGTCTCTGCTGACGATGGCAAGCATTCTGTTGTCCAGTTTACTGACAGCAGCCTTTCAGACTTTCTCATCGGCACGCAGTTCAGTGCACTGGACCAGAGGATCTCTAGTCCTATCTCCTTTCAAGTACTTGCTGGTCTTCTCACAGAAGATGCACTCTGCCTCATAAACCCTTGACTGAGATGGTGCTGGCCTCTGTGACTTTTTTCTTTCCGTTGAGCTTTTGTTTTCTTCTGTGCGCCTCTGCTTGGAAATTATAGCATCGAGGTCCCTTTTCATGGTGAAAATGCTTAGGCATTTCCGGTGGTAGGCCATAGCTGGTATGGCATCATCTGGCAATCCTTTTGCTAGGTCCAGGATCGGAGCATGCTGTCTTATTTCAGCGGCTCTCAGCAGGGTTTTCCAGGAGTTGATGTCCTTTGGAGATACTAGTTCTTCATCTGAAGATGAGCAATGGATTATGCAATCAAGGCGTGCACGCTTGGGTGCCGTGCCACTCCCTGCTTCTTGGGTGGAATCCATTTTCAGTTAGGTACATTCATCCAGACCTGCAATGACACCAGGTATTGGTAAATTATCTCATGTAATTAATTGCATCAATTGAAATTGGCATTGAAATTACTCATTCTTGTCTATAAAGTTGTACACTATTATTCTGGTTTCGTTTTTAATAAAATGTTGCGATCCTCCAGAACTCCAGTTTCTTTTGGCACACTATAAAAGATAACATTTAATTAATTTTCTTAACTAAGTGATAACCAAAATAAGTCTTAAATAAACATTTATATTGACTTGCCTCGCGGCGCTCCACTGGAATGCGAAAATGTGCTGAAATCAAAAATAAATCGTACCTTCTCCCTCAAAAAAACCTGAAAAGTAGAAACTGAATAAAAATTAATATTGGAAACTATCCAAGGTCAATTTCTATTAGCATTTTGTACAGTAAAAGGGAGAATAATTCAGAAATACCAGCATGTGATATTAGGCGTCATGATAATTTTACTTAAAAAAAGGAGGTGCCGTGTATCATGACTAAGCTACTCATTTGGAAATGCTATCATGCCTTAATACACATATATACTGTAGGTCCTACAAACAAAATGGCACCATAGAGGTTTTGTCCCTTTTAGTGGTACCAATATCTGACTCGGCCCATGGACTTATAGAAGACAACAAGAATAATCCCAGGTTTCTTTTCAGCACTTTAGCCAGGCTGACAAAGAGTCAGGACTCTGTCAATCCTAGCATTCCCTTAGAGTTTACCAGTCAGGACTTTATGAAAATTTTTAATCATAAAATTTCATCCATTAGAGATAAAATCAATCAGATTCTTCCCATTGTTAACTTAAATACAGTAACTACTACAACTCCATCAACTGATATCTGTTTGGATGAGTTTACTCCAATTGACCTTTTAGAGTTAGATAAAATAATTTCCTCATCCATGCCTTCAACTTGTCTTTTAGATCTTATTCCTACCAGGTTATTTAAAAACGTCTTCCCATTTATTGGTAGCACTATTCTTCAAATAATCAATTCTTCATTAACACTAGGCCATGTACCGCAGGCTTTTATAACTGCTGTAATTAAACCCTTACTCAAAAAGCCAACGCTGGATCCAGGAGTTTTAGCCAACTATCAACCAATCTCTAATCTGCCTTTCATTTCAAAAATCTTAGAAAGAGTTGTTGCTACGCAATTATTTGACCGCTTGCAGGGAAATGGTTTATTTGAAGAGTTTCAATCTGGGTTTAGAATCCATCATAGTACTGAAACAGCCTTAGTGAAGGTCACTAATGACCTCTTTATTGCATCTGATAATGGACTTGTTTCTGTACTTGTCCTTTTAGACCTTAGTGCAGCTTTTGATACTATCGACCATAATATTCTACTTGATAGATTAGAACACTATGTTGGACTTAATGGAACTTTGCTGCAGTGGTTTAGATCTTATTTGTCTGATAGGCTCCAGTTTGTTCATGTCAGTAATGAGTTTTCTTCCAACTCAAAGCTTAGTCATGGAGTTCCACAGGGATCTGTGCTAGGCCCTATTCTTTTTAGTTTATATATGCTTCCACTAGGCAACATTATTAGAAAGCACTGTTTACATTTTCACTGTTATGCAGATGACACACAATTATACATGTCAATGAAGCCAGATGATAGTAATCAATTAGCCAAGTTAAAAGCCTGTCTTAAAGGCCAAATGTCACGTAACAGGGTACTTTAAATATCTTGAAACTAGATATAAAAGGGAACCGATCCGTTCGGGTCTTGGTGCATATGCTTCAGTAACAACGGAATATTCGTTAATTTAAAACTGCCGCGCTTGGCCTGACACGGCCCCTGGAATCGCCTGGGGAAGAAGGCGGAAGTGACGAAATAGATTGTACCCTAGTTTGATGCTTGGGGTATTTCAATTGATTGTTTATATGGAGACTGGAAGGTTGAAGTGAGCAACAAGAAAGAAAAAATTGGATATTTCATCCATACCTTAAAACGGGACTATCAGGGACAGCTGGGTAATAAGGGACACTTCTCTGGGAAATGTTTTCATACCTGTCAAGTGAGACGTTTTCGCCGTACTTCAACACCGTAAAAAGCGGCTATAAGGGACGGCGGAGCAACAAGGGACACCTCTCTGGGAAATGCCCCAAATGCAACTCGTGTTGTTATTGTCAAATATTTTAAGGATTCATGGATATTTGACAATAACAACACAACTCAGCGTCCGGCGCAAAATAAAAAAAAAAAAGCAGAATTCTGTATTTGTAAGGCGATCTCTCTCTGTTCCGCAACCGCTGCACAGCTGAAAGTGTTAAACCATTGTCCTAATGACTTCTCATTGTAGTGAGAATAGCTCCCGCTGAGCGATCTGCCCGCCCCGACAATCAGACTAATGATTGCGTCCACACTTCTAACAGTAGTGATAATAGTTCCCGCTGAGCGATCTGCCCGCCGCGGCCATCAGACTGATTGAGTCCACACTTCTCATTGTAGTGATAATAGCTCCCACTGAGCGATCTGCCCGCCGCGGCCATCAGACTGATTGAGTCCACACTTCTCATTGTAGTGATAATAGCTCCCGCTGAGCCATCTGCCAGCACCAGCTGTGGGGGATCACACACAGGACGTGCTCCTCAACACACTCAATTTTTTTTTCCCGTATATTTTTCTTTTGGGCG
Source organism: Pholidichthys leucotaenia (assembly GCA_020510985.1). NCBI lineage: Eukaryota > Metazoa > Chordata > Actinopteri > Cichliformes > Pholidichthyidae > Pholidichthys > Pholidichthys leucotaenia. Next base: position 86,906,685 of record CM035848.1, on the reverse strand, counting down.
TACAGAAATGGCAATACGCCCATTTTTGCTAAAATTGCATTTTCCCCGTATTTTCCTTAAAATATTTGACAATAACAACACAAACTACATTTAAAACATTTCCCAGAAAAGTGTCCCCCACCACTCCGTCGTCCCCCACAGCCGCGCTTGGCACCAAAATACGGCGAAAACGTCTCACTTGACAGGTATGCGCCTCCATTTTCATATTGATCTGGTCAATTTCTTGACAGCAGCGGCTCTCCTCCCCTGTAATAATAATGGCTTCCGAAAAATCAATATTTATGGGGCGCCCTCGACAGACCCTCTTCGGCTTCGCAATTCTGGAGGCGATTAATGTCCAGTTCAATGACATTTTCCACTGGTTCTGCTCTCTGGTCATCGTTGGAACTGTTGTCATCAGACAAAGCATCTGATTCCATCTCGGACGGCTCGAACCTGTAAGGTTCTATGCCTCTGTCACTGTCTGAACCACTGACAAAAAAAAAGACAAAAAAAAAAAAAGACAAAACTAAACTAATTTGTTCACAATCGCTGTCACTTTCCGTCATGATTGTCCAATGTTGATAAGTGTGAATGTGGATAGGCAGGACAGCCAGGGTACAACTGGTGATGTCAAAAACATGGGCGTGGTCTGGACTGGCTGTCACAAGCCAGCAAGCAAGGTGGGGCCTTCACCTGGTGTATTTTGTGCAATTATGTAAATACAGGTGGGTGATATGGTCTCCGGTATGAATATTTGGTTTAAGCTATGTGTATTTTATCTAAATTCATTGTCATTTAGAAAAAAAAATTACGTGACATTTGGCCTTTAAGGAAATCAAAGCTTGGATGACTTGTAATTTCCTGCTATTAAATTCAGATAAGACTGAAGTCATTCTTGTCGGTCCAAAAAACCTTAGAAATACCTTTCCAAACCAAACTTTTAGTTTGGATGCGGTTATGCTTTCTCTTAACCACTTGCGCTCCGTTGTTCCGCAGGCGGGCAAGTCTCTGCGTCCTATGACGCATGAGGGCGCGCGAGAGCGCGCTCGTGCGCCCTCGTGCGCATGACGCATGATGCTGGTGATGGTGATGTAGTAGCGTCCAAGCGCCACTCAAAAAAAAACTGCAGAGACAGCCGCGAACAGATTAGTTCATCTGATTGACCTCTCATTCGACTAATAAGAGCCTTGAATTGGGTTTCTGAAACCTTGAAGAACCAATGAATGAAAATCTAGGAAGGAGGACCCGCCTACTGTGAACGCAGGAGCCAATTGAAGCACAGAAATTCTGGCTGGGTGAAGCGATATTTACTGCTGCAGAAGGACTCTGTACGAATCTCCTACAGACCCAGGCTCACCCAGCAGCATGGAGAACACCCACAAGTGGGACCTGCACTCATTCCAGCAGAATAGACGGAGGCCGACGACAAAAGTCGTAAATCATTCACCAAAACAGCAATAATGGAATTATATTGATCGGGATCCACGAGCGGAGCAGCGTCGCGTTCGTCTGACACGTGGGAAGAGCTGTTCGCCACGACTCTGCTGCTTTGAAGAGGTAAGGTGTTATAAGCTAAATTATTATTTAGCCCTGAAAACTGTAATCCAAAAATGACTTTTGACCGATCGGTAAATTACAACTGTACTGCGCACGAAATACGAAGTGCGTGCGCCACGATAAACGGTTCATTTGCCGTGTTCGGACCGTGAACGCCCCCCCACCCCGCTGCAGAAGAGGAGCGGGGGGGGGGGCACGGTCCGAACGCTCCCCGGTCCGCGGGGGGGAAGCATATCAGTCTATTCCATCATGTAGCGATGGCCCTCTTCTGTAGCGAGGGGGGGGGCGTTCACGGTCCATTCACGGTCCCCCCCCCCCCACACACACACACAGTAGCGAGGGGGGGGAGCCGCTGTGAAAACATGCAAGGAAAAAAAAAAAGAGTGTATTCCGTCATGTAGCGAGGGCCGAATTTGGTCCTTGGTAGCGGGGTGATGGGAACGACCCCCCGCCCCCCCACACACACACACACACACAGCCCTGAGTGTGACCTTTCATTAGAGCCTAAAATGAAGATTCTACATTGAATTATTCAAAAGTTACAGACGTTTTTCCAAACTGTGCCATTTGGCACAATTTGGCACAGTTCCATAACGCCTGGGAACAGCCTGAGAACAAAGCTGTGTAAAATATTCATTTTTGGTGGTATTGTTACCAAATTTGGATCTCAGCTGGATAACACTTGGTTCTACATTTCTGTTGCATTTTCCAGCCGGATCGGACAGCTGTGTGTTATTTACAAGCATTTGTATCCAAAAAAACACTGTGTCCAATTTTTTTTTCTTCAAGTTCAGTATGTTTAGATGACTGTAACTCAGTGGCCGGAGCACGTAGACAGATTATGTTTTTTTTGCCAAAAAATTCAAAGTGTTTTCTTTTAAATGAGACCAACCCCATGAAGATGCTGCAAAGGGTTGAATAACAGCTTTCGATTTACTTTGGGCACGTTATTTTTGGGCATTTTTAGGAAAATTGCCCGGAGTGCAAGTGGTTAATAGTTCTGTGAGGAACCTTGGAGTTATTTTTGATCAAGATCTGCTTTTCAATTCACATATTTAATTTGTTTCTAAGACTGCCTTCGATCATTTGCATAATATTGCCAAGATTAGGAGCATCTTGTCTCAGAGTGATGCTGGGAAACTGATCCACACTTTTGTTAGCTCAAGATTAGATTATTGTAACTCTTTATTATCAGGTCATCCTAAAATATCTTTTAAAAGTCTTCAGTTGATCCAAAATGCTGCTGCAGGAGTTTTAACAGGTACTAGAAAGAGAGAGATCATATCTCTCCGGTTCTGGCCTCCCTTCGTTGGCTTCCCATAGAGTTCAGAATTAAGTAAAAATCCTTCTTCTTACTTACAAAGCTCTAAACAATCAGCTCCTTTTTATTTAAAAGATCTGATACTACCGTATTATCCTAACAGAGCACTATGCTCCCAAAATGCAGGATTACTTGTAATACCTAGAATCTCCAAAAGTACAATGGGAGGCAGGGCCTTCAGTTATCAAGCTCCTCTCCCGTGGAACCAGTTACCAATCTGGATTCGGGAGTCAGACTCATTCTCTGTTTTTAAGAATAGGGTTAAAACCTGGATTCGTGAGTCTGACTCATTCTCTGTTTTTAAGAATAGGGTTAAAACCTTTCTTTTCGATATAGCCTACAATTAGGGAGGAATCATGTGTCTCTGAACCTTCCATTAGTTATGCTGCTAATAGATTTAGACAGCCGGGGGATCTCTAATAATGTACTGGGCTTTAATGTTTGCTCTCTACATGTCTGTTCTTTTCATCTTCTCTATCCCCTCACCCCCCAGCCAGTCACAGCAGATGACTGCCCCTCCCTGAGCCTGATTCTGCTAGAGGTTTCTTCCTGTTAAAAGGGAGTTTTTCCTCTCCATCGTCGCCAAGCGCTTGCTCACAGGGGATCGTCTGATTTCTGGGGTCTTTCTGCAATTGTGGGGGTTTCCCCTACATTTGAAAGTGCTATGAGATGACTGTTGTTGTGAAATGGCACTATTGTGGGACACATATGCACAGATGTATATCACTTTATGCTTCATATGTATACCACTTTAGGCTTCACATCTCAGATTGAACAAAGGACTGAGTCTCTTTGGAGATAACAGGAGCATGTGAAAGTTTAGTCTTTGGTATGCAAAGAGACGGCCTGGGGGGATTTTCCTGGCTGCCAGAGACTGTGGGTGGAGGTGTTAAGATCTGAAAGAAGATGCATTGTTACTTGGGATTAAATACAGTGTGACTGTGAGCTTTGAAGTTCCTGAGGTATTTAAAGGACGAATGTCTGGGTTTCTTCCTCTTTCTGTTTTTGCCGATGTTGGAAGATGTGAATAAACCTGACTCGTGAGATAAACTCTGCCTCGTCATTTTCACATTTCCACACTGATGACCCTAAGACGTATCATGAGTGAAGGAAATTCCCCCGAGCCAGCCGGGTCAGGAGCTCCCAGCCAAGCATATGCCGCTACCGTCCAGCTACCGGACTTTTGGCAAGACAACCCGCGCTCCTGGTTCCACTTGGTCGAAGCACAGTTCGCCCTCTGGGGGATAACGGTAGATGACACGAAGTTCTACCATGTGATTGCCAAGCTCGACAACCGCACAGCTCGGCATGTGCAGAGCCTTTTGGAGCAGCCACCGGCCGATGACAAATACGGCGGGTTGAAGGCTGCGCTCATCCAGCGCTTCACTCTCTCAGTCCAGGAGAGAGCGGAGAGGCTCCTGGCTCTGAACGATTTGGGAGATGGCACGCCCGTTGACCTGATGGAGGACATGCTGAGGTTAAGGGGCTCAGATGACGACGACTTCATCTTCACCCACATTTTCCTGAGAACCCTACCGTCGGCCACGAGAGCGACCCTGGCCAGTTCGCCGCTGTTGGCCCAGCGGGACTTCCGTGCGCTGGCCCAGGAGGCGCACCGGATTTTCAATGCCAGCAAACAGCGCGCGGCCACCGTAGCAGCGACGGAGTTCGGCGCGACGGCCGGAGATGGCGAGGGGCCAGACACGGCGGTAGCAGACCCACCGACGACGGCGGCGGCGGGGGCCAAGGATCGCGGAGGAGACACCCTCTGTTTCTACCATCGCCGCTTTGCAGAAAAGGCACGCAAATGTATACCACCGTGCCAGTTCAAGCGCTCGGGAAACACCAAGACCGGGGGTCGGTAGCAGCTGCGGCCCTCGGTGAAGAGAACAAGCTGCTCTACTTGACGGATGCGCGTTCGGGGAGGCAATTCCTCGTGGACACAGGCTCGCAAGTGAGTTTCATCACGCCTTCCTCCGCTGACCGGCTGGCGGGTCCCGGAGGTCACGGGGCGTCAGCAGCGAACGGCTCGGAGATTAAGACCTTTGGTGAGAGGACTCTGCTTCTGTCCCTACATGGCCGTACATTTGAGTGGACTTTTGTCATAGCTGCAGTGAGTTTCAATATGTTGGGGGCTGATTTTCTGTGCTCACATGGTTTGTTGGTTGATCTTGCTAACAGGCGCCTGGTTAATGCACTTTCTTTTTATTCTATTCCTTGTGCAGCCCGAGTGACCCCGCCCACAGCACAAGCCAACGTCGCAACGGCAAGCGGTAAGTTCCACACACTGCTCACTCAGTTCCCAGCACTCTCAGTTCCCACATTTTCAGCAGCCATCGCTAAACACGGAGTGGAACATTTTATTACTACCACCGGACCGCCCGTTTTTGCAAAAGCTCGGCGCTTGGATTCAGCTAAACTGACCATAGCGCGCGAGGAGTTCGCCAACCTGGAAAAGTTGAGCATCATCAGGCGTTCGAACAGCCCATGGGCTTCCCCGCTTCACATGGTCCCGAAAGCTGATGGCTCGTGGCGACCTTGCAGAGATTTCCGCAGGTTGAAAAACGCCACAGCGCATGACCGCTACCCAATCTCGCATATCCAAGATTTTTCCATTCATTTGGTGGGGGCGTGCGTTTTTTCTAAGATAGACTTGGTCCGCGGTTACCACCAAGTCCCAGTGCGCGCTGAGGACATACCCAAAACAGCGGTAATAACTCCGTTTGGCCTATTCAAGTTTTTGCGCATGCCGTTTGGGCTTAAAGGCGCTGCGCAGACGTTCCAACGCATGATGGACGCGGTGTTGCGCGATCTCCCCTTCGTATTCATCTACCTGGACGACATCTTAGTAGCCAGCGCGTCCGAAGACGAACACGAAAACCACCTCACGGCAGTTTTCCGGAGGTTGGGAGAGCACGGGTTAATAATCACCCAGCGAAGTGTCAGTTCGGGGTGACGCAGATTGATTTTTTGGGGCATCGCGTCTCCCCAGAAAGAGCGGTTCCGCTGCCTGACAAAGTGCGCACGGTAACAAATTTTCCCCAGCTACAAACGGTCAAGGCGTTACAGGAGTTTTTGGGAATGGTGAATTTTTATAACCGTTTCCTCCCCTGCACAGCGCAGCTCATGCAACCATTGTATGCCGCACTAAAAAAACAAAAACCCACAAATAAGATCGAATGGTCTCCGGAGCGAGAGCGAGCATTCTCGGAGGTCAAAACAGCCCTGGCAAACGCTGCGTTGTTAGCACATCCAGACCCAACGGCCCGCATAGCGAAAATACAGCGCATTCGACAGGGAGTTGTTGGCTCTCCACTTGGCCGTTCGCCACTTCCAGTTCTGGCTGGAGGGACGCCATTTCACCACGTTCGTTGACCACAAGCCGCTGACATTCGCGATGGCCAAGGTTTCAGAACCGTGGTCAGGCCGGCAGCAGAGGCAGCTGGCCACAATCTCAGAGTTTACTACCGATATTCAGCATGTGGCGGGTAAACTGAATGTAGTGGCAGACTGTTTCTCGCGTGACGCGGATGTGCGCGCGCTCCAGTCTGGACCAACAGGGTTAAGGCTGGAGAACAGGGTGCTGCAAGACGGTATCCCCCCCCCCCCCCCCCCTAATCTGTGATGTCTCCACTGGGCGACCGCATCCTGTGGTACCGGCCGCGTGGCGCTGCCGCGTTTTTGACTCGATTCATTCTCTGGCGCACCCGGGAGTGCGCGCGTCGGTCAAAATGGTGGGAGAGAAATTTGTATGGCCGAGCCTGCGCAAACAAGTTAGAGAGTGGGCAGCAGCCTGCATGGCTTGTCAACGAGCAAGGTACACAGACACACGAGAGCTCCCTTGGAGCCGTTTCACATCCCGGCTAAGAGGTTCGATCATGTTCACGTGGACCTCGTAGGCCCCCTCCCGCCGTCACAGGGGTGCACACACCTTCTGACAATGGTAGACCGCACCACGCGCTGGCCGGAAGTGGTCCCACTGTCGTCAACCACAGCCGAGGAGGTGGCGCGCGCATTTTTAACAGCATGGGTAGCGCGCTTTGGAGTCCCGTTGGACATTACGTCTGACAGAGGTCCTCAATTTGTTTCTGAACTTTGGTCAGCAATGGCCCGCAGCCTGGGGGTAACGATTCACCGCACAACCGCGTACAATCCGCAGGCTAATGGGTTATGCGAACGTTTTCATAGATCATTGAAAGCGGCTCTCAGAGCGTCGCTTACGGATGCAAATTGGGTAGACAGGCTACCGTGGGTTTTATTGGGGTTGCGTTCTGCACCTAAAGAGGATTTAGAAGCCTCCCCGGCTGAGCTAGTTTTTGCGCAGCCACTTCGGCTGCCCAGGGAATTTCTCCCAGATAATCCTGCGCCAGAATGCTCCCCGGCTCAGCGGTTGCAGAGTGGCACGGAATCGGGCACGCTGCCTGGCCCCGTTCACCACAGTTTTCCGCGCGTTTTTGTGCCTAAGGCCTTAAAAAACACGGAGTGTGTTTTTGTCAGACACGATGCCCATCGCCCACCGTTGCGACCACCTTATGATGGACCATTTAGAGTGCTGGAAACAGGGGATAAGCATTTTTTGCTAGATTTGGGGGGCAGGAAAGAAAAGATTGGCATAAACAGGCTCAAACCCGCCTTTGTGGTGGTGGACGAGGATGTGCTGTTGGCCAGGGCTCCTCGGCGTGGCAGACCCCTAGGGGACATTCCCCAGAACACCCACAGGGATTGACTAACAGTTCTCACCCTCAGACAGCAGCTCCCCAGCAGGATGGCGCCGCGGAAGTGGTAAAGCCCGCTTACAGCAGATACGGGAGGAGACTGAAGCCCAAGCAGCACGTGGGCTGATGTGTAATGATTTTATCATGACATGCAGACTGTTATTCCGTTGTTCCATCTTAGACGTTTGGGGGGGGGGTCATGTGGGACACATATGCACAGATGTATATCACTTTATGCTTCATATGTATACCACTTTAGGTTTCACATCTCAGATTGAACAAAGGACTGAGTCTCTTTGGAGATAACAGGAGGATGTGAAAGTTTAGTCTTTGGTATGCAAAGAGACGTCCTGGGGGGATTTTCCTGGTTGCCAGAGACTGTGGGTGGAGGTGTTAAGAGCTGAAAGAAGATGCATTATTACTTGGGATTAAATACAATGTGACTGTGAGCTTTGAAGTTCCTGAGGTATTTAAAGGACGAATGTCTGGGTTTCTTCCTCTTTCTGTTTTTGCTGATGTTGGAAGATGTGAATAAACCTGACTCGTGAGATAAACTCTGCCTCGTCATTTTCACATTTCCACACTGATGACCCTAAGACGTATCATGAGTGAAGGAAATTCCCCCGAGCCAGCCGGGTCAGGAGCTCCCAGCCAAGCATATGCCGCTACCGTCCAGCTACCGGACTTTTGGCAAGACAACCCGCGCTCCTGGTTCCACTTGGTCGAAGCACAGTTCGCCCTCTGGGGGATAACGGTAGATGACACGAAGTTCTACCATGTGATTGCCAAGCTCGACAACTGCACAGCTCGGCATGTGCAGAGCCTTTTGGAGCAGCCACCGGCCGATGACAAATACGGCGGGTTGAAGGCTGCGCTCATCCAGCGCTTCACTCTCTCAGTCCAGGAGAGAGCGGAGAGGCTCCTGGCTCTGAATGATTTGGGAGATGGCACGCCCGTTGACCTGATGGAGGACATGCTGAGGTTAAGGGGCTCAGATGACGACGACTTCATCTTCACCCACATTTTCCTGAGAACCCTACCGTCGGCCACGAGAGCGACCCTGGCCAGTTCGCCGCTGTTGGCCCAGCGGGACTTCCGTGCGCTGGCCCAGGAGGCGCACCGGATTTTCAATGCCAGCAAACAGCGCGCGGCCACCGTAGCAGCGACGGAGTTCGGCGCGACGGCCGGAGATGGCGAGGGGCCAGACACGGCGGTAGCAGACCCACCGACGACGGCGACGGCGGGGGCCAAGGATCGCGGAGGAGACACCCTCTGTTTCTACCATCGCCGCTTTGCAGAAAAGGCACGCAAATGTATACCACCGTGCCAGTTCAAGCGCTCGGGAAACACCAAGACCGGGGGTCGGTAGCAGCTGCGGCCCTCGGTGAAGAGAACAAGCTGCTCTACTTGACGGATGCGCGTTCGGGGAGGCAATTCCTCGTGGACACAGGCTCGCAAGTGAGTTTCATCACGCCTTCCTCCGCTGACCGGCTGGCGGGTCCCGGAGGTCACGGGGCGTCAGCAGCGTACGGCTCGGAGATTAAGACCTTTGGTGAGAGGACTCTGCTTTTGTCCCTACACGGCCGTACATTTGAGTGGACTTTTGTCATAGCTGCAGTGAGTTTCAATATGTTGGGGGCTGATTTTCTGTGCTCACATGGTTTGTTGGTTGATCTTGCTAACAGGCGCCTGGTTAATGCACTTTCTTTTTATTCTATTCCTTGTGCAGCCCGAGTGACCCCGCCCACAGCACAAGCCAACGTCGCAACGGCAAGCGGTAAGTTCCACACACTGCTCACTCAGTTCCAAGCACTCACAGTTCCCACATTTTCAGCAGCCATCGCTAAACACGGAGTGGAACATTTTATTACTACCACCGGACCGCCCGTTTTTGCAAAAGCTCGGCGCTTGGATTCAGCTAAACTGACCATAGCGCGCGAGGAGTTCGCCAACCTGGAAAAGTTGAGCATCATCAGGCGTTCGAACAGCCCATGGGCTTGCCCGCTTCACATGGTCCCGAAAGCTGATGGCTCGTGGCGACCTTGCGGAGATTTCCGCAGGTTGAAAAACGCCAAAGCGCATGACCGCTACCCAATCCCGCATATCCAAGATTTTTCCATTCATTTGGTGGGGGCGTGCGTTTTTTCTAAGATAGACTTGGTCCGCGGTTACCACCAAGTCCCAGTGCGCGCTGAGGACATACCCAAAACAGCGGTAATAACTCCGTTTGGCCTATTCGAGTTTTTGCGCATGCCGTTTGGGCTTAAAGGCGCTGCGCAGACGTTCCAACGCATGATGGACGCGGTGTTGCGCGATCTCCCCTTCGTATTCATCTACCTGGACGACATCTTAGTAGCCAGCGCGTCCGAAGACGAACACAAAAACCACCTCACGGCAGTTTTCCGGAGGTTGGGAGAGCACGGGTTAATAATCACCCAGCGAAGTGTCAGTTCGGGGTGACGCAGATTGATTTTTTGGGGCATCGCGTCTCCCCAGAAGGAGCGGTTCCGCTGCCTGACAAAGTGCGCACGGTAACAAATTTTCCCCAGCTACAAACGGTCAAGGCGTTACAGGAGTTTTTGGGAATGGTGAATTTTTATAACCGTTTCCTCCCCTGCACAGCGCAGCTCATGCAACCATTGTATGCCGCACTAAAAAAACAAAAACCCACAAATAAGATCGAATGGTCTCCGGAGCGAGAGCGAGCATTCTCGGAGGTCAAAACAGCCCTGGCAAACGCTGCGTTGTTAGCACATCCAGACCCAACGGCCCGCATAGCGAAAATACAGCGCATTCGACAGGGAGTTGTTGGCTCTCCACTTGGCCGTTCGCCACTTCCAGTTCTGGCTGGAGGGACGCCATTTCACCACGTTCGTTGACCACAAGCCGCTGACATTCGCGATGGCCAAGGTTTCAGAACCGTGGTCAGGCCGGCAGCAGAGGCAGCTGGCCACAATCTCAGAGTTTACTACCGATATTCAGCATGTGGCGGGTAAACTGAATGTAGTGGCAGACTGTTTCTCGCGCGACGCGGATGTGCGCGCGCTCCAGTCTGGACCAACAGGGTTAAGGCTGGAGAACAGGGTGCTGCAAGACGGTATCCCCCCCCCCCCCAATCTGTGATGTCTCCACTGGGCGACCGCATCCTGTGGTACCGGCCGCGTGGCGCTGCCGCGTTTTTGACTCGATTCATTCTCTGGCGCACCCGGGAGTGCGCGCGTCGGTCAAAATGGTGGGAGAGAAATTTGTATGGCCGAGCCTGCGCAAACAAGTTAGAGAGTGGGCAGCAGCCTGCATGGCTTGTCAACGAGCAAGGTACACAGACACACGAGAGCTCCCTTGGAGCCGTTTCACATCCCGGCTAAGAGGTTCGATCATGTTCACGTGGACCTCGTAGGCCCCCTCCCGCCGTCACAGGGGTGCACACACCTTCTGACAATGGTAGACCGCACCACGCGCTGGCCGGAAGTGGTCCCACTGTCGTCAACCACAGCCGAGGAGGTGGCGCGCGCATTTTTAACAGCATGGGTAGCGCGCTTTGGAGTCCCGTTGGACATTACGTCCGACAGAGGTCCTCAATTTGTTTCTGAACTTTGGTCAGCAATGGCCCGCAGCCTGGGGGTAACGATTCACCGCACAACCGCGTACAATCCGCAGGCTAATGGGTTATGCGAACGTTTTCATAGATCATTGAAAGCGGCTCTCAGAGCGTCGCTTACGGATGCAAATTGGGTAGACAGGCTACCGTGGGTTTTATTGGGGTTGCGTTCTGCACCTAAAGAGGATTTAGAAGCCTCCCCGGCTGAGCTAGTTTTTGCGCAGCCACTTCGGCTGCCCAGGGAATTTCTCCCAGATAATCCTGCGCCAGAATGCTCCCCGGCTCAGCGGTTGCAGAGTGGCACGGAATCGGGCACGCTGCCTGGCCCTGTTCACCACAGTTTTCCGCGCGTTTTTGTGCCTAAGGCCTTAAAAAACGCAGAGTTTGTTTTTGTCAGACACGATGCCCATCGCCCACCGTTGCGACCACCTTATGATGGACCATTTAGAGTGCTGGAAACAGGGGATAAGCATTTTTTGCTAGATTTGGGGGGCAGGAAAGAAAAGATTGGCATAAACAGGCTCAAACCCGCCTTTGTGGTGGTGGACGAGGATGTGCTGTTGGCCAGGGCTCCTCGGCGTGGCAGACCCCCTAGGGGACATTCCCCAGAACACCCACAGGGATTGACTAACAGTTCTCACCCTCAGACAGCAGCTCCCCAGCAGGATGGCACCGCGGAAGTGGTAAAGCCCGCTTACAGCAGATACGGGAGGAGACTGAAGCCCAAGCAGCACGTGGGCTGATGTGTAATGATTTTATCATGACATGCAGACTGTTATTCCGTTGTTCCATCTTAGACGTTTGTGGGGGGGGGGGGGTCATGTGGGACACATATGCACAGATGTATATCACTTTATGCTTCATATGTATACCACTTTAGGTTTCACATCTCAGATTGAACAAAGGACTGAGTCTCTTTGGAGATAACAGGAGGATGTGAAAGTTTAGTCTTTGGTATGCAAAGAGACGGCCTGGGGGGATTTTCCTGGTTGCCAGAGACTGTGGGTGGAGGTGTTAAGAGCTGAAAGAAGATGCATTATTACTTGGGATTAAATACAATGTGACTGTGAGCTTTGAAGTTCCTGAGGTATTTAAAGGACGAATGTCTGGGTTTCTTCCTCTTTCTGTTTTTGCTGATGTTGGAAGATGTGAATAAACCTGACTCGTGAGATAAACTCTGCCTCGTCATTTTCACATTTCCACACTATATAAATAAAGTTTAATTGAATTGAATTTAAAAAAATTGTTAGCGTTTCCTCGTGAAGCGTGGCTGCTGCGCTTTGGCTCTGTGGTCCAGTTTCCTTCTCCCTGCCAGTCGAGTCTCCTAGAGAATCAGAATCAGAATCAGAATCAGAATCAGGTTTATTGCCATTGTTCATGTAGTACACAAACTAGGAATTTGTCTCGGTACAATGCTGCAACATTAAACATGATAAGATAAGAGAAATAAACTATACATGTAATAAAGTGTAGGATAAGATTAAGTGATACTGGTCAACAGTTAAAATATATATTAGCCAGCAGCAGATACTGTGGAGAACTATATAGTGCAGTCGGTAATGCAGGAAGAAAACAGTGATGATTGACATGAGTCTGGTTGAGCTGCTGTACATGGTGCACGAGAGTCACTTAGTGTTCAGCAGTCTAATGGCAGAGGGGAAGAAGCTGTTCATGTGACGGGAGGTTTTAGTCTGGATGGACCGAAGTCTTCTACCAGAGGGGAGGGGGGCAAACAGTACGTGACCAGGGTGTGAGGGATCGGCTATGATCCGGCCAGCACGCCTCCGGGTCCTGGAGATGTACAGATCCTGGAGAGATGGGAGCTTGCAGCCGATCACCTTCTCAGCAGTGCGCACGACGCGCTGCAGCCTTAGTCTGTCCCTGGCAGTGGCTCCTGCGTACCACACGGTTATGGAGGTGGTGAGGATGGACTCGATGATGGCTGTGTAGAACTGCACTAACATCTTGGTGGGTAGCTTGAGCTTCCTCAGCTGCCGCAGGAAGAACATCCTCTGCTGGGCTTTTTTGATGAGTGAGCTGATGGTCAGCTCCCATTTGAGGTCCCTGGTGATGGTAGTGCCTAGGAAGCGGAAGGAATCAGCAGTGGTGATGGGAGAGCCTGAGAGGGTGAGGGGGGGCAGAGGAGTAGTGACTTTCCTGAAGTCTACAATCATCTCCACTGTCTTCAGAGCGTTCAGCTGCAGGTTGTTATTGCTGCACCAGGACGCCAGCTGGGCCACCTCTCTCCTGTAGGCGGACTCGTCGCCGTTGGAGATGAGCCCGATGAGGGTGGTGTCGTCCGCAAACTTGATCAACTTGACAGACTGGTGGCTGGAGGTGCAGGAGTTGGTGTAAAGGGAGAAGAGTAGGGGGGAAAGTACACAGCCCTGGGGTGATCCGGTGCTGATGCTAGTATAGTCAGAGGACTATAGAGGACTCTTAGTTCACTCAAGCCATAGAGTTATTTGTACTGTTAGTCTCGTGGCCACTGGGCACTGTTGTTGGCGTGCTACACGTTATCGTGTGATGCCCTTTAGTGCATCCCATTCCCTTTTTGTAAGTTGTTGTTTTTGGAACTGTTGTCCTTTGTGTTGTGGTGCTACCGGCGTGTAAATCCATTCTTCCTTCTCCTCCTCCATGCGCTGTATAATAGCGCACGAAGGGGCTCATGACAAGCTGGTTGGCACAGGTCCTCAGGATCCTGGCGGAGGTTGGTGGCTGGTGCTGGTGTCCCCAGAGAGTGGGAGCGGGGTGAGGGGTGAAATAGAGAGAGGTGCTGCACAGGAGGGGGGGGAGGGGTGTGTGGGGGTCTGGCTGTGTTGCGGGGGTGACAGATGGTGAGCTGAACCTATTAAAAAACAGATTCAGCTCATCAGCTGTCTCAAGGCTCCCTGATGTCTGTCTGTCTGTCTCTCCCCTTACACCCAGTGATTTGTTTCATTTCCTCCCATATATCCTTTGTATTTTTTTGCTGGAGTTTATCCTCTAACTTCCTCCTGTAATTGTCTTTACACTTCCTCAGCATTTCTCTCAGTTCGCACTGCACTTTACTCAGTTCCTCCCTGTCTCCAGACTTAAAAGCCCCCTTCTTCTTGTTAAGAAGTGCTTTCAGGTCACTGGTGATCCATGGTTTGTTGTTCTGGACCCAGTATATGGTCTGAGCTGGCATGGCTGTGTTTTCACAGAATATGATGTATTCTGTGCTGCAGTCAGTCATGTTGTCTATGTCCACCCCATGTGGTTCGCAGAGTACGTCCCAGTCCATCGTCTTGAAGCAGTCCTGTCGTGCATCAGCAGCCTCCTGTGTCCGCCTCCTCACAGTCTGTGTATAAGCAGGCTGCCTTTGCACAAGGGGAATGTACTTGGGTGATAACAGGACCAGGTTGTGATCTGATATGCCAAGGAGGGGAGGGGGGTAGAGCTGTAGCACTATATGTATCTCTTGCATTGGCATACAGTAGATCCAGTGTTTTATTTTCTTTTGTGGGATAATCAAGAAACTGGTGGAAGTTTGGTAATGTTTTGCCCAGTGAGACGTGGTTAAAATCACTCGTGATGGCCATAAATGCATCAGGGTACTTCTCCAGTAATGTGGCAGTAGTGGGGCTAATGACATCACAGGCCACCACTGCATCAGCTGACAGTGGGACATAAACGTTATAACAATGGTACATGTGAACTCTCGCGGCATATAATAAGGTCGCATACTCAAAGCCACATACTCTGAAGTCCTAAAACCAGTAGGTGATTTGAGGGGGGATGAAGGTGGATGTGATCCAGCTTGCTAGCAAAATGACCAAAAACCATAGAGTGCAAGGATACTACCATAGAATAGGTCAGTGCGAGTATAATTGCAAATGTACAAGGAAAATATTGAAAATTTGTAAGAAAAAGTGGCAAATTTTCTATTTATGAGTATAGAGTTGTAAATTCTTGTGGGAAACAAATTTATCACAGAAAGTGGTGAATTTATAGGCAAAAAGTACTAACTTTATTAGAAAATTAGAAAATTTTGCCAGGAAAAAATTGTAAATTTCCAAGAAAAATTTTACACATGTAAAAGAAAAATCATATAGTTATCTCATAATTTTACCCACTTTCTCTTAAAGTTATGATTTTTTTCTTAGTTACTTTTTTCTTTTAAACTTTTTCTTATAAATTTTAGTTTTGTTTTATAAATTTGTGACTTTTTTCGGCATAAATTTGAAACTTCTCATAAATTTTAACTTTTTTATTTTTTACCTGTAATTTTACAAATTTTTTCTCATAATTTTGTGACTTTTCTCATAAATTTATGATATTTTTTAGCAATTTTACAACTTTTTTCTTACAGATTTGCAGCTTTCATAAATATGACCTTTTTTCTTTAACCCCTTGCACTCTGGTCAATTTCCCTAAAAACGCCTAAAAATAATGTACCCAAAGTAAATCAAAAGCTGTTCTTCAACCCTTTGCAGCATCTTCATGGGGTTGGTCTCATTTTAAAGAAAACACTTTGAATTTTTTGGCAAAACAGTCATAATCTCTCTAAGTGCTCCTGCCACTGAGTAACAGTCATCTAAACATACTGAACTTGAAGAAAATAAATTTCGCCTGGATGTTTTTTTCGATACAAATGCTTGCAAATAACACACAGCTGTCAGATCCGGGCTGGAAAATGCAACAGAAATGTAGAACCAAGTGTTATCCAGCTGGGGTCAAAATTTTGTAACAATACCACAAAAAATGAATATATTACACAGCTTTTTCCTCAGGTTGTTCCCAGGCGTTTTTGAACTGTGCCAAATTTTGCCAAATGGCACAGTTTGGAAAAACGTCTGTAACTTTTGAATGATTAAATATAGAAGCTTGATATTGGGCTCTAATGAAAGGTGGCACTCAGGGCTGTGTGTGTGTGTGTGGGGGGGTTGTTTATTCATTCATGAATGAATGAATGAACAAACAAGCCCCCACACACAAAGAAGCATGCCACGTAAAAAATGTGTGGCTTTTTTTACAAGAAAAAATAACCTACAGTGCATTAAAAATTATACTAAAATATCTGTAATGTAGAGGATAACAACTCCCCCCCACCCCAGCTACAGAGGATGGACATCGTCCATTGCTACATGACGGACCGCGGGGACGATGCACAGCGGTCTACTACGCACAGTTGTACTAAAATATCTGCAATAATATCTGCAATCCGCTACAGAAGAGTAGCGGGGGGGCGCTCACGGTCCGGACGCGCCGCACGGACCGGTCCGTCATGTTGTGATGACGCACAGTTGTAATTTACCAATCGGTCAAAAGTCATTTTGATTACAATTTTCAGGGATAAAGAATAATTTAGCTTATAACACTTACCTGTCCACAACAGCAGTGTCGCTGGCGAACTTCTCTTCCTCGTTGTCAGACGAACATGAAGCTGGTCCGCTTGTTACAGACTCGTGGTTCTGGTCACGCGATCCGGTCAAACCATGATTCCATTATTGCGGTTTTGCGCTTCCATGATTGCGGTTTTGGTGAACTATTTTTCAAAACAAATAAGAACAGTAGTAAGAAAAAAAGACTGGCGAACGCGTGTGTGTCACCCAGTGGCTTAGACAAAACAGATTTTACGCACGGGACGTACGCTTTCAATTGTCGAAGTTCTCTGCTTCAATTGGCTTGCTGTATTCACAGCCGTTGGTAGGCGGGTCCTTCTTGCTAGGTTTTCAGTCATTGGTTCTTCAAGGTTTTAGAAACCCAATTCAAGGCTCTTATTAGTCGAATGAGAGGTCAATCAAATCTAAACCAATCAAAGCACTCCTTTGGCTTTCTGTTCGTGGCTGTGTCTGCAGCTTTTTTTTTTCAGTGCGCCCTAGGACGCAGAGACGTGACCGCCCGTGGTATCCCGGAGTGCAAGAGGTTAAATTTGTCACTTTTTTTCTGTAATTTTCAGTTTTTTTCTCATAAAGTTGCAATGTTTTTCTCTGAAACTTGCAACTTTTTTCTTGCAAATTTTCAGCTTTTCTCTTAGAAATTTGTGGGGGGGGGATTATTGTGAATTAGCATCTTTTATCATATTTTTGCACCTTTATTCTTACAAATTTGTACTTAATTTATGTTTACACATAACATAAATTATGTTAACAAATCACCTCTTGCCTAAAATTGTAGAGAAAGATTTTTTTTTAACCTGAGCTGAATTATAGTAATCTTGACTTCCTGTTTTGCTTTGTTGTTTGTGCCTGAACTCCTATCCCTGGAGATGTTTTTGCAATGTGCAAACAAGAGGCTTTAATTTATTTTGATTTCCAGTACTTTGGTCTCACTTTACAGAGGAAGTGCAGCAATTAAACAATAATATTTTCAGCTTTAATCACCTGCTTAGCTTAACCTGTTATTTCAAAGAATAATTACCTTGGTAGCCTCTAACATCTCTGAGGAGACGTGCAGAGGACTCTTTGAGGAAGATTAATTCACTAATCATTTGAGTAATTATTGAAGGTCATATCAAGGTCACGCAAGTAATTAGTTGGGGTTACAGTTAAGAGAAACAGAACAGTTCAGGTTTAGCTGGGAATTCAACGATGGAGCAATCTTTGTGTAGGATATGATGGATTTATTAGTTCTAGAGTCCCAAGTGCTTTGAAAACTTCCATCATAAGAGGATTTTGAACATCATTTCACGCACTTGTAGGCAAAAATACATTTTGGAAATCCTGTTTATACTTAAAATTCAAGGGTACTCTATCTTAAAAAAGTGTAAAGCTGTTTGTGAACATATTTCATTGCCTCTAGGACATTCCCCAATCATTCTACAGCTTACCACAAAAGCTGCAGTGCCAAGTCAGCGATAATACTAGCAGCTAATTTAAAACATAAAAAAAAAAAAAAAAAAAAAACCCAGAATAACTGGCTTAATAGCACAGACTGTGTATGGACACAGTCACTCTAAGTGCCAATTGTTTTATCTCTCAAAAAATGTGTTCCAATTTAAAAGTCTGTTCCAATTTATTTGTTGTGGTTTGTCAGATGTGCCACGTAAAAGGTCAGAGTGAGTGAGAGCGAAACACATTGATGGAGCGTTTGCAGCATTAAAGCAGTCACAGCTGTCAGAGCAGGAGCAGGGGAGTCTCTTCTCTGCTAAGTCTGTCTCTTTTAAAACCAAAATAAGACATCTTTCTTTCATGTCTGACTAAGATTCAAGCAGTGATGATCGAGATTTTTGTTCACGGCTATGCACTGGAACTGCTCAACACTACTAAAATCAAAAAACTTTATTTCATTTTGAAGATGACACCTCACTAGGGTTTGCGAGAGAAATCAGCTCTTTTCAGCAAGTTCCAACCCTTAATTACTGCGCAAAGGTCAAGGCAGGGACCCACAAATATGCTTATCTGCCAGCATGTTTAAATGCTGCACAGGTGAACGCTGCAAGCGATCAATCATGGGCTTCATGGGATGGGTCCCTGAGTTCCTGCCTACCACATCAACCCTATAAACCACAATTCTACAGCAACAACTAGCCAAGGAGAGTCATCACTCTTTCATTCAGCAGTGAGTACCTGATTTCCAGCAATGTGTATGCCGTGATTTATCTCAGTGTGCAGGCTCGGCACTTGAGATTTTATTTGCCATCAGCTGACAGCAGACAGATAGATATGATAATAGTCTGACACAAAAGAAGGAAGATCTCTTTTTTTCCACCTTATACTTTTTCACAACACATTCTGCTCTTAAAATGGTAGTCATTAACAGTCTGTCGACGTTTCTCAGTCTGTGCCTCTCCAGCAACCTTTGAGTCAGAATCCAGAATACAAAACAAAGCCATTTACTATCCAAGCTAAGGCATAATGCCATTGTCAGTCATTCTGTTTGGTGTTTGGTCCACCATTTTGTCGGTAGGTTAGCAACGTCTGGGTTGTATGATTGTCCAAATTTTCACTGGGTCGTTTATTCATCAATATGTGCTTTTTATCCAATGTTAACATTGATTCTTGAGGAATGAAAATGGTTCAGTTTGTGCTTTAAGTCCAAAAAACTTTTTCTTCATAATGTTATAGAGTATCAAGATGCTCTTTGGCAAACACGAGGTGTGCAGTGATGGTTTTTTTGGAAAGCAATGGCTGAGCTGTCTCTCTGATATATTCATTTCTAATCTTGTCCCTTCATGTCACTTCCAGTGAGAATCTTGGCATCTTCAACTCTGTCACCCCCAGCGCCACCTCCTGTCTTTGTCAGCACCACAGTCTCCAAACCATACATCATAGCAGGTCTCACTGCCTACGTCTTGTAAATCTTCCCTTTCACTCTAGCTGCTATCCTTCTGTCACAAATCATAACTGTCACTCATCTCCACCCTGCCTGCACTCTCTTCTTCACCTCTCGTGTGCATTTCCATTGCACTGGATGGTTGATCCCAGGTATTTAAATTCATCTTCACTGTTACACCTGCCTCCCTCTCATTTACACAAATGTATTCTGTTTTGCTTCTACTGACTTTCATTCCCTTTCTCTCCAGTGCATACCTCCACCTCTCCAGGTTCTCTTCCACCTGCTCCTTCCTCTCACTACAGATCACAATGCCATCTGCAAACATCATGGTCCATGGAGACTCCTGCCTGACCTGTCTGTCAGCCTGTCCATCACCATGGCAAACAAAAGGGGGCTCAGAGCTGATCCCTGATGTAAGTCCACCCCAACATTGAATCCACCTCTGACCACCTCCTCATTGTCCCCATATGTCATGAACCACCCTCACATACTTTTCTGCCACTCCTGACTTCATCATACAATACCACACTTCCTGCCTTGGCACCCTATTATATGCTTTCTCTAGATTCACAAAGACAGTGCAACTCCTTCTGACCTTCTCTACACTTCTCCATCAGCACTCTTAGAGCAAACATTGCATCTGTAGTACTCTTTCTGGGCATGAAACCATACTGCTGCTCACTGATTGTGATCTCTCAACACATGATACAATATACCTCCATATTCAAAATAAATACTAGCCATTGTGATACAGAGTGAAACGTCAAGAGTTTCTTTAGATATTTGTTAGATTTTTAAAAAGTGTAACATGATACAGCTGAGCAGTCTGTAGTGTGTTAACAGACAATATGATGCAAAGGTCAGAATCTTTGTCAGCAGCAAAGGTCACATCTCTGGAGAGATGTTTTCCAACTAGACAGAATGAACAATACCTCTGCAGGGGCATGCAATCGTGACTCACTGCCGTGTGTGGATGCAGGCCTCTCTGCATGTAAATGTGAACGCCTCTGTCACCCTGAGTGACATTCTGATTCAGCAAGACCTCTGGACTGCGTGTGAGATGATGCAGTGAAATCCATGTGTAAGAATCACAGTTCCTCTTTAATTTCAGCTGAGTGGATTTATAGGGGAAAAGCTACATTTTATAACCACATATTTTACCATGGGCAGTTTTTTAGTAAATGAATAGACTCATTTATGGACTAAGGGCAGTGAAGTGGAGTAGTGGAAACTGATTGGATCAACCTTTCAGTTAAAAGGTTGATTGCATTTTCCAATTGAAACGTTCCAAATTTAAACTGTCTGGGCTCAAAATTAAATATTCCCAAATGCACCTGTCAGTCTGCTGTTTAAAATCTATTCAGCTTACAGTAAATTCAAAAGCAACATAAGAAACAGAGCAATAAATATTCAGTATGCTGTAGCTGTAAACTGAGTCATTAACATACAGGATTTAAGCTAAATAAAGGACTGCCACCACTCATTTGCTTTAAATTCCCTCAGGACATTATAAAGGCTAAATATAGAGTGTAGCTGAAGTACTCTGTCTGTATGTCTGAATGAATGTGCAGGGAGACTCATAAAGGGTTAACTGACCTGACTGTTGGACTATGATTCACACTCCATTGGGTTAAGGACCCACATGCAACCGAGCAGAACTGTCCTAGGGGCTGGAGACACCCACAGTGCACAGATTGTGTGTGTATACTTGTGTGCATCTGTTCATTGTTGTACACTGCTTTTTTTCCCCATGAAAACATTTGCACTTGTCACAGATTTTTAACTCTTATTTGATGAAATGCACTAGTGTTCCTTGGCGAGTGCGTGCACATGCGCGCGCGCGCGCACACACACACACACACACACACACACACACACACACACACACACACAGAAATTCTAGAGTGCACCAATAGAGGAAGGATATTCTAGTATAGAATATCTTTGTTGTTTTGGGGGTTTTTTGATGATCACACATCAGAGATTTACCAGTACTCAAACCAGTGCTCAGGGGCAGCATCTGAAATCTGTTCATCCAGTACTTTAAACAGAATCATGACTGCTCAATTAAACCTGGGAGACATACAGAGTCTTTCAATTCAATTTTTTTCCATTTAACTTTACTTATACAGTGCCATTTCCCAGCAACAGCCATCTCATAGTGGTTTCCATTGGGATGTGTTGACTCCCTTTCTTTTTTTCTTTAATCTCAGAATCCACTGTAGTTCTGCCTATCAGATAAGAGCTGACCAGACAAGTGCATACACTTTTATGTGACTTACACTCACTATATAGCGTTACATCCCAATAACGGAGAGCCGAGAAGGAGATGGTCTAAACATCTTCTCTTTATTTAACCTTGTTCACAGATTTATATATCTCCCAACCATAGCCTGCCTGACATCACTCTAACCCTGTGCCAGCCAAGCTACTGCAAGCCCCAAGGCCCAATTATTATTATTATGTCGCCCCCACCCCCACCCCCGGGAAAGTCAAGAACACAAACTGAACACCCAAACATGTAAAATAACTATAAACACATATGTACACAACACACCAATGCAGTCCACATTTCACATTCCTAATTACCAGAACAGGCCCTAGGACGCCTGGTTGTGGCATACCCTCTGCCACTGAGCCCAACCGTGCTCAATCATTCCAGTCACAAAATTGTCCAAGTATCTGGGTCTCCGACGCTCTCTAGCTGGGCGTCCCTCTGGAGGGCACACTGCCTCCGGCACCGTTGGTTCAGTCTGTTGGTCGGCATCTGCCCGGACCCTCCAGTCCCAACTGTCACTAAAGCAGTCCACGGCGGGGTCACTCCTCACCTCCGGCGGAGACCTCCATAGCCTGCTCGCATGCCACCGGGACCCATCGTCCAGTTCAATCTGGTCCTCTCAGTCTCACAATCCTCCGCGGTCCCACCCACAGCGGTTGGAGTTTGTGGGCGTGGACGGGGTGCCTGATCCAAACTCGATCTGCTACCTTCAGGCCGTGATCCCTCGCCCGATGCCTTCTGTCGAATCGTTCTTTCATCTTGCGCTGCCGCCTGGTAACTCGGCGCCTCAGCATCCCTGAGTCTTTCCCCCATTCCGTTCATGCCAACCCCAGTCGTCTCACTGGTAGCGGCAACTCACGCCCCAGCATGAGGGCAGCTGGGGAGCGCGCTATCATGGCGTGCACCGACGCCCTGTAGTGGAGAAGGGTGTTGTTCAGGGCATCAGCAAACATAAAATTGTCTGCTAAATGGGCCCTTAGTCCATTTTTCAGAGTCCTATTGATTCTCTCGACTCCTCCGTTAGCCTGCAGGTGATACACCACCGTCCTTATGTGTTTCACCCCTCTGACCCTCAGGAACTCCGCGAAAGCCCTGGAAATGAACTGTGGGCCATTGTCTGTGGTGATGGAGCTCGGGGCCCCCCACCTGGCAAACAAAGACGCCAGAAACCCCGTGACCACCTCCGTTGTCACTGAGCCAGTCGGGAGCACCTCGGGCCACTTCGAAAACATATCATAGGCCACCACGAGGAACCGGCTTTGGAGGGGCTGCGTGCAGTTCACCACAAATGTCCAGCTCAATGTGTTCCCAGGGTCCAGTAGGGAACAGGGCCGGTCGTAGGGGTGGGAGTGGTGGTCCTCCAGTCTTTCCGCTCGCCAGGCATGGCAAGCAGTTCACCATCGCCTCAATGTCCTTGTTCATTCCTGGCCATCATACCAAATCCCTGCTGCATTGTTTGACCTTAACCACCCCCAGGTGTCCCTCATGTAGCATTTCCAGCACGCGTCCTCTCAGGGCTGCCGGGATGACAGCGCACTGCCCCCTAGCCATGTACACATCATTCCAGTAGATGAGTTCATCTCTAAACCGATGGAACGGGGCCAGTTCACCAAGCGCTCCTGTCAGCCAGCCCTCTCTGATTGCCGAGTGCAGTCCTCTCATCACCTGGTCACTCTCCGACACTTCCCTGAGCTCCTGAGGAGACATGATTCCCGGCGTGCTCTGTGCAGCGCATGGACCAGGTCTGCCTCATCCGGATCTGCCGCCCTTAAGACAGGCACCAGAGTACACGTCGTGGCCTGTGACAGAAGATCTGCTACCACATTGTCTCTACCTGGTGTGTACCTTGTCGTAAAATTGTAGGCTCTCAGTCTTTCTGACCACCTGCGGATCCTCAATGGCCTGTGTCCTGACCCCGAGGTCTCGAGCAGAGTTGTTAGCACTCAGTGGTCCGTCCTCAACATGAAGTGCTGCCAGTAGAATTAGATATGCCACTGCTCGCAGGACCAGACACAGGCTAGTGCTTCCCTTTCACCCACAGCATACTTCTTTTCTGCCGCTGACAGAGACCTAAATGCAAAAGCCACGGGATGCTCCGTACCATCCTGCACCTGTGACATAACTGCCCCAAGGGTGGAACCGGATGCGTCACACGTCACGATGGTGGGGCAGTTCGGGTCAAAGTGGGCCAAAACCGGTGGGGAGGTGAGCTGTCGCTTCAACTTTTCCACTGCCGCCGAACAGACCAGGGTCCAGTTCCAGAGTGCATCCTGCTTCACCAGAGCCCGGAGCAGCTCAATCATCTCTGAGTACCAGGGAATTAACCATCCATAGAGGTTAACCATACCCAGGAACGAAGAAATCTCAGCTGGTGAGGAGGGGCAGCACCGCCTCCACATTCAATTCCAGTGGTTTCAGTCTGTTTCCGGTCAGTCGGAACCCCACAATGTCCACGGCGTCTGCCACAAAGACACATTTTTCACCGTTCAATGTGACCCCATGCCCTTGTAGTGTCTCCAACACCCTTTCCAGCCTCATGCCGTGCTCTTCTCTCAATGCCCCATGTACCACAATGTCATCCAGATATACAACTACCCCCTTCAGGCCGGCCAACATGGTTGCCATGACCTTCTGGAAACAGCTTGGCGCTGAGCTCAGCCCAAAGGGCATCCTGGTGTAGTGGAAAACCCCCATGTGGGTCACGAAGGCTGTTAGATCCCTGCTGTCTGGGTGTAGTGGCACCTGCAGGTAGCCCTGGCATAGATCCAATTTTGAGAAGACCTGCGTCCCGCTGAATGCCGCCGTGAGTTCCTCTATAGTCAGCAGTGGTACTTGTCGAGGATGACCACCTTGTTCACCACTCTGAGGTCAATACACGGTCTGATGCCCCCTCCTTTTTTCCTGGCCACCACCAGATTGGAGATCCATGGTGACACATCTGCCTTCTCGATGACTTCTGACTCCAGCAATTTGGTCAGTTCCACTGACACCTCGTCTCGCAGCGCCAACGGGAGACGTCTCAAAAGCCGGATCTTCGGCGTGATGGTCTCGTCAATGAGGGGGCGATGGTAAAACACTTCAATGCGGCCATTGAAGTGTGCGGGCCAATGTGCAGGCCAATGGAGGTGCCAGTCCGGGCCCACAGACAGTGAGCCCGGACTGCTCTTTCTCCTCCCTTCAACCTGCCACTAGACGGGAAAGCAGACCGGGCTGAAGTTACCACTGATGTAACAGACAACAGAGGGAGCCCACATTGGACTGGGTTTGCCTGGATTTCAAGGGTACTGTGATAATGTTTAACCACTTGCACTCCGTTGTTCCGCGGGCGGGCAAGTCTCTGCGTCCTAGGGCGCACGAGGGCGCACGAGAGCGCACTCGTGCGCGCTTGGACGCATGACGCATGATGGTGGTGATGTAGGTGGTGTGGCCTCCAAGCGCCACTGAAAAAAAAAGCTGCAGTCACAGCCGCGAACAGATTAGTTCATCTGATTGACCTCTCATTCGACTAATAAGAGCCTTGAATTGGGTTTCTGAAACCTTGAAGAGCCAATGAATGAAAACCTAGGAAGGAGGACCCGCCTACTTTGAATGCACGAGCCAATTGAAGCACAGAAATTTGGGCTGGTGAAGAGAGATTTACTGCTGCAGCAGATGAAAACAAAGGAAGCTGGACGAACCTGCTACAGACCCAGGCTCACCCAGCAGCATGGAGACCACCCACAAGTGGGACCTGCACTCATTCCAGCAAAATAGACGTTTAGGATTCTCTTCCGTCATCATAGACCGACGGAGGCTGACGACAAAAGTCGTAAATCATTCGCCAAAACAGCAATAATGGAATTATGTTTTGATCGGGATCCACGAGCGGAGCAGCGTCGCGTTCGTCTGACAATGGGGAAGAGATGTTCGCCACGACTCTGCTGCTTTGAAGAGGTAAGGTGTTATAAGCTAAATTATTATTTAGCCCTGAAAACTGTAATCCAAAAATGACTTTTGACCGATCGGTAAATTACAACTGTACTGCGCACGAAGTACCAAGTGCATGCGCCGCGATAAACGGTTCATTTGCCGTGTTCAGACCGTGAACGCCCCCCCCCCCCCGCTGCAGAAGAGGAGCGGGGGGGGCGTTCACGGTCCAAACGTCCCCCGGTCCGCGGGGGGAAGCATATGAGTCTATTCCATCATGTAGAGATGGCCCTTATGTAGCGATGGCCCATCATGTAGCGATGGCCCATATGAGTCTATTCCATCATGTAGCGATGGACCCCCCCCCCCCACACACACACAGTAGCGAGGTGGGGGGGAGCCTCTGTGAAAACATGCAAGGAGTGTAATCCGTCATGTAGCGAGGGCCGAACTCGGTCCTTGGTAGCGGGGGGGGGACGACCCCCCGTCCACACACACACACACAGACACAGCCCTGAGTGTGACCTTTCATTAGAGCCTAAAATGAAGATTCTACATTGAATTATTCAAAAGTTACAGATGTTTTTCCAAACTGTGCCATTTGGCACAATTTGGCACAGTTCCAAAATGCCTGGGAACAGCCTGAGAACAAAGCTGTGTAAAATATTCATTTTTTGTGGTATTGTTACCAAATTTGGATCTCAGCTTGATAACACTTGGTTCTACATTTCTGTTGCATTTTCCAGCCCGGATCTGAAGCTGTGTGTTATTTGCAAGCATTTGTATCCAAAAAAACACCGTGTCCAAATTTATTTTCTTCAAGCTCAGTATGTTTAGATGACTGTAACTCAGTGGCCGGAGCATGTAGAGAGATTATGGTTTTTTTTGCCAAAAAATTCAAAGTGTTTTCTTTTGAATGAGACCAACCCCATGAAGATGCAGCAAAGGGTTGAATAACAGCTTTCGATTTACTTTGGGCACGTTATTTTTTGGCATTTTTAGGAAAATTGCCCGGAGTGCAAGTGGTTAACATGCAACAGATGAAGCAGCTCATAATTTATTTTCCTGTTAAAACAGTCTACCAGTGCATCTCAGTAAATTAGAACGTGAACTTTTTTTAACATAACTAAAAAAGATATTTTTTTTGATATTGGTAATAGTTTTTAAACTAAATAAAAAAAAATCATGACATTTGTAATTTACCGAGATGTAGCAGCACAAAGTACACACTCTACACGTACAGTGCAAAATTTGTTAAACTACAAAAAATGTCATTGTTTGTAGTAAAACAATGCAAATGGTACAATAAATCATTGAGGAATATGATGTTCATGATTTATTCAGTATATGAAAAAACAACAACATTTTATATGTTAAAGATAGACTGTATTGTACCAAGGGAAATTCAGATTCTCAGAAAAAAACGCCACTTATCAATTAATCGTTGATTGATTGATTGGATGAAGCAATTATCAATTAAATAATTAATTGATGACTTGCATCCCTACTTTGAACTAGTTGTTCATGAACGTTCCAACTCTACCCTGCGATGGACTGGTGATCTGTCCAGGGTGTATACCCTGCCTCTTGCCCAAAGATGCTCTGATAGGCTTTAGCCCCCTGCGGCCCAAAAAGGATTAAGCGGTTAAGAAGATGGACAAACAAATCAACAAGTCCCTTCACTGATGCTCCAAATTAGCAGAACAAATGTTCCCTGCTGCTAATGTTGTTGTTGAGACCAGACTGAGACTAGAGTCCTCGAAGACCAAGACCACTTTGCGTAGGTCTTGGTGTTAAGACTGGTCTTGACAAGGTCTCGACTACAACACTATTGACTGCTTTATAACTTATGTTTGACCCACTCAAAAATTCATCACCCTATCAGATTAAAGGCTGATTAATATTAATGAGAATCCTGAAGCCTGACTGCCTCAGACACAGGTTTAAAGGTTGTTTTTTAATAAGTTATAAACAACACAGAAATGTTTTTTGTTTGTAAAACTACATCTCTATGTTCTTGAGGATGTGAACATTTAAAGTTAATAACTGGAAAATGCACAATACAATCTTAATGTACCATTTTGTTTAGATTTCTTTCCTTGTTTCTCATTTGTATTTTCAAACTGTCAAAATTGTAAATGGAGATTAACGGTCATCATTATCACTATTATTGGAAATAAAAAGGGAAGAGAAAGAGCCTTCCTCCACCAGGATCAGTTAAGATATTCTAAAGGTGCCTTCACACCAAACTTGAAGTGAATTTATCGTGTGACCCGAATACATGCATATTCACATCCAAGGGATTTGGCAGTGATAGCTAGTAATCAATCTTGAGATTCTGCCATCACTGGAGTAAAAGTATTAACATGGAGAGTAAACTAGTTTTAAAATGAGACACCCGCGACCTGAAAAGGATTAAGCGGAAGAAGATGGATTAATGGATGGACACCTGCAGACAGGTAGACCAGGAGCTCTGGACCAGAAATGGAGTGTCTGTTGTTTATCCACCCACATACTTCTGCTATGAATGTGCTAATGAGGGTGAGTGTGCTAATGAGGGTAGCAGTGTAAACAACTGTCATTCAGGTGCAGTTTATGGAGGAGGCAGTGACATTTTCTCAGCTGTGAGCCCCACTGGATAACATTATAAACCTAAATATGACAATGTTTTTGGGATTTCCACAGCAGGTGGAAAGCAGCTGCAGAAGTTATGAAGGAAACCCTGCACTTCTGTAACTCACTCAGATGTGAATTTGCATATTTTCCCATTGCATTAAGTTTACATTACATGTAAACTTAATGCAAGGGAAAAATTAATGCATGCAAAAAATTTGCACTTTCGCATTTGCCCCAAAGACATTTTTCAACTAACTGCCATCTGCACAGGCTCTGTATGTAGTCATTCACTCGTAGAAGTCCAGTTAATCAGAAGGTAGAGCTGGTGAGTGTCAGAGTCGGGGCATGATATGGGGATCATGCCCATGCTTGGAGTTTAGTTTGTTTTGGTTCTCTATTTATTACAGTTACCTTTATTCCTTGTGATCTTTCTGTCTAGTAGTATTATCATTTTCATCATGGTCACGTTTTGTAGTTTATTCCTGTCGCCATGTTGGTATGGGCTTTTATTTTGACAGCACCTTTTGTATACTTCTCTTTTGTTTACTTCTGTTTTCACCTATCTTGTTTCATACCTTGTTAAGTTCTTGATTATTCATGGCTGTTTATTATTTTGATAATTATCTTTGTCCTATCTAAGGGACGCTGCCCCGTAGTTCGGCGCGATGTCCTTAAGTCATGCAGCATGACCAACACGTTTTGGTGTCTATATTCTGCCTGTGTCCCGTTGAGCTTTCATGAGTTTTTGTTCCAACTTCCGAGCTGTGTTAGTTCATGTTCCATTAAAGCCTGCAAACTGTCAGTCCAGTGTTTGGGTCTTGAATTCTGCCCCTGGACGGGCTCATTGTGACTGTGAGCAGTGAGAACATGAATAACAGAGAAAAGCTAAATTTTCCTGTTCACACAGTTATAGAGGGGTGACTTAGAGCGGGGAAAATAAGTATTGAATACATCATCATTTTTCTTATGAAACATATTTCTGATGGAGCCATTGACCTGAGATTTTCACCAGATATCAGTAACAACCCAAGTAATCCATGCATACAAAGAAATCAAGGCAACTGTGTTCACAAAACAGGTTATATTTAATAAAGTGGAAGGACACAGGGAATAAGTATTGAACAAGCTTGGTGAAATTAATGTACTATTTAGTGGAAAAGCCTTTGTTGATAATAACAGCTTCCAGACACCTCCTGTATGGAGAAACTAGGCGCAGGCATTGCTCAGGAGTGATTTTAGCCCATAAGTCCACACAAACTGTCAAATTTTTAAAGGTTCTGTGGGTGTCTTTTATGAAATCTGATCTTCAGTTTGTTCCATAGATTTTCAGTTGGATTCAGGTCAAGTTACTGACTGGGCAATTCTAGTAGCTTTATTTACCTTCTCTGGAGCCAGTTGAGAGTTTCATTGGCTGTGTGTTTGGGATCATTGTCTTGCTGAAATTTCCACTCTCATTTCATCTTCAGCATCTTGGCAGATGACAACAGGTTCTTACCAAGGATGTCTCTGTACATTTGTCCATTCATCTTTCTTTCAGTTGTATGAAGCCTGCCTGTACCATGTTCTGAAAAAACACCCCCACACCATGATGGGATGTGCAGTGCCATTTCTCGTCCAAACATGCTGTGTGTAGTGGCATTCAAAAAGTTCAATTTTAGTCTCATCTGACCAGACTATATTCTCCCAGTATTTTACTGGCTTGCTCAAATGTTGTGCAGCAAACTTTAAATGATATTCAACATGCTTTTTCTTTAGTAATGGAGTCTTGTGAGGTAAGCGGGCATAGAGCCCATGTCGGTTGAGTTCATTACTTATTATTTTCTTTGAAACAGCAGTACCTGTGAACTCCAGGACTTTCCGGAACTCTCCACGAGTAGTCTTTGGCTCTTGAATAACTCTTCTGAAAATTTGTTTGACTCCTCTGTCAGAAATCTTGGGAGGAGCTCCTGGTCGTGGCCAGTTTATGGCAAAATGATGTTCTTTCCACTTCCAAATGATGGCTCCATAGTGCTCACTGGAACATTCAGCAATTTAAAAATGCGCTTGTAACCAATGACATCATTATATTTAGCAACAATGAGGTTGTGAAGGTCTAGAGAGAGCTCTTTGCTTCTACCCATCATGAGTTCTTTGTGGTGTGATAATCTGATATTCACAGATCTTTTTAAAGGCTGTCAGTCAGGACTTAACAAGCTGAATTAATTTGATGGGGGATGGGATGGTATCCTAAATTCTAATGGATTTCAGCTGGTTTCTTGGCTTTCTATACATTTTTGCACCTTTCTTTCTTCATGTGCTCAATATTTATTCCCTGTTTCATTCCACTTTATTAAATTAAATAAAGTTCCAAAGCCTTGACTACTCAGAGTTGGGACCAGGAAGCAGAGTCACAGTCTTACATGCCTCTCTGCAGCTTCTCTCCATCCGCCACCCCTCAACTTAGCCCCTATCTTCCCCATCAGAGAATCACTGTCTGCTCCCTCTAAAGTAAATAAAAATAGAATGTATAAGCATCTCAAAGTGATTAAACAAAAAGTTGGTAAAATGCAAATTAAACATGTAGCCTCTAAAGCTAATGACTTGGCCTCTGTTCCTGCTCATAATTAAAAAAATAAATGTGGTTTGTTAAATATTAGGTCTCTAACTCCCAAATCTCTGCTAGTCTATGATCTGTTAATTGATCATCAGATTGATTTAATATCCCTTACAGAGACTTGGTTAGGGCAAGAGGATTATCTTGGTTTAAATGAATCAATTCCCTCTGGTTATTTAAACTATCAAAATCCCAGAAGTTCTGGTCATGGAGAAGGAGTAGCAACAATTTACCATTTCAAATTACTAGTTAATGTAAAGCTAAAAACATGTTATAACTCCTTTGAGGGCCTGGTCCTCAGTATTGGGCATGTTAGCAATTTTAGGTTAAACCCAATTTTCTTTGCCATAGTTTATCGTCCTCCCTTAGCCTACTCAGAGTTACCTGAATTTGCTGAGTTCTTAGCGGATTCAGTGCTGAATTTGGATAGAATAATTATAGTAGGGGACTTTAATATACATGTAGATGGAAAGAGTGATTGCCTTAATATGGCATTTAATTCAATATTAGACTCAATGGGGTTTTCTCAGAAAGTAGGGAATTCTACCCATGATCTCCAACACATGTTGGACCTTGTGCTGACATATGGCATTGAAATAGAAAATCTGGTAGTGTCTCCTCATAACCCTGTACTGTCAGATCATTATCTGTTAACTTTTGATTTTACTTTTCTGACTAAAGAAAAATATTACTACAGGAGATGTTTCTCAGACGATGCTGTTACCTAATTTAAGCAGGTTGTTTCCTCAGTGTCATGTGTCAACACAACAGAGATAAGTCATGGAGATTTTATTCCTTCTGTAATTGATAGCATGGTAGATAGTGTTACAGCTTCTCTGCATTAGACTCTAGACATGGTGGCCTCTTTTAACCCTCAAGCGACCAAACTATTTTACGGACTGAAATGACCAAATGGGGTCATTTATGACCCCATTGTGCTCTGTACAGGGATCCTTATTATAAATGGCTGGTTGGAGGTTTATCATACCAAAACTACTCCCTGTATTTAAGACAGGTATTTTATAATGATCTAATGTAAAATGTGTTTGCTAATAATACTTTTATTGCAAGAAATAACCAAAACGCAGACTGTAAGAACAACATTACATTTATTTAGACAGTCCTTGTCAGTTCACTCTTGGAACATCATCATCATTATCTTAGTTATCATAGTCATCATATCATCATCACGATGATGATGATACCCATTATTGTAGTTACGATGATGATCATGATACCTATTATGGCATTTTGCGTAATGGCGGTTTTCTTGTGGACGGTGATCCGGATCACCACCAAAATCTAATCATCTGTAGGATACCCCATTTCTGACAATCTGTGAAAATTTCATGAAAATCCATTCATAACTTTTTGAGTTATCTTGCTAACAAACAGACAAACAAACAGACAAACAGACAAATGTAAATCTTGCTATCCTAGGTCTGTTAGCCATGGTTCACTGCAATACAATATAACGTACTGATTAGAAGTGGAAACCGGAGTGGTGGCTCAGTTGGTAGAACATCCGCCCCACACCCGGGAGGCAGGGGTTCAAATCCTGGCCGGGTCATACCAAAGACCATATAAAAATGGTGCTTTCTGCCTTCTAGCGTGGTGCTCCGCATAATGGAATGGGGAAAGTAAAGTTACACACAGAGCTACCAGAGGACTGACCCCCGCTGTAGCTTTCACTACTTACAGTAGCTGTGTGGCCTAGGGTCAGAGAAACGGAGATAGGCACCGCCCATATACACCTTCAGGTGTGAAGGGATTAACTAACTAACTATTAGAAGTGGAACATTTGAATAAAATTTATAAAACCAATGTTTAAAAACCAGTGCTTCTCTTCGGGTCATAAATGACCCCACAAGAGTTTGCGATGTCTACGCCACACCATTTGGTTGATCCCTGCAAAAAAACATGAAAGTGTGTAGGATTAGTAGACTGACAAATTCATGCTAGGAAAGAAAATTTGGATAAAAAATAAAGAGACAGCACATTAAATTATATGGCTGGGGTCGTAAATGACCCCACTGGGTCGCTTGAGGGTTAAAAAGAAATAGTCTAATCAGAGATTTCTAACTCCTTGGTTCGACACAGAAACTCTTAGCTTAAAACAGAAGACTCGTCAATTAGAAAGAAAATGGCACTCTACTAAATTAGTTGAAATCTATTTAGCTTGGAGAAATCAACTTCTAATTTATAAAAAATCTCTTTGAAAAGCTAAAACAAATTATTATTCTGCATTAATAGAAGAGAACAAAAATAACCTCAGGTTTCTTTTCAGCACTGTAACCAGGCTGACAAACAGTCAAGACTCTGTCAAATCTAGCATTCCCTTAGAGCTTACTAGTCAGGACTTTATGAACTTCTTCAATAATAAAATTTCATCTATTAGAGAAAAAGTCAGTCAGATTCTTCCCACCATTAACTTTAATACAGTAACTACTACAACTTGTTGTGAACTGAAGTGTTTGACAGTTCATTTTTTTCAGCTAAATGCACTTTGTGATGTGCCAAGGTCAGTTATGGTAAATGGCATTCACTTATATAGTGCTTTTTTTCCTCATCTCTAGATGAACAAAGCGCTTTACAGATCCTGCTAACCACCCATTCACACACTGATGGCGGTGTAGCTGCCATACTCCAGCGCCTGACCCACCAGGAGCAGCTCGGGGTTCAGTGTCTTGTTCAAGGATACTTTGACATGCAGACTGCAGACAGAGCGGGAATCAAACCCCTGACCCTCTGATCAGTAGTCAGCCACACTACACCTGTGCCACAGCCTTCCCCAGGATGTAATATATTTTATTTCAAAAGGGAAAAAATGTTAATGCTACTAACAGTGTCATGAATCCGGGTTTGGTTATTATGATTTGTCCTAGTTTCCTCCTGACAGCTCTGGCATGCCCTCTCCTCCTGTCAAGCACCGTCAGCTGCTCAGTCACCGGTGCTCACACACATACACACACCCACACGCACATACACACACATGCACACGCTCCATTCACTCTCATTCACATGCCCTCTCACTCACCTGTTCCCAATCAGTTCTGCCCACGCATTCTCACACCGGCAATCTCTTTCCTCATTAGCTTCTGGAGTATTTGTTTGCTGCTGATGAGGAAGGAGATTGTCGGGACATTCCCCTTCATACGTGGCAGCGTGTTCCTCTGCGTATGGCATTCACTCCCTGCATTCAACTCAGCCTGACATTTTAAGATGATCCATTCCTTGGTGTTTCGGCTGGTCCCGCTTCTCTGCCTCTGCCTCCAGACTGCACGGTTCGCCCCGGATTAGCTCCAGACCTGTAAGTGTGTCTTAGCCTTCTCTTCTGTGCTAGCAGCCCTGCAGCATTAGGCTGCTCGCCTTTCCTGTTTCATGCGTAATGCAGCCCTGCAGCACTAGGCTCCATATTCACCAGGCTGTTGAGCATTCGGCAGGCACCCTGTATGTTTGGTGGCCAACTCTGTCATTACACTACTCCATATATTGTGTGGTAAACTGAACTGCATTCGGTGATTATTGAACTTATTATTTTGGTGAACTCCAATAAACTTGGCACTCTCTACTCCTGTGATTGGGTTTTTCATTCTCTCCCTCGTACACCGTGTAATAGCGCACAGGGGTTCATGACAAACAGTGCACACTGAGTTTTTATGTACTTTGAGATATGCCTGAGTAAGATGGGACCAAAATAGTTACTTACAGATTTTTTTTATTCTATTTATTAAATTGTTGTTCAAGATGGAAAATATTTCTACTACTTCAAGTTCTGCTCAACCCCATTGCTGTTATTGTGTTTTTATGCACTTTTGATGTGATTTTGTCATGTGCCAAGCGCACATTTAAAACCAAGACAATGAATAAAAAGTGTGCATTTTCCGTCATGTTGATCTTTGTTGATTTGAAATTTGTGATTCAACAGATCGCTGAACATGTGCGGCCCAGTTGCATGTCTTGATTTCAAATTGTGGCCCAACTGATTTTGTAATTGAATAGCCCTGCTCAAAATAATCAGGCCCCTTTTTATTTAAAAGATCTGATACTACCCTATCATCCTAACAGAGCACTACGCTCCCAAAATGCAGGATTACTTGTAATGCCTAGAATCTCCAAAAGTACAATGGGTGGCAGAGCCTTCAGTTATCAAGCTCCTCTCCTTTGGAACCAGCTGCCAATCTGGATTTGGGAGTCACACTCAATCTCTGTTTTTAAGAATTGGGTTAAAACCTTCCTTTTTGATATAGCTTATAGTTAGGGTGGAATCAGGTGCCCCTTAACCCTCCCTTAGTTATGCTGCTAATAGGTTTAGACAACTGGGGGACCTCCAACAATGCACTGAGCTTCACTGCTTTCTTCACTCTCAACAAAATATTTTTGCTGGTCATTAACATCTGTTTGTTCTCTCCCATAGATTGAGTCCCCGTTGTGTTGTTTGCTCTCTACATGTCTGTTCTTTTCTTCTTCTTCTATACCCCCCCCCCCCCCGCCCCAGACAGTTGCAGCAGATAACTGCCCCTCCCTGAGCCTGGTTCTGCTGGAGGTTTCTTCCTGCTAGAAGGGAGTTTTTCCTCTCCACCATCACCAAGTGCTTGCTCACAGGGGATCGCCTGAATGCTTGGGTCTTTCTGCAATTGTGGGGGTTTCCCCTACAGCTGAAAGTGCTATGAGATGACTGTTGTTGTGAAATGGCACTATATAAATAAAGTTGAATTGAATTGAATTAAATATAACTTGCTTTGTGAACACAGTTGCCTTGATTTCTTTGTATGTATGGATTACTTGGGTTGTTACTGATATCTGTTGAAAATCTCAGGTCAATGTCTCCATCAGAAATATGTTTAATGAGAAAAATGTTGATGTGTTCAAAACTTATTTTCCTCACTGTATGGGGGAAATCTCAAAGGATACCGGTGCAGTTTCTTTTGAGTTTTATGGTCACACTGACATTACAAAGACAACAAACACATTTTCTTTTTTTGTGTTTATAAATGGACAAATAAAAATCAATCACATAGCTCACAGCCTTAACTTTCCCCGAGCCAAAGAAGAGAATGAAAAATAATAAAAGTCCAATTCTGAACTTCTAGAAAAAGAAATTATGAGAGAATTATAATACAGACTGATAGTACAGGAAATAGGAGAAGATGGGTGTGAAGGGTAACAGTAATTTATGGTAGCCACATATCCATTAAAGGCTGCCATAATGAATGGCTAGTCCCTGTCTGTGACACTCAGCATGCGGTTGAGCTGATTGAGCTGTGATCACTTCAGCAGACTGCTGCAGCCAGCAGCTCCAACTTAACAGATGACAGCTAAACATAATCGTAAATACACACCCATGAGAAGTAGCTACATGTGCCACACCATTCTTTGTCTTTCCTGTTCCATTAGCGACTCCACCACCTGCTCTCTTATTGCTGTTATATAATGCTGATATTAGAATAACTTTTATTTCAGTTTTTCATTTCAAACTGTCCATTATTTTGTTATACCAAAGGTCAGATTTCCTGGTTTGATTCATTACCATTTGCATGCAGCCAAAAACAGCTTCTGTGTCTAATGAAAGCGACATCTGCATGCTCAGTGGAGGGGGAAAAAAACAACAGCATCCAAGTATTCAAATATAGAAATGGCCAACATATGAAGAAAATTTCTATTTAAACCATAATGTCAAGTTCATCACATCAAGAGCAGCCGCAAAATTCAACCATTGCAAACCTTTTGAGCTTGTGATGCTCCCTCTAGATTTGGACATAAATGTCAAGGACTGTCTTTCATTCTGTTCACTGGCATTTGGTGGCATGTCTGTGTGAGAAGAGCAAGCCCAGGGTTGGACCGGGCACCTTGTTTCTCCCTGGTCTGTCTGCCTCTTGTTTTATTTGTGTAATATGTGTTCTGCCCTTGATCCAGAGCAGGCAAGTGCAGCAATAATAAGATTATGAGTGAGCCCAAACTTCATCATCTGTCAACTGCAGCGCCAGGAGAGATAAATTGATGAGGTGATATATGGTTTGACGTGACTTGGGGAGCATGGCTGCGTTTGAGAAAATGATATTAATCTTGTTTATCAGAGATGGAAACAAATGGTGCAAGCTAATGTGTGAATGTAGGAAAGAATAAATGGAAGCTATTTCTTTTGTCTTTGAGGATGAAAATGTTCAATATAAATCGTTAAATTAATATTAAATATAATATAAACAAAAATTTCTCAGTGGGGAAAAAAAAACTTAGTGATCTATTATCAATCATAAGAACAATAAAAAAGGAAGGAATGAAAATGTTATAAAAAAGAGCAAAAGCAAAACTTTGCTGAGTCATTCATGTGATTTTTCAGGCTCTTATAACTGAAGTATGTTGCAATACACTGTAAGAACACCTGTTTTTATATTCCTTTTCACATCATTTTATTTACAAAAATGTGAAATGCTCAATTGTAGAAATGTAATATCAATTCCCAACTGTTCCCAGAAGTTCTTGATAAATTTTCATTCATAGTTATGTGAGAATGTCATGTGTCTGGGGTGATTTGGCCACTCCAGACCCCAGACACAGACTATTATTGTATTTTTCTTTCCTGTTTTGTCCACTTATGGCCTTGAGTTATCCTGTGTTTGGTTTTGCCTCTCCCTCTTCCTCCAGGCATTTCCCATTGGCTGCTCAGTCTGCCTCTAATCAGTACACCTGCTACTATTAGGCACCTGTATTCAATCTGCTCCATTAGCTGGCGGTGTATTTCATTCCTGTCAGCTCAGTCACTCTTCACCACAGTGTTAGTCTGCATTCTGCATTCCCTTACTCCCAGTTTCCATTTCTTGTTTTCCCCAGTGGCCTGCTTTCCCTGGGGCGTGAAGTGAACTGGTTTAATCATAGCCAGTCCTGAGTCAGCAGTACTGTGTTCGCCTGTTGTATAGGTTATTATTTTGGATATCTGATGTTGGACATTAGTTGTATTTTTGACTTTTCATTTAATAAACACACTCTGCACCTGCAAATGGGCTCGCTCCCTCCATTTTTGTGCGTGCGTTAAGTGCTCATGACAGAACGCTGTGGCCATAAAGAGCCCAGCGGTGGAGGAGCGTGTTTTCTTTTTTTCCCTCACCTTTTTTCCCTGTGTTCCTTACCTGAGTCTCTGCGTAATCATGGATGGGTTGGAGCAGCTGGCGGTGTCCCTCCTGAAGGATCTCCTTGCACAGGCGCAGGCCTCTTCCTCTCTGAGGACAGTCCGGGAGAGCCAGGTCCACGCGGCATGGGTAATGGAGACAAACCCTGACCTATGGAATTACCCGGAGGCTATCGACGTGCTCAGCCGCATCAACTCCCTGTTGATGGAGGAGGTTTCGACGCCGGAGCTGGTCCATATTAAGAAGAGGCGTGTGCACCGTAGAAGGTCCCCAGCTTCACCTGTGACATCTCAGCTTCCTTCTCCAGAATTGTGGCCCACTCTGTCTGCGGAGGAGATGGAGGAACGCAGGCAGGTGTTGCTGGTGGAGACGGATCTCCTCTTGGAGGTGAAGCCGTGGCTCCTCCCGGATTTGGCATCGGAGTTGGGGAAGTATTCTCCGAGGTAGCTGGAGCTTCAGCCTGTGGCCGAGTGTGCTCCGATCCCGGAGCTTCCTCACCGCTATGACGAATTCGACCTCGGGGAGACAACGGACATCATCTCCTCCCAGGAGTTCAGGCAAGTGCTTGTTCAATCACTCCTACTCTCACCTGAGACCTCTTGTCTGATTCCTGATGAGCTGTTAATTGCTGTCACTGCACCTCCACCTGTCTCTCCCGTTTCCCCTGAGTTCCCGCTGTTTCCGGAGGGAGGTCTCCGGGCGATGAAGGAGCATTCCCCGAGGGAGACAAAACCCGAGCACGCGCTGGTTAAGGAATCACCTGCTCTCCCACATCGTTGCCATCTGCAGAGGTCTCGCCTGAGGAATCGTGCCATCACCCTGCCAGCCACTCCTCTTTTACCGGAGGAGGGGAGTACTGCTGCGGAGGCGCTGTTTCCTGCTGCTGCCTTGCCGACAGCGACCTCCTCTATAATCTGTACCTCTGCTAAGGTGGCTGGGGCAGTTTTTTCCCCAAACTCACCCACCTCTGTGCCGGATTGGGGCCCATCTTCACTGGATATAGAGGAGCACAGGCTCGCCAGGGAAACAGAGAAGGATGAGAGTGATCCTGATGCTGCTGGAGACACCGAGAACCAGGAGAACAGGCGAGTTCCTTTTTGTCCCATTCCTATTATTGACAAACAATCTAGCCTGTTCCCTGGCCAAGAGACTCAGGTTCTGCAGCCCCCTACACCAGCGACATGTTTTTACCCCCACCAGTTCTCTCCGTGTCCTCCCTGCATGCTCGTGTGAGTTCGCCGATCCTTGAACCTAGTTGTCAGACAGAGGAGGAGGAGCCAGAGGCGTGGGGAGATCCTGTCCCAGGGCCAGGAGGGAGGCAGCCCCCAGTCACCATGCTGGATGTGTCACCTGCGTGGAAGACTTTGTCGGGGGGCTTCGGGACTGCAACCACCATCATGCCTGCTGTGGGGGTCACCGCAGCAGAGTCATGTACTCAGCTGGACCACCAAGAGGCCAGGGCCAAGACGTCGTTGTCGGGATTGTCTGAATCCTGGATAGCGGTGGAGCTTGAGTCCAGGCAAGTGCTCTCATTTGTCTTTCCCACTTTTGATTTGGAGCAACCTTGCCTGGCTCTTGCTGAGGAGAGTCGGGACCAGCCCTTAGCTACATCCGAATTCCCCCCGCTGCTGCCGGCAACCCTAACCTCTGTTCCTTTCCTGTCACTCCTGAGCTTCCTTCTAGGGTCGCCGGAGAGGATCCACCATCGCCAGGGGTCCCCGCAGATGATGACGGGAATCCAGTCTCCCTGGTGGAGGTTGACGTGGGGGTCCCATCCCAATCCGGGATCTTTGTGGGTGTCGCACCTCCCCCTAGCCTGAGGAGCCATCGCATCATGGATTGCTGGAGTCCTGGACGGCGGTGGAGCTCGAGTTCAGGTGAGTACACGCCTTAATCTCTCTTCTGTCCATTTCATAGCCACCTTGCCTGACTCTTGGTTAGGAGAGCCAGGGACAGCTCACCGCTGCGCCCGGACTCACCTTGCCGGACTCTGCTGCTACCGACGACCCTGACCCGGTCTCTCTCGCCCTCTCTCCTGTCTCTGAGTATCCTGCCAGGGTTGCCAGACAGCAGCCAACGCTTTCTGAGGCCACGGAAGATCCAGATTTGCCAGTCGAGCTTGCTGCGGAGGTCGTTTCAGGTGCTGCAGAGCTCCAGCCGGAGTCCGCCGCGGGTGCTGCAGAGCTCCAGCTGGAGTCTGCCGTGGGTGCTGCAGAGCTACAGCAGTAGTCTGCCATGGGTGCTGCAGAGCTCCAGCTGTAGTCCGCCGCGGGTGCTACAGAGCTCCAGCCAGAGTCCACCACGGGTGCTGCACAGCTCCAGCCGGAGTCCGCCGCGGGTGCAGCGTTGGTCCAGTCTGGGTCTGCCCCGGGTGCAGCCGGCCTGCCAGAGGGCACCAAGGCCTCCTCTCCCCTGCCGGGCACCACTGTGGTCCATCTTCCTTTGCCACCAGAAACCATTGAGGTCCCCTGTTATGTATTTTGGTTTACTACGGCACCCGTCGTAGTGCTTTGCTAAAAGCATTATGGGTAATCTGTAATGTCAGAGTGTGTTGTCGTTGGCTGTGTGCTATGAGTTGCTGCTACGCTAATAAACCGTGAACAGTACGTCGATGGTCCGAGTTATTATTGTTAAGTAACGTAAAGGGTGAAAGATATAACAAAAAGTGGCGACGAGGACGTCTGGACTGACGCTGCAGTCCGCGACGGAGGAGAGTTTTTTTTGTCGTGTTTTTTCCCGCCGCTACTTCGTGCTGACAGGGTGATACACCGCGCCACTGTGCTGAGGTGGATGCTGCGGGCTGTCTGCTAAGCGGGGAGGAGCGGAGCAGTGGAAATCGTTAAGGACAAAAAAAAAAAACTCCGTGAGTAACGCCGGAGGGAAGAAACGACGTTACAGAAAGGAGCCGCGAGGGAAGAGCAACATTCAACCAGGAGTGTTAAAATGGCTGGAGTCATTGGCTCTATCGGGCCCTTTGATGAGAGCGCGGAACAATGGAGCTCCTATACTGAGCGCTTTGACTATTTTGTCGCGGCCAATGGAATAACGGATGAAAAGTTAGTGCCCACTTTTCTGAGTGTGATGGGTCCCAAGACATTTAACCTACTACGCAACCTCCTACAGCCAGTAAAGCCAGGCTCTAAAACCTACAAAGAACTGGTGGACACACTGACCCACCACTTCTCACCCAAGCCGCTAGTGATTGCAGAAAGATACAGGTTTCACAGACGTAACCAAGAAGAGGGTGAGTCTGTTAACATGTTTGTTGCAGCGCTACGCAAGTTAGCCGAACACTGTGAATTTAAAGATGTTTTAAATGACACATTAAGAGACAGGCTTGTGTGTGGACTATGGAATGAAGCAGCACAGAAGAAGTTACTCACAGAAAGTGATTTGACGCTTGAAAGAGCCATTAACATTAGTGTGATGATGGAGATGGCTTCCAAAGAAGCACACCAACTGCATGCTACAGGCAGAGTACATAAGCTCAACAGTGGTAAAACCAATGCAACAGGTCCATGTTTCCGCTGTGGCAAGGTGGGACACCTTCCTAATGACTGTTGGTGCAAAGAGATGGACTGTAACAACTGTGGAAAAAAAGGCCACGTGGAGCGGGCATGTAGAAGCAAAAGGAGCAAAGACAAAGGCCCAAAGACAAGGAATAAAAGTGACATGGTAAAATACAAAAAGAAAAGAAATGTTCACACAGTTAAACATGGCGAGGACAGAGTGAGCGACTCCTCAGAGGAAGAGGTGTCAACTGCAATAAATACTGTCCGGATTATGAATGTGAATGAAGGCTCAGAAGGCTTTTGGACTAAACCAAAAGTGGAGGGACATTTTATTAAAATGCAGATAGACACCGGATCAAAGGCATCACTTGTGTCGCATGACATTTACAAGAAGTTTCTGAAACATCTTCCACTCCGACCTTCAGACACCGTCTTCAGGGCGTATACTGGACACCGAGTACCCATGAAAGGGATGACAGAGGTAACTGTTCAGTATAATGGCCAAACTGCTGAGCTTCCAGTTTATGTTACCAAGAACAACTGTCCAGCTATAATGGGGCGTGTGTGGCTAAAGAAAATCCAACTTGACTGGCAAGAAGTAAGGAAGCTGTCACACAGTTCCACTCAGCTGCAGGCCATACTGGAAAAGCACAAAAAGGTTTTTCGTGATGAACTAGGCAGTATGAAAAAAATTATAGTGAAGCTGCATGTCAAACCTGACAGTAAACCAGTGTTCATGAAAGCCAGACCAGTGCCGTACGCCATCAGACCAAAGGTGGAGGCTGACTTGGATGCGCTGGTCAAGAATGGAGTTCTGGAGCCTGTGACAACCAGTGAGTGGGCCACGCCCATAGTTCCAGTACCCAAAAAGGACGGAGGAATCCGGACCTGTGGAGACTTTAAGGTAACAATAAACCCTGTACTAACAGCAGAGCAGTATCCCCTGCCACTGATTCATGACTTATTTGCGGGGCTGAGTGGGGGACAAAAGTTCAGCAAGATAGATCTCAACCAGGCTTATTTACAAATGCATGTAGACGAGCAGTCACGTGAAATGCTGACTATCAACACCCATAAAGGACTTTTCAGATACCGCAGACTGCCTTTTGGCATCACATCTGCTCCAGCACTTTTTCAGCGAGCTATGGATCAAATCCTGAGTGGATTACCAGGAGTGCAGTGCTACCTGGATGATATCCTGTGTACAGGAGCAGATGATGAAGAGCATCTGCGCAACTTGGATGCAACTCTCATGAGACTGGAGGAATATGGATTGAGAATCCGCAAGGATAAATGCGAGTTTTTCCAGTCATCCGTGGAATACTTAGGTCATGTGATTGATGCTAAGGGACTACACACTGCACCATCGAAAATCACAGCCATTGTGGATGCACCTCCACCCCAAAATGTCAGTCAGCTGAAGTCTTTCTTGGGACTGCTGAACTATTATGGACGTTTCATACCAAATTTGGCATCACTATTAAAACCACTGCATAACCTGCTGCGCAAAGAGGAAGCATGGAGGTGGACAGCAAGCTGTCAGGAAGCTTTTCAGAAGGCAAAGGATGCGCTGACTGCATCAGAGGTTCTGACCCACTTCAACCCATCACTTCCGATCCAGCTTGCCTGCGACGCCTCTCCTTATGGCGTAGGGGTGGTGATTTCCCACGTAATGCTAGACGGTGAGGAAAAGCCAACCGCTTTTGCGTCAAGGACATTAAACAAGGCAGAAGCTAACTATGCTCAACTAGAAAGAGAGGCTCTGAGCATTGTGTTTGGTGTCAGAAAATTCCACCAGTACTTGTATGGACGGAAGTTTACACTTTTTACTGACCACCGACCTCTCACAACCATCCTTGGACCATACACAGGAATACCATCTCTTGCAGCGTCCCGACTGCAGAGGTGGGCGTTGCTGTTGTCAGGACACTCCTATGACATCAGGTATCGAAAGTCAGACTGTCATGGTAATGCAGATGGGTTATCCAGATTACCACTTCCTGTCATGAAGCCAGAGTCAAGCACTGTGGACATCTTCTACTTCACAGAGGTAGAAAACGCACCTGTTTCAGCTGTGCAGGTGAAAAGGGGGACTAGAAATGACCCTGTGTTGTCTGCAGTCATGGACTTGATCATTAAAGGACAACCTGCGGGTGATGACGCAACCTTGAAGCCCTTCCTTGGGAAGTGGACAGAATTGTCTGTTCAGTCGGGTTGTTTGCTGTGGGGGAGGA
This sequence comes from Pholidichthys leucotaenia, assembly GCA_020510985.1. Classification (NCBI taxonomy): domain Eukaryota; kingdom Metazoa; phylum Chordata; class Actinopteri; order Cichliformes; family Pholidichthyidae; genus Pholidichthys; species Pholidichthys leucotaenia. The sequence goes on along the minus strand of CM035848.1, from coordinate 86,863,005 downwards.
GAGTGATTATTCCCCTGTCATGTCGAACAAAAGTGTTACAGCAACTTCACGCAGGACATAGTGGAATCGTGAGAATGAAAGAAATAGCGAGAAGCTATTTTTGGTGGCCAAACATTGACAAGCAGATTGAAGAAATAGCCAAAAGCTGTTCATCTTGTCACAAGGTACGGAACAACCCACCATTGGCTCCTCTCCATCCCTGGGAGTTCCCACAGGAGCCATGGCATCGTGTGCACATTGACTTTGCAGGTCCGTTTGAGGACAGAATGTTTCTCGTTGCTGTGGATGCACACAGTAAATGGCCTGAAGTGGCTATTATGATGTCAACCACCACAGAGAAGACCACAGAGGCATTAGGAGAAATGTTTAGTCGTTTTGGGTCTCCTATACAACTAGTTTCTGACAATGGACCTCAGTTGGTTTCACAAGAAATGGATGCTTTTCTACAAGCTAAAGGGGTGCAGCACATTAAATCAGCTCCATACCATCCTGCGATGAACGGCCTTGCAGAAAGGTTTGTGCAGACAATGAAACATGCATTGAAAGCATCACAAGGTCAAGGAACACTGCATCAGAGGCTGCACAAGTTCCTGCTAAACTACCGCAACACTCCACATGCAATCACAAAGACAACCCCTGCTAGTCTGATGTTCAAGAGAGATCTGCGCACTACCTTTGACCTTTTGAAACTCTCAGGATTAAAGGACACTGTGCAAAAGCAACAAGAGAAACAAATTATGCACAGAGAACATCAGGCAAAGGACAGAGCGTTCACGTCAGGAGAATCTGTGCTGGCCAGGAACTACAGAGGTGAACCTAAGTGGGTTCCTGCAACTGTTATTGCACAAACTGGACCAGTCTCATATACAGTTCAAACCACTGACAGTGTTTGGAAAAGGCACGTGGATCGGCTCCTGCAGACACCGCCAGCGCCTGCAGAACCGTCTCTTGGATACCCTAAAGATGCACTCACCAACTCACCACTTTGTCCACCTACACCAGTACAGAACTCAACCACTTCAGAAACCGGAGTTCCAGCTGGAGATGTGACATCTTCTTCTGCATCAGCACCAGAAGCAACCTCCACATTAGAAAGAACACAGACTCACGTTCCTGCAGAGCGCCGATAACCCACCAGGGAGCGACGACCTCCTGTCCGTCTGAGTTATTAGACTAGATAGCAACTGACCCACATTAATGGGGCAGAATAATCCCCAGGGGTACAGTTATGGGATGAGGTAGTCTACCCTCACTCCTAAGGTAGCATAATAATAATAATAATTTAAAAAAAAAAGAGAGACAAAACAAAGACATTTGGTATCTTCTGTAGGACATCTATTGTAAGGGGGGAGGAGATGTTATGTATTTTGGTTTACTACGGCACCCGTCGTAGTGCTTTGCTAAAAGCATTATGGGTAATCTGTAATGTCAGAGTGTGTTGTCGTTGGCTGTGTGCTATGAGTTGCTGCTACGCTAATAAACCGTGAACAGTACGTCGATGGTCCGAGTTATTATTGTTATATTAAGTAACGTAAAGGGTGAAAGATATAACATCCCCCTTCTCCGGCCCAGCTTCCAACTGTTAAGCCTTCCAGTGGGTAAGCCGCTTCCTCAGCCGCCACCCCCCCCCCCGGGCCTGGTGGCTCAACTACGCGGGTTGGCCGCCCGAAGGACTGAGGCTCCAGGTCAGGTGGCCCATTTGCCCAGGCAGGTCGCCGGGCATTGCTCAGCGGGCCACCTTCTGTCTCTGGGACTTTGGCCGGCCGCCGGAACCCTAGAGCCTTCTGACTGTGGGAGCATAGGGCTTGTCGGGGCGCAGGTACTTTGTCCTGATGATTCTTCCCTCCTAGCCGGGTTCCCCCACCTCCCTCCCTGGGTTGTGTTCTTTGGGTTTCTTTTTTTTGGGGGGGGGGGTGGCTTTGGGTACTACTCGGGGTGTCTGGAATCCACCCTTGAGGGGGAGGCTCTAGCCACATTTCCACTATATAGTTCTGCGCTACTCTTTTCTTTTCTTTACTACTTGTTTCTCCCGCGGCTGCGCCTCCATCACAACCGCGGAAAGCCGAGAATTGCTGGGGTGGGCGGGATCGAGGTGGCGCTACACTGCTGACGTATAAAGGACGAGACTGACTCCTCAACAACACAGAAAAAAATAGCGGATTACGAGCGGAGGATTTCCACGGTTTTTAACACAATGAATGTCTTTAACGAGACAAGAGAATTTTACAGGAGAAGACGACGTGGATTGAGACAACACACGTTGGAGCAGGAGAGGAGAATAGCGGTTGCCCAGGAGGAATCTGAAGCAGCTGCATATGAAGCAGAGATCATTCAGAGATCATTTCATTTGTTCAGTGTTCATGTGCATACATATGTCAAACGTGTTTTTTAAATAAAATGTTGTGCACTTTTAAACTACGTCGCCTCTGTTGTTCAAAACGGTTAAATGTTAACAGACGGTTAATTAAATGCTGAAACACCGGGGTAATTTAAAATTATGCAGAAGCTTAATCCTAAACCCCTTTAACTTACCAAATAATTTATAATATTATAAAAAAAAGCCAATCCAAATCTAGACCCATTTTGTATATTGTGTAATAATGATACACTGATGATAAACTGACTTCCCAAAAAAAGCAGCAGCTATACAATGCACTTTTGGTTTGATGGAATTGCCAATTGACCTTGGAATTATATGTGGAAACTTGTTATACTTCCAGTTAACTTTAACTTACAAAATAATTAAAAATATTATAAAAAAGCCAATCCAAATCTAGGCCCATTTTTTGTATTGTGTATCATTTGAGTATCATTGTACAATCTATTGTTATTTATAAGGGTTATCTGTTCAGTGGTGGCTAATTACACACTAAAACAACGTAGAAAATGACTGCAAAGAAAATGCCGCAGCTAGCCAAGTCACTTTTGATTTGATGGAATTGCCAATTGACCTTGGAATTATATGTGGAAACTTGTTATACTTCCAGTTAACTTTAACTTACCAAATAATTGATATTATAAAAAAGCCAATCCAAATCTAGGCCCATTGTGTATCATTTTTCCAATCTATTGTTATTTATAAGGGTTATCTGTTCAGTGGTGGCTAATTACACACTAAAACAACATAGAAATGACTCAAAAAAAAATATGCTGCAGCTAGACAACTCACTTTTGGTTTGATGGAATTGCCAATGAACCTAGAAATTTTATGATGAAACTTTTTTTAATCCTACTAAATACACTGACATTGTCACACTGCCCAACACCAAATTATAATTTTCTTTTTCAAACCAAAGATCACTATGGATCTATTGAATCACAATAGCATAGGTTTATCATATACATGTCAACGTTTACAACATCGAAAATGTTATATTTGGGTTTACATGTATGGGTATTTTCGCTTTATATTATACTAGACTGCTTATAATTTATTGGAATTCTCAGAATTTGGAATGCCGATATAACATTCAATTCACATGTACTTACCTTTCACCCGATTCGACTTTCACCTTTATCAGTGTCTATTGCTGAATGTAAATTACACCTGTGCAACTGCTTACAATTTTACTTAAAAACTGTACCCAATGTAGAGCAATGGATACAGCAGTGGTAATATTTATTAAATTTAACAATAACAATTACATTACCATTAAAAATCTTGACACCTTTATGGCTGAACAGCAGGATTAGGGTCATATGAGGCAATGGAATGTGTATGTAATTATTCGCCTTTATCATCCAGTGTTATAATATACAAACCACACTTTTATCCAAAAGACTAACATTTTATTACATTACAAATATTCCCATAACATGTTAACAAATGGGGAGCTTTCAGTACTTCGACCAGACTGCCAAAATGGTTTCGGAAGGCTCCGTGGAAGGAAGCCGTCTCTGTCAGCTCATCCCTTCTTAATGCGGCTAACTGCAGGTGTCTTTCGCGCTGTTCGAGCATCTTTTCACGGATCCGCATCTCCTCAGCATGATTCTGGGCCATCAGTGATGCAAGGTCTGCAATGTTGCTGGACCTCTTCAGCTTGCCTATATGAAAGACAGAAGTCATTGTATTTAGATAACACGAGATCAAAACATGTCAGAAAAAATATTATGGAATTAAACTGTTGAAAGCCTGTGGTGGGATGCTTCGTTGCTGTATTTAAGCTCAACTGTCATGTTGTTGCCCCTCAGTAGAGTGGACTATAAGCAACTTCTGTGGTGATGTGGTTAGGCCCCCCTTCATTTCAAAAAGGATTAATTGTAAAAAGTATTTTGATTTAATGGGTTATTTTTAAAAGAATTTCTTTGTACTGTGGCCTCATAAATCAGAACGGGTTAATAGTGTTAGCTGACTTGAAGAATTTCAATCAAGCATTTTGATTTGAAGTCGGTACATGTGCTCCTTTTTTTTTGTGAAAATACAACAGTATTTCACCACCAACACACCTATAACACTGGGCCACTGTGGCTATGAACACCCCTGAATCTAGTATTTTTATAAACGTAGAAAGACATTTTAAATTCCTTGTTATGCGTCTATAGAAAACAATCACATATAAAAACAACCGGGTGGTAATTTTCAGTTTGTTGTGCCTTACCAGCACTTGACCGGGAGATGCCGGGGCAGTCCAGTGAGGCGGACCCCAAGGGATTTGAAAACTGTAGGAAGGAAAAAACACACAATAAAGCTCACAAACAAAGTGCAACATGTACCGCAAACACAAAACTTTTTAACCAGAATACAATAAGCTTACGTCAGCGTTTTGTTCACGTGAATACTGAAATAAAAGCGCGATTCAGCAGCTTGATGCCAGGTAGTAGCAAGGTACAGAGGTAGCTAGCTATTAGCGGGCTAGCCATCACCACAATTGCCCACAATCAAACAACTTTCTTTATTGCTAAAATAAAGTGCGCTTTTGACCGAAAGGCAAGAAGACGGACAATAACAAAACAACACTCACCGTCACCGTTTTCCAATTCCGTGGCCGTGTCGAGTCCAAATTCTCTGCCAATAATAGCAGGCCGGACACTTCCTGGTATATTTTTTCATTGCAAGTTGCCCCACCAACTCGCTCTGGATGTAGTCATCGGCTACGAGGGACAGAAAAGTCTGCACCTCCTCGTTTGTTCATGGAATAAACTTGCGCGTGGACATCGTTATATGAGAACACAATTGTGAATCCAGTCACCGCAGTTACTCGCTGAAATTACAAATGGCGGACGTGTAGCTTCAACAGAAAACAAAACGGACGCGTTTGGTGACGTTACGCCCTGACCAATCAGCGTTTAGCAGTCGATTGACGTCAATTCACACCTCGCTTTTCGCTCGCCTGTACCCTGCCTCTGAACAGGCACGAAAATCGTAACGGTTAAACCGTGAGGACTTGGGTGGAAATGGCGAAAAACCGAAACAAGTAAAAAAAAGTAAAGCCAAGGTGATACTGGTGGAAATGGGGCTTCTGTCATGTGTCTGGGGCAGTTCGGCCACTCCAGACCCCAGACACAGACTATTATTGTATTTTGCTTTCATCTGTGCTTCGGTCGGAGTATCTGGTTGGGGTGAAGGCCCCGGGTTGACCACCCGCGGGGCGGATGGTTGGTACGGGGCAAGATGGTCGCAGTGGAGTACCACAACCCTGTCTCTTTTCTGCAGCCTCACCCTGTACACCACATCCGACAGTCGCTGTAGGACCTCGCACGGTCCCGACCAATGGCTCACCAGTATTGGTGACAGTTCCCTTCTTCACTCTGGGCAGAAAACCCAGACTTGATCTCCTGGTGCAAAGTCCCTCCCCTGGCAGCGGGAGTCATATGCCCACTTCTGCTGGTTCCCCGCTGCCGCCAGGGCCTCCCGAGCCAGTCCATGCACCGTGTGGAGACGTTCCTTCAAGCAAAACAAATAATCCAACCCTGGTTTGCCCTCCACCTCCGGCTCCGGGGTGGGGGTGGGGATACCAAATCCACCAGTGTGCGCAGCTCATGTCCAAACATCAGCGCTGCAGGAGTGCACGGGGCGGATTCCTGTGCTGCCGTCCGGTACGCTCACAGAACAAAGGGCAGATGCAGGTCCCAGTCTCGCTATCGCTGGTCCACTAGGACAGTGAGCTGGATGGTAAGGGTCCGGTTGAACCGTTCGACCAGGCTGTCACTCTGTGGATGCAGCGGGGTGGTCCGGGTCTTCCGGATGCCCAGCCGCTTGCAGACCTCCCCGAAGACCTCTGCCTCAAAGTTCGGACTCTGATCGCTGTGCAGCTCCTCCGGTGCACCAAACCGACAGACCATCTCGTCCACCAGTTTTGATGCTGTGGTGGCGGCGCTCTGATCAGGGACCGCATACGCCTCCAGCCATTTGGTGAAATAATACATTGCGACCAGCATGTAGCGGTTTCCCTGGTCCGTGGTCAGGAAAGGGCCCAGAATGTCCACTCCTACCCGCTGCATTGATTCCCCCCCCCCCCCCGGTACTGTTGCAAGGGGGCATGAGATTGCTGAGTCGGCCCCTTCTGAGCCGTGCAGGTGTTGCAGCGATGGACCTGGAGCTCTATATCCTTGTGACATCCGGGCCAGTAGAACCGGGCTCGAAGACACTGCAGAGTCTTTGTCACCAAGAAGTGGCCCACCCCCACCACCCCGTGGACCAGCTGGAGTACACTGGACCGGAGCCACCGGGGAACCAGCAGCTGCCAGACGTGACGCTGCCCAGCTGGAGTCTGCCACTGCTGATACACAACACCCTCGTGACAGCAGAGATTGGCCCACTGGGAGTGTAGAGACTTGGTCTCTGGGTCCAGCGCAGACACAGCCTCCCAGGCAGGCCGCTGGCCCGTGTCCGGCCACTGCCGAACCCGGGAAATGACCGGATCTCTATCCTGCTCGCTCTGCAGCTCCTGCGCGCCGAGGGGCCTCTGTGATGTCATCGCTGGGGAGAGCTGCCTGATTATCCAAGGAGGAGCTGTGCGCCGCTGTGTTATTCCTGCTCACAGCAGTCCGGAGAGCAGCAGCCCATGGGACGGCTTGGTCTCGATCCTCTGCCCGCTGGCAGTGCCAACAGTGCTCTGCAGCACAGGGACGCCGAGACAGCGTGTCAGCGTTGGCATGGAGGTGGCCTCCCTGACGCACAATCAGAAAATCATAATCCTGCAGTGCCTCCAGCCATCTCGCCAACTGTCCATCCGGCTCTTTGAAGTTCAGCAGTCAGGTCAGGGAAGCATGATCCGTCATGAGCTGGAACCTCCCCCCGTACACATATGGGCAAAAATGGCAAAGCCCCTGGATGACAGCCAACAGCTCTCTGCGAGTAAGGCAATAATTCATTTTGGCTCTGCTAAGAATGCGGCTGAAAAAAGCAACTGGCTGCTCTCTGTGTTCTCCCTCCTGGGATAACACCGCCCCGATACCCTGGTTGCTGGCATCTGTGTCCACAATGAAAGGGCGGTTCAGGTCGGGATACTGCACAATGGGGGCTCCAATGAGCGCCGAGCGAAGCTGAGAAAAAGCAGCAGCACAGCTCTCACTCCACTGAAACACACGGCCCTTCTGTGTCAGCTGATGCAGCGGGCTGGCGATGGTGGCGAAGTCTTTCACAAATCTCCTATAATAGGAGGCCAGTCCGAGAAAACTCCATAGCTCTCCCACATCCCGCGGCACAGGCCAGTTTTTCACCGCTGCCACTTTCTCTGGATCGGTGCCGACTCCCGCTGCGGTGACGACGTGGCCCAGGAAGGTAGTCTCCTGCCGAAATAGGTGGCATTTCCGCAGCTGTAGCCGCAGCCCGGCCTGTCGGATGGTGTCCAATACTTCCCGGGGATTGGACAGGGTGCCATCAAAATCAGCTGCGTGAACCAGCAGGTCATCCAGATAAACAATGCAGTGGCTCCGGGGCACGTGAGCCAACACTCGCTCCATCAGACGTTCAAAGGTGGCCGGGGCTTTGCAAAGTCCAAATGGCATCACCTTGAACTGATACAGTTCCTGCCCGATGGAGAAGGCTGTTTTCTGGCGGGCCTCAGGTGACAGCTCTACCTGCCAATAGCCGCTGCGGAGGTCCAGCGAGCTGAACCAGCTGGAGCCGGTGATGTGATCCAGTGTGTCATCGATGCGGGGCAGGGGGTAGGAATCCTTGCAAGTGATGTCATTCAGGCGTCGGTAATCCACACAGAACCACCACGAACCGTCCTTCTTCCTAACCAGCACCATCGGCACCGCCCAGGGGCTGCTGGAGGGCTCAATAATGTCTGCCTCCAGCATTTCCCGTACTTTTTGTTCTGCTGCCGCCCACCTTGAAAAAGGCAGATGGCGGGGGCGGAGCCGGATCAGCCTGGTCTCACCGGTGTCGATCCCGCGCTGCACCAAGCTGGTTCGGGTGCACTCCTCATCCTTCGCAGTGAAGACGTCCATGTAGCAGTCCAACATCTCCCGCAGTTGGCATCTCTGTTCCAATTTCAGTCCGCTGCAGCTCTGCTGGAACAATTCTTCGACCGCCTGCTGCGTTTCTGCTGACACCTTGACCCGCTCCACTGTGGCCCTCCCCCTTGCTGTCTTGATCGGTAGTCGCGCTCCCTCTGCTCGTGCTGGTGTCGCTGTTGTGTTCAGTACTTGCAGTGACCCGCCCGGTTTGGTCCGCCCTGGGGGCCCCTCGATCACGCAGGCCTCCAGGTTCCTCCTTTGGGCCCCGCTGCAGAGCGTGATGGTCCGAGCCCCCAGCAGGAGGGGCAATCTGGCGGTGTCAATTTTTGTGCTCCATGCTGCGAGCAGATCGAGTCCAATAATGCAGGGGTCTTGAATGTCAGCCAACCAGAAAGGGTGGTTTGTGTTCTGGCCGCCCACCCCCACCACAAGAACTCTCCGCCCTCCCAGTCTGGCGTGCTCACCGGTAGCTGTGGTGACACAGTGCCCGGTGGGTTCCCACCCCTGCGATTCTGCCTCGTCTGTACCTAGCAGCACACCGGGTCGGACCAGGGAGATGGTAGAACTGGTGTTGATCAGGGCCCTGGTCGGTGTGTTGTCCAGGCTGCACTGTAGGTACATCCCTGGCGAGTGTCCAATTTGGCACACACGTGGTGACAGTTCACTGGGGAGAATGTCTGTGGGAGGTGGCTGGTCCCCATCCATGCCACTTCGCTCTAGTTTAATGTTGGCAAGGGGCTGGTTTGTCACGGGGGTGGGTGCCGGGCAGTACCGTGCGATGTGTCCTGGCTCCCCACAGCGGGAGCACCCTTCCTTGTGCCGCCGTGGCCATCTTCTCCTTGGCCACACTGCTGTGGTCTGGCATAGTTCCTCCTCCTGGCTCTCAGCCATGGACTGGAAGGCTCTCTGCCTCGGTGCCGATGCATCAGCTGCACAATCCATTAGCGGTTCCACCTACTCCGCTTCTGCCACAGCCGTCTCCCAGCTGCTCGCGGCGTGAATCCGGATGTGGCTCTGGAGCTGGGCCGGGCGGAGCATCCAGATGAAGTTCCGGAGGGTGAGCTTCACTGCCCCGGCTCGAAATCCGGGTAGCTACACCATGTCAGCAGCCGTATGTCCGCTAAGTAGGCTCCCAGGTTCTCTTGGCTGCCTCGCCGGTGGTTGGCCAGCTGTTCCTCAGCGTGCTCAGCATTGGCTGTTCTCCCAAACTGCCTCCAGAGTGCTCCTTGTAGCGCTGGCCAGCTGCGACGTTCCTCGAGCCGGAGATCGGACGGTGTGCAGAGAGCCCTTCCCTCCAGGGCCTGCACAACCTGCACCGTGGTCTCTTCGGGTGGCCAGCGGCTCAACGCAGCAGCCAGCTCGACCTGGAGTAGGTAGTTGTCCAGCAGGGTTTCACCATTGAAGCGGGGAAGTTTGGCCCGCTGCCGGATGGGTGGGACGGTCGCCTCTTGATCGATCGCCGCCCCTGGTTGCAGTGGAATCGCTGGCCCATCCTGCCCTGAAAGGGCGGGGAGCGGGGCTGATCTGCTCTGCTTAGCCCGTCCTGCCTTGAGAAAGGCAGAAGGCGGGGTTTGCTGGTCCCGTCGGGTCCGCTGCTCCATTCATCCCGGTGAGCAACTCCAGGGGTCAGTGTATCAGCTGTCATCCATTCCCAGCTGAGCGATGAACCGCTCCAGCTGCTGAATCTCTGCTCTGATCCTGACTTCCATCTGCTGCATAGTCCCACTCCTGACACCAGTGTGACGTTGTGAAGGTTCACACAAGAAAGGAGAGATGATCGTGACGAGAGCAGGCTTTATTTATACACCTTCCTCAACACAGACAGGAGGGGAGGTCATTCACACAGACTCCCGTCTAACTGAGGGTTACACAAACACATGATCAGTCACTGCTCTGACTCTTCTTATAACACTGCTGTGTCATTATAACGCAATTCGATTCTGATTCTTGAGATTCTGAAACGATTTAATTCCAGTTCGATTCGATCTTATCTGATCCCACTTCGTTCTGGGAAATTACCATTTTAATAGCCATTTTACTTGCCAGGAAAAAAAATCGAGACCTAATGCTGCAAATTGTACCAAGAATACTCTAACTTTGTTAATACTTAAAATATCACATAAAGAACTGACCCAAAATCAGTTACAATAATGCACTTTTTATTATTTAACATGATTTCACGAAGTGCTCACAAGTGCTTTCTTTAGTGCAAAGGGAGTGTAGTGTCAAGTTAACAACTCAGAGTAAGTAAACAAATTCAATGCATGAAGCATGTACTGTATACAGCACATAATCTCACTGTATTTCAGTCTCTCCAGGATTTTGTCGGCTGTTTTGGTGATTGTTGTGGCCCAAAAAGCCTGAATTTGTGAGAGCTTTTCCAAAAAGTTGTGACATTTTTAGAGGTTTTTGCACTGAAAGTTGTGTGAGGAAGTACAGATTTTATAGTAGCTGCTTTTTCTATAGTTTACAGTGATGCTATTCTATGCAACACCACAAGAAAAGCACAGGATTGACAAAAACTTTCTGTTAAACAATGATTTATGTAGAATTAAATGCTCAGTAAAGTTGTCAAAAAATGAACAACATTGTATTCTTGCTGAGAACTTAAATAAAAAGATAAATAAAAGAATTAGTCATTACAACAACTAAATTGCACTGAATGCATGTTAGAGTATGGAGAAAATTATGGCAGCACCTTCTTGAATCTTGAATTTAATAACTAAGTCCCCTGGAAAATTTAAGGTCTTCTTCTGTACTGAAATCCACCAGGAAGCAGGGATGGCTCCTCCACTGACAACCTCTTCGCTTCAGGACGTCTCGGTGCAGGATGGATCTTGGAGTGGAAACCCAGTCTTCATAGATGTGAAGGGGAAGTGAAAAGAATAGATTTCACAGTAAAATTAATAATCATATTTTTAAAATCCCCACACCACAGTAGGGTTTATTAATTTAGTATATATTGTTTATATACAAATTAACTTTCAATTTTTGAAAAGGGTTTCAATTCATTTCCTGGGAAGATTTGTTCATTTCACTTTAGTTCTATTGAGTAAAAATTGCTCGTACTGTAGCCTTTGTTAATTCTGCCATTTTCATTTTATTGTGATCTTCAGATCTCTCACTGAAGTGCTAGAAGTCCATAATCTCATAAAATATACCTTTATTCTGCATTTATTCACAGCGCTTAACCAACAGTTAAATACTGTATCCATAGTTTGTAAAAGAAACCACCATCATGCCAGATAAATTATTACTTTACAACACAAATGTTTAAACAAACAAATGATATTTTACTTACAATCCCAGCTGCTCCAAGTCTTCCTCTGTTCACAAGTTTCAGCCAATCTCAGTGCATTTTGAAGTGTTTATCAATCGTCGACCTTATGTTCCAACTCAGCACTGCACATAGTACAAAACTGTTTATCCCCACTTTATGAAAAATATTCGGAAGCTGTTGAGGACAGTCTTTACGGTGACTTTTGTTGATAAATTAAGAGACACACACGTTAACAACTCCGCTCATATGAACACGTGTGGATGCACCGCAGGGAACTCTTGCTGGATGAGAACCATTTTAACACCACAGAAGAACAACTAGCATGTCTATTAGCTTGTTAGCTGTTAGCTCCATTAGCGCTTCGGGTGTTTCTGGTTCTTTGCCGCTTTTCCTGGCTCAATGACCCGGTTTCGACCCGATCAGGCTTGGCAGATGTTCACAGGCGTTAAAGCATTATATTAAAAGATCGATTCGCGGATTTTGTGGATCATTACCAGCTCAGTCAAACGTGGATCGATCCAGATCGTTGTATCGATCTTTTGAACCCACCCCTAGTGTGAAGGCACCTTTAGAGCTGGCTCTTTGAAGTGAACGATCAGCACCAGCTCCTTCCCAGAAACCAGAGCCATTTTGTTGTTGTTGTTGTTTTTTTCACGCTTTTTTTTCTGTTCAAGCCTCATGTGATTGGTCAACTACATGATGTGTGGTGGCGTGTGTATGTCCACACTGAGCGGGAGGAGTGTGAGCAGTGTTGCCAGATGGGAAATGTTGAAGTATCGTACCAGTGGTTTAAAATGATCGTATTTTGAAGAAAATTATCGTACACACCCAGTTTTCATTCTGACATGGTTCAGGACCATCTGCTTTAGTAACACAATTATCACAGATCGTGCATATTACAGCTTATAACACAGTTTTACCTTTAAATAATCTAGCAGATCAGTTGAAAAAAAAAAGCACCTCTACCTGTGTGGAGTACAGGATGAGTCTGTACTGAATGGCCCAAAATATCAGTCATAATTAATTATCTTCTATATGCCTTCTGTTGACTCATCCTACATCTTGCCTCAAACATTTTGAGAAGTAATCTGTTTATACAGTACATTAAGAATAAACAATCAATCCACCTAAACTACTACTAAAATGCCTCTGATAATTGAAGCAGAAACCTGTTTCAGTTTTATTGAGAACTACAATTCAGTGACTTTTTTTTTTTTTAAATTTGTGTACTTTATTGATCCCAGAGGGGAAATTCAGACATTTTTTGCAGACATTTGCACGTTGCAGCAGCGACAGAAAGCTTTAGTACTAATGCCAACAACAGGTTTGAACCACCCAGTAAAACTGGGGTCGTTTGTTTCAGCAAACTGTGGATCCCATCACTAACTTCCATCCAGGGCTGCCTCTCTCCTACTGCAACACGAGTCTTCCGTCTTCTTTCCACACAACCCACGCACATGAGATGATGCGTAAAAACAAACGTAGTATATGTATGCGCAGGATTCGTATTCTGATTGTTTGCTAATGTATTAACATAGCCATGTAATGAAATTATCGTACATTAGGGGAATTTTGAAATTATTGATCGTACATCGTACAGATGGCAGAATTATCATACAGATACGATAATTATCGTACGTCTGGCAACACTGGGTGACCGTTACAGACACAGCACACACACACACACAGAAAGAGAGAAACAGGAGGGAGATGCCAGAGAGAGAACAGCCTGCAGAGACAACACGCTGGAAAGGTGAGAAAATGAGTGACCACAGGAAATGCAGTAAAATTACATTGATAATACAAAGGCAGAGTGTAGACTCTACAAATAACCTGCACAGGCACACTGAGATGGGTATTTGTTTTTGTACTTTAAAATGTATTTTTGAAGCACTCTGTTCCATGTTGAGTATAATAAGCCATATAAACAAACATTTGACAATGTAGGTTTTGTACATTAATAAATTTATTTTACACAGAATTTTACATTATTTTTGGTAATAAATTGATTTAAGCAAAAAAAAAAAAAATCTGAGGAGCCACTTGGGGGCCAAAAGAGACACTCAGCCATAAGAACCGGCTCTTTTAAAAGAGCTGGGAACAGTCCACAAGCAAGTTAGCAAGAGGTAAAAAACGCAACTCTTTTACCTGACACATCATAAACTCCTGGTTGTTGTATATAATAAATGGCACCTTTATTGTGAAGTGCAGTGTGGTGATGTGCACTTCCAGTCACGTCACAGCACTGCCCTTTATAAGGCCAAAGGATCCATATTGCAGCCTCTTTGACCGGTGCCCTTCGTCAGGTGCCTGCCGTGTAACCACTATACCAACCTTAATAATAAAGCTGTGTTCGCCAAGTACATCTGGCCTCATCCTTCACCCAGGTATTTCCATACATAACATTTGACAATCGAGGATTAACTCATGGAGGCATGTATCTACCACTTCGTCCCTTTCTCGAGCTTCCAGACAAACTGCCGGTGCCTTGGCCCAGGTGGATCGAGGCCTTCCAAACCTACATCACTGCGCTGGACTTCGGTAAGCTCGACATGCTAAGGGCACGTGCGCTTCTTGTCCATAACCTGGGTATTGAGGGCCACCAAGTCCTGCGAACACTCAAGCGTCGGATTCCTTTGAAGATGTCTTGGAGCTGCTAGCCACCCACTTCCACACCCTGGATAGCGTGACTGTCTGGAGGATTCCTTTTCAGCAGTGACATCAGTGGGTAGGTGAGCCTGTTCACCAGTTTGTCGCTGACTTGAGGCAGCTAGCTAGCGAGTAGCGTTTTGGGCCTTGGAAGATGAACTGGTACGTGACCAGCTTGCAGAGCACACGTGCAGCACTGCATTATGGGCTAGGCTACTTAGGGTGCCCAGTAACTTAACATTAGCCAGATCTGTCAAGCTAGCTCTCCAGCTGGAGGCCACAGACAAGCTAGCTTTGGAGCTAACCTGGTGCCAGTCAGAGCAGTCACCGGAGCCACCTGCCACGGCAGATATTGCGGACTCAGAAAGCAAGGATAGCTTGGATGATGACGTTACGAAAACCAATGCTGCCAGCTGAAGGTCTGCCCCGGGAAAACCCCTGTGCAAGAGTTGTTGGTCTGCAACACACCGAAATAAGGCAAAGGACTGCCTGGCTAGGGGAAAACGTTGTAGCAGATGTGGACGCTTGAACCATTATGCCAGAGTGTGCCATGTATCTGAACCGGAGAGCCCATGGAAGAAATCATTCTGCCCGCCCCTGACAACCATCCATTCTGTGTCCCCCAGCATGAGCGGGTACACGTACTGCACAGTGAAGTTGGACGGTGTGGAGTTGCCACTGTTCCTTGACACAGGGGGTCGTTGTTGAATTGGGCCATGATGAGGAAATTCTTCCCCTACTACAGGATTAAAGGTAACCCGGCACCATTGTATGGTTATGGAGGTGGCAAGCTGTGCACGGTTGCGACTTTGGAGATCATGGTCTGGTACAAGTCTGCCAAGATAGTTGACTTCACATTCCACGTAACAGCACGAGGCGATAACATCATGGGCTGTGATTTGTTTTACGGACTGGGTTTCGTCATTACAGATGATGCCAGGAATGAATGGTCTGGTTGTGGCCGCCGGAACCCCCCAGTTTCGGTGGTTGAAGAGAATGTTGTGTGGGATGAAGAGCTAACGGACACCACAGTGGTCAAGCTGGACCAGTTTCACTCAGGTTTGGCGCAGGAGCCTCTCAGTGCCGGCGCTCGGGACATGGCAGAGGGGGGTACCAAGTGTGGCAGTAAGGCGCCTGTGTCAGTGAGTGACACCAATGTGCTAGCCCCAGATGCCTCCGGAGCTTGGCTGCAGGGAGATGGAAGGTGCAGCTACGAAGGTGACTGCTACAACAGTGTTAGAAGAGGACGGGGCCAGACCAACGAGCATGGAGTTACCACATACTCAGCAGCACCATGTCAGGCCGAGCCAGACCTCGTTGAGGATTTTGGGCTTGGTTTGGGTTCAGGGTGAAGAATATCCATGGCGAAGATGGGCCAAATGACAGCCAGCAAAACATCAAGGATGTCTGGGCATAGTGACAAAGCTGGGCGCAGCATACTTCCGGTTGTCCAACGGCTCATCAAGACAGGCCAATCAGCTTCGGCGTGTCCAGGAAAAGGCTCCGGGTGATGAGGCTGGATGGTTAGTCGGTGTTGTTGGTGAAGGAGTCGGCCTCCACCGTCCGGAAGATCAGCCGTCGTCCAAGGGGTTTGCTACTTCTAGGGACGCGCTTGCCGAGGGGCTGCCCTGGGCCCCCCCATGCCGGTTCTACCTCTCCCACCCAAGTGACTGTGCTGTAAAATAAAGTTGTTTATATTTCTTGTGTTTTATGCATGCATGTTATGGTATGGGGTAATTTTGTGTTTTTATTTTAGTTTAGGAACACGGCGAGTAATTTTAGTTTAATGATGGACTTTTCTTTAGATATTGGTGGCAGAATAATTCACCATGCCATGCGGGCTGCGTGGTAGTCCACCTGCCAGCCCTATTTTAGGTTGTTTTGTGTGAATGTGTTTGGCCAATTTTGTTATTTTAGTGTGTGATTCGGGTCCCAAATTGTGTGTGTGTGTGGGGGGGGGGGAATTCAAATGAGTGTGTGGTTCTGGACTTTTCTAAGGGGGGGAGGAAATGTTGCATATAATAAATGGCACCTTTATTGTGAAGTGCAGTGTGGTGATGTGCACTTCCCATCACGTCACCGCACTGCCCTATATAAGGCCAGGGCATCCATATTGTGGCCTCTTTGACTGGTGCCCTTCGCCAGGTGTCTGCCGTGTAACCACCAATACCAACCTTAATAATAAAGCTGTGTTCGCCAAGTACATCTGGCCTCATCCTTCACCCAGGTATTTCCATACATAATAGTCAGGCTAAAAATGTGTGTTCGCTCCAGCACTTCATCTGTGTTGCATTATGTTAGGCTGATTTGGGTCCACCAGGAAGTGTCATCATTGTGTAGTTACCAGGTAAAACTCTATTTTATAGTAGTTTCACATAAAAATCATTGCTTACAATGTTTAAAGAACAAAGGTAAATTTTATTTTTCCCCCTGTTCCATGAGGCTACTTGTTTGTTCCTCTGGTGTTCACCTTCCATTGAGCTATAGGTTGACTAAATACTGTAAGAACAATGATCTGCCAAAAACTATTACCTGAATTTAAGATCCCACTCATTCACTGAGTTGACTGTGCCTTTGAGGAGAAAGCAAGCTGACATTTGAATTTGCATCTGAGCAGGGTTCCTTACTGGTTGAGAGGAGGATACAGCAATTCCAACCACCCCCTCCCCATGTCAAAGCGAGGCCGTGTTTGTGTGCGCGTCAGGACCGATTCGTGAGTCGCGGCTCTGAAGAATGCACAATGTTTCCTCTATTTAAGTGTTTGAGAGAATGGAGATAAATAGGAGTTGAAAGGTGAGAGGGAGAAAGATAAGAAAAAATAGTGGAGAAATGTCGGCATTTAGAGAGAGAAAGTGAGGTATGGTTACAACGAAGAGTTTAACTGGTAAGAAGAAAATCATTCTGCAGAGTTCAGGATTTTATTTTTGAAAGTCATGTCATGCTTTAACTTTTACCACAGCTTTTATATCCATGTGAAACTTACGTAGGTCTTAAATCAGATAATCAGGTCTAAAATGCATGCAGTACATCATCTTATCTGGTTCACACTTCGCTGTACATGTGTATAAACATAAAATGCCCTTTTATCATGGTTTATATTGATAGGCCTCATAGCTATACCTACTGTATTTGGCAAAAATATACTGCTCAAAAAAATAAAGGGAACACTTTGAAAACACATCAGATTTTAATGTGAAAAAATAAGCTGGATATATAATAAGCTGTAGCCACTTGTGAGTCCGAGCCAAACCCTGTGCTTGTGGCTGCAAAACGCAAAGAACTAAGAGTAAAAAGACAGATTTGGGACAGTCGGAACCCCCAATCTTCTTTAAAACTGAAGTCTACCCCTGTTGCGGGACAAACAGAGGCTAGTTCAGAGATGACCCGTCCCAAACCAAAAGCTCCATTCAAGACACGTGCTAAACTGAAGTCACACTGCAAAACAGATCCCTTTAACTTTCCTAATGGTCTAATTGGTACAAAAAGTACAGCACAAATGAAAGTGAATGGCTGTACTGTGAGCTGTTTGTTAGATACACGCTCCCAGGTGACTACTGTCCCCGAGTCCTATTTACAGACAGTACTTATCCAACCATGAGATTAAGCCACTTTTTGAGCTGTTAGAAGTGGAGGGAGCTAACGGTCAGAGTGTACCCTACTTAGGCTACATTGAAATGCATGTCACTTTCCCAAAAGACTTTCTCGGTATTGAAGCCGAAGTGCCAACACTTGCCTTAGTGGTTCCTGATGTACGTGCAGTTGATCAGTCCTTAGTGTTAATAGGGACAAACACATTAGATGTACTTTACGAGCTGTACTCTGATGCATGTTCTGAACTGCAGCCAACCATGTCACTTGGTTATAAGGCAGTGTTAAAAGTCCTTGAGCTACGGCACAGACAGTCCAAAGACACTAGCCTTGGTTTAGTGACCATGTGCAACAAAGAGCCACAGTTAGTTCCTGCAGACCAAACAGTTGTTCTAGATGGCACTGTAGTTGTGTCAGCCGGCAACAGTGAAAAATCTGTCTTGTTAGAACAACCGGTAATGTCAGCCTTACCTGGTGGTATCCTGGTAAAACCATGTCTCATAGACTTACCTGAAAGAGCACCTGACCTTGTTCCAGTTATACTCACCAATGAATCGGAACATGACATGACAATCCCTCAGAAGTGTGTCATTGGAGAAATTTGTGCATATCAACGAGTCCTATCGCAAGAACACTCTGTGAAAATTACAAAGTCCAAAACTGAACAAAAGTCCACTCTGAAGTTCAACTTTGACTCTTCCCCCATTAGCGCTGAATGGAAAGAGCGCCTAACAGAAACACTCAGTCAAATGCCCGAAGTATTTGCACAAAATGATCTTGACTTTGGCAAAACGGATCAAGTGAAACACACAATCAAATTATCAGATGAAACACCGTTCAAACACAGAGCACGTCCCATTAACCCAAATGACCTGGAAGCGGTCCATAAGCATCTCAAAGAATTCCAACAAGCAGGCGTGATAAGAGAGTCCGCTTCCCCATTTTCTTCGCCTATTGTAGTGGTGCGAAAGAAAAATGGCGATGTCCGCCTTTGTATCGATTACAGGAAGCATAACATGCAGACTGTAAAAGATGCTTACGCCCTCCCCAACTTGGAGGAAACGTTTTCCACCTTGACTGGTTCGCAGTGGTTTTCCGTCCTCGATTTAAAGTCGGGGTACTACCAAACTGAGGTAGAGGAGCTGGACAAACCAAAGACAGCGTTCGTATGTCCCATGGGCTTTTGGGAATTCAATAGAATGCCCCAAGGCATTACAAACGCCCCCAGCATGTTCCAGTGCCTCATGGAGAAATGTATGGGTGACATGAATCTGCATGAGGTGATTGTGTTCCTCGATGACATCATTGTATTCTCCAAGACGCCCGGAGAACATGAGGCTCGCTTAATGAAAGTTCTCAATCGCCTAAAAGAGTACGGGTTTAAACTCTCCCCTGAGAAATGCAGATTTTTTCAAACTTCTGTCAGATACCTCAGTCACATTGTGTCCAGTAAAGGAGTTGAGACCGACCCCGAAAAAGTGAAAGCCCTAAATACCTGGCCTGTGCCCCGTGATCTCAAACAGCTCCGCTCGTTCTTAGGCTTTTCAGGGTACTATAGGCGGTTCATTAAGAACTATTCCAGCATCGTTAAGCCCCTCACTGACTTAACAGCAGGCTACCCTCCTTTGCGAAAAAACACAAAGTCCAAAGCTAAGCTTGCCCAGTACCACGACCCAAAGACACTGTTTGGCGAGCGATGGATTTCTTCCTGTGATCTTGCATTCAAAACAATCATTGAAAACCTCAGTACTGCGCCTGTCCTGGGTTTCGCTGACCCTCAGTTGCCATATACACTCCATACTGACGCCAGCACTACAGGGCTTGGCGCCGCCCTCTATCAAGAGCAGGAGGGCCAGACTAGGGTCATAGATTATGCAAGCCGGGGGTTGTCTAGAAGTGAGTCCCGTTACCCCGCCCATAAATTAGAATTTTTAGCTCTAAAGTGGGCAGTAACGGAGAAGTTTGCAGACTATTTATATGGCAATCATTTTACTGTTGTGACAGACAGTAACCCCCTGACGTACATTTTGACTACTGCTAAGATGGATGCCATGAGTTGTACAGTAGGTGGCTAGCTGCTCTGTCGGCGTTTAACTTTAAGCTCCAATACAGAGCAGGCAAGCTTAACTGAGATGCAGACGGCCTCTCTAGACGGCAACATGGCGAGTTACTTAATGACGCAGTGTCCCAAAAGGAGCTTGACCGCATACAGCAGTTCACTCAAACTCACTTGTCTCTTCCTGAAAGCAGTTTAAGTTCTGAGGTAGTGTCTGCTAGATGTGAAAAACACCTTGTCTGTAGCTCTCCAGATAACACCTTCCCTTTGGTTCACTTGTTAGCCATCTCTGTAGCCGCTATTCCAGATGGCTATGCCAATGAAAATGACTGTGGTGGTCTTCCAGTTGTACCCCACATGACTCCTGAACAGATCAAAACCGAACAAAGAACTGACCCCTGTTTAAGAGAAGTGATTGCACAAATTGAAACTGGGCTAAAAGTTCACCAACTGTACGAACTGAACTTCCTGACATCAACTTGTTACTCCAAGAGCTCAGTCGACTTGAAATGTGCAATAATATCCTCTACCGCACTCGCCAAGACGGAGGAAATGTTACTTACCAGCTCGTCTTACCTGAACAGCTCCGCGATTCAGTCCTTCAAAGCCTCCACTGTGACATGGGCCATTTAGGCACAGAGCATACTTTGGATCTCGCCAGAACAAGGTTCTATTGGCCTCGCATGGCGGCGGATATTGAAAAGAAGATCAAGACATGTAATCGCTACGTAAGACATAAAACCGCTCCAGAACGAGCTGCTCCGCTTGTCAGTATCAAGTCCACCCGACCGCTCGATCTTGTCTCTATGGATTTCCTGTCCATTGAGCCCAATCAAAGCAACACAAAGGATGTGTTCGTGTTAACTGATCATTTCACGAAATACGCTATAGCCATCCCTACCAGCAATCAGAAAGCTCAGACCGTTGCAAAGGCACTTTGGGACAACTTTATAGTCCACTACGGGATACCCGAACGGCTACATAGTGATCAAGGTCCCGATTTTGAGTCCCAATTATAAAAGAACTTTGCAAAATCATGGGCATTCCCAAAATCCGGACGACACCCTATCATCCCAGAGGTAACCTGGTAGAACGTTTCAATAGAACGTTACTGAGCATGCTGGGTACTCTGGAGGAAAAGAACAAAACTCATTGGCACAACTATGTGAAACCACTTGTACATGCTTACAATTGTACAAAAAAATGACGCTACTGGTTTTGCCCCGTATGAGTTAATGTTCGGTCGTCAGCCGAGATTGCCCATCGACCTTGCATTTGGGCTCCCGCTTCACAACAAAAGTTTCAAGTCACATTCCCAGTACATTGAAAAACTGAAGACAACTCTACAAGAAAGCTACAAACTAGTAACAGAGAATGCTAACAAGATGGCTGAAAGAAACAAAGCAAGATTTGATATGCGAGTGAAACCCTCAAAACTAGAACCAGGTGACAGAGTTTTGGTACGTGCAATCCACCGCAGAGGAAAGCACAAACTAGCAGACAGGTGAGAAGCTGAAATCCACATTGTGGTGAGCCAAGCAGGTGACTTGCCTGTTTACACTATAAAACCTGAGATAAAAGATGGTCCTGTTCGCACCGTTCACCGCGACCTCTTGCTTCCCTGTGGTTTTCTTGCCCCTGTTGAAGAAGAACCTGTCCAACCAAAACGTGTCCACAAACGTAAGACAAGACAATCACCTGAACAAAGTGAGGAATGTGAGAATTCAGAACCGGAAAATGAGGATGTCTATTGGTACAGAGAAGGATCAATCCAAACGCCCATAAAGCTCACTCAAATCTATGAAATTCCCCATCCAAAGACATTCTTTAAAAAAGACATTCCTGCTAAAACTCACTTACCTGAGAATGACAACCAAATAGAAAATGACAATCCACCTGGATGTGACAACTTGCCTGGAAATGACAATTCACCTGGATGTGACAACGTACCGAATGATGAAAACCTGGAGGAAACTGAAACAAATGTGGAACAATCAAACAATGAGAATGGAACTGAAAGTGAAACCAACTTACCTGATAAAAGTACCTGTGATGAACCTGTGGAAGAAAAAGAATCTGAAAAGGAAATCCCAAAGACTGTGAGACGCTCCGAGAGGACAACCTCCCAGCCAGAAAGACTACAGTATTGTCAGTTGGGAAATCCTCTCATAACTGTTGCCCAGTCCCTGTTTCAAGGACTAAACCTGGCTTTTACCAGAGCCTTAACAGAGACAGATTCTAAGATTATTCAAATCTGGCTTTTACCAGAGCTTTAACAGAGCAGATATAAGATTATTCCCATGAACACTGGTCATTCCGTCATTACTATTTAGCTAATCCCACGCAAAGGGACTTGCATGTTTCTAAGGGGGGATAGTGTAACCCAGTGTTAAAAACGTGAATAGAATTATAAATATTGATACCGCTTTAAGAAGAAGGGGACACTCATTTCACAATGGGAATAAATATTTTGAGGATAAATATATAGATAAATATAAGTTCATAAAATATGTTCATAAATAGTTAGGTATGGGGTAACCCCCACAACAGCCATGGACAAACACAGCGCTCGACTAGAGCAATTAACAGGACAGTGAGATGTGTGTGTTGAGATCAATAGGCAGCCTTCCTGTGCTTAATTCAGGCACCAGCATCCAGTGGATATGTATGACGCAAATGCAAACATTCATGCTTCCTGCTCGCATTGTGGTACAAATGTCACATGCCTGAATGCATTTCCTTTGATGATAAAATGCCTTTGATGTATTGTCCGTTGCTGGGTATTTAAGTGGCTGAATTCATATGTTCACTCTCTTTCTTCTTCTGACTGCTTCTGACTACTGCTCATGAGAGCCTGAGAGTGATCCCCAGCATGCTTATACAGCAGCTGGGGTGAGCTCCGTGATGGCGATGATTTGATCAATAAACTTCATTAAAACTCTAGACGCCGTGCCTTTATTTTAACATCCCCACACTGGTGACCCTGCAGACGCACACGCTTTGTGCGACGCAACCTTCTGGTCTGGACGACCACGCTGGCGACCCGACGCTGAAAAGAACACGCTGCCAGCGAACGCAGCACCCGGCGGTGATTCTCCGACGACAAGCGAACGCGGCAGCCTGACTGATCTGCCCTTCCTTTCTGCTTCAGGGAGACTTTGACGCTCTTCGGAGACCACCCACGACCGGGAAAGCTGAGGAAATTTCATGGTGAAGTCTGCACGCCTAGATCGGTACATCCACGCTGGACCGGCCGCTCTCACGGCTCCTGACACACGATTCTGTGTCTCCACACGAGAGCGCACGCACCTTGCCCTCTTTCCACGACGGCGGCCCATGGCCGACGGAGAACGCGTGGACCTGAACGTACCATGACCCGGCACGAGCGACGACCAACAGCCCGAACAGGGGAGACAATCGGCGCCGACTGCGCAGATCTCCATCAAGCCCCCTGACCCTGATTCGCCTCGCGACAGTGGACCGGCCATGCACAGAAGCCTCGCATCTGAACAGCGCAGCTGGAAGGTACACAGCCGCAGCGCGTGCCGCGCACCAGAGACAAGCTGGCTCTGCAGACCTCCACCCCCCTTCACCGCTGCACTCTGGCCCTTCAGGGTTGCTCGTTCACCTGAGGCATGCACGCAGCTGGTGCACAGGATTTTCTTATGGTCTCAGCCACGGTGCACAACGGGGATCCAGCCGTCAGCTGTCCCCGAGGGCTTTAGGTCCGCGAACGCACCTGAAGCCAACACGCCAAGTCCCTCACACAGCTTCAGCTCCTGTTTTTCTTCATTGCCGGACTGAATCGCGAGAGGAATCAGAGACTAATTTTTCTTCCCACAGCCAAGGACATCCCCTGCCACTTGCTACCCCCACCCTCCTCCCTTCCCCGGCACAGACCTTCCCCGCAGCTCGCCACCAAAGCGGGACTATCGAGGTCTCAGCTCCCCGCTAAGCCCTCTGGGGGGGGGGGGGGGGGGGGAGTGTATGGGGTAACCCCCACAACAGCCACGGACAAACACAGCGCTCGACTAGAGCAATTAACAGGACAGTGAGATGTGTGTGTTGAGATCAATAGGCAGCCTTCCTGTGCTTAGTTCAGGCACCAGCATCCTGTGGATATGTATGACGCAAATGCAAACATTCATGCTTCCTGCTCGCATTGTGGTACAAATGTCACATGCCTGAATGCATTTCCTTTGATGATAAAATGCCTTTGATGTATTGTCCGTTGCTGGGTATTTAAGTGGCTGAATTCATATGTTCACTCTCTTTCTTCTGACTGCTTCTGACTACTGCTCATGAGAGCCTGAGAGTGATCCCCAGCATGCTTATACAGCCACTGGCGTGAGCTCCGTGATGGCGATGATTTGATCAATAAACTTCATTAAAACTCCAGACGCCGTGCCTTTATTTTAACATCGCCACTAAACCTGGCTTTTACCAGAGCCTTAACAGAGACAGATCCTAAGATTATTCAAACCTGGCTTTTACCAGAGCTTTAACAGAGCAGATATAAGATTATTCCCATGAACACTGGTCATTCCGTCATTACTATCTAGCTAATCCCATGCAAAGGGACTTGCATGTTTCTAAGGGGGGATAGTGTAACCCAGTGTTAAAAACGTGAATAGAATTATAAATATTGATACCGCTTTAAGAAGAAGGGGACACTCATTTCACAATGGGAATAAATATTTTGAGGATAAATATATAGATAAATATAAGTTCATAAAATATGTTCATAAATAGTTAGGAACATTTTCTGGAAAGCTCTGCTAAAGTTCCCGATAATTTTATTTGGTATGCTGAGCAACCAATGGCTGCGTCGTTTGTTTGGCAGTATCAGCCAATGGGGTCACGCGCTTTCTGGCTTGGTCTTGGTGTAATCCGCAGAACGCTTTCAGACACTGCCGAGACACGATCGAGAGAACGTGATCCCTCACTGAGATGATGAGCTAACGTGCTAGTAGCAGCCTTTGCTTGGATTAAACTTTGAGATTGGTAAGCCTAAACCAACATGAGAAATGAGACATTGCGGTATTGCCAAATTCTAATACCTCTTTTGTAAATTTTAATGTTCCAAGGTTGTCATAGCCAGGAGCGGTACCGGGGTTAAGCTCCCAGTGCTCATAAAATGCTCCTTACGGCGTGCGTCTCGAAAAGCCTCTGACAACTAAGTCCAACTCCTAGCCTGCCCGTGTGGTTTAGTCTCTAAGCCCGGCGGAACTGCTTTTACTAATAGGTGAAGGGGTGAAGGCGGATCTCTGGCGCCTTAAAACCAGATGCTTCGGGTAGATGGTGGCTCGTCAACCTGGGAAGGTAGCCCATCTAGGGGAAGGTAAACCCTGATTTCAAACCTCCGCTGCCTTGCGGCACACCTGGTTATGGGAAAGGCTTCGGGAGTCAACCCTGAAGAAAAATCCGGAGTCGGAGCCCCTAAGGCAGTTCTCTGTTGTGCTCATCATCGTTCTGGCAGCTCCTGCGACGGCGCTGGTGCCAAACTATAGCAGCCCTGCTGTTCCTTTGGATTCATCAGTGACGTGGAGAGGGGGGACATGCTGCATGGGTAACATCTTGTCCTCCATATCTTCCTGGCCAGGCTTGAATCCTACCAACGCCCAACGCTGGAAGGTAGAACACCGGTGCGCATCGGCCTGTTCAGCCACAGGCGGTGCTGTTCCAGCAGAGTAGACGTTTAGGATTCTCTTCCATGGTCATCATAGACCGACGGAGGCCAACGAACGACGACGAAATTTTAAGATTTGAACCCAAAGGCCGTGAACTCACGTGAGCGCGGGAACCCTTTGGAGCACGTGTCACTTAGCATGGTGAGTGCCATTCATTGTGTATGTGGGATGCTAACCTCTAGCTTAACATGCTAACCTCGGCTAGGTTTTACACAGGAGGAGGTTGTTTGTCAGAGCTGTAATGGTTAGCAATGGTTTCATTTCACTACTACTGACTGCTGCTTAAGAATGAACCACAGATGTAACAAAGATGTTTAAAAATATTATTTGTTGTACGACCTAGAAATATTTTGTAATAAGCTATAGAGCCTAGCTTAAATTTTGTGTTCTGACCTATTTTGTAGGTCAGTTTTTTTTTTTGTTTGGACTGGATTACAAGAACGTGGATTCTCCAGATCTGGATGGCCAGCCGAAGCCCGAACCCGATTAACTACTACAGGTGATCCAATTGATCACCTGGAAAGGACACTAGAGGACTGTACATCTTGTAAATATATTTTGGGTATTTTATTTTATTTTTATTATTTTTTTGCCACTATTGTTACAGTGCTGTGTTTTTTTGTTTAAGTGTACATACCTGTAAAAATACACATAGTTGCAAGTTCTCATATATCTGTGTTGTGTCATCTGTTGTTACGCCCTCCAGGCTCCTACGAACCTAGGGTCTACCTGACCTGGCCCAATTGTCCCTTCTATCCATGTAGTAAGGTTAAAGGTAACTACACTGACATACCCAGTACTACCAAAAGGGTACATGACTGCACCTAAAGTAGTATTACACACCTGAAGTGCTACAAAGAGGTGTTACAACCCATCCCCGAGCAGGGCCAAAGATGGCCGAATAAGGCCGGTGTTTGGCGATTCTTTAATGTATTTCTCCATCGCCTCCCTCTCCGGGCCAGAAATGCAGTATTGCCGACTGGACAGCAGCTTCGCCCCTGGGATGAGATTTATAGCACAATCGTAGGAGCGATGAGGAGGTAGCGACAATGCCCTCGATTTGCTAAAGACCTCCTCCAAGTCATGGTATGCCCGGGGAACGAGGCTGAGGTCCCGCAGCTTGGCCGGAGGGGGGGGAGACAGAGTTAGGGAACACTCTGCTGAACGCATGCAGTTAGCCATGCAAAATGGGCTCCAGGAGGAGATGGTATTTCATCCCCAATTAATAATCGGATTGTGCCTCCGGAACCATGGATAGCCAAGAACCACCGGGGAAGATGAAACAGGAAGAACCAGGAATGTGAGTTCCTCCCAGTGGTTCCCGGAAAGGGGGATGAGATCGGCGTCATGCTTTCGGTGACTACTGTCACCTCCTGGCTAGATATGGTGGCTATTTTCTGGTTGTGGGGCAATTTGTGTGTGGGAATACCCACCTGCCGCACGAACTGGGCAGAGACGAAATTACCCTCTGACCCCGAATCAACCAGTGCCATAGTCCTTCTCTTGACCCCCGGCAATTGTACAAGGGCCAAAATTGAAAAATTACCAGGGGGAGTAGATTTAGTCCCGCCCACCAGACCCCCCATGGTTACTGACGGGCTGCGTCTTTAGGCTGCTGGTGGCATTTGTCCAGACTGTGGTTCAGTAAACCGCAGTACGTGCACACGCCAGCCCTTCGCTCATCAAATGCCGAGAGAGCTCTATCGGATCAGGCAAGGAGCCGGCGCCGCCAGTGTCAGTTACCACAGCAGGCGTGCGCTCGGTGGGGCGCTCAGCGTGTGGGCAAGAGGAAGACTTGAGCTCCTTCACGTGCTCATGGTACCGGTTGTCCAATCCAACAGCCTGATCTATGAGACCATCGAGAGTCTCCGGGACAGGG
Source organism: Pholidichthys leucotaenia (assembly GCA_020510985.1). NCBI lineage: Eukaryota > Metazoa > Chordata > Actinopteri > Cichliformes > Pholidichthyidae > Pholidichthys > Pholidichthys leucotaenia. Next base: position 86,835,457 of record CM035848.1, on the reverse strand, counting down.
TGGACTGCCAGATGGTCACGGAGTTGAGCGTTTAACCTGTGGAGGAATGCGCTGCGCAAAGGACTCTCATTCCACCCTGAATCAGCCGCTACCACCCGGAACTCCACCGAGTACTCAGCTGCTGACCGAGTGCCCTGGTGGAGCATCATCAGGCGGCTCATAACATTGCCCTGACTCTCTGTAAGACCAAACGCGCAAGAGAAAGCATCCACAAATTGATCAAACGTATATCAACGCCCCTAGGGGTTATCAATCGTGGACCGTGCCCAATCCAGGACTTGGTCCTTGAGCAACAGCATAAAAAACTGAATTTTGGCCACGTCCCCTGGGTACTCCTCCCCGACCTGCTCCAAATACATGCGGACCTGAACAAGGAAACCTTTGCATTTCCCCAAGTCCCCTGCATACAGGGAAGGTGTGGGAACAGAGGTAGTACGGTGCACCGTAGTGTGGGGAGCAGGCTGAGGAGGAAGAGCCTGAGGAGTCACATTGGTCAAAAGCCTCATCATGTTTGAAACTTGAGTCAGCACGACGAGCTGGTGCTCGGTCGCCAACAAGCGATCCAAAGCAGACAGCTTTTGTGCTGCCGCATCGGCTGAACTACCATCCTCGCTGGCTTGTTCTGTCATGGTTATTAAGCTGACAGCTCACGTGCACGATGCAACAGCACAGGAAAGTAACCACACAAAGGGGCATGTTTGAAAGTTTATTAAATTGCAAAACAAGCGCACAGCTGAGGAAACAGTCGCTCGCCAGAGGAACCACCCTGTGGAGAGAAGATGAGCGCTGTGAGCGGAGGAAGAGTAAGGGGAAATGGGCGAGCCAAATTGCCACTTACTTGGGAATCCAGGGAGAACCGGCAGGGCCCCAGCAGAGAATAGACGAACCAGTAGGATGTAGGGGATGAGCTGGTGGTGCCTGACTGGGTGGAGATAGGAAGCTGAGGAAAGCGCGCGTAGTCCTGTAGACACACCTGAACGGTGGCAGCAACCTGAGGAGAGAAGAGTCACAAGGTAAGACAGCGTGTCTAAGCTTGTTAAATTATACTTGCTTGTCTATGAAGCGGGCAGCATCCCCAGACGAGCCAGCGTTGAATGCGCGGAGAGAGCCCCTTAAGTACGCTGGCTGATGAGCGGGTGCAGGTGCGTCTTCTGCCTCAGGTTCAGGTTACTTTATTTGTACCCGTAGGTAGATTTGTTTTGCAGTCTGGTGACATCCATATTTACAAGCCACAAATTACATTCAACAGACACAAACACAGGCACACATGAAGCTGACTATAAACATGATAAAAATATTCAAGGCTCCATCAATCAGGGTATAAAGACAAAGAGATGAGAGAAAAACCAGAGGTAAGAGAGAAGGGTCATATTAAAAAGTTAAAAAATAGTTAGAGGTTAAAAACTCAAAGGTCTAAAACCCAATAAAATATTTAGAACCCAAATAACATCCTACAAAAATATGTAAATATAAAATGGAGTTAATAAATAGGTACCTAAATTATGTTCAATATATTGTTACAACTTGTTCAACTCTTTGACAGCAGCAGGAACAAAGCTGTTTTTGTAGAGCTGGGTTTTACTTTTTGGGACAGCAAACCTCCGTCCTGAGGGAAGAAGCTGAAAGTTGCAGTGCAAAGGGTGGGAGTCATCATTTAAAATGGAGGTAGCCATCCTCTGTACTTGTCTGGTGTACAGGGATGTCTGACATGATTAGGGACCCAGGAGACAGACGTTGACACGAGTAGATAGTAGACAATCATTTATTGATTAAGATAATGAGTGTTGGGTGAGTGAATGAGTGCGTGGCTGTCTGGTCACTGGAGCTGAGCGATTCCTGCGACGACCTGGCAACCCTGGAACACACAAGCACAGGAGATTACTACTGTTCACATGAATGGGAAGCTGACGCTTGTGATGCATACTTGCAGGCGCCACAGAGAGAATCCTGCTGGCTCCGAGTGCCAGTGCGGCGTGGTGCTCGACGCTGAGGTGGTGAGGAGGCACTCCGAGGTGGAGGAGATGGCGTCCCGTCAACAGGGGAGGTAAGTCTGCCGCCAGGGAGGTCCACCTGTGCACAGGGGAAAAGGCTAGGAAAGGATGAGTGAAGAGGTGTCTTACTTGACGTGGCTTGGCTTGACAACTTGGCTTTGGCTCTGGCTTGGGGTCGTATCCTCGGCGCATTGCTAGGCAAAGGCCACAGACGACTCTGTGCAGAGCAGTCTGAGATTCTGGCTTTTAAAGCCCGTTGATTATCACCAGCCAGTGTGTGCGCAGCTGAGGATGATGATGACGGCCCAGCGGCCACCATGACAATGTCAGGCTCAGCTGTGACTCACCAAGCAAACTGTCATATCCGGCTCTAGGGAGCCGGGCAATCAGAGCCAGGGACAAGCCAGTGAGTCGTGATATTTTATTCAGGGTAAAGGGGAAGGGATGAGGAGAGCACAGATACTCATGCAGAGGTACACTCACAGGTTGCACAGCGCAGAGGTAAGCAGCTCGTACCGGACGTGGGGGTAGCAAGACGTACATCCTCACAGCGGGATACAAACACAGGAATGCTGCAAGAGGAGTATAAGCTGACACCAGACGAAGGGGCTTCAGCTTAGCAATGTGTTTATGTCGCAGCCCCGAGTCATCGAGGCTGCTCCTATTTATCCTCATTGGCAGCGCCCCAGCTGATGAAGACTAATTGGCCCCATCCGTCCATAATGCTGCCAGCTGGGGGCCAGCTGAGACGCTGCTCAATGGGAAGCAGGGATGAGGGAAAACATGGGCTGAGTGCCGAGACGGCATCTCAACCCATGGTGACAGAGCCCCTCCCTCAAGGTCGGGCTCCTGAACGACCAGGAACATCCCAGCCCCCCCCCCCCCCGCCCCCCCACCTAGGGTGGGAGGAAGGGAGGCGGACCGGAGGGGAAGAAGCCAAGGGAAGGACAACACCAATGGGGCAATGTAGGGTAGCGGGAAAGAAAAACCCAAATACAATACTGACAAAACAGAATAATTAACCCAGGTACAGATGGGGAGAAGAACTGGGTCAGCACGCCGTTTACATACTACCCAGAGAGTACCAACCATGCGTGACCCAGAGCAAGGAAAAAAAAGAACCACCAAAAAGGTACAGGGCAAAAAATGCTGAGTACGGTTAAATAAAGGGGAACCTATACACAGCGCTAATTTAAGTACATACACACACAGTCACCAAGAAAAGTGAGGGTGACTGTAACAAATGACAATTATAGAGCATGGTGTTACGGAAGACAAGGCACATGACTCTATAATGAACCAACATGACAAAAAAGAAATACTGAGTGCAGGCAAAGAAAAACCCACACACACGAATATATAAATACCCAGTCACCTAAAGAAATGAAAGTGACTGGAATAAATGGATAACTGCAGAGCATGGTGTTACGGAAAACAAAACATAACTCTACAATACAAAAAACGAGGCTAAAAACATGGCACAAAAAGTAAAATGCTGAGCATGAGCGATGGAAAACACAGCACTATAAAAACGAATCCACCAACAGGACAACACATTACACCCGAGTGACCTTAATAACAAAAGAAAAAGTGACACCCGAGGTGAATGGCAGGCAGAGTCCAAAAATGGCCGAGATGGCTCCGGAGATCTCCCCGCCCATTGTCCAGCTGGCGAATCAGGGGAAGAGAAGTGTTCGGACGGCGAACTCTGGACCCAGATCCCAGGAATCCAGTCCACCGGCAGCCGAACCAGGCTGCCCAGAGGGAAACACAGACCAGTGGGGGGAACCAGATCACCGAACCGAACGTTCTGTGGGTCGGGTCGTCGACCCGCACCACTCAACCACCAGGACCGTTGAGACGGGCGAAGGATCAGAGCGGATCCCGGTGGAAGAGGCTCAGGGGAGAGCCGATGACGAGGGCGGCGGGCGTCAGGCCGCAGGAAAACGGCCACCTCCTCACCGGACCTGGACAATACTGGGGCAGCACCCACGTCGGACCCCGATCGGGCCTCAGGCGAACCCACGTTGGACCCCGACTGGGTCTCGGGCGAACCCACGTTGAATACTGCACCAGAACCGACCTCCAACGTTGAACCCGGACCCTCCAGCACCTCCTTGCCGGTGACCCTGGAAGAAGGCTCAGAAGAGAAAACAGAACCGGGATCAGGATCACCGGCAGCGCCAGAACCCGGCGAGACGAGCTCAGACGCAGCGGACGGCTGCACCCGGCTCGTCTCCCCTGGAGATAGGCTGAAGTGCTCGAGGATAAAAAGAGAGAAAAGAAAGGAGAGCACTCGCCTGATCTCGGGTTCTGACGCCGTCCAGGACTGCGAAGATCCAGGATCCGTCGTCAGGAGGTCGTTGTCAGGCTCCCATCTAGCCGCGTCGGGCCCCGCAGCCAGCACGATGGTCAGCGCAGCTTGAGATTCCTCCAGCTCAGGTAACCCCGCCGACGATCCACTCGGCGTGAAGCCAGAAGAATCTCGTCCCGCTGGACCGAACCGCTCCTCCGTGGAGACCCGGGGACGCTCAGTCGTCGGCGTAGACTCCACGCAGCAGTCAGTCCCCCTCCTCCGTCCGCAATGTAGCTGCGGAACCACAGGCCCTCTCCATATCCCACCACGTTGACCCGGAGCCGGGGACCGCTCGGCGGAGAGAGACAGAGGATGCGGGATTAGGCATACAGGTTACAGCAGGTGGGGAGAGTTCAGGGAGCTGCGAACCCTGAACTTCTCCTCCAGGGATGTGACAGAGCAAATCATTAAGCAGGTGTGAAAAAACAATGACTTGCCTGCCCCCTGGAGGTTGAGTATCGCCTGCTGTAGTGGAATCTGCTTCTTCCTCTCCCCGCCCGGCGATAACGGAGGACCCCCCGGGAGTTCGTCTGAGGATCGCTCGCGTTGTCTCCAGCAGAGAGCTCACCAGGCCGGGATTCCAGGCACACACAGCAGTCAGGAAGCGCGTCGAGGAGGAGGGGGAAACAGCCGGGGTGAGCCAGCCCGAATGTCCAGGAATGACAGCGGGGAAATGAGGCTCAGGGAACGGGGCTGTAGAATCTCCACACAGACGAGGCGAAGAGGTGACAGCTGCGTGGGAGGAACTGTCCTGACGATGGCTCAGAACTGGATCCGGACGAGGTTCGTGCAGAGGTGACTCGGCGATGTGATGGCGGCTATTCCCGGGGAACGAAGCGAGGGGGAAACCCAGGATTCGCCGCTCCAGATTGGAGATCGAGGCGAGGAAGGCGCCGAGCACGGGAAAGCTTCGTAGCCCTGAAGTCCTCTCCATCAACCTCACTGCCGCCGCCACATGCCTGAAGGTGGTGACAGGAAACACAGTAGAGCTCGCGACAGCCGCTCGACCCCGGACATAACTGCTGTCAGCTGCGGCTCCTTGAAGGGAATCCCGAGTGACGTGGCGCAGGTCGGGGGAAGTCCTCTGGTTGGCGCGAACTCCCGGACTGGAATGACGGCAGGAACGGGACTCCGAAGCGGGGAAAGACATCGCCCACTTCGACTCCCTGCCGGGATTTCCATCCACCCCGTGGAGCTTCTCTCGCTGTGTACCTGCAGCGTCTACCCTGGCACTGTCCTCCAGATGGTACAGAGAGTGAGGGTGACAGTCCAGGAGTTCCTCAGCACGGCCCGGATGCCAGCGTCTCGCGTTGGAGGCGTCGTGCAGGGTGAAGAGCGTCCCGTCGACAGCCTCCGAGATGGACCTCAGCTCGTCGCCCTGGCGCCGGAAGTGACTCCTGGGAAACGGCATGCTAGCAGCGCTGACACCCGGACAGAAAGGTACATTTCCACAGCGACTCACGGCCGCCGGCAACTCTTCTGGCTGCGACATACTGTCATATCCGGCTCTAGGGAGCCGGGCAATCAGAGCCAGGGACAAGCCAGTGAGTCGTGATATTTTATTCAGGGTAAAGGGGAAGGGATGAGGAGAGCACAGATACTCATGCAGAGGTACACTCACAGGTTGCACAGCGCAGAGGTAAGCAGCTCGTACCGGACGTGGGGGTAGCAAGACGTACATCCTCACAGCGGGATACAAACACAGGAATGCTGCAAGAGGAGTATAAGCTGACACCAGACGAAGGGGCTTCAGCTTAGCAATGTGTTTATGTCGCAGCCCCGAGTCATCGAGGCTGCTCCTATTTATCCTCATTGGCAGCGCTCCAGCTGATGAAGACTAATTGGCCCCAGCCGTCCATAATGCTGCCAGCTGGGGGCCAGCTGAGATGCTGCTCAATGGGAAGCAGGGATGAGGGAAAACATGGGCTGAGTGCCGAGACGGCATCTCAACCCATGGTGACACAAACGACTGGACCATCTAACTACCTGATCCAAGGATTTCCTCTGTTTCAGTTTTATCTGACCAAACCATGACACTAAAGAAAAGGATAAAACAGATTCAATAAAAGCCCGATAAAACATTGTCATTATGGTTCGGTCAATTTGGAAGCGTGCAAGTTTTCTCAAGCAATGCAAATGTTGCTGACCCTTTTTGCACACCCTTTCACAGTTCTCTTCAAAGTTTAAATTACTATCAATAATCATCCCAAGATATTTGTAGGATTGTACACATTCGGTGGTCTGGCCTTTTAGTACGGTGACTTTGTGCCTGGGAGTTTTCCTCCTAAAGTCAATAATCATGTCTTTAGTTTTTGTCGTATTCAGCTGCAGGTAGGAATCCTCACACCAGTGAACAAAATCATCAACTACTGGGCCGTGGCCACTCTCACCATCCTGGAGGAGACTGACAATAACTGAGTCATCAGCATACTTTATAATGTGTCTGTTGTCATGTCTGCTCCGACACATGTTTGTGTACAGGATGAAGAGTAGTGGTGACAACACACACCCCTGAGGAGAGCCAGTAGAAGAGCACTTTAGATCAGACAATGTACCATTGACCCTTACTCTCTGCGTCCTGTTGGTTAAGAAATCCAGAATCCAACCCACCAGATTATTGCTCAAATCAAATTGTTGCAGGACCCTTTCAACTAAAATATGAGGTTGGATTGTATTAAAGGCAGAGGAAAAGTCCACAAATAAAAGCCTGGCGTGTGTCCCATTAAAATCCAGATGTTTAAAAAGCATGTTAAACAGAGTGACAGTGGCATCCTCCACTCCTCTGTGAGGCCTATAGGCAAACTGCAGAGGATCCAATGCATGCTCAGTTTGCTTTAGGACCTCACATCTGACCAGTTTTTCAAAAATTTTCATTAAAATTGAAGTCAAAGCAACTGGTCTAAAGTCGTTTACCGTTTTAGGACAGCTGGATTTTGGAACGGGAACAACCACAGCTCCTTTCCAGATCTTAGGCACATGTTGTGTCTGTAAGGACTTATTGAAAATGTAATGAAATATAGGACTCAGTTCATGTGCACAGGACTTTACCAAGCGCCCACATATATTATCAGGGCCCTGACTTTTGTTCACTTTTACAGCGCAGAACTCCCTTTTAACATCCTGCACCTCAATATTAAAGTGCTGATTGTTTATGAGTTTGTGTTTCAAATCTTGGGTTTCTGTGCTAAAATCAAAGGAGTCAAAACAACCATAAAAACAATTAAGAGCATTAGCCAGCTCTGTGTCTGAATTAAAACCATCTAAAAACACATGATTGCTGCGTTCTGTGCTCTGAAGGCCTGCAATAGTTTTCATACTGGCCCAGGCTGAACCAAGTTTCTTTGTTGCCATCTTGCTTTCCAACTCTGATTTATAATTCTGTTTTGCTCTTAAAATTTCGGCCTTCAGCTCTTTTGTGGCAACCTGTAGCTCAGAAACAGACCCCTGTTTAAAGGCAAGTGCTTTCCTCTGTAAGCAGGATTTAACTGATTTTGTAACCCATGGCTTGTTGTTGGGATATATTTTGACACGTTTACGTGGAACGGTCGTATTTTTACAGAAAGCCATGTATGAGCATTTGACGTCCACCAAAGAGTCCAAATCATCCCCACAGGACAGTGTGAACATCTCCCAGTCTGTATAGTTAAAGCATTCCTGGAGGCTGTGCACTGAATCCTCTGTCCACACATCTATGTCTCTGGTCTCCACCTTGCCTCTTCTGAGAGCAGTTTTATATGTGGGCAGCAAATGTACACAGTTGTGATCTGAGGATCCTAAAGGAGGAAGGGGGAGTGATTTATAGGCCCTCTCTATGGATCCATAGCACAGGTCCAATGTCTTTTTTCGCCTGGTTGGGCAGGAGACATACTGATAAAAGTTTTTAAGTGTCTTCTTTAAAGAAACATGGTTAAAATCCCCAAGAATAAAGTTTGGCGCCTCTGGAGAAATTGACTGCAGCCGCTGGACCACATCAAAGACGGTGCTGGAGGCGGAGTCAGCGTCTGCCCTCGGGTGGATGTACACAGTTGTGATAAAAAGCTGGGGGAACTCGCGAGGCAAATAAAAGGGGCGTAGTGACACAGACAGCAGCTCCACATTGGGTGTACAGATGCACTCTCTGACCGTGACAGATGTGCAGTGCTGCTTATTAATATATAAACATACGTCGCCCCCCTGACGCTTCCCCGTTACCTCTTCCTGCCGATCAGAGCGGAGTGGGGCTCCAAAGCTGTCAATCCACAGGTCTGCATCCCGGTCATGTGCATTAAGCCAAGACTCAGTATAAGCCATGACACAGCAGTTCTTAAAGTCCTTCTGGTAGCGTACATTCCCTTGAATTTCATCCACCTTGTTCCTCAGAGATTGTACGTTCCCAAAAATCATAGAAGGAAGAGGAATGTTACCAAACTGACGTCTTCTCAGGCGCAATTTCACGCCTCCACGCTTTCCGCGTTTCCTTCTCCTGTCTCTCTTTTCACCGCTGTGTCCATGAACGTCTCTCAAAATAAAGTCCGGCAGTTGCGGCTTAGACTCAATCACAGACCCTGCATCAACCGTGTTTAAATGCAGCAACATGTCCCTGGAATAATGTATTCTGCCCGCCATGATCCCGATCGCGTTTACCTCAGAGACGAAGAGCCGGAGGAAAAGTAGCAGCAGTGCAAAAAAGGGGAGGAAGTCCATATTGATGGAACCAGGGAGCTCTTTGCTATACAGTCCACAAACATTCCAGGACAGAAACGACACAAAGAATTTCGTAAAAACACATTAAAGTGCATAAAAACAGACACACAGACAACGGACTTTTAGTGCAGTGATGAGTTGATGAAGGTGAGGCAGGACAGGAGGAGCGCACTCTCACTGTCCATGACACAGGCCCCCAGTGACCTGAAAAGGATTAAGCAGAAGAAGATGGATGGATAGAAGATTTGCATCTTTGTTCTTGTGAATTTGTGACCTTTTTCTTTTAAAATTTCAACTTTTTTCTCATAAATTTGCAACTTTTCTCTTGTAAATTCATGATTTTTTCTTGCAAAATTTCAGCTTTTTTCATAAACTTGTTACTTTTGTCTCATAAACTTGCATCATTTCTCATAAATTTGCACCATTTTCTTATAAATTTGTGACTTTTTCATATAAAATTCCAACTTTTTTGTCATAAATTTGCTACTTTTTCTTGTAAATTTGTGATTTTTTTCTTGTAAAATTTCAGCTTTTTTCATAAATTTGCTACTTTTTTCTCATAAACTTGCATCTTTTTCATAAATTTGCACCTTTTTCTTGTAAAATTTGCATTTTTTTCTCATGAATTTGCTATTTTTTCTCATAAATTTGCACCTTTTTAACTTGTAAATTTGTGATATTTTTTTTTCTTATAAAATTTCTTTTTTTAATAAATTTGCTACTTTTTATTGTAAATTTGACTTTTCTTGTAAAAATGCTACTTTTTCTTATAAACTTTTCTCATAAACCTCTCATTTTTCTTCATTTTTAATATAAATGCAAAAATATAGATTTATAGATACATATTGTTGTAAATTTAAAATTTTTTCTCATAAATTTATAGCCTTTCATAAATTCCCTTGTCATTGTAAAACTTGCTACTTTTTGTTTTTGTTACTTTTTTCTTGTAAATTTGCTACCTTTTTCATGATCTTGCATTTCTCCTGTATTTCCACCTTTTTTCTTGTAAATTTTGATTTTTTTCTTGTAAAATTTTAACTTTTTCATGTACTTGCATCTTTTTCTCATAAATTTGCATCTATTTACTTGTAAATTTGTGACTTTTTCTTAAAAAATTTCAACTTTTTTCATCATAAATTTGCTACTTTTTTCTCATGTACTTACATCTTTTTCTCATACATTTGCACCTTTTTTCTCATAAATTTGCTCCCTTTTTCTTGTAAAATTTTAACTTATTTCAACTTAATTTCAACTTATTTTCTTAAAAATTTGCAACTTTTTAGTGTAAATTTGTGACTTTTTTCTTGTAAAATTGCTACTTTTTCTCATAAACTTTGAGAAACTAATAAACCTTTCAATTTTTTAGGATAAATGAAAAAATAGATTTATAGAGAAATTTTCTTGTTAATTCGCATTTTTTTCCTCATAACTTTATAATTTCTCTCATAAATTCACTTCTTTTGTCATTGTAAAGTTTGCTACTTTTTGTTTTTACTTTTTCTTGTAAATTTGCTACTTTTTTTTCCCATAAACTTGTATTTCTCATACATTTGCACCTTGATGAATTTGTGAACTTTTTCTTGTAAATTTCAGTTTATTTTGTTATAAATTTGCTACTTTTTTCTTGTGAATTTGTAATTCCCTAAAGTCTCTAAAAGTACCGTGGTGGGGTAGGGCTTTCAGTTATCAGGCCCCTCTTCTATGGAACCAATTACCAGCCTGGGTCTGTGAGGCTGACACCCTCTATGCCTTTAAGACAAAACTGAAAACTTTCCTATTTCACAAAGCTTTTGAATAGACTTCCCACGTGTTATATCTTATGTAACTCATAGTGGAACGGTACCATGCATATTATTCCACTGCTAGACACGTACATAGTGTTGTAGTTCGCATCAGCGGTGTCTGCTGCGCATGCGTTTGATTGTGTGTATGAGCTACTGTATGTAACAGCTGGCTAACTAGATGGTGATATCATGTTTTAACTGGATGTCATTCACAAGTGTAGACTGGATTTTACATGTCATAGTTTTGAGTTTTATTATTAGTATCTACTATGTCCACTTAAAAACTGCTATTTATGCTAACTGCGCATAGTGTTTTGGCATTACACCACTAGGTCCAGCTACGGATGTGTCTGCTGAAGTGGCTTGAAGTGCTACCTATGAGATTCTTTAGTTAGCTTAATAAGCCTGAAAAAAGCCTATAAAAATGCTGTAAACTTTGGTCAAATTAGCTTTAATAGCATTCACGTCTGTAATCATGAAGTGTTTTGAGGGACTGGTGTCCCAGCAAATCAGGGACTGTCTTCCCCCCTCCTTCGACCCCCACCAGTTCGCCTACAAGGAGAACCTGTCTACAGAAGACACCATCACCACCGCTCTCCACAGAACGCTGAGCCACCTGGAGAACCCAAGGAGCTACATAAGGATGCTCTTTGTGGACTACAGCTTAGCTTTCAACATCTGGGACATCCTAATCAATAAGCTGCACCTCAACCAGACACTCCCCCACCTGATCCTCGATAAAAAAAACTCACCAACCGCCCACAAACAGTCAGACTTGGCCCCCACCACTCCTCCACACTGTCCCTCAGCACTGCGTGCTAAGCCCTCTACTGTACTCCCTGTACACCTCTGTATTCCAACCCACCCAACCACTGCCATCGTGAAGTACGCAGATGATACCACCTTGGTTGGGCTCCTCACCGATGACAATGAGAAGGCATACAAGTTGGAGATAGAGAATTTGCTGCTGTGGTGCTAAGCAAACAACCTGAAACTGAATGTCCAAAGAACCAAAGAACTTGTACTGGACTTCAGGAAGATCAGACAGGAGTCGTCCCCCCCCGCCCCATAAATGGTGACTGTGTGGAAACCGTCCCCACCTCCAGGTTCCTGGGCACTAACATTTCCTCTGACCTCTCCTAGATTGTCAACACCAAGGCCCTAGTGAAGAAAGCCCAGCAGCAGCTGCACTTCCTCCGTGTCCTGAGGAAGGACAACGTGGACCAGAAGCTGCTGCTGGCCTTCTACCGCTGCTTAGTGGAGAGCGTGCTCACCTACTGTCTGGGTGTGTGGTATGCCGGCTCCACGGCCGAGAACAGGATGGCTGTGCAGAGGGTCATCAACGCTGCCCAAAAAAATCATCGGTGGCCCTCTGCCCTCCCTGGAGGACATCTCCAGATCCTCCTGTCTCAGAAGGATCAAGGCCATCACCAGAGTCCCCTCATATCCCGCCCACCACCTGTTTGACCTGCTTCTCTCTGGACAACGGTTCAGATCAGTCAGTGCCCACATCTCCAGAGTGACAAACAGTTTCTTCCCCTGGGCCATCCGAACTGCAGTCGGAGTCCCCCCCCCCCCACACCGAGCACTCACATGCTCAGAACTGAGAACCTTTTAATTATGACTATAAGTCACCTGTCTTTGCAGTCCTCACTTTCATGTATATTGACCCATCTGTGAAACCACTGCTGTGTATATTTTCCATAATCCTTGGGCCATTTTACTCAATTGTGTGTTCAATTGTCTTCCATACTCCATACGCTTATGTACATAGTTCCATCCGTGAAGTCACTACCATGCCTGTGTATATTTCCAGAATCGTGGGCTATTTTTATTTTAGTTGTGTGTTTAATCGTGTGTTCTGTAACTGTGTTTTAGCTAATCCTTCTCTCTTCCTTTATTGCACAGTAGCCTGGTGGAGAACCCACAATTTCATTGTACTGTACAACTGTAAAATCAGAATCCTTTATTATCATTATACCACAGTACAACAAAATTATGTGCAGTCCTCTTCAGTGCAAGAAAGAATAAAATAAAATATATCCACCTTATTCCTAGCCCCCATGATGGCTTGCATGAATTATGAGCGCAACATCCGGTACGAGTTTAGAACGTGGGGTTGTCACTGAAACAGGACACTTTTCCTTGTTAAAAACAATGACTTCTGCATCAAAAATGAGTGAACACAGCCTTTTGTACCACAAAAACAGTACAGGTACATCTCAAAAAATTAGAATATCATGAAAAAGTTCAATATTTTTTGTCACACATTTCAGAAAGTGAAACCCATATATTATATAGATTCATTACACAGAGAGTGATATATTTCAAGTGTTTATTTATTTTAATTTTGATGATTATGGCTTACAGCCCATGAAAACCCCAAATTCAGTTTCTCAAAAAATTAGAATATTACATAAAATTAATTTTAAAAAATAGTTGTTTAATAGAAATGTTGGCCGACTGAAAAGTATGTCCATGTGCACACTCAATACTTGGTCAGGGCTCCTTTTGGATTAATTACTGTATCAATGTGGCGTGGCATGGAGGTGATCAGCCTGTGGCACTGCTGAGGTGTTATGAAGGCCCAGGTTACTTTGATAGTGACCTTCAGCTCGTCTGCATTGTTGGGTCTGGTGTCTCTCATCTTCCTCTTGATATCAGGTATATGTCTCTGTAAAGATAAGTAAGCTGCAAATTCACATGTTTAATAATTCAACGGCCCTAGGGTATGTGCTATTTTTCAGTCTATTTGTCTTTACTTTTATTGCCCTGTACCGCCTGCCTGAGGGTAGCAACTGGAACAGGTAATGTGCAGGATGGGATGTGTCCTTCAGAATACTCTGTGTTTTTCTATGGCAGCAGGACTTGTACAGCTCCTCTAAAGAGAGGACAGTACATCCAATGATCTTTTGTGCTGTGTTGATGATCCTCTGGAGAGCTGTCTTTTCCTGGACAGTGCAGCTAGCAAACCACACTGAGATACAGTAAGTCAATACACTTTCGACGGAGCATCTATAGAAGGACACCAGTAACTCCTTAGCTAGGGCATTGTTTTTTAAGACCCTTAGAAAGTATAGTCGCCGTTGTGCCTTCTTGATCAGTGTCACGGTGTTGGTTTTCCAGGTTAAGTCGACATCAGTGTACAGTCCTAAGAACTTAAAGTCAGAATCCCTTTCCACCTGGTCTCCATTGATGTGTAAGGGCTGAGGACTGACTGTTTTTCTTGAAGTCCACTATTATTTCTTTTGTTTTGATGGTATTGAGAAACAAATGATTATTTCTGCACCATGATGTTAATTTTTCCACCTTAACCCTGTATGCAGTCTCATCTTCCCCTGTGATAAGCCCGACTACTGTCATGTTGTCTGCAAATTTCAGGATGGAATTACTTGGGTGGGTGGAGATGCAGTCATGAATATATAGAGTATGAAGTAGAGGACTCAACACACTTCCCTGAGGGGAGCCAGTGTTAAGGCTCAATAGTAGGGAAAGGTGTGACCCTGTGGGCGACCCCCACAGCCTATGGACAAGCAGAGCGCTCAGCTGGAGCAATTAGCAGAACAGTGAGATGTATGGACTGATATCAATAGGCAGTCTCTCTTTGTCTAATCCCGGCGCCAGTAATCTTGCTGTTGATATGTGTGACTCTAATGCAAATGTCCATGCCTTCCTGCAGTTACTGTGATGCTAATGTGCCATGCATGCATTGTCTAGCTGGGTATATAAGTCAACCATATCGCTTGCTCTCTCTCTTATTCTCTCTTTTTGATCACTCGCATTGCCTGTTTGCTGACTAGAGACACAGGGCTCGCTCCAGTGCGCTCCCACAGCGCTGGAGTGAGCCTCGTGATGGAGGATGAATAAAACACCCTTTTAAACTTCAGTTCGCTGTGTCCTGCCTGCACTTATTCCGTGGGTTTGGTCAAGGTTGTGTGGAGGTCTGTAGCATCCTCTGTCGATCTATTGTTCCTGTATGCAAACTATTGAGAGTTGAAAGTAGAAAGAAGTCCTTGAGTGGTATGGGTCCTGATCAGTTTCTCAAAACACTTCATAATAACTGGAGTGAGAGCCACAATGACAATAAAGCCCATTCTTTTCTATTCTATACAACATTGCACATCATATCTGTACCAATGTTGTTCTTCATGTATGTTGCTGTTATGTTATGAATAGTATGTCTCTTCTTTCTTCCTTTTCTTCTCCCCTCACCGCCCCAACCAGTCGTGGCAGAAGACTGCCCCTCCTTGAGCCTAGTTCTGCCAGAGGTTTAGATAGATAGATAGAGTGGTGTGAAAAAGTGTTTGCCCTCTTCCTGATTTCTCATGTTTTGTGTTTGTCGCACTGAAATGTTTCAGATCATCAAACAAATTTAAATATTCGACAAAGATAATACATGTAAACACAAAATGCAGTTTTTAAATGAAGGTGTTTATTATTAAGGGTAAAAAAAATCCAACCCTACATGGCCCTGTGTCAAAAAGTGATTGCCCCTAAACCTAATAACTGTTTGGGCCACCTTTAACAGCAACAACTGCAATCAAGCATTTGCGATAACTGGCAATGACACTTTTACAGCACTGTGGAGGAATTTTGTCCCACTCATCTTTGAGGAATTGTTGTAATTCAGCCACATTGGCAGGTTTTTGAGCATGAACCTCCTTTTTAAAGTCATGCCACAGCATCTCAATCAGATTAAGGTCAGGACTTTTACTAGGCCACTCCAAAGTCTTGATTTTGTTTTTCTTAAGCCATTCAGAGGTGGACTTGCTGGTGTGTTTTGGATCATTGTCCTGCGACAGAACCCAAGTGCACTTCAGCTTGAGGTCACGAACAAATGGCTGGACATTCTCCTTCAGGATATTTTGGTAGAAAGCAGAATTCATGGCTCCATTTACCACAGCAAGTCTTCCAGGTCCTGAAGCAACAAAACAGGCCTACACCATCACACTACCACCGCCATATTTTATTGTTGGTATGATGTTCCTTTTCTGAAATGCTGTGTTACTTTTACACCGGATGTAATGGGACCCATACGTTCCAAGAAGTTCAACTTTTGTCTCGTTAGTCCACAGAGTATTTTCTCAAAAGTCTTGGGGATCATCCAGATGTTTTCTAGCAAAACTCAGACAAGCCTTTATGTTCTTTTTGCTCAGCAGTGGTTTTTCTCTTGGAACTCTGCCATGCAGGCCATTTTTGCCCAGTCCCTTTCTTGTGGTGGAGTCATGACCACTGACCTTAACTGAGGCAAGTGAGGCCTGCAGTTCTTTGGATGTTGTTGTGGGGTCTTTTGTGACGTCTTGAATGAGTCGTCACTGCACTCTTGGGGTAATTTTGGTCGTCCGGCCACTCCTGGGAAGGTTCACCACTGTTCCATGTTTTAGCCATTTGTGGATAATGGCTCTCGGTGTTGTTCGCTGGAGTCCCAAAGCTTCAGAAATGACTTTATAACCTTTTCCAGACTGATAGATCTCAATTACTTTTTTTCTCATTTGTTCCTGAATTTCTTTGGATCGCAGCATGATGTCTAGCTTTTGAGGATCTTTCGGTCTACTTCACTTTGTCAGGCAGGTCCTATTTAAGTGATTTCTTAATTGAGAACAGGTGTGGCAGTAATCAGGCCTGAATGTGGCTAGAGAAATTAAACTCGGCTTTCCAAAGATGTGATAAACCACAGTTAATTTATATTTTAACGGGGGAGGGGGGCACTTTTTCCCCACAGGGCCATGTGGGTTTGGATTTTTTACCCTTAATAATAAACACCTTCATTTAAAAACTGCATTTTGTGTTTACTTGTGTTAACTTTGTCTAATATTGAAATTTGTTTGATGATCTGAAACAAAGTGTGACAAACATACAAAAAAAATGAGAAATCAGGAAGGGGGCAAACACTTTTTCACACCACTGTAGATAGATACAGCAGTGGACAAAATTGTTGGTACCCCTCTGTTAATGAAAGAAAAACCCACAATGGTCACAGAAATAACTTGAATCTGACAAAAGTGGTAATAAATAAAAATTCTATGAAAATTAACCAATGAAAATCAGACAATGCTTTTGAATTGTGGTTCAACAGAATTACTTTTAAAAAAAACAAACTCATGAAACAGGCCTGGACAAAACTGATGGTACCCCTAGAAAAGATTGAAAATAATGAGACCATAGGGACATGTTCAACCAAGATGTGTTCTCTAATTAACATCACAGGTGTCTACAAACTTGTAATCAGTCAGTCAGCCTATTTAAAGGGTGACAAGTAGTCACTGTGCTGTTTGGTAACATGGTGTGTACCACACTAAACATGGACCAGAGGAAGCAAAGAAGAGAGTTGTCTCAGGAGATTAGAAAGAAAATTATAGACAAGCATGTTAAAGGTAAAGGCTATAAGATCATCTCCAAGCAGCTTGATGTTCCCGTGACTACAGTTGCACATATTATTCAGAAATTTAAGATCCACGGGACTGTAGCCAACCTCCCTGGACGTGGCCGCAGGAGGAGACGGATAATACGAATGGTAACAAAAGACCCCAGAACAACCTCTAAACACATTCATGGTGAACTCCAAGGTCAAGGTACATCAGTGTCAGATCGCACCAGCCATCATTGTTTGAGCCAAAGTGGACTTCATGGGAGACGACCAAGGAGGACACCACTGTTGAAAACAAATCATAAAAAAGCCAGACTGAAATTTGCCAAACTGCATGTTGACAAGCCACAAAGCTTCTGGGAGAATGTCCTATGGACAGACGAGACAAAACCTGAACTTTTTGGCAAGGCACATCAGCTCTATGTTCACAGATGCAAAAATGAAGCATACCAAGAAAAGAACACTGTCCCTACTGTGAAACACGGAGGAGGTTCTGTTATGTTCTGGGGCTGCTTTGCTGCATCTGGCACAGGGTGTCTTGATTCTGTGCAGGGTACAATGAAATCTCAAGACTATCAAGGTATTCTAGAGAGAAATGTGCTGCCCAGTGTCAGACAGCTTGGTCTCAGTTGCAGGTCATGGGTCTTGCAACAGGATAATGACCAAAGACACACAGCTAAAAGCACCCAAGAATGGCTAAGAGCCAAACATTGGACTATTCTAAAGTGGCCTTCTATGAGCCCTGATCTAAATCCTATTGAACATCTGTGGAAGGAGCTGAAACATGCCGTCTGGAGAAGGCACCCTTCAAACCTGAGACAACTGGAGCAGTTTGCTCATGAGAAGTGGGCCAAAATACCTGCTGAGAGGTGCAGAAGTCTCATTGACAGGTACAGAAATTGTTTGACTGCAGTGATTGCCTCAAAAGGTTGTGCAACAAAATATTAAGTTAAGGGTACCATCATTTTTGTCCCGGCCTGTTTCATGAGTTTGTTTTTTAAAATAATTCTGTTGAACCACAATTCAAAAGCATTGGTTAATTTTCATAGAATTTTTATTACCACTTTTGTAAGATTCAAGTTATTTCTGTGACCACTGTGGGAGATAGATAGATAGATAGATAGATAGATAGATAGATAGATAGATAGACCTTATTGATCCCAAACTGGGAAATTACAATGTAACGGCAGCATAACAGTAGATGACCAAAATGACAGAAACACACACAACACAATAGACAAAGGAAATGCCTAGGAAAGTAAACCTGCCCAAATAACTGTCATGAATCCAGGTTTGGAGGTCAAACCCGATTCTGACTCATGGTGATGCTCTGACCTAGTTCCCTCCTGACAGCTCGGGCACGCCCCCTCCTCCTGTCAAGCTCTGTCAGCTGCACTGTCTGGTGTTCACACACATACACACATACACACGCACACACACATGCACTCGCTCCATTCATTCTCATTTCACACACTCACACACACCCAGTGTTAATCAGTTCGGCCCATGCATTCGCACACCGGCAATCTCTTTCCTTGTTAGCTTCTGGAGTATTTGTTGAGTGCGTCAGAGGAAAGAGATTGTCGGGGCATTCGCCTCTATACGTGGCAGTTTGTACTCCCCGTATATTGCATCACTCCCTGCGTTAACCTCCAGCCCGTCATGTCTCACCAGTTTGTCTTGGTTGTGTTCGGCTGGCTCTACATCTCAACCCCATCCTCCAGACTGCACAGTTTGCTCCGGATAGCTCCAGCCCTGTAAGTGTTTTCGCCTTTTCTCCTGTGCTAGTAGCCTGCAGCACTAGGCTGTTTGCCTTCCTGTTTTGTGCGCTAAGCAGTCCTGCAGCACCCGAGGCTCTGTATTCGCCAGGCTGTCAAGCATTCAGTTGGCGCCTTGTATTTTTGGTGGCCAATCCTATCATTGCATCATTCTGTATTGTGTGGAACTGAACTGCATTCAGTGTTTATTGGACTTGTTATTTTGGGTGAACTAAAATAAACTTGACACTCTCCGCTCCTGCTATTGTGTTTTCATTCTCTCTTTCGCATGGAGGTTTATGACAATAAGTTCTATACATCATAAATGAATAGATGGTGACCCGTAGAGATGCATGAATCATACCCGCTGTACAATGCAGGACTATCAGGTGCAGGATGAAATGTGAAGCAACAATTAGACTGCAAGGTGCAGTATGGTAGCATAGTTATGACCAGAATTCATCATCAGAGTGAGTTATTGTACAGTGAAATGGCATGTGGCAGGAAAGATTTCCTGTACCTAACCGTTTGGCAGCAAAGCTGTAGCAGTTTGCTGGAGAAAGTGCTTCGCTGTCTGCCCAGTGTGTGGTGGAGGGGGTGATCCAGATTGTCCATGATGGATCGTAGTTTGTTCAGTGTCCTCCTCTCCACCACATTCTCAAAAGTCTCCAGCCTGAGACCAATTACAGAGCCAGCCTTCTTGATAATCTTGTCAAGTCTGTTGGTGTCACTGGCTCTGATACTGCTACTCCAACAGACAGCAGCAAAGAAGATGGCACTGGCAACAACGGCCTGGTAGAAAAGCTCCAGCATCCTGTTGCACATGTTGAAGGAGCTTAGCTTCCTCAGGAAGTAGAGTCTGCTCATCCCCTTCTTGTACACAGCATCGGTGTTAGATTTCCAGTCCAGTCCCTTGCTGATCCTGACACCCAGGTATTTGTAGTCCTCCACTATCTCTAAATCCTCCCCCCTAATCTGCAATGGCTGTGAAGGTGCCTCTTCTTCCTGAAGTCAATCACCATCTCTCTGGTCTGGTCTTCCCTTCCTATAAGGGAGTTTTTCCTTCCCACTGTTGCCTAGCGCTTGCTAATAGGGGATCATTTGATCACTGAGGCTTTTCTTTGAATTATTTATGATTTGTATTTATGTATCTAGTGCCTTGAGATGACTTTTGTTGTGGCTAGGCGCCATACAAATACAGTTTAATTTTTTTTTTCTTGAAAAATTTCAACTGTTTTCATCAATTTGCTATTTTCGTCATAAACTTTCATCTTTTTCTCATAAATTTGCACATTTTGTCTTGTAAATTTTGTGATTTTTTTTCTTGTAAAATTTCAACTTTTTCTCATAAATTTGCTATTTTTTTCTCATAATAAACTTGAAATTTTTCTCTTAAATTTTCCAGCTTTTTTCTTGTAAATTTGCTACTTTTTCATAAACTTGCATCTTTTTTCTCATAGTTTTGCAACTGTTTTCTTGTAAATTTGCTACTTTTTTCTCTTAAAATTGCAACTTTGTCTCTTAAGGTGACGCTGACAAAAAATTTAAAAAAAAAAAAATCTGTTGTTAACATGTCCGTAACATGTTTCTTGTGATTTACAAGACATATCAAGAGTAAAATCATTCCAAACTCCCAAGTATGTGTTTTTCTGGTGTGAATGGCTGCTTAAGCCCCCCCCCCCCCCAAAAAAAAAACAGGCAGATTTGGACAGAGTGTTTCTTGCTACGTCAGTATTCCTGCTTAGCCTGATTGGTTACTTTCAACAATATAATTAGTCAATTATTTCTAGAAACGTATTACAAAATGGTCAGAACACACCCACAAGTTGGGATACAAGGAGAAAGGAGCCTCCGAAACTCAGCGGCACAACACCGGTACACACCTGTCAGGGGAAGGGCAGGACACTGATGGTATGAGAAGCTTTTCTGAAGACAAAATATATATGTTTTTGCCATAATGATGATTGTAACGTTCACTTCTGAAACTATTAAACCTGGTTTAGTCAGTGACTGACAGGTGAGGAGTCAGTGAAAGAACAGGCTGGGTGATTCCAAATCTTTGGCAGGAGGGGGAGGGGGGCACACTGTCAGATTACGAAAAAAATTTTTTTGTTTTTTTTGTTACTTATTTGTACCCGTAGGTAGATTTGGTTTGCAGTCTGGTGACAAGCCACCGGCTGCTGGTCGCTGCGTGCGCGAGCGCCCTAAACCTACATGTTTTTGGTGTGCGGGAGGAAACCGGAGAAATCCCGGAGTAAACCCGCGCAACACGGGGAGAACATGCAAACTCCACACAGCTCACTGTTGGTCGGGGGCTGGGATCGAACCCACGGTCTCATGATCCCCGCGATCCCCCGGCCGAGGGTAAAACTGTGCTGCCACAGTGCTAAACCACTGCGCCACCGTGCAGCTAAAAATGTTACATTTCCCGAAACTACGAGATGGATTTTGATTTATATTCCGCTAAAAGCAATATCTGAAAATCATTTAAGGAGAATTAAATCTAGAAAAATAAAAAAATAATGTTGAAATGGCATGGCCTCGAGCCGGCCTCGGCCAAGTTACCAAAGCCATAGGTCTCAAGGCCATGGACGAGCCCGAGTCATTACCCTCCTGAGATGAGGCCGAGGCCGGGAAAAACCGCGAGTCCTCCATCACTGGTTATAACATTAACCAATCAAGCTAAGCACTGAGACCCCTACTTGACTCTCTCGGGGGAAGAAAGAAGAGTCATGGAGCAAGCATGAGCTCAGCTTTTTACAAGTTGGGAAATATGGCAGATTATATGGGGGAGGGGGCTTGAAAAGTTCATAGTGGTCAAATTTGACCAAATGTGGTTTATTTTTCAACCACAGGGATCCAAACGCTGCAACACCGATGGAAGAAGTGTGTGGACCGAAGGGGAGACTATGTTGAACTAGAAAAGCACTCGGAGAGCGCAGACCTCCGCCAAGCGCCACAATTCCCCCCATACAGTGTTTGTGTGTACGTTTTTAGATTCCTTGACCATGAAAACATATGACTAGCAATTGGATTGACAATGATAGGATTAGTGGTTTAGTAGTTATTCACGAAAATGGCATTTTGCGTAATGGCGGTTTTCTTGTGGACGGTGATCCGGATCACCACAAAAATCTAATCAACTGTAGGATACCCCATTTCTGACAATCTGTGAAAATTTCATGAAAATCCGTCCATAACTTTTTGAGTTATCTTGCTAACAAACAAACAGACAGACAGACAAACCAACGCCGATGATCACATAACCTCCCCCTTTGGCGGAGGTAAAAATAAACCACATTTGGTCAAATATGACCACTATGAACTTTTCAGCCTGTGAACTTTTCAGCCCCACGTACATGTTCAGTTTTTGGCTGTGTGAGCAAGAAATCCTCTTTTAAATTATATGTCTTACCCATAGACATGAAAATACGATAGCAATGATTCATTTTATTTGGAAAAACCTCAGTGTCCCTGCTAAAATACTGGAGAGGACACAGGTTTGCAGCCTGCATGCCAGGGGAGATGGCCCTAGTGTGCGTGGTGCAACGGCTGGGCAAGTATCATCGTAGGTGAACCCGCGGAAGGATCATTTTTGGTGGAGCGGAGAGGCAGTCGCTGCCTGGCTGGAGGGCTCCCCTCGCCTCGCTGGGAGGACCCGCTGGTGCGCCCCCTCCAGCCGCCTCGCCTCTCCCCAGAGCGAGCCGGGGAGAACGCTCTGAAAGAACTGAGTGCTCCTCGGCTCCTCCCTCTTCCCCTGAAGGGGTGGTCTCTGGTTACCCACTCACCGCGGATCACCTCGCTGAGGGCCGGTGAGCATTTCGCCTTGGAGCAGCTCGAAGCGAGGCGAGCTCCAAAGGAAGGAGGCTGGGGAGCACCTCAGAGGCAAGCTGGCTGGCAGGCACACCGGACCGAGGTGAACTGCTCACTGGCCCCTAGCTTGGTGATCCACGGTGAGTGGGAACCACAGACCAGCGGGGAGCCTTCCAGCCTCCATGCCAGGCCAGGCAGCGACTCTTCCATGGGCTCACCTACGACGGTACTTCCTCAAGTTAGATCACCTTCTTGGAACCTTGTACAATGTCCTCGTCTTCGTCCAGCTACTGGTGGGTGGAAGAATGGGTGAAGCTAATTAGAATATTCATAGATCTGTGCATACTTAAGTAGGTCAAAGACATAAAAGCTCTTTCCAAGCCATTCTAAGGCAATGAAAGGTTTTTTATGTATAAAAAGCCACAATATACTATTTTGGGTCAAACACATTGGTTTTTTAGGTGGTTTTAGAGCTGCTGGAGTGGATCTTTAAATTCGCAACTTTTTTCATAAACTTGCATCCTTTTTCTATTAAATTTGTGACCTTTTTCTTGTAAATCTGCTCATTTTTTTCACGTAAATTTGTGACTTTTCTTGTAAAATTTCAACTTTTTCTTGTAAATTTGCTACTTGCAATGATGCATAAACTTGCATCCTTTTTCTCATACATTTGCAACTATTTTCTTGTAAATTTGGTATTTTTCACTTAAAATTGCATCTTTTTTCTCTTAAATTTGCAACTTTTTTCACGAACTTGCATCCTTTTTCTATTAAATTTGTGACCTTTTTCTTTAAAATTTGTTATTTTTCTCATAAATTTGCACCTTTTGTTCTCATAAATTTGCCAATTTGTTTTCAAGATTCAATTCAAGATTCAAAGATTTTATTTGACAATACTACTATACGTACAGGACATACAGGAGAATTGAAATGGTGCTTCTCTCTCTCTCTTCAATGGTGTGCACAATAGTATAAAAAAGAGAAAGGAATAAGGCTGGAAAAACAACAACTGCAGTCTATGTACAGTGATGCAACCCGTAGTGCAAATGGCGACAAAAGATAGACCCAGACCTCCCATAGTGCAAATAAAGAAAAACAATGAGACCCAGCAATCCTATATACAGAAAAGTAGAGCAGTAATACTCATAGTAGCAAGTTCAATGCTGTAGTGTAGGTGCAGACAGTGACAGATAGGACTGCACATGATCAGTATTGCAATGACAGACAGCAGCAGATATGGCATTTGTGCAAATGGTTGCAGTAAAGTGCAGAGACATACAGCAGCAGATGTATTACTATTGGTGTCCCAGTCTTTCTGGGACACCAACATTCAAATTTTTTCTTGTAATTTGCAGCATTCACATAGACATTGGTTACTTTTTTATTCTATATAATGGTTACATTTTTTATGACAATGACCCAGTCACGATGACCCCCCCATTTTACAGGGTTTGAACTCTCCGCCATTATAAAAGCATGCTCCCCAGCACAATCTTGCGTAGGGCCTTCAAAAAGCTAGACATGACCCTCATTTACAATTATAGTTGTAGTGCCCCCTTAAATATGTTCTGTTTATTTTCCCCCTACAGTGAAATGAAATATTGGCCCACGCTATAACATGATAGAAATGCAAACATGGTTTGTAGAAATTAAGTACAATATTATCAAATTACAAGTGCAGTGCTGACAGTGTTTTAGATGACCGTGTAGCGGGGTGGGAGTGTATTTTTGAGATGGTGTTGTGGATTAATTTCTAACAGAGCGAGATGTTCTGCTTTCATCGAACCGCACCACTGCCTCAATTGGTGAGACTAATCTCTCTTGCCCTTAATCACATTCCTACCTCAAAACACCATATTCTTTTCTTTTGGTCATTCATTTTGTTGGAGTTCGCTCTCGCCCACAGGAGCAAAAAAATCAATACAGTCCACACTGAGCTCTGTAGGTGGACAGAAAATGGCTGTTTTTTTGTGTGTGAGTGAGTGAGTGTGTGTGTGTGCGTGTGTTATGAATAATAGAAAAAGCTGAAGAACTTGATTCAACTTGATGTTCATTTATAATTTAGAAGTATTTCAATATGTGAAATGTAATTTGCATCAACCTACAAAAATAACAATAAAACACAAACTCATCGTTTGCGACTGAAATAGAATGAAACATGCGTCTTCCCTCAGATCAGATTCAGAAACAGCAATCAGTAAATATGTTACTGAAAATGCTCAGAAAATGAAAGAACAAAACACCAATTAGCCCACTTACTTCCACTACCATACTATACATTGCATGTTAGTATTTCGCTTTACAATGTTCAGTGGAACATATCTCATTAAGTGTGACCTGTGTCACAGTAAAGCCCTGCAGTGAGTGTGCTGTGTTGTAATGAGAACTGGCTGTAGGCTGAGGACAAGGAGAAGGAAGATCAGGACGCTGTGTCTCAGATCCAAAGGGCAGAAGACTGATTCAGTCACGGAGTCCCTCTATATATACCAGTACACTGTAAACATGAAACTGCAGAGACAAAGGGTCAGTCTGGTCCAGACTTTTGGACTTTTTAGTTTGATCCAGACCAACATTTTGAGTGTGAAGCCTCCCCCGAACCACGGTCTGGACCAAAGACCCGAAATTTGGTCTGACAAAATAGTCTGTATCAAACTGAAGCTTGGTTTGTTTGTTTTTTTTAGCATATGGAAGAAATTTTCAGAAAGGTTCAGACTTTTGGAGCGAACACATGAACAGCAGCTGAAAAGAGGGGAAATAAACCACAATAGCACTCAGTGACAGGAAGAGACCCAGTTTTTAATTGAAATATGGTCCGTTAGTGGTATAAGAATCAGAAAAATAGGGAAACCTAACAGATATTTTTGGAGAGGATGTCACAGAGAGTATATAAATTGGGCAAACAATGGCATCTGAAGGCCATCACAGCCGATGAGAGAACAAATGCCCTTTTTAATGAAGATCTAGATAATATTCTAGCCTCACAAAACCAGTTACCGACTAATGTGGACTCTTACCCAGTTTCAGCTTAATGTACAGTTAACATATGTCTCCAAAGCTGCAGAAAACACCTCAGAGGGTGAGTAGCATGTGTGCAAACTACCGCAGTCTGTGCTAACTATACAAACGTCATCATGACAACAAGATGTAGGTGTGTCATGGGAAACCAAACCTAGCTGAACCAAATGTAGACAGTGGAACAAAAACATGAACCTTGGCGGAGACTTTCAGATGTGAAAACGCACTAAGTGATTAATAAAAATGAAAAATGAAAATTATCAATTACCCAAATAATTTGTACAAGTGAATAAAATTTTAAGCATTTTTTTTCTTCTTATGGCTTCTTCTTTTTAGAGTTGCCCCAGTATACCATCACCTGATATCACGATGATCCGCATGTTGATTTGGCAAAGATTTTTACACGGGATGCCCTTCCTCATGCAACCTTCCCCATTTATCTGGGCTTGGGACTGGCAGAGGTAGTACACTGCCCCCCCCGTGGCTGGGTAGCCAACCAAGCAAATACTCATCTGTTTTGTAATTTATTTATTTTTTTTAATTATTACTATTTTTTTACTTTTCTTTCCTTTTTTGGTCACATTTCTTAAAAAAACTTAATAAAGAATTCATATTCATATATTCATATAGTACTCGGCGCCACACCAGTAGGCTGCCTTTTGCAACAGCGGCTCGATTCCGAGTTTTTTTCCCTTCCTCTCTTTTTGATCACTTTTTTTTTTTTTTTTTTTTTTCACCCCACTTATATCACGGACACACAGATCGTCCCAAATGTCTCCTGAGCCGGTGGATGGAGCCACTGTTTATAGCAGGATACGATACAACAGGGAAGAGCTGCTAGCATTTAACCGCCACCCGGTCCCACTGGAAAAACTCGACATACCGAGAGAATTGAGGCGAAAGCGTCGCGGCTGCCGGGCTGGAGTAAGGCGGAGGACAAAAAATATAAGGTACAGACCCTCCCTTCCATCTGTTGTCATGGGAAATGTACGGTCGATACTGGGAAAGTTAGATGAGCTAGCGGCTATCTCCCGTTATGATAGCACTTACCGGGAGTGCTCTCTCCTTTTGTTTACTGAGACGTGGCTAACTGAACTAGCAGCAGATGCTAACATTGAGCTGGAGGGTTTTTCACATGATACGAGCTGACCGAACACCAGAGAGTGGCAAAGCAAGGGGCGGTGGAGTGATAATGTATGTTAACAACAACTGGTGCAGACCGGGACATATCACTGTTAAACAACGACACTGCAGCAAAGACATTGAGTTGCTAGCTGTTAGCATGAGGCCTACATATCTCCCGAGAGAACACTCACACGTGATCTGCATTGTTATTTATGCAAATCCGACGGCGAACGCTGGGACAGCGCGTGACGTCATCCATTCAGTAACCAGCAGGCTGCAGACAGAACACCCAGATGCTCTTCTCCTCATCTCAGGCGATTTCAACCACGTTTCACTGTCTCCCCTTCTGCCCACTTTCACCCAGTATGTCACATGCCACACTAGAGACAATAAAACACTGGATTTATTCTACGCAAACACTAAGGAGGCGTACACCTCATCACAACTCCCCCCACTTGGGAGATCGGATCACAACTTGGTTCATCTCCGGCTGGTGTACAAACCCCTAGTGCACAGACAACCTCCGGCCATGCACACTGTGGAGTTATGGTCTGAGGAGACAATGGACACTCTAAAGGACTGTTTTGAAGCCACTGCCTGGAAGCAGCTCTGCGATCCACATGGTGAGGACATCGATGGCCTCATTCACACCTTCACGGGCTACCTCAGCTTCTGTGTGGACAAATCCGTTCCCACCAAGACCATACGGCGTCACTCAAACAACAAACCCTGGATCAACCCTGAGATAAAAACACTTCTGAGAGAGAAGAAGAGGATCTTCAGGTCGGGGAACAGGGAGATGCTGAAGTCCGTACAGAGGGAGCTGAGGAGAAAGATCAGAGAAGGCAAGGACAGCTTCAGGAAGAAGATGGAGGACAAGCTGCAACAGAGTGACATCAGCGGGGTCTGGAGAAACCTCAAAACCATCTCGGGGCTCCAGAATACCTCCCCCCAGGCCACGGGGGGCAGGGAGTGGGCGAACAACCTGAATCTGTTTTTCAATAGATTTGACCAACCGCCCTCCCCCCTGACTGCACAACAACCACTGCTGCCTCTAAGAAATCAAGTCCTGCTGCCCACTCCCCACTCCACCGACACCACCCCCACTCCCAACACACAGCCCCCCATCCTGACCCTGACCAAGACCCAGGTGAGGACGGAGCTGAGGAAGATCAAGGCGAGGAAGGCGTCGGGACCGGACGGCATCAGCGCAAAGCTCCTCAAGTCCTGTGCAGACCAGCTGTGTGGGATTGTGACGTATATCTTCAACATGAGCCTGAAACTGGGGAGGGTACCACAGCTGTGGAAAACATCTTGTGTGGTACCTGTACCAAAAACTTCCCACCCCAAAGACCTGAACAGCTACAGACCGGTGGCCTTGACGTCCCACTTGATGAAGACCCTGGAGAGACTGCTCCTTGCTCATCTCCGCCCCCTGGTGGAACCAGCGATGGATCCACTCCAGTTCGTCTACCAGCATGGCATTGGGGTGGAGGATGCGGTGATCTTCCTCCTTCACCGTTCTCTGTCCCACCTGGAGAAGCCCGGGAATATGGTGAGGATCATGTTCTTTGACTTCTCCAGTGCTTTCAACACCATCCAACCGATGATCCTGAAGGACAAGCTGCTGCGCGCAGGAGTGGACCAGCACCTGTCATCATGGATCCTGGACTACCTCACGAACCGGCCTCAGTTTGTGAGAACCCGGGACTGTGTTTCCGACACGATCATCAGTAGCACGGGGGCCCCCCAGGGAACGGTGCTGGCTCCCTTCCTGTTCACTCTTTATACTGCGGACTTCTCACACAACACAACACATTGCCATCTACAGAAGTTCTCTGATGACTCTGCGATCGTTGGTCTCATCTCCAACGGAGATGAAGCTGAGTACAGAGGGCTTATCCAGGACTTTGTGGACTGGTGCCATCGGAACTGCCTCCAGATCAACGCGAGGAAAACTAAGGAGCTGGTGGTGGACTGCCGCAGGCATGGGCAGCCCCTCACAGCACCAGTAAATATACAGGGAACAGACATCGAGATGGTGACATCCTATAAGTACCTGGGTATTCATCTGAACAATAAACTAGACTGGTCACACAATACTGACGCACTCTACAAGAAGGGACAGCGCAGGCTGTTCCTGCTGAGGAGACTCAGGTCTTTTGGTGTACAAGGGGCGCTGCTGAAGTCATTCTATGACACGGTGGTGGCATCAGCCATCACTTTTGGAGTGGTCTGCTGGGGCAGTGGCATTACTGCAGCCGATAGGAAGAGACTGAACAAACTGATTAAGAAAGCTAGCTCTGTCCTGGGGCAGCGCCTTGATCCGATGAAGGAGATAGGAGAGAGAAGGACGGTGGCTAAACTGTCATCTCTGCTGGAGTCCGAGTTCCACCCTATGCAGGACATACTGGATGCACTGAGGAGCTCATTTAGCAGTAGACTACATCATCCCAGGTGCACAACCGAGAGGTTTCGTAGGTCCTTCCTACCAACGGCTGTCAGACTGTACAACCTAAGCAGGGCTGCTCGCAGAGATAGCAAAAAGACGTAACAAACTAATAGTTTTTTTGAATGCAAAAAATGCAATAGACTTACACAGTGGTCCTCTCCGGCATACAACTAGGAACATACCGGTCGCTATGGAGGGTGAGAATATGTATGGGCACATAATCATACCATGTAGGATAACTAAATAGACGGTTATGCTGTTTCATCCCACCTAGCAACAATGCTCTGCACTGTGTGTGTTTATATATTTACATATTTATTCCATCTAGCTACAATGCTCAGCACTGGGTGTGTTTATATTTATATATCTATATATTTATTCCATCTAGCTACAATGCTCCGCACTGTGTTTTTATATATCTACATATTATTCCATCTAGCTACATTGCTCCACACTGTGTGTGTTTATATACTTGCATATTTATTCCACCTAGCTGCAATGCTCCGTACTGTGGGTGTTTATATATTTACATATTTATTCCATCTAGCTACAATGCTCTGCACTGTGTGTTCATATATTCATATATTTATTCCATCCAGCTACAATGCTATGCACTGTGTGTCTGTGTGTGTATATATATATTTTATAGTAATATGTACATATGTATATTAGCTGCTCTTGCTTGCTTGTTTTTTTTCTTGCCTTCTGATTGTTGCTCTGTGTGTTGCTATCCCTGTGCTGTTGCAATCCTGGAATTTCCCCGTTGTGGGACTAATAAAGGCTTATCTTATCTTATCTTATCTTATCTTATTGCCATCTACAGAAGTTCTCTGATGACTCTGCGATCGTTGGTCTCATCTCCAACGGAGATGAAGCTGAGTACAGAGGGCTTATCCAGGACTTTGTGGACTGGTGCCATCGGAACTGCCTCCAGATCAACGCGAGGAAAACTAAGGAGCTGGTGGTGGACTGCCGCAGGCATGGGCAGCCCCTCACAGCACCAGTAAATATACAGGGAACAGACATCGAGATGGTGACATCCTATAAGTACCTGGGTATTCATCTGAACAATAAACTAGACTGGTCACACAATACTGACGCACTCTACAAGAAGGGACAGCGCAGGCTGTTCCTGCTGAGGAGACTCAGGTCTTTTGGTGTACAAGGGGCGCTGCTGAAGTCATTCTATGACACCGTGGTGGCATCAGCCATCACTTTTGGAGTGGTCTGCTGGGGCAGTGGCATTACTGCAGCCGATAGGAAGAGACTGAACAAACTGATTAAGAAAGCTAGCTCTGTCCTGGGGCAGCGCCTTGATCCGATGGAGGAGATAGGAGAGAGAAGGACGGTGGCTAAACTGTCATCTCTGCTGGAGTCCGAGTTCCACCCTATGCAGGACATACTGGATGCACTGAGGAGCTCATTTAGCAGCAGACTACATCATCCCAGGTGCACAACCGAGAGGTTTCGTAGGTCCTTCCTACCAACGGCTGTCAGACTGTACAACCTAAGCAGGGCTGCTCGCAGAGATAGCAAAAAGACGTAACAACCTAATAGTTTTTTGAATGCAAAAGATGCAATAGACTTACACAATCGTCCCCTCCGGCATACAACTAGGAACATACCGGTCGCTATGGAGGGTGAGAATATGTATGGGCACATAGTCATACCATGTAGGATAACTAAATAGACGGTTATGCTGTTTCATCCCACCTAGCAACAATGCTCTGCACTGTGTGTGTTTATATATTTACATATTTATTCCATCTAGCTACAATGCTCCGCACTGTGTTTTTATATATCTACATATTATTCCATCTAGCTACATTGCTCCGCACTGTGTGTGTTTATATACTTGCATATTTATTCCACCTAGCTGCAATGCTCCGTACTGTGGGTGTTTATATATTTACATATTTATTCCATCTAGCTACAATGCTCTGCACTGTGTGTTCATATATTCATATATTTATTCCATCCAGCTACAATGCTCTGCACTGTGTGTCTGTGTGTGTGTGTGTATATATATATTTTATAGTAATATGTACATATGTATATTAGCTGCTCTTGCTTGCTTGTTTTGTTTTTTTTTTTTTTCTTGCCTTCTGATTGTTGCTCTGAGTGTTGCTATCCCTGTGCTGTTGCAATCCTGGAATTTCCCCGTTGTGGGACTAATAAAGGCTTATCTTATCTTATCTTGTCTTATCTTATATTGAAATAAAAGTTATCTATTGCATGCATGGGATCAGTTGAGTAGTTTCAATCACAATTCACAATAAATTATATTCAGAAAGAAAATTTTTATCAAATTTATATACAGTATGTACTAAATCAATCGGTTTATGGCACATATCATTCAAAATTAAGAATTTATCACCAGAACGAAATTAACAGCTGTGGAAAACATCCTGTGTGGTACCCATGCCAAAGACTCCACACCCTAAGAACTATGAACAGCTACAGACCAGTGGCCCTCACATCACACCTAAGGAAAACTATGGAAAGGCTGCTCCTCGTCCACCTCCGCCCCCTGGTGAGACCAGTGATGGATCCACTTCAGTTTGCCTACCAGCATGGCATCAGGGGGGGAGGTTGCAGTGATCTTCCTCTTTCATCGTTCCCTGTCCCACCTGGAGAAGCCTGGGAGCACTGTGAGAATCACATTCTTTGATTTCTCCAGTGCTTTCAACACCATCCAACCAGTGATCCTGAGGGACTAGCTACTGTGTGCAGGGGTGGACCAGCACCTGTCATCATGGATCCTGGACTACCTCACAAACAGACCACAGATTGTGAGGACCCAGGACTGTGTGTCTGATACCATCATCTGCAGCACAGCGGCCCCCCGGGGAACAGTTCTGGCTCCCTTCCTGTGCACCCTCTACACTGCTGACTTTTCACACAATACACCACACTGCCATCTACAGGAGTTCTCTGATGACTCTGCGATGGTCGGTCTCATCTCTGATGGGGGTGATGCGGAGTACAGCGGACTTATCCAGGACTTTGTGGACTGGTGCCTTCAGAACTGCCTCCAGATCAATGTGAGGAAAACCAAGGAACTGGTGGTGGACTGCCACAGGCGAGGACAACCCCCCACAGCGCCGGTAAACATCCAGGGAACAGACAATGAGATGGTGACATCTTACAAGTACCTGGGTGTTCACCTGAACAATAAACTGGACTGGTCACACAACACCAACGAGCTCTACAAGAAGGGGCAGCGCAGGCTGTTCCTCCTGAGGAGACTCAAGTCTTTTGGAGTGCAAGGGCACTCCTGAAGACCTTCTACGATTCAGTGGTGCCATCAGCATCACATTTGGAGTGGCCTGCTAGGGCAGCGGCATCACGGCAGCCAACAGAAAGAGACTGAACAGTCTGATCAAAAAAGCTCTGTTCTGGGGTGACACCTCGACCCAGTAGAGGAGATAGGAAAGAGGAGGATGGTGGCTAAGTTGTCATCGCTGCTGGAGTCTGAGTCCCACCCCATGCAGGACACGCTAAACACACTAAGAAGTTCATTTAGTGGTAGGCTATGCCATCCTAAGTGCTCAAGGGAGAGGTTCAGCAAGGCCTTTCTACCTACGGCTGTCAGACTTTAAAATCTAACCGGTGCTGCTCATAGAGGTCGTATTAAATGTCACAACTTTACACAATAGAGATCATCCCCTCCAATACACAACTAAGACAATTACAATTATTATTGAGGGTGGCAACAACACTGTTCATTCAAATGTGTAATATACTGTCTGGATCCATATTATACTTTGCTGGGTAATTTAATTAACTGTAATGCTGTTGATACCATCTAGCTGTAATGCTCCTGCACTGTGTATATAACTACAGTATGTACAGATGTACACTATATTTATTTACTGTTTTGGCTAAGCAGTTCTTATCTTATTATCTTATTTACTCTTGATCTGAGTGCTGCTATCACTTTACTGCTGCAATCCTGGAATTTCCCCACTGTGGGACTAATTTAGTTAAGTTAATTCCCTTCCACAGCATGCGGGACATCATGTGGTGTATAGGGGTGGCGCCTATCTTTGTTACTCTGACCCTAGGCCACACAGCTACTGTAAGTAGTGAAAGCTACAGTAGGGGGTCAGTCCTCTGGTAGTTCTGTGCGTTAACTTTCCTTTCCCCATTTTATTATGCTGAGCACCAAGCTAAAAAGTACCAATTTTATATGGTCTTTGGTATGGCCCAGCCAAGATTTGAGCCCACAACCTCCCGGTTGTGGGGCGGATGCTCTACCAACTAGGCCACCACTCCAGTTTTTGGAACTAATAAAGGCTTATCTTATCTTGTTAAATAAAAAATTATAAAGGGATTTTGTTCCATTTTTACTATGCCATTTTTGTGTTTAAGAAAATCTGGCACTCAAAGTAGACAGGTGTCCTATATATTATAGAAACACTGAGAGTGAATGGTTGTTTGTCTCTCTGTGTTGGCCCTGTGATGGACTGGCGATCTGTCCAGGGTGTACACTGCCTCTCGCCCAAAGATGCTGGGATAAGCTCCAGCTCCCCTGCGACCCGAAAAAGGATTAAGCGGAAGAAGATGGATGGATGGATGGATGGATGATAATGGATTAGATTTATATGGTGCT
Organism: Pholidichthys leucotaenia; assembly: GCA_020510985.1. Lineage (NCBI taxonomy): Eukaryota > Metazoa > Chordata > Actinopteri > Cichliformes > Pholidichthyidae > Pholidichthys > Pholidichthys leucotaenia. The sequence continues at coordinate 86,801,499 of CM035848.1, read as the reverse complement.
TTACATGTCAAGAGACATCTCAAAGCACTTACAGTGAGTCCATTATTCATTCACTCCAGACAGACAATGGTAGTGGTAAGCTACTACTTTAGCCACAGCTGCCCTGGGCCAAACTGATGGAAACATGGCTGCCAATCCGTGGCAATGGCCTCCCTGACCACTACCAAACACTTATACACATTCATACCTAGTGTCATGGACACTGGAGGCAAGGTGGGTAAAGTGTCTTGCCCAGGGACACAACTGCAGGATGGCTGGGGAGAGCGGGATTCGAACTGTCAACCCTTTGGTAATTGGTAATTTGGTCACTTTACCTCCTGAGCCACTGCCTCCCACATTTCCCTCCTCTGTTCCATTTTTGTTGAGCACCAAGCTGGATGGCAGGAAGTTCCATTTTTATGCGGTCTTTGGCAAGACCCGGCCAGGACTTGAACCCTGACTTCCCGGTTGTGGGGCGGATGCTCTACCTCTAGGCTACCACTCCAGTTTTTATATAAAATCTTTTGCAAATTTAAAACAAAAATTGTAAAGTAATCTGCAAATTGCAAATGAAAATTAGCAAATTTACATGAAAGCACCAAATTTAATGTCAAGCCTGCATACTGTATGTAATTAACATCTGAATGACAGTCTACTCATGTTCATCAACACATGTTGAAATAAAAAAGAGGTACCTCTGAAAGGTAATTCACTAAATAATGCACTCATTTCCCAACACATTTAATAATTTTCTTCTCTTTGCAGTCATATTTTCAGCAAAACAGGAGCTTAGTTTATTTTAAACAAACCTTTAAATTACTCTAATTTCCTTGTGAGATAAATAAATCTCAGTTTTACCCCATTTTTGACATTGAAGCAATTGTTCAACCTGCCCTCATCTCTAAGCAGTCCTCAGTGGTGAAGACGTCCTCATCATCCTCCAGCTCTACATGCATAAATGTCCCATGATAACTGTGCCGTAAAGCTTAAGGTTATATGTAAATGACTGCATTATAAGGTCAAGCATCACTCAGGAAGAAATAGTTCTACTTATCTCTCTCTAATGAGGAGACATAATTAAAACCTAATTAATTAATTTAACAACAGTGAAATTATCGGTATATCATAGCATTCTGAAAACAGGGTTACTGCATTTGTACATCATATAGCGTACAGTTTACAGTGCTGATGCCATTCCCTGCAGTTCTTATGCTGCAAAACGCTATCATTTTAAAATGCAGACTGAAATTTGTGCCAAGAGCTGACAGTGAGTGTATATCATCTCAATAAATCTGGGCAAAGGAGACAAATTCGCAGTCCTCTATCACAACTCTGCTGGATACAGAGGGGGACGGAAAGAGCACTCAGGGGTCTGTCTGAAAGTACACTAACTCACCAGCTGTCTGAATTGTAGGAGTGGTGATGCTGTTGGGCATGTGACAATGCAAACACGCACAAGTGCAAACAGACAGCAAGCCACACTTACACTTAAGTGGATACTTTTGCAGACAAGGTAAGTGTACTGCACATCACTGCTTTGTTAAGCACACAACCAATATACCGTGCACACTTCTGATTATTTATAACCCTTTGGCTGTCGAGACGAGATGATCTGTTGGCGATTACTCACAGGTCAGCACATCAGTGTAGGGGTGTGGGGAGAGAGAATATCATCTGGGAACTGAGGTGGGAAATAAAGTGGGAAAATTTGATCAATTACTCATTTTACAATACTTACTGAAAAAGTAATCATTTTGTGTTAGTAAGCAGTTCTGACATTGCAGAGATATCAGTTTTTATAAACACAGTGCAATATGTGTAAAATCTGTAAAATGCTAATAATAGCAGTTTAAAATCAGTTTGTAAGGCTATAAAAAGGTAAATATTCTCTAAAACAGTAACTAAGTTCCAACTAATGCTAATTAAGCATTAACTCCCAAATGAGTGGTAGTAGAGTAATAGCGCGAAAATGTTACATCAATCAATTAGTTAGTGTCATGAACTCGCCTGTGCGCTTTTCCTAGCGCACGGCGAGAGGAGAAAAGACGAGGATTTAAACGTTGGGTTACACCACACACACATTTATTAACACAAACATACAGACACAGACAGCTCGGATGCACATAGAGTTCTCAAGGTAGCCCTACACACACACTGGAGGAAAACAGCGGCGGAACAGCGCACAGGCAGTTACTCACAGTGGGGGGGCAGACCGAGTCGTCACAGCAAGAATCCAAGACACACAGACAGTCCTTTGCTGATGTGACGGTGGACAGGGAAAACGACCAACCAACACGTACAATAATACAGCGGCGTCTGTCTAGCGAAGAGCTCCTTTAATACAGACGCCGCTGGGGTGACAAATAGGAATCACCTGGGCGAGGCACAGACAGATAATTACCGGGGACTGGAAACAGCTGATTGAGCCAGAAGGAGAGCGAGGGGGCGTGGCTAGGCCGGTAGCCTGTCAGCAGCATGAGAGAAAGGTGATGACAGATGCTGACTAACAGCTACCGGTCAGGCAGTGGCTAGAGGCATGGCATAAGTACAAGAATACATCAAAAAACACATAACCAGCAAAGCCAACCCCACAAAGAGATAGAGGCCGAGCCCGGGAAAGCCAAGTCGGCTCGGCACGTGACAGAGCCCCTCCTTCTAGGGGTGGATACCAGATACACACGGTAACATCGTAAGAACACCACCACCACCACCACCACCACCAATCCCTACAGGCAAAACAATGACACACAAACCCGGGTGGGAGGTAGGGGTAACAGGAAAGGAGGGAACACAATACCCCGCCCAGGGTCCACAATTACCCCCCCCCCAAGTCCACGAGCGTTGGGGCTCAGGAGGCCGCCCAGAGTCCCAGGCACAGCAGAAGGTCCGGTGGACGGAATCCAGCGGCCTGACGGACAACATTGGCCACCAGACCCGGGCAGTCAATTCTTCTGGCGGCCGGCCCACATTGCTCAGCCACCAGGACGGAGGGGGTGAAGCAGGAGGCGGCCTGCCCACCAGAAGGCTGACTGGAGGGCAACCGGACAGGGGAGAGGGAACCTCCACGGCCTCCTCAGTGGCACCCGCAGTGGACCACGACCCGGCCGGCTCTGCTGCACCCACGACGGACTCCAGCAGGAGCCTCACTGTGCCCACGGTGGCCCCTGACAGGGTTGGCTCCGCTGCACCCGTGGTGGACTCCAGCGAGAGCCTAACTGTGTCCATGGTAGCCCCTGACCGGGCCAGCTCCACTGCACCCACGGTGGACTCCAGTGGGAGCCTAACTGTGCCCACAGTGGCCCCTGACCGGGCCGGCTCCGCTGCACCCACGGTGGACTCCAGCGGGAGCCTGGCTGCTTCCACGGTGGCCCCTGACTGGGCCAGCTCCGCTGCATCCACGGTGGACTCCAGCGGGAGCCTAACTGTGTCCGTGGTGACCTCCAGCTGAGGCTCAGCAGCACCAATGATGGACTCCGATTGGGCCGCCTCCGCTGCACCCGCGATGGACCCCGATTGGGCCAGAGCTGCACTCACAGTGAGCGGACCAACCCGCAGGAGCACCAGGCTGAGGAGACAATCGATGGGAGGAGCCCTGACGACCCTGGCAGGAGAAGTTGGAACAGCGACGTCCTCCTTTGGTAGGACCGGACCCTCGGCAACCTCCGGTGGCGACACACACTCTCCGGCGACCCTGGTTGAAGGCTCAGGGTAAGCAGGAGAAGAAAGACGGTTAGGGTCGCCGGCAGCGGCAGAGCCTGGCGAAAGAGTTCAGGCGCAGCTGTGCACTGTGCCTGACTCTCCTCACCCAGAGCCAGGCAAGATCTTTCTAAAACTGACATAAGAAAAACAAGAGCGATTACTTGTCTGAGCTCGAGCTCCACCGCGGTCCAGGACTCCGTCGATCCCGGCGATGACCACTTGGACCCGGCCTCCAAGAGGTCCAGCTCTGGCTCCCAGTCCGCTGCAGATGCCTCCGCAGCTGGGAAGATGGTGTTGGCAGTCCTGTTGTCCACCTGCAGCAGCTCCAACGCTGGGGATTCCACCGGCGTGGCTGCAGGGGGACCTCTCCATGCTGACTCTGGGAATGGATCATCCAAAGCCACTGACTCCTCCACCGTCTGATGGCCCTGACCTTGGGCCAGCTGGCCCTCAGGGAGAATGGGAGGAGACACGGAGGGGAGAAAAAGCAAGTGAGTATCTGCAGCTGGAGGAGAGGACCCAGCAGACTGCTTAAACTGGGTCTCTCCCTCGGGAGACAGGCAAGATTTAATACTATTAAGATAAGATAAGATAAGCCTTTATTAGTCCCACAATGGGGAAATTCCAGGATTGCAACAGCACAGGGATAGCAACACTCAGAGCAACAATCAGAAGGCAAGAAAAAAAGCAAGAGCAGCTAATATACATATGTACATATTACTATAAATATATATATATATACACAGATACACAGTGCAGAGCATTGTAGCTGGATGGAATAAATATATGAGTATATAAACACACAGTGCGGAGCATTGTAGCTAGATGGAATAAATATGTAGATATATAAACACCCACAGTACGGAGCATTGCAGCTAGGTGGAATAAATATGTAAATATATAAACACACACAGTGCGGAGCATTGTAGCTAGATGGAATAATATGTAGATATATAAACACACAGTGCGGAACATTGTAGCTAAATGGAATAAATATATAGATATATAAATATAAACACACCCAGTGCGGAGCATTGTAGCTAGATGGAATAAATATGTAAATATATAAACACACACAGTGCAGAGCATTGTTGCTAGATGGGATGAAACAGCACAACCGTCTACTTAGTTATCCTACATGGTATGATTAAGTGCCCATACATATTCTCACCCTCCATAGCGACCGGTATTTTCCTAGTTGTATGCCGGAGGGGACCATTGTGTAAGTCTATTGCATCTTTTGCATTCAAAAAACTATTAGGTTGTTACGTCTTTTTGCTATCTCTGCGAGCAGCCCTGCTTAGGTTGTACAGTCTGACAGCCGTTGGTAGGAAGGACCTGTGAAACCTCTCGGTTGTGCATCTGGGATGATGTAGTCTACTGCTAAATGAGCTCCTCAGTGCATTCAGTATGTCCTGCATAGGGTGGAACTCGGACTCCAGCAGAGATGACAGTTTAGCCACCGTCCTTCTCTCTCCTATCTCCTCCACCGGATCAAGGCGCTGCCCCAGGACGGAGCTAGCTTTCTTGATCAGTTTGTTCAGTCTCTTCCTATCGGCTGCAGTAATGCCACTGCCCCAGCAGACCACTCCAAAAGTGATGGCTGATGCCACCACCGTGTCATAGAATGTCTTCAGCAGCGCCCCTTGTACACCAAAAGACCTGAGTCTCCTCAGTAGGAACAGCCTGCACTGTCCCTTCTTGTAGAGTGCATCAGTATTGTGTGACCAGTCTAGTTTATTGTTCAGATGAACACCCAGGTACTTGTAGGATGTCACCATCTCAATGTCTGTTCCTTGTATATTTACTGGTACTGTGAGGGGTTGTCCTTGCCTGCGGCAGTCCACCATCAGCTCCTTAGTTTTCCTCGCATTGATCTGGAGGCAGTTCCGATGGCACCAGTCCACGAAGTCCTGGATAAGCCCTCTGTACTCAGCTTCATCTCCATTGGAGATGAGGCCAACGATCGCAGAGTCATCAGAGAACTTCTGTAGATGGCAGTATGTTGTGTTGTGTGAGAAGTCCGCAGTATAAAGAGTGAACAGGAAGGGAGCCAACACCGTTCCCTGGGGGGCCCCCGTGCTACTGATGATCGTGTCGGACACACAGTCCCGGGTTCTCACAAACTGAGGCCGGTTCGTGAGGTAGTCCAGGATCCATGATGACAGGTGCTGGTCCACCCCTGCACGCAGCAGCTTGTCCTTCAGGATCATCGGTTGGATGGTGTTGAAAGCACTGGAGAAGTCAAAGAACATGATCCTCACCACATTCCTGGGCTTCTCCAGGTGGGACAGAGAACGGTGAAGGAGGAAGATCACCGCATCCTCCACCCCAATGCCATGCTGGTAGGCGAACTGGAGTGGATCCATCGCTGGTTCCACCAGGGGGCGGAGGTGAGCAAGGAGCAGTCTCTCCAGGGTCTTCATCAAGTGGGACGTCAAGGCCACCGGTCTGTAGCTGTTCAGGTCTTTGGGGTGGGAAGTTTTTGGTACAGGTATCACACAAGATGTTTTCCACAGCTGTGGTACCCTCCCCAGCTTCAGGCTCAGGTTGAAGATGTACGGCACAATCCCACACAGCTGGTCTGCACAGGACTTGAGGAGCTTTGCGCTGATGGGTCCTTAGAATAGAGGGTTAGTATTAATGAAAGCGCTTTGAGTGGTCTTTGTGACTAGAAAAGCGCTATATAAGTGCAGGTTAGTTAGTAGTTAGTAGTTAGTGATGCCGTCCGGTCCCGACGCCTTCCTCGCCTTGATCTTCCTCAGCTCCGTCCTCACCTGGGTCCTGGTCAGGGTCAGGATGGGGGGCTGTGTGTTGGGAGTGGGGGGGTGTTGGTGGAGTGGGGAGTGGGCAGCAGGACTTGATGTCTTTACAGGCAGCAGTGGTTGTTGTGCAGTCAGGGGGGAGGGCGGTTGGTCAAACCTATTGAAAAACAAATTCAGATTGTTCGCCCACTCCCTGCCCCCCGTGGCCTGGGGGGAGGTATTCTGGAGCCCAGAGATGGTTTTGAGGTTTCTCCAGACCCCACTGATGTCGCTCAGTTGCAGCTTGTCCTCCATCTTCCTCCTGAAGCTGTCCTTGCCTTCTCTGATCTTTCTCCTCAGCTCCCACTGTACAGACTTCAGCATCTCCCTGTTCCCTGACCTGAAGATCTTCTTCTTCTCTCTCAGAAGTGTTTTAATCTCAGGGTTGATCCAGGGTTTGTTGTTTGAGCAACACCGTATGGTCTTGGTGGGAACGGATTTGTCCGCACAGAAGCTGAGGTAGCCCGTGAAGGTGTGAATGAGCCCATCGATGTCCTCACCATGTGGATCGCAGAGCTGCTTCCAGGCGGTGGTTTCAAAACAGCCCTTTAGAGTGTCCATTGCCTCCTCAGACCATAACATCACTGTGCGCATGGCCGGGGGTTGTCTGTGCACTAGGGGTTTGTACACCGGCCAGAGATGAACCAAGTTGTGATCCGATCTCCCGAGTTGGGGGAGTTGTGATGAGGTATACGCCTCCTTAGTGTTTGCGTAGAATAAGTCCAGTGTTTTATTGTCTCTAGTGTGGCATGTGACATACTGGGTAAACGTGGGTAGAATGGGAGACAGTGAAACATGGTTGAACAGTCCAATCAAAACAAGTGCACTCTGGTCCTGCATCTTTTCAGCAAGCATAATTCCTTATGCACCTTTATTTATCTAATAATAAATTGTCCCTGGTTCCAGAAACATATCTGCATCTGTGTAAGTATTTTATTAACATCCATCCATCCATCTTCTACTACTTATCTGTGGATGTGGGTTGCAGGGCAGGAGTCCAAGCAGAGTAGCCCAGACTTCCACCCCCGTTCACATAGCACCATAATCCCTATGATCCCTTCTCCAGGTAGTGAGCTCACTGGAGGGCGCACTCATGTGGCTCCTTTGGGTACACTGGGTCCTTGATGTAACTTTTTTCAAAGAGATCTACTGCACCGCCCTTAGCCTGGCCCTTCACCCAGGACCAAAATTAGTCTTGGGAAATCTTACTAGGTGCAAGATGGCCCTGACAACATAGCTCCTGGGCTCATTAGGGCATGCAAACCCCTCCACCACGGGGGAGGTGTGATTAGCAACATTTCCTTAATAAAATGTATGTCAAATGTTTATAAGCTTAAACCTTTTTTTCATTGTGATTCCTGATGATGTAATTTTAAATCCCCATAGCCTAGCAACCCAAGCAACATGAGCGATAATCACCTCAGCCCAAATCACTGACTCTACTAGTGACTCACCAATAAGTGGCATTTTACAGCAGACCCTTAGAGGTAAATGGATACCAAGAAAATTAAACCAGGTCCCAAGGGGTATCAAGGGCCAAGATACAGGAATGGAAATCAATCAGGGCTTTCTCATTAAAGCGATAATCAAGTATGTCTGCTGAAGTAGCATTGATTGGAAAACAGTTTGAGTGACAGCCGTGCTAGCCTCGGGGGTAGTTAGAGATGAGTCATGGTAAGTGGAACTTCTGAAGCTTCCTCTGTGTCACTTGTCACAGTCTGACTCCCCACTTTGATCCGGAGGAACACTATGGGTCACATGTCATGACACTGTTGAAAGGATCCACAGGGTGTTGACTGGATTCACACACTTAGTTATTGGACTTTATTTTTATTGTAAGGTGATAAAAGGCTAGCATGAGAAGAGGGATTCAAGTCAATTTGATGTTTGATCATTTACCATTTCTTCATACTTACATTTATTGCTACTTGTTGCCACATTGGCCCCAGTCTTTTTTGCTTTCTTTCTCCTCTGTCCATCACTGTTAAGGCATCAGGCAGGCCATCTTTCTGCCTAGGGCTTGCTGAGAATGTTTCTTCCACCCACCCATGGAAACACTTTGGTTCTGTACGTTATTAAACACAGCTCCCCCCAGTCATGACAATATTGGCTCATCACCTGTGTGTGCACTTTCATTTCACTTTCATAAGGCTAAATAAAATCTCCCCATGGTGAGGAACATATTTGTTCACCTTTTGAGTATTTGGATGTGGGTGGGTGTTTTTTGCATGTGCGTGTTTGTTCAGTGTCACCGCATGCTGATCATCAATATTGTCGTGAGAGGAAAAATGAATGATGGAGTAATTTAAAGGTTCTACAGTGACTCAAGTCAGATATATTTAACACACAGAAATTAAAAACATACACACTAAATAGCAACTTTGCTATTCTCAATGACAACATAAAGGTCCTATTTACTGCACTTTTTCCACATGTTGACTGGTCCCACAGGTCAATGAAATGCTTGTGACATTCGTTGGTCCAGTGTTTTTCAACTGGGGTGCCACAGGAAAGTGGTGCAGAAATTGCAAATAATTTGCCTTTATTGTGCGTTGGTGCCTGTAATGGCTCTTCCATGTCAATGGGTGGCAGTATGAATGCAATCTTTCTTCTCCTTCTTCTTCTTGACAAAAAACTAAAACATCAGACAAAAAACTAAAACATCAAAAAGACAGGGCAACCCCCACAACCTCTGCAGTCACTCTCAATCCTGGAACTGTGGCCTCCGGTTGTACAGGAAAATCCACTATTGCCCCTGCACGCTCCAGAAATCCCCAAAAAATGCTGCCATGTATGAGCCCATAACACCATCTAGAGGGGCACACCAGCTGGGAAAATGTCACCACCTCCTCCAGAAACCACATCCTGATATCAGCTGCCCTCAGCACCAAACAAGTGGTGGACAAAACTGTTATGGAGCTCCACTGACACATCCATCCATCTACCCCCAGTAAGTCTCATTTTCAAACTAATTTATTACTCCTGGTAATGGCAGAATATTAACGCTGATTTGTATGCAACATCATGTAACAACAACATTGCAGGAAACACCTCCCACCCCTCACACTCCCTCTCCAGCCCCCTGCCCTCGGGGAAAAGGTACCAGAACCTCTGGGCCCACTCTACAAGACTGCTAAACAGCTTTGTTCACCAGGCTATCAGGACCCTGAATTCTGCCCACTCCCCCCCAACCCCTGGGCCATAACACACTCACCCACACAATAACTACCTCAGCTGTTTGCACAGAAAGACTTGGCACAACAACAATAATACATCTGCCGTTGTATGTGTCTGCACCTTACTGCAACCATTTGCACAAATGCCATACCTGCTGCTGTCTGTCTGTTATTACAGTATTGATCATGTGCAGTCCAATCTGTCACTGTCTTCACCTACACTACCGCATTGAACTTGCAATTACAGGTATTACGGCTCTACTTTTTCTGTATATAGGATTGCTGAGTTTCATCTTTTAGCTTTATTTGCACTACGGGTAGCATTACTGTACATAGGCTGCTGTTGTTTTTCATCCTTATTCCTTCTTTTCTTATATATTGCGAACACCACTGAGAGACAGAGAAACGGCATTTCAATTCTCCTGTATGTCCTGTACGTATAGAAGTACTGACAAATAAGAATCTTTGAATCTTGAATCTATGTAATCACACTGTGTTTCACACTGGATATAAACAAATTATAATGTGAGCACAGCAGTCATATCCTATAATGGATGTATCCCCTGACAGCTGCACAATTCCAGAAATTTTGGAAGAATAAATAGAAAACCAAATTCCAAAGCTCCTGTGTGAAAGCATTTTCGACTGAAGCCAAATTAGCGAGTTGAATCCAGTAATGCCAATGAATATGTGGCCTAAATTTGAAAACAGTTGTAACGAAAACTGAAGAATGCATTAAAAACATAACCATTCTGCTCATTTTTTTTTCAAGTGGGAACAAAACTACGCTTGAGACATGCAGAGCCTCTATTTCCCCTCAGTCTGACGTAAAGGAGCCTTTGACTAACAATGCAGATATAAGCATAACAATGATAAATGAAAAATTTACTATTAAAAACTGATCATCTGCCAACATTTGTTATCACTAGCCATGTTTACATGGACACAAGTAACCGGATTAAAAGCCTGATCAGAATAAAAATGCTTCATGTAAACACACCAATCTGAATATTCTGACCAGATCACACTCATTCGGATCAAAATTTCCCTCCGATTGAGACGGGAGGGTTAAGTCAAATTGTTATTCCGACTGGTGTGCATATAAACACTTACTCCAAAGCTTGGGTAGAAAATATATTTACTGTGCATGTCTGTACGTCAGCCACACGTCGACGTGACGTATTTCCGCCTTTACAGCAGCTAGCGGAAGACATGACGGGAGTAAAAAAACTGGTCTGTATTGTCCTGCTGTCTCCCTCTGTTCGTCATGTGCAGAAGTTTGTACTGCTGGGTTTGTAGCTTCATTACGGAGACCAGCAGAAGCAAAAGTACAGTCTGAATAGCACAATACAGGTCCATTTCAAAAAGAGAAAGACACAAAGCGGGGTTTGTTTACATCAGAAGTTGCTTCTTCTTCAACTGTTTCCGGAATGTCGGATAATTGTGCGCATGTCGGAATGATTAGTCCGTTCAAACGTGTGACACATGGAAACGCACGTCCTAATCGGATCAACTTTATCAGGATCCATGTAAACAGTAAAGTTCTAATCTGAACTGTAATCAGATTGAAGAAATTTTACCCATGTAACTGTGGCTAGTGCAGGCCTAATTAAAAGGCTAAATTGTCAATAGATATGCTGTAATAGGCAATGTGTCATTTTATAACATTTTGGGTTGGGATTTTTTTCAATGTAAGAAGGGTGCCGTGGCTCGAAAAAGGTTGAAAAACAGGGCTTTGGCCAAATTGCCTTTGGTTATTTAATTACTGTGTCACGGTTCACCCTGACAGGCATAATTATGGACTCAGGCGCAGGAGCACGTTTAACAGTTTTAATGGAAAATTAAACACAGCAGGAGGGCTGGAACAAAAAGCGAGCTGAAAAGGCTGAACAACTTACAGGTAGAACAAAATATGTCAAACATGGCATAAATGGACAGGGAATCACCACTTGAAGACTTAACCCTCTGAGTGTGTGAATTTGCGTGCCCCTAGTGGCAGAGCGCGGTGCTGCGCCTGTCATCTCACTCTGACATAATCGGCTCCATTCAGAATTTGTACTGATTTGTACTGATCTGCCAGCTTCAGAAGGTGGCAGACATCCGTTGGAGGACTCAATGGATGACACATAATACACCAATGCATTGTTTTTAGGATTTTAGCCCAGAAAGCTAATATGGCCGCGATCAGTCATCATCACCATCACTTTGTCGGCTTTGTACGCGGAAAATAGCAGCGAGATACAAGCGAAATTTATGTGGGATAATCATAAGACTTTGTAGATGTGGTAGAGACCGTAAATGACAGACAGAACGCAAAATAACGACCACGATGGGTGAAAACGCAGGGACCACAGCAGCAAGCAAGTCCCCTTAGAAGCTGTTAAGTGAGGAATTTCTGTGGGTTTTTTATATTGTACTGATTTCTTGTTCATATACCTTGAAGATAAGATGACGAGGTACCTCTGTACAAAAAAACAGTGTCAAAAGACTGAACCATTCTTTGTGTAAATATGTCCAAAGTCCAGTTTTGACTGAGTTATGGAATTTAAAGAGGTGCCAGGACATTATGCAAATTAGATGCATAAATTTATTCCTTTCTGAAACTTTGGATCATATTTTCATCATCATCATCATAGCAGTCTGTCGCGTGCGACAATGACTGTTTCATTTAGGTCTGATCAGGTTCCTCTACGCAGCTCTGTCCCCCACCCTTTGCTGCCAGGAACTCCTGATCCTGCAAACCCGGGCAACGTCTGAGCCGGTATGAGTTGCTTTCTGACTGACCATTTCATGAAACTCCTTGCAAAGTATTTGAGTACCACTAGCTTTTGCTGGACTAGCGGCACATTCTTGGCAGATAGAGGTATTATCAGTAGCAAGAACAGGCCAAGACAAACTGACTCCAGTACATCTTTCTATTTGACAGTAAGCCTTTATCTCTTACCACTTTCAAGTTATAGCCTTGGAAATCTGAACTACTTTATTGACAAAAAATATTAACCACTCTTGACCACAAGGGGTTATGTCACAATTCGGCAACAGACACACTCAAAAGATTAAGGCTGCTGTGATGTGAAACAAGAGGCAGTAGTTTAAATAAGCAATAAGTAATTAGGGAACAAAGAACAGCTGAGCTGAAATAACAACAGTAAAAAGCAAATCATGAGCACAAACAGGAAATAAAACCCTAAGACAATAAAACCACAAAGGAAAAAAAAACTGGAAGTGCCTTCAGAATAAAAGTCCCCAACAAGCAAAAACAAAGTAATACCAACAGCAGAATATAAATGATAAACTAAAGGATGAACGAAAAGTAATTAAAAATGTGGACATAACAGTGCCCCCCCCCCCAATGGTGAATCCCAGACACCCTGGAAGAGAGGAAAAAAAAAAGTAGGAACCAAGGTCATGGAAGGGGGCTAGCGCGTAACTGACCTCAACATGAAGCTCCCGACTAGGGTGGGAGGAAAGAGGACATGGAGGGGGGGCTAGAGCATAGCTGTTGTCAACATGCACCTCTCGACCAGAGAAGGAAGGGGATAAAGCAGGGAGGCAAGAGGACATGGAAGTGGGCTGGAATGCACCCCATCTCAACATGAACCTCCTAACCTCAAGTGAAAAAGGGATAAAGGAAGGAGGAGAGAGGACACAGAGGTGGGCTGGAACGCAGCCCATCTCAACATGAACCTCCCAGCCCCGAGTAAAAGAAGGATAAAGGAGGGAGGAGGGAGGACATGGAGTTGGGTTAGAATGCAGCCCATCTCAACGTGAACCTCGCAACCCCAAGTGAAAGAGGGATAAAGGAGGGAGGAGAGATGACAAGGAGGTGGGTCGGAACACGGCCCATCTCAACGTGAACCTACCAACCTCAAGTAAAAGAAGGATAAAGGAGGGAGGAGAGATGACAAGGAGGTGGGTCGGAACGTGGCCCATCTCAACGTGAACCTACCAACCTCAAGTAAAAGAAGGATAAAGGAGGGAGGAGAGAGGACATGGAGGTGGGTTGGAATGCAGCCCATCTCAACGTGAACCTCGCAACCCCAAGTGAAAGAGGGATAAAGGAGGGAGGAGAGATGACAAGGAGGTGGGTCGGAACGCGGCCCATCTCAACGTGAACCTACCAACCTCAAGTAAAAGAAGGATAAAGGAGGGAGGAGAGATGACAAGGAGGTGGGTCGGAACGCGGCCCATCTCAACGTGAACCTACCAACCTCAAGTAAAAGAAGGATAAAGGAGGGAGGAGAGAGGACACGGAGGTGGGTTGGAATGCAACCTGTCTCCACGTGAACCTTCCAACCCCGAATGGGAGAGGGGGACCAGGGAGGGATGCAACAAAAATAACCCAGCACAAAAGAAAAGACAAAAAAAACCCAATACTCCATAATAAACAACAAACAACATAACCAAATAAGTACAATCCCTCCTTTTTTTGTTTTTCACAAATGGTACACTGCTATTCCTTCATACGGTCCTTTCGGGGAAACCCCCATACCCATGAGGCAAAGGAAAACTCCAAAGGGAGCTGATCAAAGACCTTCCCAAGTTCACCAGAGACAGGAGGCTCCTCAGGGGGCTGACCCAAGTCCATGGCCTACCCCACAGGAGAACACAGTTTGTCAGGAAGCCAGACAAGATCCGTGGGCCCCCACACAGGAAAACGCAGTTCATCGGAGGCCGGCCGAAATCCAACCCCGGCCAGACTGAGGCAGAAAACCTTGGTGGAGACCCATCAGGGAATAACCTAGGAGAAGACAGTGGGGTGTGCACCTCCTGGAGCATTGGCGATGGGGTGTGGACCTTCTGGAGAGCAGGTGGTGAAGGTTGAAGAGTGTGGACTTTTCGAAATGAAAGCTAAAGAGCGTGCACACCGTGGGGAGCCAGAGTTGCTGAAATGTGCACATCGTGGAGAACAGTCACTGCCAGAGTGTGCATGGGAGGAGGAGCAAAAGCTGTTGCATCGTGCATTTGCGGAAGAGTAGCAGGCGGTGATACTGGAACCCCCTGGGGCAAGGAAGACGAAACGGCGACCCCTTCGGGTGGGAGAGGCAAAGAGATATGGACCCCCGATGAGGATGAAGAGTTGCTGACCTTCGCCGAGGGAGAGCAGATGTTGACCTCCACCATTGTCCCCCGTGACACCACCTCAATCGAGGGGGGGAGTAAAGGAGTTAGTTGAACATCACCCAAAAGCACAGTAACTGAGACAGGCGGTGAGGGGTCACCAGCCTGTGGGTGCCCAGGCTGACAGCCCTGCCGGGAGCAAGGCAAGACATGTTAATAGATGGAATAAAAATTTTTAACAGTACTTGCCTTGCTCCCACCTGCACTGCCACTAATAACAATCCCTGCTGGGCTGCATCTGGTGAAACATCTTCGGACGAAACTGCAGATGAGTCACCCCCAGAATGGGCTGCCTGAGCGGTGACCTCAGGATGAGCCGTCTGAGCGGCGACCTGAGGACAATCTGCAGGCGAAGCAGAGGTCAACAGCAAGGCAGCAGGCGAAGAGCAGGTCTGCAACAGAGCAGCAGGTGAGAAGTTCTGTAGACGAGCTGACGTGGAGGAGGGGTGGAGAACAGCAGCTGACATTGGAGTTGGTGGAACACCAGACATGGGACTCTGAAGCTGAGCACTGGCTGCGGAGGCTGAAGCCATCACCTCCGACGTAGTGAGCTGAGGAGCAGACGACCTCGGACAGAGAAGGAAAAATGAAGCTTGGTGATGGAGAACAAACTGGGACAGCAGCAGAAACAGGTGGTGAGGACTCAGTGACAATTTGTGACAGCCACTGAGACCCCTCACTGGGAACAAGGCAAGCAGCCTCACTCACTGATGTTAAAAAAATAAGGAGAATATACTTGCCTTAATCCCTGCTTAGCTGGTGCTGACACTGCTGCTGTGGGTCTGGGAGTGTCCTTCCGGGTGGTTGCTCAAGGGCTTTGGCGAGGAAGTGTTTCTGGAGATGGAGAGTGGTGAGGAGACAGCTACTGTGCTGAAGAGTGACAAAAAGGCCACTCCCACATTGGAGCTGTGGGGATTACCGTCTCTGCAGAGCCGGGAACCGCCAGTCCCTCCCCTTCTGGCGTGGAGGAGAGCAAAAACTTGGTGAGAAATGAAGGAAGATCTCTCACCAAGTGTGGCTTCAATGAAACAATCCGCCAAGCCTCCTCCAGGGCCTCGCTCTGTCACTGGTACTCCCGGAGAAAAAGCTTTTAACATGCCGCCACACCTGCAATAAGTTCCCGTAGCTCCTAGCAGCGAACCACCTCAGATGACAAAGGGGAAACAGCAAGGCAGCTGTAGAATTCTGGGGATCTGCAGCAGGATCTCCGGAGGGCACAGCAGAGGAAATATCTTCCAGAGCTGGCGAAGGGTGGACAGAATCCGCAGCGTGGAATGGCAGAGGCGGTGAAGTGGAGGAAGCAGAACTGGAGTGTTGGGATTGACAATGCTGCTGTGAGCCTTGTCTCCCAGTGAGATCTCACCGATCCTCCTTTTGCATCTCCCCATCAGCCGCCAGCAACGCTTCCTTCATCAGCACACCAACCCGGCATCTAATCAGTGTCTCCAGTGAAGGAGCTGGCAGTGACGAGGAGGATGAGGCCCACGATGGTGAGGAGCGAGCTGGTGATGGCGTGGCAATGGAAATGAGGAGATCTCACCCATGGAAGGGTCCGCAGACCTGGAGTGTCCTCCAGCATATGGGCTGTAGCCCTCCACAGAGTCTGAGCAGCCTCGAGGTTGCCACAGCTGCGGGCTGCAGAGACCAGATCCCACAATTCTCTGGTGGTCCACAGTTGCTCCTCACTCAGACACCAGCCCAGGTAAACAGCTCCTGCTGAGTCTTGTTCTGACAGCAGCCTACTGTCATGGTTCACCCTGACAGGCATAATTATGGACTCAAGCGCAGGAACACATTTAACAGTTTTATTGGAAAATTAAACTCAGCAGGAGGGCTGGGACAAAAAGTGAGCCGAAGAGGCTTAATAACTTAGAGGTAAAACAAAATATGTCACATGTCATAAACGGATAAGGAATCACCACTCGAAGACTTAAGGCTGCCGTGATGCGAAACAAGAGGCAGCAGTTTAAATAAGCAACAAATAATTAGGGAACAAAGAACAGCTGGGTTGAATTAAAGACAGTAAAAAGCAAATCATGAGCACAAACAAGAAATAAAACCCTAAGACAATAAAACCATAATGGAACAAAACTAGAAATGCCTTTAGAAAAAAGCCCCCAACAAGCAAAAACAAAGTAATACCAACAGCAGAATATACACTACCGTTCAAAAGTTTGGGGTCACTTAGAAATTTCCTTATTTTTGAAAGAAAAGCACTTTTTTTCAATGAAGATAACTTTAAACTAATCAGAAATACACTCTATACAGTGCTAACTTGGTAAATGACTATTCTAGCTGCAAATGTCTGGTTTTTGGTGCAATATCTACATAGGTGTATAGAGGTCCATTTCCAGCAACTTTCACTCCAGTGTTCTAATGGTACAATGTGTTTGCTCATTGCGTCAGAAGGCTAATGGATGATTAGAAAACCCTTGTGCAATCATGTTAGGTCTGCAATGCTGTAATTGCTGCAAATGGAGGATTCTTTGACGAAAGCAAAGTTTGAAGGAAAAAATTATTATTACAAATCATTATTTCTAACCTTGTCAATGTCTTGACTATACTTCTATTCATTTTACAACTCATGGTGGTAAATAAAAGAGTGACTTTTCATGGAAAACACAAAATTGTCTGAGGTGACCCCAAACTTTTGAACGGTAGTGTAAATGATAAACTATAGGGTGAACTAAAAGTAATTAAAAATCTGGACATATGTCAAGATCATAACATATTGCAGCAACATTATGAATCTTCTTTCTTCATTCTTCCTCAGAATGGCTCATTTCAGTTCATGTCTCTGTTGTTTATGTTTGTTATGTCACTTAGGATGTTCTGAATAGCACTGGCTAATATTAGCTGACTAGCTCATAGCTTGCTTAGCTGACAGCATGAGCCAACTAATGCAAATTTGTCTTAACCTCTTAAAATTCCAGTCTTCCACCTGTGGGATGTTTCACATTGGCTGGAAACTGTCTGGAATGCTAATTTAAAGAATGAATGAAATAAAGCATCACTGGTGACCCACCGGGGGACTACAGATGCAAATTAGCAGTATTGCTAAATCTGGCATACTTACATTTGTATTAATGTTCATTAGTATGTAATGTCCCTTTCAAATAAACATTAAACTAAACTAAACTAAACTGGTGGACAGTGGTGTGTGGTTTCAGTGGTTGATAGGATATGACTCGTTCCTGGAGTACAATAAGCACAGAGGCAGAAACAACCCTGAATGAGTGAATGGGAAACCGCTAACAGCCGCTTGCCACATTTCGTCCCATGGATCGCCACCTTATTATGGTGGGGGGGTTTGTGTGCCCTAGTGATCAGGAGCTATGTTGTCTGGGGCAGTTTGCCTCTGGTAGGGTCTCACAAGACAAACTGGTCCTGGGTGAAGAGCCAGACTAAGAGCAATCCACCAGATTCTCATGATGAATAAACAATCAAGGATTCAGTGTACCCCACTTGGTATGCGGTTACAAGGGCCCTGCCAAGGAGCCAGGCCCGGGAGAGGGGCTTGATGGTGAGCATCTGGTGGCCGGGTTTCTGCTCATGGGACCTGGCTGGGCTCAGCTTGAAGGAGCTACATGGGTCCACCCTCCAGTGGGCTCGCCACCTGCAAATGGGACCATGGGGGTCAGGTGCTATGTGGCTCAGGTGGCGGTCAAAGGCGGAGACCTTGGTGGTCTGATCCCTGGCTTTCTAAACTGGCTTTTGGGACATGGAATGTCACCTCTGGTGAGGAAGGAGCTCGAGCTGGTCCATGAGGTTGAGAGATACTGGCTAGATATAGTTGGGCTCACCTCAACGCACAGCTCTGGTTCTGGAACCATTCTCCTGGAGAGGGTCTGGAGCTTGGCTTACTCTGGAGTTGCCCCCGGTCAGAGGCGACGAACAGGAGTGGGTATTCTTGTATTCCCCCTGTTGCTGCCTGACCATTGGAGTTCTTCCCAGTGGACGAAAGGGTAGTTTCCCCATGCGTTTGGGTTGGGAAACGGGTCCTGACCATCATTTGTGCCTATGCACCAAATGATGTTTCAGAATACCCACCCTTTTTGGAGTCTCTGTCTGGGGTGCTGGAAAGTGCTCTTCTTTGAGACTCCATTGTCCTACTGGGGGACTTCGATGTGCACGTGGGCAATAACAGTGAAACCTGGAGGGGTGTGATTGGGAGGAACAGCCTGTCCAATCTGAACCTCAGTGGTGTTCAGTTATTGGACTTCTGTGCTAACCCCAGTTTGTCCATAATGAACACCATGTTCAAGCACAAGTGTGTCTATATGTGCAGCTGGCACCAGGACACCCTCGGTCGCTGGTCAATGAGTGATTTTGTTATCATTTCATCAGAGCTGCGACCGTATGTCTTCGACACTCGGATAAAGAGAGGTGCAGAGCTGTCAATTGATCACCATCTGGTGGTCAGTTGGAGCCAATGGCAGGGGTGGATACAATTCACACCCGGTAGACCCAAACATATAGTGAGGGTGTGCTGGGAACATCTGGCTAAGGCCCCTGTCCAAGAGGTCTTCAACTCCCACCTCTGGAAGAACTTCAACCACAGTCCATGGGAGTCTGGAGACATGGACTGTCAATGGACAATGTTCTCCACCTCCATTGTTGAAGCAGCTACCCAGAGTTGTGGCCACAAGGTCATTGGTGCATGTTGTGGTGGTAATCCCGAACAAAGTGGTGGACACCAGTGGTGAGGAGGACCATAAAGCTGAAAAAGGACTCCCATCAAGCTTGGGTGACTTGTAGGACTCCTAAAGCAGCTGAAGTGTACCAATAGGCCAAGCGGAGTGCAGGTCGGGTGGTTGCTGAATCAAAAACTTGGGTGTGGGAGGAGTTTGGTGAGGCCATGGAACAAGACTTTTGGTTGGCCTCCAAGAGATTCTGGCAAACTGTCCGGTGACTAAGGAAGGGGAAACAGCTCCCTTTCCACACTGTGTATGGGGCGCTGCTTACTTTGACTAGGGATATCGTTGGGCGGTCGAAGGAATACTTTGAGGATAACTTCAATCCTACTGACACGCCTTCCGCAGAGAAAGTAGAGCTTGAGGACGAGGGAGATTAATCGTCCATCACAGGGACTGAGGTGACCGAAGTGGTTAAAAGAAACTCTAGGGTGGCTGGGCTACAAGGGTGGATGAGATACACCCTGAGTACCTCAAGGCTCTGGATTGGTCCAGTTGGATTGGATTGGTTGGCTCTGGTTGGCACACCTCTGCAACATTGCATGGACGTCGGGGACAGTGCCTTTCGTATAGCAAGCTGGAGTAGTGGTTCCTCTCTCCAAGAAGAGGGACTGGGAGGTGTGGTCCAACTTTGGGAGGATCACACTTCTCAGCCTCCCTGGGAAGGTCTATGCCAGGGTACTGGGTACTCGAGAGTCTGTGGCGACCACGTCCTTCGTGGTCTCTTGTGGGGGGTGCTCCGGGAGTATGGGGTGTCAGGCTTGTTGGTATGAGCTATCCGGTCTCTGTACAACCATTGTGAGAGTTTGATTCATATTGCAGACACTCAGTCGAACTTCTTTCTAGTGAGAGTTGGACTCCACCAGGGCTGCCCTTTGTCACCCGTCCTGTTCATAATTTTTTATGGACAGGATATCGAGGCACATCCAAGAAAAGGAGGGTGTCATGTTTGGTGACCACAGGATCTCATCTCTGCTGTTTGCAGATGATGTCATCCTGTTGGCTTCATCGAGCAATGACCTACAGGTCTTACTGGGACCATTTGCTACTGAGTGTGAAGCGGCTGGGATGAGAATAAGCACCTCCAAGTCTGAGTTCATGGTTCTCAGCCGGAAAAAGGTGGATTTCCCTCTCCGAGTCAGGGATGAGTTCCTGCCCCAAGTGGAGGAGTTTAAGTATCTCAGGGTCTTATTCACAAGTGAGGGGAGAATGGAGCAGGAGATTGACAGATAGATCAGAGCAGTATCTGCAGTGATGTGAATGTTATACCAGTCTGTCGTGGTGAAGAGGGAGCTGAGCTCTAAAGCAAAGCTGTCAATTTACCATTCTATCTACAGTCCTACCCTCACCTATTCTCATGAGCTTTAGGTAATGACCTGAAATGAGCTTTCTCCATAGGATTGCTGGACTCACCCTTAGAGATAGGGTGAGGAGCTCAGTCATCCAGGAGAGGCTCAGTGTAGAGCCACTGCTCCTCCACATCGAAAGGAGCCAATTGAAGTGGTTTGGGCATCTGATCAGGACGCCTCCTGAACGCCTCCCACTTGAGATGTTTCGGGTACGGCCCACTTGGAGGAGACCCCGGGGCAGACCCAGGACATGCTGGAGACACTACTTCTCTCAGCTAGCTTGAGAATGTCTTGGTATCCTCTCTGAAGAGCTGGAGCAGGTAGTTGGGGAGAGGGAAGTCTGGGCTTCTCTGCTTGAACTGCTGCCTCTGTGACCCTGACCTCTGGAAGAGCGCTAGAAAATAGATGGATGAATGGATGGATGGATGGATGGATGGATGGAGTAAAACAATGAAAGCTAAAACAATGTCAAAGAATGACACATATGGCCAGTTGTTGGTACATGAATGATTCCAGTGGGGATGGATAAAATTTGTAGAAAATAGTAATCAAAACTGGCCATGACCTACCATCAAAGTGAAACTATAACAAAATAAACCAGAATTATATTATCAACTGTGGATTAGTGAACCAGGTTAGAACAATGATGTCTATCAGAGTGACTGGAATTTAAAGAAAATATCAATATAAACCACACTTGGTAAGCTAATTCACTAGTAGCACTGTTAGCTTTGAAGCCTTGGGTTCACACTGTCTATGGAGACTGACTCATCACAACAAATTAGATGGTGATGGACTGTACCTGAAGACTGAATCATTTGTCAGTGACAGGGAAAAAGAACACAGAAGTGCAAAACTGCTTCCTGACCATTCTGCCGAAATGTTAGAATATAATTATTTCAAATGAAGAAGGATTTTAATATTTTTATTGTCGTCTTATGACCCAAGTGTGGATTTTAGAAGGTTAAAACCCACAAACCCATATTGGAGTGAATGGGACCTTTAAAGCACTTCAGCCCATAGAATAGAGGGCTGAAGTTCTTTCCTGCACCCAAATTAGAACCACTTGAAAGCATCTCTTTAGACTGTGGGAGGAAACCTGAGCTCCTAGAGTTATCCCACACAAGCACAGGAAGAACATGCAACTGCTACACAGACAGACACCTAACCCTGCTAATGCTGGGATTCGAGCCAAGAACCTTTTTTGCTATGAAGCACCAGTGCTAAACACTGTACCACTGTAAGAAGCTTTTTTATTTATTTATTTTTTTTTTTTGTAATGCAGTAGGGAAAAGCTCAAATCCACACCTGGCAACCTTCTATTTTAAGCATCAGCACATTAACAAGCTGTGAGCTGTGTCAGTGTCTGAGCTTTAGCAGTGAACAACAGTACTTGTCCTAATGAACCTAAATTTTCTCCCTACAGCCAAGTGAATCTAGGTTGCAGTCTGCCATTGATTTCTGATCCAAGAATAGTGACCAACTAAGGGCTGATATATTGCTGAGTGAGGATGGAAAGTTTGCAAAAAAATAAAGCGCTGTTTGAATTGAGGAGGCTACATTTAAAACAAGAAAAAATGGCAGCACGTTTATATCTTATTTAGTTTAAGATGAGATAAGATAAGCCTTTATTAGTCCCACAATGGGGAAATTCCAGGATTACAGCAGCAAAGGGACAGCAGCATTCAGAGCAATAGTAAATAAGATAATCAGAACTGGTTAGCCAAAGCAGTAGATGAATATACATATGTACACAGATACTGTATATACACAGTGCAGGAGCATTGCAGCTAGACGGAATAAACAGCATTACGGTTTGTTAAGTTACCCAGCAGAATATGAATATACAGTACCCAGCCAGTATATTTCACATTTGAATCACAGTGTTGTTGCCTCCCTCAATAAAGATTTTTATTGTCCTACTTGTGTATTGGAGGGGACGATTTCTATTGTGCAAAGTTGTTACTTTTAGTGCATTCAATACAACCTCTACAAGCAGCCCTGGTTAGGTTATAAAGTCTGACAGCTGGAGGTAGGAAGGACCTGCGGAACCTCTCCGTCGTGCACCTAGGATGGCACAGCCTACCGCTAAATGAGCTCTTCAGTGCATTCATTGTGTCCTGCATGGGGTGGGATTCAGATTCCAGCAGAGATGACAGCTTAGCCACCATCCTCCTCTCTCCTCCACTGGGTCGAGTAAATGAATATACAGTATCTCACAAAAGTGAGTACACCCCTCACATTTTTGTAAATATTTTATTATATCTTTTCATGAGACAACACTGAAGATATGACACTTTGATACAATGTAAAGTAGTCAGTGTACAGCTTGTATAACAGTGTAAATTTGCTGTCCCCTCAAAATAACTCAACACACAGTCATTAATTACTAAACCACTGGCAACAAAAGTGAGTACACCCCAAAGTGAAACTGTCCAAACTGTGCCAATTAGCCATTTTCCCTCCTCGGTGTCATGTGATTTGTTAGTGTCTCAGGTGTGAATGGGGAGCAGGTGTGTTAAATTTGGTGTTATCACTCTCACACTCTCTCATACTGGTCACTGGAAGTTCAACATGGCACCTCATGGCAAAGAACTCTCCGAGGATCTGAAAAAAGAATTGTTGCTCTACATAAAGATGGCCTAGGCTATAAGAAGATTGCCAACACCCTGAAACTGATCTGCAGCATGGTGGCCAAGAGCATACAGCGGTTTAACAGGACAGGTTCCAGTCAGAACAGGCCTCACCATGGTCAACCAAAGAAGTTGAGTGCACTTGCCCAGTGTCAAATCCAGAGGTTGTCTTTTGAAAATAGATGTATGAGTGCTGCCAGCATTGCTGCAGGGGTTAAAGGGGTGGGGGGTCAGCCTGTCAGTGCTCAGACCATATGCCGCACACTGCATCAAATTGGTCTGCATGGCTGTCATCCCAGAAAGAAGCCCCTTTTGAAGATGATGTATAAGTAAGTCCGCAAACAGTTTGCTGAAGACAAGTAGACTAAGGACATGGATTACTAGAACCATGTCCTGTGGTCTGATGAGACCAGCATAAACTTATTTGGTTCAGATGGTATCAAGCGTGTGTGGTGGTAACCAGGTGAGGAGTACAAAGACAAGTGTGTCTTGTCTACAATCAAGCATGGTGGTGGGAGTGTCATGGTTTGGGGCTGCATGAGTGCTGCAGGCACCGGGGAGCTACAGTTCATTGAGGGAACCATGAATGCCATCATGTACTGTGGCATACTGAAGCAGAGCATGATCCCATCCCTTCGGAAACTGGGCCACAGAGCAGTATTCCAACATGATAATGACCCCAAGCACACCTCCAAGACAACCACTGCCTTGCTAAAGAAAGTGAGGGTAAAGGTAATTGACTGGCCAAGCATGTCTCCAGACCTAAACCCTATTGAGCACCTGTGGGGTATCCTCAAATGGAAGGTGGAGGAGCGCAAGGTCTCTAACATCCACCAGCTCCATGATGTCATCATGGAGGAGTGGAAGAGGATTCCATTGGCAACCAGTGAAGCTCTAGTGAACTCCATGCCCAAGAGAGTTAAGGCAGTGCTGGAAAATAATGGTGCCCATACAAAATATTGACACTTTGGGCACAATTTGGGCATTTTCACTTAGGGGTGTACTCACTTTTGTTGCCAGCAGTTTAGATATTAATGGCTGTGTGTTGAGTTATTTTGAGGGGACAGCAAATTTACACTGTTATACAGTAAAAGCTGTACACTGACTACTTTACATTGTATCTAAGTGTCATATCTTCAGTGTTGTCCCATGAAAAGATATAATAAAATATTTACAAAAATGTGAGGGGTGTACTCACTTTTGTGAGATACTGTACATATGTACACAGTTATATACACAGTGGAGGAGCATTGCAGCTAGATGGCATCAACAGCATTATAGTTTAGTTTGTTGAATTATCCGGCAGAATATAAATATGGGCCCAGACAGTATATTTCACATTGAATGAACAGAGTTGTTGCCACCCTCAATAATAATTTGAATTGTCTTAGTTGTGTATTGGAGGGGACGATCTCTATTGTGCAAAGTTGAGGCTTTTAATATGACCTCTACGAGCAGCACCAGTTAGATTTTTAAGTGTGACAGCCGTAGTAAGAAGGACCTGCGGAACCTCTCCTTCGAGCACTTAGGATGGCACAGTTTACCGCTAAATGAGCTTCTCAGTGCATTCAGCATGTCCTGCATGGGATGGGACTCAGACTCCAGCAGAGATGACAGCTTAGCCACCATCCTCCTCTCTCCTCCACTGGATCGAGGCGTTGCTTCAGAACAGAGCTGGCTTTTTTGATCAGCCTGTTCAGTCTCTTCCTGTCAGTTGCCGTGATGCTGCTTCCCCAGCAGACCACTCCAAATGTGATGGCTGATGCCACCACCAAATCGAAGGTCTTCAGGAGTGCCCCTTGCACTCCAAAAGACCTGAGTCTCCTCAGGAGGAACAGCCTGCGTTGCCCCTTCTTATAGATCGCATTGGTGTTGTGTGACCAATCCAGTTTATAGTTCAGGTGAACATCCAGGTATTTGTATGATGTCACCATCTCAATGTCTCTTCCCTGGATGTTTACTGCTGCTGTGGGGGGTTGTCCTTGCTTACGACAGTCCACCACCAGTTCCTTTGTTTTCCTCGCATTGATCTGGAGGCAGTTCTGCAAGCACCGGTCCACAAAGTCCCGGATAGTCCTCTGTACTCCACATCATCCCCATCAGAGATAACGCCAACGATCGCAGAGTCGTCAGAGAACTACTGTAGATGGCAGTGTGGTGTGTTGTGAGAAAAGTCAGCAGTGTAGAGGGTGAACAGGAAGGGAGCCAGAACTGTTCACTGGGGGGCTCCCATACTGCAGATGATGGTATCAGACACACAGTCCTGGGTTCTCACAAACTGTGGCCGGTTTGTGAGGTAGTCCAGGATCCACGATGACAGGTGCTGGTCTACCCCTGCACACAGTAGCTTGTCCCTCAGGATCACTGGTTGGATGGTGTTGAAAGCACTGGAGAAATCAAAGAACATGATCCTCACAGTGCTCCCAGGCTTCTGCAGGTGGGACAGGGAGCGGTGTAGGAGGAAGATCACTGTTCCTCTACCTCGATGCCATGCTGGTAGGCAAACTGAAGTGGAGCCATCGCTGGTCCCAACAGAGGGCAGAGGTGGGCGAGGAGCAGCCTCTCCAGGGTCTTCATTAGGTGTGATGTGAGGGCCACTGGTCTGTAGCTGTTCAAGTCCTTGGGGTGAGGGGTCTTCGGTACGGGTACTACACAGGATGTTTTCCACAGCTGTGGTATCCTCCCCAGCTTCAGGCTCAGGCTGAAGATGTGCTCCACAATCCCACACAGCTGGTCTGCGCAGGACTTGAGGAGCCTTGAGCTGATGCCATCCAGACCTGCAGCCTTCCTCACCTTGATCTTCCTCAGCTCAGCTCTCACCTGGGTCTTAGTGAGGGTCAGGTTGGGGCAGAGGGCTGTGTTCTTGGGGGGGGGGGTGTTGGGGGGAGGCCGCGGACAGCGAGACTAGTTGAAGGTGGAGGCAGCAGTGGTTGGTGGGCAGGCGGAGAAGAGGGCAGTTGGTCAAACCTGTTAAAAAACAGGTTCCGGTTGTTCACCCACTCCCTATCCTCCGTGGCCTGGGAGGAGGTATTCTGATGCCCAGAGATGGTTTTGAGGCTTCTCCAGACACAGCTGATGTCACTCTATTTAGTGTAGTGTTGTAGTCGAGACCAGACTTAGACCAGAGTTTCCTAAGACCAAGACTAGGACAAGAGACCACTGTGGATGTCGGTCATGGTCTTAGTCTTGGGAGACTCTGGTCTTGGTCGGGTTTCCACTACAACACTAGTGGAAACTGACCTGTAGATGTCAGGGTTTGAAAAGAAGATCATGTATCAAAAAAGAGAAAAACACATGGTTTGTATTGTTTTTTCAAAGCTATCTCAAGTGCATAATGAAAATCAGCCTGGCTTTTTAAGAAGGAACTTAGCATTATAAACAACACAGTCACATCACTGATAGGCAGTGGCTACAGGTACGGAACTGTACCCATTGAGTGGTTGCTACAGATACAGCTCGAATCTGATTGGCCAAAATGTTCTATTAATGCTGTATCTTAAAGGCAGCGACTACATGTATGGATATCTGAAGCATTTACTTATTTCAATTTTTCAATTAATATTTATTTATTCCCTTTTTAACCTTACCCTCTCACAAATCCTAAGGTTAACCTCCATCCATGTTCTTCTGCTTAATCCTTTTCGGGTCACGGGGGTGCTGGAGCCTAACCTCTTAATTTTAATTCTAAATTCCTTCTTGTGTCAAGTAAAATAGCATCAACATGGTGGTGAGAGCAGAAAGCAAACCACCAACCCTCCGATCAGAGTTCAACCACACCCTGAACCTCTGCCACAGATGCAACAAGCTTGAACTGATCTGAGAAGGTTTTGTCGGATTGTCAACACTTCCATATCTGTAGACACATCTTATAGGGATATGATTTCCACATCTGAAGACACTCCCTCACTGATGAGGAGGAAGGAAAAGCTGCTAGTTAGGTGTAGCTCATTGCAGCAAGGTAAAACACATTTAAAAGGGTAGGAGTGTCTGTGTTTCCCTTACTAAAAAGAAACCAAAAAGGCAGTAGATGCCTGTATCATTAACATTTTGGTAATATATAATAGGTATGTTCAGAGACCGAGAGCAGTTATAGTCTCTATTATCATTTATCATTCATTTTTCTCAAGACTACAAGCTATTATCCTGTGATAACACATTAATTTATCTCAAGAAAACAAAATGGGAAAACCCATGGTCGCTTTTTTTACTTCCATAGATCAGAGAATACTATAGATACTTTTTTAAACTCTCTCTAGGTCAGTGAAAATTTGTGCCTCTCATCACCACCAGTAATCAACAGACCTCATAGTCCCAAGTGGTGACTTGCAGTTGCCTCCTGTGCAGGTGCCTGTCTGAACAGTCACATTAAAGGCCCGTGTGATGTTGATTCTCCAGGTCCCTGTGCAGGGAGAAACAGGTGCAGACACTGATCCTTTGAGCTGTGTAGGGAGTTGGTCGTAAAGACAGTCGGCAACCAAACTGTTGTTATGAAGTTTAGCCAACAGATTGTTGCTATAACTTCTCCTCGCAATTGGGGGTTAGCTGGAAGACAAGACAGCTATCCAAACATGCAAACCCAAGCTGGAGAAATGAGGACTGAAAACTCATTGAGGCCAGTGTCAACGAACGCTGAGCAATGACTGTCTGTCTAGTGAATTTTCAGATAGTCTGTCTTGGTGGGGTTGCACACGGAGGTGACAGCTGCATAACAGCACACAAGGGAAATCACTGTCAGAATGCAAGAGATGCGTGTCAGCCTTGACCCCAGAGATGACCAGCTGGATTAGAAAGGACACATCATGTTGTTACACTTTGTGGTGCATGTGGGTGGCAGTACTATTTATGCAGTATCTGATCCTCGGTGCAGGGTATAAACTTGCCATAGTATTGGCAGTGTGGAGAGTTAAAGCTTGGATTCACATTAGCGTTGAGTGTACTGGTGATCTTGTATGTCTAAAAAAGTGCTCTCTGTATTTGCCTTGAGAATTCAGAAACACATACGGGCTCAGTGGTACCATCCTCATCCTCCCACTTCACTGTTATAGTGATGTCTGCTGTCACTGCAGCAATCTTCTCTGAGACTAGCACAGTATGAGCGGTCACGGTAGTATGGAAACAAAATATTTAACCCTGCTGACAATTCTCCCTGCCAAGAGCTAGCAGGCCTATTTTCTCTATTTAACATGTCACTGTCTGTCTGCCTCTGTCCAGGAGCGGTCCTGGCTTGTATGATGCCCCGGGCGGACTGCCTCCCTGGTGCCCCCCCACACACACACACGCACGTGCGCATGCACACACACTTTTTTTTAAAACCTTTTTTTTTTTTTTAATTTCTCTCTTAAATGTCCAAATGTTCAATTTTCTCAGCAGTTACTGGGGCTTTCCTTGCAACTTTTTCCTGGCAAGTTTATTACTTTTTTTTTAACTTTTGCCATGTTTCACCTTAATTTCTCTCATATTTTCATGCTTTTCTTGTACATTTGCACCTATCCTCTGCATCTCCATAAATTAGAATGTTATCAAAAAGTTGATTTATTTCAGTAATTCAATTAAAAAAAAAAACACAGAGTGACATATTTCAAGTGTTTATTTCTTTTAATTTTGATGGTTATGGCCCACAGCTAATGAAAACTCCAAATTCAATTTCTTAAATAAACAGAATATTACATAAAATTTATTAAAAATATGTATTTTTTTTTTTATTCAAAGTCAGCACAGCCATTTACCGGGAAATTTCAGAGCAGTTCATGCTGCCCTCTACTGACAAGCTTTATGGAGATGCTGACTTCATTTTCCAGCAGGACTTGGCACCTGCCCACACTGCCAAAAGCACCAAAACCTGGTTTAACAACCATGGTATCACTGTGGTTGATTGGCCAGCAAACAATCCTGACCTAAACCCCAGTGAGAATCTATGGAATATTGTCAAGAAGAAGATGAGAGACATCAGACCCAACAATGCAGATGAGCTGAAGGCCACTATCAAAGCACCCTGGGCTTCCATAACACTTCAGCAGTACCACAGGCACGCCGCATTGATGCAGTAATTCATGCAAAAGGAGTCCTGACCAAGTACTGAGTGTGTACATGGACATACTTTTCAGTTGGCCAATATTTCTATCAAAAATCCATTTTTTTAAATTAATTATACATAATCTTCTAATTTTTTGAGAAACTGAATTCGGGGTTTTCATGAGCTATCAGCCATAACCATCAACATTAAAAGAAATAAACACTTGACATACTGTATATCACTCTGTGTGTAATGAATCTACATAATATATGACTTTCTTTTTTTTACTTAATTACTGAAATAAATCAACTTTTTGATGACATTCTAATTTATTGAGATGTACCTGCTCATTGCCCTGTATAAACTATGCTTGCAGTCTTTGTGGGGATGGAGGGGGGCAGTTTAACAGAGGGGATGGTTTTGGCTTATTTTGCTGACTGGGCAAATGACCATTTTAATTTTTTTTGTCATGATCTGGATGCCTTATATTCCTTTATTGGACTCTTTATTATTATTATTATTATTATTATTATTATTATTATTATTATTATTATTATCATTATTATTATTTGTATCATCATTACCATTCACTATTATCATTTCTGTATGGTCTCTTATTTTGGCAATACGCTTTGTTTACTTCCAGTTTAGCATGATGCATCTGCCGTTTAGCCTCATTCTCTTACACTATTAATTTACCACAACTGCTCCTTGTTAAATAATTATTAATTTGCTATTTATTCTGCCACCCCTAGTTCTTCCTTGCAGCATCCTAAGTTGTGTTTCTACATCTCATTCTCTCCATGCCTTGGTGTCACCCATTGCTGTAAGTCGCCTGCCGTTCACGGCATCTGTATTTTGCAGCCCTCGGGCTGCATGTTTGTTAATAAATACCGCAAACTTCTGTCTGGCATTTGGGTCCATCATTATTCCCCGTACGGGCCTACCATGACAGTAGGATGCTGCCAGTTCAGGACCCAGCGGACATGAAGTTTGTGGGGCTGGGTTTGAGTCAGGACCAGCTGTGGGCTGTTACCTCCGTGGAGGCCTTAATCGAGGTGGCCCACACCTCCCGTACTCCGAGGAGGCCCTCAAGTGTTTGTATGCCGCAGCTATTAACATCAAGGACTTTCCGTGCCTGTGGGACTTCCCACAGCTTGGGGGACTCTTCATCTCAGTCTCCAACCTGCAGCGGTCCCTCAGTGGCCTGGTGAGAAGACCTCTCACCATTTCCTCCCTAGTGCTGACGAGGAAACATCTCGAAGTTCCACTGCCCACTTCATCCCATGGTACTCCACCTCCAGCTTCGGCTCCACGGCATCCTCCAGTTATGGCTACTCACCGTGGACTCCCTGTCACTACTCAGAGGAACTTCCCCGGATTCCCAGCAGCAGCATCAGCAGCAAGAGGACAGAGGAACAGGCAAGTACTCCCTCATTTTTTTAACATCAGCTAATGACAAGTCTTGCCTTGTTCCTGGTGAGGGACAACAGCAGCAGCCACCCACTGCCACTGAGCCCTCACCACCTGTCTCTGTTGCTGCCCCAGTTTGTCTGCCTCCTCTTACCTTCAACTCCTCTCTTCCACCGAGCTCCACGCCTGCAGCTGCATCTCCTCCTCTCCAGAGAGCTCCAGCAGCTGCTTCCCTGCAGACCTCCTCTTTACCTGCTGCCTCGTTTCCAACCTCCTTACCTGTTGCTTTGCCCCCGACCTCCTCACCTGCTGTGTCACCTGCAGTATTATTACTGTCATGGTCTTATAATAATATTATTAATAATAATCATAAACAACAGAGAGTCAGACAGGGACCATTTCCATGGAACCTAAAAAGAGCCATAATAAACTAAGAACTCAAGCAAGGATTATGAAAATACAAGAACAGAATCATGACTGTAATAACAAATAATAATAATAAATGCAGAAAATCCTAATATACAAACTCAAAGTGAGAACATGGGCTGGGACCCCATGTTCAGGTAACAAGGAAAATTAACAATAAATCAGAGTGAGGACCTGGGGCCCAGTCCACGCCCTGACAGATAGTTTAGAAAAAAGGACTGAGTGATTGACCGTATCAAAGGCTTTACATAAGATAAGATAAGATAAGATAAGATAAGCCTTTATTAGTCCCACAACGGGGAAATTCCAGGATTGCAACAGCACAGGGATAGCAACACTCAGAGCAACAATCAGAAGGCAAGAAAAAAACAAGCAAGCAAGAGCAGCTAATATACATATGTACATATTACTATAAAATATATATATACAAACACACACAGAGACACACAGTGCAGAGCATTGTAGCTGGATGGAATAAATATATGAATATATAAACACACAGTGCAGAGCATTGTAGCTAGATGGAATAAATATGTAAATATATAAACACCCACAGTACGGAGCATTGCAGCTAGGTGGAATAAATATGCAAGTATATAAACACACACAGTGCGGAGCAATGTAGCTAGATGGAATAATATGTAGATGTCATGGCGGCCTCTGGGCCGTCATTAGCATCATTAACTCCAGCTGCGCACAGATCCACAGGGGTTAATCAGCAGCTGTTAAAAGCCAGCGTTGCTGACAGCCCGGCACGGAGTCGTCTGTCCTCCTCGTCTGAGAAAGAACCTGAACTCCGTTCTCTGGCCTCATCAAGGTATTCTCTTGTCTCGTCAGAATCTGTCTCGTCAAGAATTGTTTTGTCAAAAACTGCCTCGTCAGAAACTGTCTCGTCAGAAGCTGTCTCATCAGGAATTGTCTTGTCAAGAACTGCCTCGTCAGAGACTGTCTCATCAGAAGCTGTCTCGTCAGAAGCTGTCACGTCAGAAGTTGTCTTTTCGGAAGTGGTCTCGTCTGAAGCTGTCTCGTCAGGAACTGTCTCGTCAGAATCTTCTCTGGCCTCGTCTAGAACGTCTCTGGCCTCGTCAAGGACATCTGTTCAAAGTCAAGCACGTAAGAGAGCTGTTTGCTACTCTACTCCTAACCTCTACCCCTGTGCACAGGTGGACTCCCTTGGCGGCGGACCTGCGTCCCCAGCTGACGGGGTTATGCCAACTCGCTCACATAGCGGCTCGCTACCACCACGACTACCGGTACGTCTGGCTCCACAAATTCCTGAATTATTACTGTATCAGTTACAGGAGTACTGGCCACCGTTACCGGTGGAGTTTGTGTCATCGTCATCTGTTGTGTCCTCGTCACCACGCTCTG
Source organism: Pholidichthys leucotaenia (assembly GCA_020510985.1). Lineage (NCBI taxonomy): Eukaryota > Metazoa > Chordata > Actinopteri > Cichliformes > Pholidichthyidae > Pholidichthys > Pholidichthys leucotaenia. The sequence continues at coordinate 86,768,821 of CM035848.1, read as the reverse complement.
TGGAATCACTCACCTCGTCGTCGTCTGTATTGTCATGGTCACCACGCTCTGTGGAATCACCCGCCTTGTCATCGTCTGGATTATCATCGTCACCACGTTCTGTGGAATCACTCGTCTTGTCATCAGCTGGTTTGTCATCGCCCCGGTCTGTGGTGTCACAGCCGGAGTCACTGGAAGACCTGTCCTCGTCTCAGTCACAGGTGGAAGCCCCAGCTCGTTACCGGACGCCTTCACCTCCACGTTGCACGGCCGCTGGTTCTCAGCAGGACGTAACCTGCACTTCTCCCAAGTAAGCCTCACTACTGATAGCTTGTCATTAGCGTGGGACAAAAGTAATGGTCTGTGCTTATATGTTCCAGGGTTGCCGGGTCTCCATCCAGAGTGCTCAGTTCCAGTGACCAGGATACTATCCACACGCTCACGCTTGCACTACACACCCTTTCACTCTAATAAAGATTATTGTTTACTAATTTGCCCGTGTCAGTGTCTGTCTCCTGGGTCCCGAAACATGTCAGTAGATATATAAAAACACAGTGCGGAGCATTGTAGCTAGATGGAATAAATATATAGATATATAAATATAAACACACCCAGTGCTGAGCATTGTAGCTAGATGGAATAAATATGTAAATATATAAACACCCACAGTACGGAGCATTGCAGCTAGGTGGAATAAATATGCAAGTATATAAACACACACAGTGCGGAGCAATGTAGCTAGATGGAATAATATGTAGATATATAAAAACACAGTGTGGAGCATTGTAGCTAGATGGAATAAATATATAGATATATAAATATAAACACACCCAGTGCGGAGCATTGTAGCTAGATGGAATAAATATGTAAATATATAAACACACACAGTGCAGAGCATTGTTGCTAGATGGGATGAAACAGCATAACCGACTACTTAGTTATCCTACATGGTATGATTATGTGCCCATACATATTCTCACCCTCCATAGTGACCGGTATTTTCCTAGTTGTATGCCGGAGGGGACCATTGTGTAAGTCTATTGCATCTTTTGCATTCAAAAAACTATTAGTTTGTTACGTCTTTTTGCTATCTCTGCGAGCAGCCCTGCTTAGGTTGTACAGTCTGACAGCCGTTGGTAGGAAGGACCTACGAAACCTCTCGGTTGTGCACCTGGGATGATGTAGTCTGCTGCTAAATGAGCTCCTCAGTGCATTCAGTATGTCCTGCATAGGGTGGAACTCGGACTCCAGCAGAGATGACAGTTTAGCCACCGTCCTTCTCTCTCCTATCTCCTCCACCGGATCAAGGCGCTGCCCCAGGACAGAGCTAGCTTTCTTAATCAGTTTGTTCAGTCTCTTCCTATCGGCTGCAGTAATGCCACTGCCCCAGCAGACCACTCCAAAAGTGATGGCTGATGCCACCACCGTGTCATAGAATGTCTTCAGCAGTGCCCCTTGTACACCAAAAGACCTGAGTCTCCTCAGCAGGAACAGCCTGCGCTGTCCCTTCTTGTAGAGTGCGTCAGTATTGTGTGACCAGTCTAGTTTATTGTTCAGATGAACACCCAGGTACTTATAGGATGTCACCATCTCGATGTCTGTTCCCTGTATATTTACTGGTGCTGTGAGGGGCTGCCCATGCCTGCGGCAGTCCACCACCAGCTCCTTTGTTTTCCTCGCGTTGATCTGGAGGCAGTTCCGATGGCACCAGTCCACGAAGTCCTGGATAAGCCCTCTGTACTCAGCTTCATCTCCATTGGAGATGAGGCCAACGATCGCAGAGTCATCAGAGAACTTCTGTAGATGGCAGTGTGTTGTGTTGTGTGAGAAGTCCGCAGTATAAAGAGTGAACAGGAAGGGAGCCAGCACCGTTCCCTGGGGGGCCCCCGTGCTACTGATGATCGTGTCGGACACACAGTCCCGGGTTCTCACAAACTGAGGCCGGTTCGTGAGGTAGTCCAGGATCCACGATGACAGGTGCTGGTCCACCTCTGCGCGCAGCAGCTTGTCCTTCAGGATCATCGGTTGGATGGTGTTGAAAGCAATGGAGAAGTCAAAGAACATGATCCTCACCATATTCCCGGGCTTCTCCAGGTGGGACAGAGAACGGTGAAGGAGGAAGATCACCGCATCCTCCACCCCAATGCCATGCTGGTAGGCGAACTGGAGTGGATCCATCGCTGGTTCCACCAGGGGGCGGAGGTGAGCAAGGAGCAGTCTCTCCAGGGTCTTCATCAAGTGGGACGTCAAGGTAAGTCTACCTTAATAGTCTAATAGTCTTAATAGTCTTTTAAGTCTAAAAAGATGGCTCCTACCCCCCTTCCCCCGGACTCTTGTCCAGATTTTCTTTAATCATTTCAATGCAGTCGCTGTTGAGTGGTTTGGCCTGAAACCAAACTGCGTGGGGTGCAGCAGATGGGCAGATTCAAGATTGCTACCAGTTGGTCTACTACCACCTTTTCAATGGCTTTTGACAAAATAGGGATGTTCATTATGGCTCAAAGGTGTCTCATCATGTACACATGGAGTTTCTTTACCTGCACCCTGTAGATAGTCCAAGTTTCAGCACCGTACAACAGAGTAGCCAGTACTGTCGCTCTGTACACATTGCATTTCACATAGACACATGTCGATTGTTCCACAGTCTCTCCCTCACGTTTCCAAACACAGTACTCACTCTTCCCATTCTGAGAGATAGTTTATTCTCCAGCCTAGCATTCTCTGAAACAGTACTCCCGAGATACTTGAAAGTCTTACGCTTGACTAGTGGCTCTGTACCAATGCTGATCTCTTCTGGTAGTGATGTTGATAACTGGAACTCTGGTGGTTGATAAAGGCACTCTGTCTTCTTTATGTTGATTTTGAGGATGAATTGGCTAGCTGCTCTTGCAGATTTCTTCACTAAAGATTGCATATCTTCTGCACTGTGTGCAACTAGAGCACTGTCATCGGCAAAGAGCGTTACTCTTACTACCTTTATCGATGTCTTACTCTTGGCTTTAAACTGTGCCCCATTGAACAAGTCTGCTTCTTTCCTTGTTTGCATGTATACTCCTTCTGAAGTGCCTTTGAAGGCCACCTCAAGCATGGCTGCCAGATATAGCGAGAAGAGTGTAGGCACCAGCACATACCCTTGTTTCACCCCGTTGCTTACTGAAAAGGACACTGAACCACTCATTGCCCCGTTTGCTTGCATACCTGTATGGAGTGCCTCAATCAGGCTAACAAACTTCTCTGTACAGCCATATTTCTTGAGTACCTGCCAAAGTCCTTGTCGTGATACAGTATCAAAGGCTTTACTGAAGTCGATGAAGGCTACATAAAGCAGCATGTTCTGTTCGATACACTTTTCTTGAACCTGTTTCAAGCAGAAAAGCATGTCCATTGTGCTTCTTCCACTTCTAAAGCCACACTGGGTTTCCGGTAGTACATTCTGTGAGATGTGTTCATTGAGTCTTTCTTGAACAAATGCACAATACTTGCATCCTTCCAGTCTTGAGGTACTTTCTGGGCATCCCAGATCTCTTGGATGAGCTTGTGCAGGTAGTTGGTCAGCTGAACACCACCAAATCCCCACACTTCTGCTGGAATTCCATTCCTTCCTGGAGCTTTACCATCCTGTGTTGTCCTGATAGCTGCCATTAGTTCATCAAAATTTGGTGGGTCATCCAAACTTGATACAACTGGTCACTGCACTACAATTTCTTTAACCTCTTCAGTGAGATCTCTAGGGTTGTTTAGTAGTTGGCCAAAGTGGTCTGCAAATCTGTCCAGGATCTTGTCTTTCTCCTGCAAAACCGTTTCACCATCCACAGCCTTTAGTTGGATCAATCTTCTTGGTTTAGGGCCGTAGATTTCTCTCAGACCTGTGAAGAATGTTTTCCTGTCCTTCATGTCTGTTGCAGTATGAAGTTCCTCCACTTTTTCATCTCACCAGTTGGACTTCATCTATCTGCTGTACTTCTGTAGCTCACTCTGAGCCTTTGAGTATTTCTTCTTCTTCGTCCTTGTGTTACACTGTAGATTTTCCTGCCTAGCTGTATTCCTCACTTCTAGTAGTTTCTTCAGATGTTCATCATGCTCATCAAACTAATCTTGATGTTTCCTCTCAGGGTGGCCTAAAACATCACTCACAGTCTGATACACTGTATCCTTTAGTGTTGCCCATTTCTTTTCTATGTCATTCTCTGAGTTGTTGCTGTCCCAGTCTTTCAAGTTTTCATCCATTTCCTGTGTAAGTTCTTCCTGCTTCTTTTGGCATTTCAGTGCGCTAGTGTTTAGCTTCTGTAGTGGCTTCACACCCGTCCTGCAGTGCTGTTTTCATCTGCAAATCCTTAATCTAGATCTCAGCATAACATGATTAGTACCACAGTCCGCACCTCTCATTGCTCTGGTGTCCAATACATCCCTTATGTCTCTCTGCCTTACTATGATGTAGTCTAACAAGTGCCAGTGCTTGGATCTTGGGTGCATCCATGTCTTCTTGTGTGTGTTCTTGTGCTTAAATAGGGTGTTGGTTAACACAAGGTTGTACTCTGAACATAGTGCAAGTAGAAGTTCTCCATTAGCATTGCACTTGCCTACCCCATGACTGCCTAGCACTCCTTTCCATTTGTCAGTGTCCGAACTAACTCTAGCATTAAAATCTCCAACGAGTATCAGCCTGTCATCAGTCGGTACACGCCTGATAGTGTCACATAAATCACTGTAGAACTCTTCCTTTGCCTCCTCTGTGTTGGTCATTGTTGGGGCATACACACTGATGAGTGTGGCATACATCTTTCGCTGTAGTGGGAGTCTCATAGTCATTATCCTGTTGTTGATTGGCACCGATTCCTCATCAAGCATTGCTGCTATCTCCTTTCTAACTGCAAAGCCCACTCCTGCTTCTCTCCTTTCTTGAGTTGATTTTCCACTCCAAAAGAAGATGTACCCATGGTCTTCCAAGCTGTCATATCCAGGCAATCTTGTTTCACTAAGTGCAGCTATGTCTACATTGTACCTGTTCATTTCCAAGGCCACAAGTGCAGTCTGTATTTCTGGGCACTGTGATGTTGATCTGTCCAACAGAGTGTGTACATTCCATTCTGCTACACTCAAGGCTGCTGTTTTCCTCTTCTTTTCTCTTCCTGCTCCTAACTTACTTTTCACTGCCTGTCGGAGTGTGAACAGATCAGTGCGGAACTTGTTAACCCGGGTGACGTCCGAGCCGGTATGAGTTGCTTTCTGACTGACCATTTCATGAAACTGCTTGCAAAGTATTTGAGTAAAGCTAGCTTTTGCTGGACTAGCAGCACATTCTTGGCAGATAGAGGTATTATCAGTGGCAAACACAAGCCAAGACAAACTGAATCCAGTATCTGTTGCAGTGACTGACCAGATGATAGGTTTGTTTATCTCTGCTCTTTGTGTTGTGCATGTCACGATGCACCAGCTGGCACAGTCCACCACAGACCTTGCAACAGATGTGTTTATCTGCCAGGATGTCCAGTCTCACCCTGTGCAACTGGGAGTGGTCCACCACAGACCTGTGGCAGATATTGTTTTTAGTTCAGCTAGGATGCTCTGTTTCACCCTCCACACCCTCGGAAGGGTGGGGATGCCAGTTGAGTCACCGACGGCCCAACCCATGAGACAGGTAGTACTGGGCCATAATGAAGATCTCATGGAAAGACAAGATAACCAACACAGAATTGCTGAAACGAGCTGGTCTACCATCAATGGAGGACATGCTAATACAGATGAATCTGAGATGGCTCGGACACGTTGAGAGGATGGATCACCAGCATCTCTCTTGGCAGTTACTCTACTCACAGTTATGCAAGGACAAATGCAATCAGGGTAGACCAAGGCTCAGATTTAAAGACACTGTAAAAAGAAACCTGAAGAATTTGGATATAGACAGGAGTTCCTGGCAGCGGAAGGTGAAGGATAGAGCTGCGTGGAGGAATCTGATCAGACCTAAATGAAACAGTCATTGTCACCCACAATAGACTGCTATGATGATGATGATGATGACAAAAAAGGAAGTATACTCATCAGTCTGTAATTATTAATTTCCTGTTTGTCTCCGGCTTTGTGTATGGGGGTTACAATGGCAGGCTTCAATGCATCAGGAAAGATATTTTCATGTATTAATTGATTCAGCAGTTCTGTCAGTGCCATTGTCAGAACTAGAAAAGCACTCAGAGAGTTCATACCTCCGCCAAGGCTCCTTCCTTCCCCCCTTTGTCCATCCATCTGTTTGTACCTCCCCGCCTCCATCCCACCATACATTGCAAGATTGAGCCTTGGTAGAGGTATACGCTCACAGATCAGCTCCAAAATCTAATGGGTTCGTCTGCAGGCCAAGGACCATCTCTGGTTAAAATTTCAGCTAAATCCATCCAGTAGTTTTTAGATAATCCTACTAAACCACCGCAAGAAGATTGAGCCTTGGCGGAGGTATGCAGTCATGGATCACCCCCAAAATATAATGGGTTCATGTGAAGGCCAAGAACCACTTCTTGTGAAAGTGTCATCCAAATCCATCCAGTAGTTTTGGAGTATTGTTGCTAACAGTCTGTGAGGATATAAGAGCCTTGGTGGAGGTATGCATTCTCAGATCATCTCCGAAAATGTAATGGCTTCCCCTCTAGCCCAAGAACCAACTCTGGTGTAAATTTCATCTAAATCCATCCAGTAGTTTTTGTGTAATCCTGCTGCACAAATGCAAACAAAGCCCTTGGTGGAGGTGTGCACTCTCAGATCATCACCAAAATCTAATCATCTGTTCCCCGTGCCATGATACACCTTTCCTGAAAATGTCATCAAAATCCATCCATAACTTTTTGAGTTATGTTGCTAACAAACAAACAGACAGACAGACAAACGCCGGCAAAAACATAACCTCCAAGGAGGAAGTAATAAGTAAAACATACAGTGATGTGAAAAAGTATTTGTCCCCTTCCTAAGTTCTCGGGGTTTTTTCTATGTTTGTCACACCTAAATGTTTCAGATCATCAAACAAATTTAAATATTAGACAAAGATAACACAAGTAAACACAAAATGTGTTTTTTAAATGAAGGTGTTTATTATTAACGGAAAAAAAAAGATTTATACCTACATGGCCCTGTGTGAAAAAGTGATTGCCGCCTAAACCTAATAACTGGTTGGGCCACCCTTAGCAGCAACAACTGCAATCAAGTGTTTGAAATAACTGGCAATGAGTCTTTTACAGTGCTGTGGAGGAATTTTGGCCCACTCATCTTTGCAGAATTGTAATTCAGTCGCATTGGAGGGTTTTCGAGCGTGAACCGCCTTTTTAAGGTCATGCCACAGCATCTCAAACGGATTCAGGTCAGGACTTTGACTAGGACACTCCGAAGTCTTCATTTTGTTTTTCTGAAGCCACTCAGAGGTGGACTTGCAGGTGTGTTTTGGATCATTGTCCTGCTGCAGAACTCAAGTACACTTCAGCTTGAGGTCACCAACAGATGGCCAGACATTCTCCTTCAGGATTTTTTGGTTGACAGCAGAATTCATGGTTCCATTTACCACAGCAAGTCTTCCAGGTCTTAAAGCAGCAAAACAGGCCCAGACCATCACACTACCACTGCCATATTTTACTCTTGGTATGATGTTCCTTTTCTGAAATGCTGTGTTACTTTTATGCCAATGTAATGGGACACACACCTTCCAAAAAATTCAACTTTTGTCTCGTTAGTCCACAGAGTATTTTCCCAAAAGTCTTGGGGCTCATCAAGATGTTTTCTGGCAAATCTGAGACGAGCCTTTATGTTGTTTTTGCTCAGCAGTGGATTTCGTCTTAGAACTCTGCCATGTAGGCCATTTTTGCTTTTGTCTCCTTCTTATGGTGGAGTCATGAACACTGACCTTAACTGAGGCAAGTGAGGCCTGCAGTTCTTTGGATGTTGTTGTGGGGTCTTCTGTGACCTCTTGGATGAGTCGTCACTGCACTCTTGGGGTAATTTTGGTCGGCCAGCCACTCCTGGGAAGGTTCACCACTGTTCCATATTTTCACCGTTTGTGGATAATGGCTCTCACTGTGGTTCACTGGAGTCCCAAAACTTTAGAAATGGCTTTATATCCTTTTCCAGACTGATAGATCTCACTTACTTTGTTTCTCATTTGTTCCCGAATTTCTTTGGGTTGCAGCATGATGTCCAGCTTTTGAGGATCTTTTGGTCTACTTCACTTTGTCAGGCAGGTCCTATTTAAGTGATTTCTTGATTGAGAACAGGTGTGTCAGTAATCAGGCCTGGGTGTAGCTAGAGAAATTGAACTCAGCTTTCCAAAGAAGTGATAAACCACGGTTAATTTATGTTTTAACGGGGGGGGGGGGCACTTTTTCCCACAGGACCATGTGGGTTTGGATTTTTTTACCCTTAATAATAAAAACCTTCATTTAAAAACTGCATTTTGCATTCACTTGTGTTATCTTTGTCTAATATTTCAATTTGTTTGATGATCTGAAACATTTAAGTCTGACAAACATACAAAAAAAAATGAGAAATCAAAAAGGGTGCAAACACTTTTTCACACCACTGTACATGCCTTTTATGTGTTCCTCTTTTACTTGCTGGCTACATTGCCAGCAAGTACAGTAACCTCTCGGACCTGTGACCGAGAGGTTTTGCGGGTCCTTCCTACCTACAGCTGTCAGACTGTATAACCTAAGCAGGGCTGCTCGCAGAGATAGCAAAAAAAACGTGACGACCTAATAGTACTGAATACAAAAGACGCAACAGACTTACACAAAATGGTCCCCTTCAGTATACAATTAGGACAATATCAATCGCTACGGAGAGTGACAATATGTATGGGTACATATTCATACTATGTGGGGTAACATAGACGGTTGTGCTGTTTATTCCATCTAGCTACAATGCTCCGCACTGTGTATATATATTTATATATTCATGTGCACATATGTACAGTATATTTACTGTTCTTATTCTCTTATCTTCTAAATTATTGCTCTGAGTGTCGCTATCCCTGTGCTGTTGCAATCCTGGAATTTCCCCATTGTGGGACTAATAAAGGCTTATCTTATCTTATCTTTTAAGGCTGTGATGACCTTCCTGTGACCTCTGACAAACTGAACTTTCTATTTCATATCTAATGTTCTTAGGAAGATTCCATATAAAAATTTGTTCATGGAGGCCAAGTAAAGAGGAAGTGCAGGCATAATGGAGTCCGTTATGCCATAATGCTGAGCTCTATATAAGAGCCTAAGCTTCTCTGATAGCAGAGCTAATGTCTTACTCGACGTCATAAGCTGTGAATGTCATGCAGCTTTATGTGCTGGAAAGGCAACACACATTTGTATTAGTATTTTTGGTGAAAAGAAATTGACAACTAAATTTGAGTGAATTATATTTTTTAATCATTTTTAGCCTTTAAGCCAAGCATGCAGAATAAATGGTGCAACGTTGCAAAGCACGTAGCTCAGGCAGGCTGAGTTAGTGTCTCAGTATGCTGCCGGGGCACTGCATCTGAATCTCCATAGAGGAGGTGTCAAATGGCCTCTGCAGTAGTTACAATGCAGCCCTCCACTGTTACTGAATACTTGCTGCTGTCACCAGCGGCTCTCAGTGTGTATGCACGTGCACTTTCAGGGGTTAGGGTGTTGTGTTTATATTGATGTATGCTCAATTTCATGTACACAAATATACATCTATCTTTGGAATACCCTCCTTCAGTGTGTGCGTGTACGTGTGTCTGCCTGTGGTAAAACACTTCCTCATGAGGACTATAAACAGCCGATGCTTTTTTTTTTTCATGTGCTTGCTGGGAAATATGTGTGACTTTATGGACTTTATTTCTCCCTCCCTCTGAAAGGAGCGATACGTCAGAAATATTTCAACCCTGGCAGACTGTGTAGGGCCTAATGGTGAAGCAGACAATAGTCGAGCCTCTTATGGCTCCTCTGGAGGGAAATACCCATAAAAGGTTAACTAAAGTCACCTCTTAGACAACTCTCACAGTCTATTAATCACATTAAGATGATTACGTAAAGCGATTTATCTATCAAAGTGTGCTCAGTAAAGTCACAAGAGTAATTTGGGCTCCTTTTAGCACAGGAACTCGGTTGGAAATGCCTTTCATCGGCAAAGCAGAGCCCGGCTTATCCTTTAAAATAAAAGTGGCATTGAACATCACAGAGTCATAATTTTTTACGGGCGCATAGGTCCGCAGGATCTTTGAGATTGATATCTATGAGTAAAGTTCCTAAATTCCTATTACAGAATAGAACAAGAAGTGATAGGAGCTACCCAGTAACAGAATGTAAAATCTGCTATACATTTGGAAACATTTTCATTAGTACTCTTAGTTATATACAGTTTTCTTCTAATTTAAACTTTCACTGTAGATATGTAATGTCATTCCAAGGTGAAAATAGAGGTTTTGCAGCTATTTTCAGTCTGTTCTTTGAGAGGAGAATGAGTCAGTGCTGCAGCTTCAAAACAAAACAGCCACTGTAGCTTTTGGTTTGGCTTTAAGAATTTAAAAAAATGTTGCATTTTATGCAGTGGAAAAGATAGATCCAGGACCAAATTGTTACACAATAAAGTGAAGATAAGATAAGAGCATGTACCTCTGCCAAGGCCTATCTGTTTCTCTGTCGGTGTCTTTGTTTGGTTGTAATCAGGATTACGTAAAAAATACTGGATGGATTTTTGATTAAATTTACAGCAGAGGTGGCCCTTGGACTACAGAAAAACCCGTTAGATTTTGAAGGTGATCTGGGTCAGGATGTGGATTCTGTTATGTATGCCCCTTTCAGGGCATAAATGAGGCACCAAATGCCGGCAGTGAGTTTGCTTATTTATTAATAGAAAAAGAACAAAAGAACGTGCCACGAGGGGCAAAACACAAACAACTATACACGCAACTTCGAAGGGTGAATAACAGGAGAAATAAAGAAAATCAATACAAACACTTACATGTAAATAGTGAGGGTGAAACCTGATACTGAAGAATGGACTGGAGTCAGGGTTGGGGACTCCAGCCTAGGTTGGGCGAGGCCACAGCGAGGAGTGAACTCACTAGCCATCTTAAATAGTGCACAAAGAACACAAACTGCAAACAGATGTGGAGTTAACGTAATCAATAAATACACTCAGCTGTGACAGGCCGCGAGCAGGCTTGACAGCAGGAAGTCCTGCCGCGGCGCTGTCAAAATAAAAGCACCAATAATCCCCATAATAACTAAGACAGAATATAAAGATAGAAAATGGAGAAAATAATAAGTGACTCGAACACGGGACAGACCCGCGCTCGGGATCACTACAGATTCTGGATCAAATTTTCACTTTCTTTAACATTGTGACATAGCGCCTTGGTGGATAGTATGCTCTCTTGCATCACCTCCAAACTCTAATGGGTTCCTTCAGAGCCCAAGGGTCACCTCTGGTAAAAAAAAAAAAAAAAAATCAAAAAAAATCAAAATCCGTCTAGTGGTTTTTGTGTAATCCTGCTAAAAAACAAACCAACAGATAAACAAACTGCCCTCCTTGACAGAGGTAATAATTATTTAATTAAACAGTATTATAGGAATCAGTTCTATCACTAATAAATCTATGTGTAATAAATGTCTGTTTGCTTATCTTCTGAGTAAATACTTTGAATTTGACTATTATATTTTACTGACTTTTTCGTACATTATTCCCTGTTTGCATGTTTGCTGTTGTGATGAGCGACTTCTATTTTTTTTGCCCCTCATACTCTAGAGTAGAGTCTAAAGCCTGATTTGTACTTCCATGATATAGTCTGACCTGCGCCTCTTGAAATGTAGGTAACTACACTTCGCAGCGACGCAGACTGTAACAGCTGTGATTGGTCGGCTTCATCTCCTCCCACACATTTCCTGCTTCTTGCCTCTGCTCATTCACCGCTGTGCCACTTCCAAAGTGGGGCACATAAACAACTGATCGAATCCAAAAGATATTTGTGAGGAAGTTTGTAGATATGAACATTTCTATGATTCGCTCTCACCCCATTAATTACAAAGACTGCTAATCACAGCAGCCTCCATACATCTGCCCTACATCTGCCCATTTTACAAAGTTTGCATCGGGAATACATCTTAAAGAGGTCGCGTGCACATTGGCAAGACATTGGCTGGATACTGGCAATACACCAACGTTGGCACAATGTCTTGCCAGTGTGCAAATGACCTCTATAAGATGTATCCCCAATGCAAACTTGCTGACACTGGCCCAACATATGTGCATGCAGCTTTAGTTTGATGTTTCCCTGGTCCTCCGAATCTTATCAGCCCTCCTTACTGCCATTTCTGTTCAACAACTCAAGCATTGGAAATTACCAGTGAGAGATGCTTCACTATATTTTTCCAACACTCATCTGCTTTTTTTTTCTTCAATGTATCAATTTAGCTGCATTAGAGATCCCCAGATGCTTGAAGTAGAGGATTTGACGAATCAAAGGACTTGTGGTGTTCTAGAAATGTCATCCACAGAGAATCCTTAATGACGGCACTTGACCTGCATGTAAGCAACGACAAGTCACTGAAGCCCCGTGAGTTCACATTATGAGGCTGGAGTAAATAAGCCCAAATATTTGCACAGGCTAAGAATAACTGTTTAGACAGGCATAAACAGAAAACAAACAAGACTTGCCCTATTTTCCTAAACTTTTACATGTGTGAGACTCCCCACCTCTGTCCTCATCTGTGGGTAAAAGCCACCCTCTCTCTGCATGGTGAGAGTCAGCGGGCTGCTCCCGCTGCTCCTCTGATGTCATCAGAACTCCCCCACAGAGTGATTGCTGTGACATCTTCCTCCTCCTCCTCCTCCTCCCTCTATCTCTGACTTCTTAGTGACAGTCTGAGCTGACATTCCCGTCTGCCTCAAGGCTGCGAGCAGGACTTTGTGTTCCTTGTTCACACAGGGGGGCTGATAAAAAGCGAGACCACCTACGTGTGTAGCCTTAGTGCAGCTCAGGCTACAACAAGTGGAACAAATTCAGAGTTTTTATACATCTGTTTTCATTGTTAGAAAAATACACTCAGGAAAAGATTGCCGTTGTGTTAACGTGAAATGGAAGGCTGATATCTGCTATAGTCAGCCCAGTCTCAGGTACCCACCTGGAACTAACATGTTCACCCACATTTACCCAGGCAGCATGACCATGTGGGCCCTACTATTGGTTAAATCTGGGTTGTCTTATGGGTCCCGGGTGGGTTTGTCCTTCTGTGTTTGCTCACATGGACTTCATCTGTGGCACAGGTAAGTATAAAATCTGCTTAGCCACATTAAGCCCAACTGGGCCCCGTATGGGTTCAATGCAGGTGAGTAGGTAGGTTTCAGTAACACTGGCCCATAGGTAAAGTCCATGTGGGCAGACACAGAGGGGATCAACAGGGAAAGCGTGGACAAGCCCACATGGGGCCCATAAGAACCCCAGATTTAACCTGTAGTGGGGCCCACATGGACATGTTGACTGGGTAAATGTGGGTAAACGTGCCTGGGCTAGGGCTGGGCAATTTGACCTTAAATCAGCATCACAGTTAATGGACCCTTTCACATCGGTTTTGGGTTTTGGGGGTTTTGTGTATTTTCCTTCTTTCTTCTCCCTTATTTTTCACTAATAAGACTTGCAATTCAGCAACATTACACAAGAGTGTGATATCGTCACTGCAGTGCAGTAGTAAATTAGCATAATATAATAAAGATTAGGACTACTGTCATTTCACACACAGTTTTTTTTTTTTTTTTTTTTTTTTTTTTCGGTTCCGGCTCTGCCGGACCGGCGGCGCCACACGAGTCGGCTGCCTGTTGCAACAGCCTTTTTTTTAATCTTCCTTCTTCTTTCTACACCTTTCACTCTGTATATATATCACGGACGCACGGATGGCCCCGGGGGTCTCCCGGGTCGGCGGACGGAGCCACGGTTTGCAGCGGGAGACGTTACAGCGGGGAGGAGCTAGTGCTAGCTAGCACTTGGCCGCCGCCCGGTGCTAATGGGAAACTCGACATACCGGGAGCTGTAGCGAAAACGAAGCGGGTGCCGGGCTGGAGTTTAGGCGGCGTGAAAGAAATATAAGACAGAATAATAAAGAGCGATGGCAAGAACCAAGCAGACCGCCCGTAAAATCTACTGGAGGAAGAAGCCCCCCAGGAGACAGCTAGCCACCAGGGCTGCTCGGAGAGGCGCTCTGGCCACCGGCAGAGTGAAGAGGCCTCGCCGTCACAGGTCCGTGGCTCTGAGAGAGATCCGTCGCTACCAGAAATCCACGGAGCTGCTCATCCGTAAGCTGCCCGTCCAGCGCCTGGTGAGGGAGATCGCTCAGGACTTCAAGACCGTCCTGCGTTTCCTGAGTTTCGCCGTCATGGCTCTGCAGGAGACCAGCGAGACCCACCTGGTGGTCTCTTCTTCGCTAAGGGGGTCACCATCATGCCCAAAGACTTCCAGCTGGCCCGCTGCATCCGCGGAGAGAGAGCTTAGACTTTCTGCTGCACATCCACCAGCCATAATGCTCTGCACTGTGTGTCTATATATATACATTTATAGTAATATGGACATATGTTTGCTAGATGTTGTTTTTTTTCTTGCCTTCTGATTGTTGCTCTGAGTGTTGCTGTCCCTGTGCTGTTGCAATCCTGGAATTTCCCCATTGTGGGACTAATAAAGGCTTATCTTATCTTATCTTATCTTATCTTAAATTAAACATTGTCCAGTGCATCAGTCAGTGTTTGTTTATTCTTGAATGCTTGTGGGTCATGTGACTCATGACAGTGGCTAATTAGCTTGTTAGCTGCATTGGGGGAGTCCTTTACGCAGCCCTGACTTTGTTACCAGTACACAGTTATTATGAGTCTCTTATCGAGTTCTTAAATACAGGCTTAGCTTGTCCATTCTGTCATGAATTCCCACCTGAAAATAGTTGAAATGACACGGATGGCCATCAGAGGCTAACGCCAACATCAGGCTTCAGCTTCAAGCATCTACGTGTCAGCTTCTTTACACGTTGCTTGCTTTTCCTTGGCATTTTCAGATGAAATAGTCAATCATCATATACTATGTGGACAGCGAACGCATTTCTTATTGTTGCAAGCCATTTTACTTTTTCTGCAAGGTTCTGCTGCTTCCAAACAGTGGTAACTATGCTGCTTCCAGGGTGTTACATGGTGGACATCCAGAGTTACGTGTGCAGGTACGTAACTGTGCAGGCACGTCTTAAAGGGGGAGTACACAAAACGCTCTCTATACACACGCACACAACAGGGAGAGGGGAAAAAACGAAAAAAGCAACAGGAGCAAGATTACATTGGTTTTACATCCCAAACATCTGTTTCGGTTTAATGTCAGTTAATGGCCCAGCAACAAATGGGGCCCACATGGACATGCTGGCTGAGTAGGAATATCCACCAAGTCTTCTTCTACTGCTTGTGCAGGGATCTGGGCCATCATTCCAAGATTCCTACGCTTCCACCTGATCCACATAACACCATGATCCCAGCTGTGGTGTTCCCAACACAGATGTTGTATGTAAAACCACTAATGTGACTGGTATGGGTTCTGGTGGAAGATTCTGATTGGTTGTCAGGAACAGTATAAAAAGATGATTGGCCACTAGGGCGGGCCCTCTTGGTACTTTGCTCTGGTCGGGATAGCTGTCAATCATTGTGCTAAAAATAAACTGTTCTCGGATTCTGAATACTCTGCCGTGTGCCCTTCCAGTTTCTTACTTAAACAGTTTTTTAGAACTTATTTTGTGGGCAATTCACAACACCATCTCTCCTGCAGGTGGTGAACCCATGTCGCTCCTTCAGACTGAGCCTGGTTGGTTCCCATGGGTAGAAACCCGGCCACCAGGTGCTTGCCGTCAAGCTCAGGTAAGGCACACCGGATCCTTGTAACTTTTTCAAGGGGATTCAATGGACCACTCTAAGTCTGCCCCTTTATCCAGAACCAGTTTGCCATAGGAGGCACTACCAGGAGCAAGTTGTCACGACAACCAAGCTCCTGGGATCATTAGGGCATACAAACCCTTACACAATGATAAGGTGGTGAACATATACAGAAAAAAAATCCAATTCAAAAGAAAGTAAAGCACGAAAGTCAAGGTGAGCACAGACACAGGTTAATGAAAGGTAGCCTTCTAATACTGCTAACCAGCCCCCACCCACCTCCATGTTACGACTAGCATACTTCTGAAATGGTGAACAAGGCGATGCATCCAACGCACACACACAAACACACACACGTTCAACTGATAAAGTGTGGCACTGACACGGTGAGTTATAGCGGACTAATGGGTCAGTTACACACTTGGCCGTGATCCCAGGTTGGCTATAGCACAGCATGAAGAATTAACAGTTTATTGCTGTAAATCAGACTCATTTTTGTCAATAACTTGCACATCACTGTGAATTGGAGTGATCTACTTTAAAGTGCATTAACATAAATATCCTTCAACAGAAATGATTTGTTAATTAATAGAACGAGGGAAAATAAACCAGCAGCAATAATGCTACACATTGGCACTCAATTAAAAACACATTTTAAAACATTAAATTTTGCTTAAAATGAAACATCCACTGTGTCCACATCTATCATCATAGCTCTGACTAATCCGTTTCTTGGTTACTGCTGAGTCAACACACAGCTGTCCCCACCATACATGCCCCCCCCCCACACCATGGGCTGTTTGCCTGATTGATATAAAATGTGTTGCTTCTGAATCTTTAATTCTCATTAAGCCAGAGCGTTCAAGTCCTGTATAATGGCCAGCAAATTCAAAACTGCCATCAATTATCCCTCTAGACCTCTCATTAGAGATTCAGCGCACAGTCTTGGGCCGCGCCGCCGTCGCTGCTGCTGCTGCTGCTGCTGCTGCTGCTGCTGCTGCTGTCCCTGACAGGGCACTGGCAGGTCTGCTTGCTCTAATAAGGAGAAAAGTGCAAAGTCATACAGAGAAAGAGGGGGTGAAGGAGCAAAAACACGATTCCTCCCTTTCCACTCATTTGCTCCTTTTTCATCTGTCAGAGTTGTTAAAACTGCTACATTAATACTCTCAAAGGGACGGTGGGGGGAGGGGGTAATAGCATTCATAAGCTGCTAAAATCATTGTCAGAATCGGAGCACGGGGGGATCTTTTGTCTTTTTTTCTATATTTGTATGGTGTTGTGTTTTTCAGTTCTTATCCCTGTTGTTTTATCTTTGGTTTATTTTCACACATCCTGTATTGTTTCTTAGTATGATTTATTTTCCTGTTTACATTCGTTGTAGTTTTGTTACTTACATCTTTGGATTTACTTGTCTTTATTTGCCATCATATTATATTTGTTTTCTCTTGTGTTCTCTGTCTCTCTCCCTCTTCGGACTGCAGCTGTCAGTGGCACGTCTGGGTTTTTTGCTCTGTTGTGGGCGGTGCTCCTGTCAGCTCTCAGTCCCTTCTTCTCCCTCTCACTACTCCCAGCTGATCTCTGTTCTAATCATTGTCACCTCTTTCCTGCTCGTGTGATCCACACCTGCCGTCACTTGTTATCATTTGTTTTTGGCCTCATTACCTCCGCCAAGGAGGTTATGTTTTTACCGGGGTTTGTTTGTCTGTTTGTTTGTCTGTCTGTTACCAACATAACTCAAAAAGTTATGAACGCATTTTGACAAAATTTTCAGGACAAAAAAAAAAAAAAAAATCCACATGATGAAAGCCATGGCATCAAAACCTTCCCCCTCCATCTATGGAGGGGGAAGAGGAGGTGGTACAGGTGCAAGGAACTTGTATCCAAGGTACTTGTACCCATTTGGTACAAGTCCCAAATGGGACAAGGAAGAAATGATTAGATTTTGGGAGGGATCCGGATCACCGTCTGGATCCAGGAATTTTTTAAAGGATTCTTTATCATTGTGAGATAGGGCCATTTTTAGCATATGTGTATATAACGCCACAATAAATGGTTCAGGACGCTTGCCAAAAAAATACAGGATAAGATCCCAATGGGTTCTAGGAAATATCAGACTGATCCGGATCCTGCAAAAATTCCGGATACTGTGATCCAGAACAGGAAATAATAGGGGATCTTTGGAATTTTCATCACTGTAAGGTAACAAATTAAGATATAAACATACAACAAACACCAAAATATAGCCAAGACACTGAGGAATCAGTAGTGTGCCAATGGATTTGTTGTATCTTCAAAGGCTATGGAGCTATATCCAGAAGAAAACCGCCATTACCGAAAAAGTGATTTTTGTCAATAACTACTGAACTAATAAAGATATCAATGTGAATCCAATTGCTAAAGGTATGTTTTGATGGTCAAGGAATCTGAAAATATAGATAAAATAAATTTAGGACTATTATATTTGGGGAAAATCCCAATATTAGGGGGAACTGAGGTACTTGGCGGAGGTCTGCGCTCTCCGAGTGCTTTTCTAGTTTAAGGACTGTGATTTTCTTTTCACTTTGCCGGAGTCTCTCCAACCGTCTCCACCAGAACCCTGCTCCTGTTCTGGTGAGCTCAGCTTGTAAGTTTGCTTTTGTGATCAGTTTGTTTTTTTTCTGTTAATGCACTGTTTGGACTTTGTGTTTTCGTTTTCAATAAAGCCACTTTTCCACTAGGACCTATATAGCCCTACTCACTTCGACCCGGCTTTACTCAACTCAGTTCGCTTTTGTTTCCATTACAGCCTGGTACCGCCTGGGGTGGGTGGGATTTTTTTTACAGCAAGGTGGCACCACACTCCCATAACGTAAAACACGTGACACAAGCAAAACACAACATGGCGGATTACGAGGCGACTGCTCGGTCGCTGGCTTTTTGTCAGAGTAAAGGCAAAAAAGGAGAGCCAGAGAAGGCTACAGGCAGCGAGCCGAAACACTCTGGAAAAGTACTGGAGCATTTAGGAAGCCATAGAGCCATAAAGTCGAAGACGTGAGGATGCGAACTAGATCACATATGAAGGTAAGCTAATGATTGCTAATGCTAGTTTGCTTTAAGTCCGCCGTACTACATTGTAATGTCGGCAAGTTATCGCTATTAGGTACTAAAATATGTATGCTGTGTGTGTGTTTCAGATGGCTGTCTTGTGGCAAAATTACCGCTTCAAACCATGGGTCTGGGCATTCAACACAGCCTCTCACTGTCACCCCAGCTTCACAAACGCTCAGTGGTTACAGAACTTCAGAATGTCTGTAGAAACGTTTAGCTTCCTGTGCAACAAATTGCTCTGATCTGTGTGAAAATCACAGAGAGACGAGACATCATGGGATGTACCTGCTCCAGCAGCACTGAGTCTGTGGTAGTGTCATGGCAAAAACTGATCAGCTGCCAAAACTTGATCGCCAAGCGCCATATTGTAGTTATGGGGTTATATTAGCCGTAAAATATATATTTCAGCAGGTAACCAGTACTGAGTTAGGTATAATAAGATATATTTAACAATTATGATGCATTTTTAAGCCAAAACAAACTTGATCTAGGATTAAAAGCAATTAAAGTAATAGTCACAAGGTTACATGGAGAAATACATGGATTTATACATGTAGATACTGTATAAATATATATATATATATATTCTCTGCATCAACAATGTACTATACATGTATTCATTTAGTATTGCACTGGGAATTTTGACAATAAACCTTTGTACTTTTTGCACATCTGTCTCCACTTTTGTTTTATGTGTGAAGGTTACCACCAAGTGACATGAATTAAATATTAAAAGATTGGAAAAGCTGTCTAAGAACAATCCAGCAGTTTGAGAAATCACTTTTGGTTTGGTGTAAGTCTGTCAACAAAATTATGAACTATAAAGCAGTTTGTGCTAAAATGTTAAATCCCATTAAACCCTAACTCAGGGGTATCAAATCATGTGCCATGGAGGGCCAAGACCCTGCAGGTTCTCTCTTCTACCCAGTCTCTTCAGCAGGTGTTTTCACTGTTAAGCAATCAGCGGGAAGAATTCAGTGGAATCTGCTGTTGAAGACACTGGTTGGAGGTAAAGCCTGCAGGGTCTTGGCCCTCCATGGCACATGATTGGACACCCCTGCCCTAACCCATTATTAGAAAATACAGATGCTAATATGGCCCAGAATTCCTCCATATACTGGTACTCTCACTAAAGTGTACAGTGTCTTCTGCACTGGCACATCCAGCAATACAGTCTTCAGTAAATAGAATAATTGTTTTTGGTCACTTTTTCTGAAAAATGAGCCATTATTTTCAACGTCACTGATAAATGGTTTGTACTGTTTGTAGGATAGTAATATAATATAATATCGTAGTATGGCGGTGCCCTAGGCTGGGAGGGGTGATGCCCCGCCTTCGGGGGGTGGCGTCACCTGGGATATAAAAGCCTGGTGCAGGAGACCTCCGGTCTCCCTGCCACACTCCTGTACTTGCGGTAGGGTCCCCACTGAGTGTGTAATAATTCTTGTTATTAAACTATATAAAACGTCACCTTGCCTCCTTATTATTCAGACACTACACTGTTGACACTTTTCCCACCGGTGTCTTAACAGACAAAATAGAAAATTATAATGCAAACACATAAGTCACTAAATTGTTTATTACAATCAGCAGCAAAATCAAGATTATTTGGTATGGGCAAAATTCAAACTCTAAACTGTAAAAAAAAAAACTTAGAATGGGTCACACACGCCAGCCACACTGCCTCACGGAGAAACAACTGGATGTGCCACTCACGCTGGTCTCGGTTCAATCGATCTTAAGCCTGTATCTCTGTAAATAGTGACGCAATGTCCGGTTTGGGGTGGATCATTTTCCTCTTGCCTTGACGAAAGACAGAAATGGGTGGTGGTTAATTAAAGCAAGTTTAAAACATATTTGGGAAGTACACTTGTTGCTAAAAGCCAGTGGTGGAATGTGACAAAAAGTGCTTCGTTGTTGTATTTAACCACAATTTTCATGTCATGTTACCAGTCATAACACATTGCTGTGTCATGCTACGTTGTGGTGTCAAAGCAGATGCTGGTTGGACTCTAGAACGAAAATACACACAACTTAAGTGCATGCACAGCACGAAAGTGCAACATGTAAAAAAAACCCACCTTTTTAACCAGGATTTAGCCGGAGTGTTTTAACCGGAATTAGCATTGACGGCTAACTAGCTAGCTCATTCTGTGCAGACAGGAAACAATGGTGTTCCTTGTTCAAAGTGAGCTTTCCACTGCTGGGATAAATAATGTAAAAGATGCATAATATCACATCATATTACATCACTCACCATCCTCTATATCCTAATATCATGGCTTTCAACTGCCGTGGTTGGGTGCTCCCGTTATTTGCCGGTCAGTGGCCATAAGTGCATTTCGGGTGGCTCCGTCTAGTTCCCTCTGGATTCTCTCATCAGCCAAAGGCACAGACAAGTCTGCTGGACCATGGTGTTGATTTATGTGAAGCCATTCTATCGTTGCTGTTTATACTGACGCTTGCTTGCTGCTCACAGATGAATCTTTGCAAATGGTGGCTGGAGATTCTGTTTAAGACGTCGCTCTCATGATATTACGCCCTGACCAATCAGTGCCCTGCAGTCTGTTGACATCACATTTTCAGCTTGACTCAGCTCACTTGGAACCTGAATCAGATGAGTACGAAAAAAGTACCTGGAAGCTGGTACCAGGCACTAATGGAAAAGCCTACAAAGCGCGTCGAGTCGAAGTGAGTAGAGCCAAACAGGTACTAGTGGAAAAGGGCCATCTATATCGCAAACTGCAGTTCAGCGTCTGGGTCTCTCCTCCCTGCCACTCGGGCAATTCATGACAATTATGGCTGTTTGATATTTCTTTCTAAGTGCTGATTTGTAAAAATAAGGTCCACCTCAGACTGCTTGAGATGTTTTTAATGTCCTACACTTAGATTGTATTTACATGGTGGCCTCAGGCGTAGCAGCGTGATTGTTCAAACATGGTTTGTGCTACAGTGTAAGGATTCCTGTCTGTCATGTGTGTCTGCCTCTTTCTCCCTCTGTTAATTAGCTCCCTTCCTCCAGCCTTGATCACCACCTGTGGCCAATGAAGGTGCTCTTTATAAGGAAGGCTCTTCTACTGCTTTGTCTGGTCTCGTAGCATTGCACATGCCTGTTTGCTCTTGCCTAACTCCATGTATTTTCTCCCCAGAGTGCCTGTAAGCATAAGACAATACAATTCATCATCCATATCTACCCAGTTATACTAACCTCTGCTTCTGTTCTTCCCCTGCAAGGTTTCCAGATCTTTGTGAACATTTATTCTCCATTTGCATTATTTTTGTAATAAAGATTATTGTTTAAACTCTACTTATTGTTTCCCTCCACGTTGCTTTTGGGTCTTGGTCTCAGATTCTCTGTTGGTATGCAGCCAGCAGTTAGACCCAGCAACGAGGATGGAAGCCGTAACTTCCAGACTCAGTACCCTTGAGCAGCACGCTGATGAAATTGCCCATCAGATTCAGGTAATTCTTAATTAGTTGGCTAAGCTAAGCAAGCAATTTAGTAAGGTGGAAGAGACCGTACAAAACCTTGTTGTTGCTGCATCCGCTGCCCCACCACAATGGCCGAGCCCCCAATCCCGTCCCACTCTGGGAGCACTCCATTAGTCCCCACAACCCCTCAGTATAGTGGGAAATCAGGGAGAGCCCATGGGTTTTTGCGAACTACCCCACCAACTCAAGCCAAATTAGTTTTAGCCTCCAATCCCTGAACCCCTTGACCTGACTAATGTGCCCCCTGAGTATCATGATTAAGCACCTGTTTTCAGCAAGGCTAAAGCCCTGTCTTTTCTCCCACATTGGCCCTACGACTGCACCATTAAGCTCCAGCCTGGGGCCCGCCTTCTCTCCACTCACTTGTACAGCCTGTCTGCCCCCGAGAGAGAGGCCACGGACAAATATATCAAAGAATCCCTTAATACTGATATTATCCGGCCTTCATCATCTGCTGTGGGCACTGGGTTCTTCTTCGTAGGGAAGAAGGAAGGCTCCCTGCATCCCTGCATAGACTATCGGGAGCTGAATAACATTACTATTAAGAATAAGTACGCCCTCCCCCTCATGAACTTGGCATTTGGTCAGCTCCAGGGCTTGATTATCTACACCAAGTTGGACATATGCAATGCCTATCATCTTATCAGGATTCAGGAAGTGACTAGTGGAAGACTGGATTTCACACCCCTAGTGGCCACATCGAATATTGTGTCATGCCCTTTGGCCTCACCAACGCCCCCGCTCTGTTTCAATGTCTCATTAATGACGTATTGAGAGACTTTTTGGGCGTATTTGTGTTTGTCTACCTCAATGACATCCTTGTTTTTTCTAGATCAATAGCCAAACACAAGATGGATGTTCGAATGGTTCTCCAGCACCTCCTCGAGAACCAACTTTATCTGAAGGCAGAGAAATGCAAATTCCATACCACCACCACCACTTTTCTGGGTTTCATAATCTCCAAAAGTAAGATCAAACCTGACCCAGTAAAAATCAAAGCGGTTGATGACTGGCCTGTCCCCTCGTCACGCAAACAGCTCCAGCAGTTCCTCGGTTTTGCAAATTTTTATAGAGGCTTTATTAGGAATTACAGCTCCATTGCCCACCCCCTCACTTCCCTCACGTCTGTCAAGGTTCCCTTTCGGTGGTTCACGGAGGCTAATGACACATTCTCCCTGCTGAAATCCAAGTTTACCGGTCTCACCCAGCCCAATCCTGCTCACTAGTTCGT
The DNA here is from genome assembly GCA_020510985.1 of Pholidichthys leucotaenia. Taxonomy (NCBI): domain Eukaryota; kingdom Metazoa; phylum Chordata; class Actinopteri; order Cichliformes; family Pholidichthyidae; genus Pholidichthys; species Pholidichthys leucotaenia. Next base: position 86,745,153 of record CM035848.1, on the reverse strand, counting down.
GGTGGAAGTAGATGCCTCTGATGTCGCGGTGGGAGCCATGCTTTCCCAGTGTTCAGCCCACGATGATAAATTACACCCCTGTGCACAACATTTTTCTCAGCGGTTGTCCCCAACAGAGAGGAATTACTTCATCAGTGACCGAGAGCTGCTAGCAGTCAAACTGGCATTAGAAAAGTAGTGTCACTGGTTGGAGGGATCCACTTTACCCTTCATGGTTTAGACAGACTACAAAAATTTGGAATACATCTGTGCCCACCATCCAAGCACCCCCATCACCCAAGGTGATCGATGGTGGGCTTGTATATGCCATTACCTGCATCCTGGATTCCCGCCACAGGGGGGCATGACATCCAGTTCTTGGTCGACTGGGAGGGCTAGGGTCCTGAGGAACACTCATGGATCCCCGGGTCCTTTGTTGTGGACGAGTCCCTCATCACCGACTTCTACCAGCACCATCCTGACAAACTCCGAGTTACGCCAGGAGGCGTTCATGAGGGGGGAGTACTGTAAGGATCCCTGTCTGTCATGTGTGTCTGCCTCTCTCTCCCCCTATTAATTAGCACCCTTCCTACAGCCTTGATCACCACCTGTGGCCAATTAAGGTGCTCTTTATAAGGGACGCTCTTCTACTGCTCTGTCTGGTTGTGTAGCATTGCCCTTGCCTGTTTGCTCCATGTGCTTTGCCTGTTTGCTGTGTCTGACCTTTGTTTACTCTAGACCCTGTTGCCTGCCTCAAGTCTTGGACTTTGTCTGCCCTGTTCCTGCCTGCCGTGCACTGACCCCCTGCTTGTTATTGGACTCTGGATCATATCTTATGGACTGGAATTGAATTCACATGGATAAGCGCACTTCACCGTTTTCCCCTAAGTAAGTCGACTTACCCATGCTTGTCACCTGTGTCTTCTATCTTCACCCCCCAGCTCCCAGGCCTGGCCAGCCTGTCACTTGCATGATCCCCAAAGCTCCCCTGTACCATCTCTTCACCTCCTCTGCTGGTAGCCCGCTCGTCACCTCTGGAGGATCCTCGCCTTGTCATCGCAGCTTCTCCCCAGAGTGCCTGTAAGCATAACACAATACAATTCATCATCCATATCCACCTAGTTATACTAACCTCTGCTTCTGTTCTTCCCCCACAGGGCTGCCAGATCTTCATGCACATTTATTCACCATTTGCATTATTTTTGTAATAAAGACCATTGTTTAAACTCTACTTACTGTTTCCCTCCACATTGCTTTTGGGTCTTGGTCTCAGATTTCCTGTCATACAGGAAGTCAACCAGAGAAAAGTGACTCGAACGGACAATGGCTTTAAAAATAAAGGTGTTTAAAAGGCTAATTTGAGACAGTGAAATAACAGAGCCACAGCACCACACAAGGTACCGCACCACTGAAGTGTGAATCATTCAGCTGTGCTTTAATGATTTCCCAGATTAAAAATATGGAACAGGATCCATTCAGTTTGGAGGCAGAAGATGAACATTTTAGTGATTGAGAGGTAATATCATAAGAGAATAGCATTTTAGTATCTTGATTCTCTTCATTTATACCCTCTTTACACAGGAGTGGAGCTTGTTAAAAGATCGATGAGTGACAACAAAATGGCCAGATCTCCAAATGATCTTTCAGTGCTCTCTCACCAACCTCTCAGCGATCTTCAGTGATCTGCACAGTCCTCAAAGTTTTGACTCATTCCAAAACAGTCTCTCAAAGATCACTAAGGACACCTTTGAACAGCACAGAGATCATTGAGAGATTGGGACAATTTTTAATCTTTGGGATCATTTGGGAGATTCTTGTGTATTTTGGACCAAGTCAAAATATTGAGAAGATCGTGGTGACTGTTGAGATCATTGATGATTATTGATAGATCAAAAATTGGCCAGATCTCTCAATGATCTCCACCCATGTGTTAAGGGTGTATAAAGGGAAGTGATCGCTCATCAATCTCTCAACGAAGGCTCAACAATCTCCAAATGATCTCTGAATGATCTTTGCAATCTTTCAAAGAACACACTTGGTCTTTCATCAAATGCTCAGCAGTTTCTCACTGAGTTCTCAGCCATCTCTACCTTTGGAGTAGAAAAATTTGGCAATCATTGAAAGATCACTGAGAGATCGTTGAAAGACTGATCATGGGAGATCGATGAGTTTATTTAGCGATCAAAAAGGCTCAAGCAGTGCTCAGCGATCTCATCCTTCAATGATCTCTCAACAATCTTTCAATGATCTCTAACCACTCTTTCATCCATCCTTCTATCCATCTTCTTCCGCTTAATCCTTTTCGGGTCACGGGGGGGGGGGGGGGGGGGCTTGAGCCTATCCCATCATCTTTGGGCGAGAGGCAGGGTACACCCTGGACAGATCGCCAGTCCATCGCAGGGCCAACACAGAGAGACAGACAACCATTCACTCTCACAGTCATACCTAAGGACAATTTAGAATCACCAGTTTGATGCCAATTAACCTAACTTGCATGTTTTTGGCATGTGGGAGGAAACCGGAGAAATCCCGGAGTAAACCCACACAGACACGGGGAGAACATGCAAACTCCACACATATCACTGTTGGTCGGGGGCTGGGATCGAACCCAGGATCCCCCGGCCACGGGTGAGTTGCTGTACTGCTGCAGTGCTAACCACTCTTCCACCGCACCAAATTTTTCCACCCCAAAGGTAGAGATCATTGAGAGCTCATTGGGAGATTGATTAGATCATTGAGTGCTCCTTGAGAATTCATTGAGGGTTTGTTGAGAGATTGTTTTGGACTGAGTCAAAATAATCTCTCAACTGTGGCGACCATAGGGATCACTGGAAAATCATTGAGAGATCTTGGTGATCACTGAGAGATCATTGAGAGATTTCATCATTTTCTCATTTTTTCAACATTCTCCATCCTTGTGTAAAGGGGGTAGAAGAGCACTAGATGCTCAAATATGTATATACCTCTTTGATCACCCAATAAACTATCAATGGTCCTTCAGTGATCTTTTCTGGTCTCTCAGCAATCTTTCAAAGATCTCTATAGATCACCATGAAAATCGTACAACGATCTCCCATACATGTACACAGAAATGGCTTTTTTGAAGCTTTAGATCATTGAGAGATTGGGTCAATTTTTGATCTCCCAGTGGTCACCCAAAGATCTCCTGTGTAAAGGGGCCCTAAAGAAGAAACAGTGACTTTTACAGACATCATAGCTGATGCTTAACTCACTTATAACCAACTGGCTCAAAGTCCTTCTGAATATCGTTGATTGAGCAGAGTAATTGGGTGTAGAACACACACACACACACACACACGCGCGCGCGCACGCACACACACACACACACACACACACACAGAACATTGCATTTGCCAGGCCCAATCAACGGGACCCCTGGAGATCAGGAAGGGCAGAACCAAATTCAATCAGGCTGTTGATTTGAGGCCGCGTTTAAAAATGGAGGGGACGTGCGCACGCGTCTTCCTACTCAACACCATGTCAAGGCCCACTTTTGCCTAAAATCACTCAGTGTTTCTATTTAAAGGACTATGAGAAGCTCGCAAGGCTGCAGCTGGAGAGCTCTCTTGTCTCCTGCTCTGCCGCTGTGCGGTGATTGTTGGATCCTCGAGCCGAGTCCTCCGGGAGATGGCGTGACTTAAACACAGACTGACAGGCTTAAATCCGAGCTTTGCTGAATATTGGCGTCACTGCAAAACATTGCGGCTCGGGCCTCATTTCTAAACGTCCACCCGGGTGCCGTGGCTACTGAGGGCGACATACAGGCAAATATGAACAGACAGTTAGTTTTGTAAACCTGCGGGATCGGTGCTGTGATATGGTGCGTCTTCTTTTAGGACAGCCTGTCAGCTGCTATTTGTTTTTCAAGGATACATCTCTTGCATGATCTAAAGCCCATTCTCATTTCTCCCCCTCTGACCTGTGCTTATTATGCAAACCTAATGCTAACTGAGACTGACATTATATGATTAGCTATCACCGTGCCTCCTGACTGAACAGACATCTGTACCCATGCATAAAACTGAGCGCTAAATTTCCTTTGTAACAACACAACACTGTGTCAGGACATATGTAGCAGGATAAAGAGTGCCATGATGAATGTTACAGCCTCTGGCCTGATATACCAGTTTATGTATGAAGGAAGGGGAGCAAATGATCTCTTTTTACTAGTGCACAGGTGGCGTGATAAATCTTCAACCCCGGTGGCCGTTTTAAGAGCGGCTTGGCCTGTTTTCACAGGCCTTCCATGGTTGACTCTTGTAGGAAAAAAAAGAAAGCAGGCACAATTCTGCAGATGCACTCAGTGTATTCTTAGTATAATACTCCACAGTATGATTAAACAGTTGATTTATATTAGCAACAAAGCCTTGTTGGTAAACACTACAGAAAAAGGTTCCTCCAAGATGCTATTCAAAGTTTGCCTCATAAAGTTTTACCCACTGACAGAACTTTATACTTAAAACAAGATTTAAATGCTTAAAACAAGTAAAAAAAAAATCTTATAAGTCCCTAGCCAGCACGTCTACATGGGCCCCACTATAGGTTAAACTGGGCTGTCTTATGGGTCCCATGTGGGTTTGTCAGCTGGCTCTGTGTTTGTCCACATGGATTTTACGTTTGCGTTAAATCCAACTTGGCACCACATGGGTTTAACGCAGGTGAGCAGGTTTCAGTAACACTGGTGCCATAGGTAAAACTAGAAAAGCAATCAGAGAGCGCATACCTCTGCCAAGGCTCCTTCCATCCCCCATGGATCACCTCCAAAATGTAATGGGTCCGTGTGTAGGCCACCAGCCACTTCTGGTGAAAACTGCATCAAAGTCTCTCAAGTAGTTTTGGAGGATTGTTACTAAAACACTGTGAGAAGATGAGAGCCTTGGTGGTGGTATGCATTCTCGGATCATCACCAAAATATTATGGGTTACTTTCTAGGCTAGTGACCACCTCTGGTAAAAAATTTCATCAAAATCTGTACAGTAGTTTTCGTGTAATTCTGCTAATAAACAAACAGACAAACCACCCTGAAAACATAACCTCATTGGCAGAGGTAATTACAAGAAAAAAGCCACAAATTGATGAGGAAAAAGCTGCAAACTTACGAGAAAAAAAATGAAAAAGGGTAGCAAATATATGAAAACCAGCACTGATGCCTGTTGACTATGGCAAGCATTGTTTAGGGTGGTGGAACTATAACAGCAATAGCAAGCAAGTTTCGTGCACATACATAGAGAAATGCACCAGTGACACAATGCATCTGGCATGCATTAAGTGTTCTGATACAGAAAGAGTGATAGTGTGGAGAATGGGGAAAGATGAGGCTGAGTTTATTTCTCAAGTCAGATTTATTCACATTCTCCAACATCATCCAACACAGAAAGAGAAAAAGAGCATGAATCTTCCAACATCTGTCCCTTTTATACCCAGGACATCAAACATACAGTCACATGGTACTTAATCCCAGTCACAACGTAACTTCCCCCCGATCTTAACACACTCCACCTCTCAGTCTCTGGCCGCTGGGCGAAATCCCCCAAGGCTATCTCTTTGCATGCCAAAGACTAAACTTCACACCCTCTTGTTATCTCCAGAGCGGCTCAGTCCTTTGTTCTGTCTCAGATGTGAAGCCTAAGGTGGTATACGTATGAATCATGCAGTCATATACATTTGTGCATATATGTGCCCCACATGACCCCCCCCCCCCCAAACGTCTAAGATGGAACAACCATAATAACAGTCTGCAAGTCATGGTAAAATTATTACACATCAGTCCACATGTCGCTTGGACTTCAGTCGCCTCCCATATCTGCTGTAAGCGGGCTTAACCACTCTCGCGGCGCCCTCCTGCTGGGGAGCTGCTGCCTGAGGATTAGAACTGTTAGTCAATCCCTGTGGGCGTCCTGATGAATGCTCCTTAGGGGGTCTGCCGCGCCGAGGAGCTGTAGCCAACAGCACATTTTCGTCGGCCAACACAAAGGCGGGTTTGAGTCTGTTTATGCCAATCTGTTCTTCCCTGCCCCCCAAATCTAGCAAAAAATGCTTATCCCCTGTTTCCAGCACTCTAAAAGGTCCATCATAAGGTGGCCGCAACGGGGGGCGATGCGCATCGTGTCTGACAAAAACAAACTCCGCATTTTTTAAAGCCTTAGGCACAAAAACGCGCGGAAAACTGTGATGAACGGGGCCAGGAAGCGTGCTCGATCCTGTGTCGCTCTGCAACTGCTGAGCAGGGGGGCACTCTGGCGCAGGATTATCTGGGAGAAATTCCCCGGGCAGCTGGAGTGGCTGTGCAAAAACTAACTCAGCTGGGGAGGCTTTTAAATCCTCTTTAGGTGCAGAACGCAACCCCAATAAAACCCATGGTAGCCTGCCCACCCAATTTGCATCCGTAAGCGACGCTCTGAGGGCTGCTTTCAATGACCTATGGAAACGTTCGCATAAACCATTAGCTTGCGGGTTGTACATGGTAGTGCGGTGGATCGTTACCCCCAGGCTGTGGGCCATCGCTGACCAAAGCTCGGAAACAAATTGAGGACCTCTGTCAGACGTAATGTCCGACGGAACTCCAAAACGCGCTACCCATGCCGTTAAAAACGCGCGCGCTACCTCCTCTGCTGTGGTTGATGCCAGTGGGACCACTTCTGGCCAATGCGTGGTGCGGTCCACCATTGTCAAAAGGTGTGTGCACCCCTGTGACGGCGGGAGGGGGCCTACGAGGTCGACATGCACATGATCAAACCTCTTAGCCGGGATGTGAAACGGCTCCAAGGGAGCTCTAGTGTGTTTGTGTATTTTGGCTCGTTGACAAGCCACGCAGGCTGCTGCCCACTCTTTAACTTGCTTGCTCAGGCTCGGCCATACAAATTTCTCTCCTACCATTTTGACCGATGCGCGCACCCCCGGGTGTCCCAGAGAATGAATCGAGTCAAAAACGCGGCAGCGCCACGAGGTCGGTACCACTGGGCGCGGTCGACCCGTGGAGATATCGCAGATTAGGGGGGGCATACCATCTTGTAACACCCTGTTCTCCAGCCTTAACCCTGTTGGTCCAGACTGGAGTGCGCCCACGTCCGCGTCACTAACCTGATCCGCGGCCATGGCTGCATAATCTATCCCTGTGCGGACTGCGGCGGTGCGCACTTCCGTGTCGCTAGCCTGCTCCGCGGCCATGGTTGCACAATCTACCCCTACGCGGACTGGGGCCGCTACAGCGCGCGAGAGACAGTCTGCCACAACATTAAGTTTACCCGCTACATGCTGAATATCGGTAGTAAACTCTGAGATTGCAGCCAGCTGCCTCTGCTGCCGGCCCAACCACGGTTCTGAAACCTTGGCCATCGCGAAAGTAAGCGGCTTGTGGTCAACGAACGCGGTGAAACGGCGTCCCTCCAGCCAGAACTGGAAGTGGCGAATGGCTAAGTGGAGAGCTAACAACTCCCTGTCGAATGCGCTGTATTTTCGCTCACTATCGCGCAACGTCCTGCTGAAAAAGGCGAGCGGCTGCCAAACCCCGGCGACCTGCTGCTCTACAACCGCTCCTATGGCCACATCTGACGCGTCAGTAGTGAGCGCTATGCGGGCCGTGGGGTCTGGATCTGCTAACAACGCAGCGTTTGCCAGGGCTGTTTTGACCTCCGCGAATGCGCGCTCCCGCTCAGGAGACCATTCGATTTTGCTTGTGGGTTTTTGTTTTTTTAGCGCGGCATACAATGGTTGCATGTGCGGGGGAGGAAGCAGTTATAAAAATTTACCATTCCCAAAAACTCTTGTAACGCTTTGACCGTTTGTGGCTGGGGAAAATTTGTTATTGCGCACACTTTGTCAGGCAGAGGGACGGCTCCTTCTGGAGAGACGCGATGCCCCAAAAAATCAATCTGCGTCACCCCGAACTGACACTTCGCTGGGTTGATTATTAACCCGTGCTCCCCCAACCTCCGGAAAACTGCCGTGAGGTGATTTTCATGTTCATCTTCGGACGCGCTGGCTACCAAGATGTCGTCCAGGTAGACGAACACAAAAGGGAGATCACGCAACACCGCGTCCATCATGCGCTGGAACGTCTGTGCAGTGCCTTTAAGCCCAAATGGCATGCGCAAAAACTTGAAAAGGCCAAACAGAGTTATTACCGCCGTTTTGGGGATGTCCTCAGCGTGTACTGGGACTTGATGGTACCCGCGGACCAAGTCTATCTTAGAAAAAATGCGCGCCCCCGCCAAATGAACGGAAAAATCTTGGATATGCGGGATTGGGTAGCGGTCGTGCGCTGTAGCGTTGTTCAGCCTGCGGAAATCTCCGCAAGGACGCCATGAGCCGTCGGCTTTAGGGACCATGTGAAGCGGGGAAGCCCATGGGCTCTTCGAACGTCTGATGATGCCCAACTTTTCAAGGCTGGCGAACTCCTCGCGCGCTATGGACAGTTTAGCTGCATCCAAGGGCCGAGCTTTTGCAAAAACGGGCGGTCCGGTGGTAGTAATAAAGTGTTCCACTCTGTGTTTAGCGACGGCTGCTGAAAATGTGGGAACCGTGAGTGCTGGGAACTGAGTGAGCAGTGCGTGAAACTTACCACCTGCTGTTGCGACGTTGGCTTGTGCTGTGGGCGGGGTCATTCGGGCTGCACAGGGAATAGAATAAAAAGAAAGTGCATTAACCAGGCGCCTATTAGCAAGATCAACCAACAAACCATGTGAGCACAGGAAATCAGCCCCTAACATATTGAAGTTCACTGCAGCTATAACAAAAGTCCACTCAAATGTACGGCCGTGTAGGGACAGAAGCAGAGTCTTCTCACCAAAGGTCTTAATCCTCAAGCCGTTCGCTGCTGACTCTCCGTGACCTCCGGGCCCCGCCAGCCGGTCAGCGTATGTAGGCATGATGAAGCTCACTTGGGAGCCTGTGTCCACGAGGAATTGCCTCCCCGATCGCGCATCTGTCAAGTAGAGCAGCTTGTTCTCCTCCCTGAGGGCCGCAGCTGCTATCGACCCCCGGCCTTGGCGTTTCCTGAGCTCCTGAACTGGCACGGTGGTATACATTTGCGTGCCCTCTCTGCGAAGCAGCGATGGTAAAAACAGAGGTCGTCTCCTCCACGATCCGTGGCCCTCGCCGCCGCCGTTGTCGGTGGGTCTGCTACCGCCGCATTTGGCCCCCTGTCGTCTCCGGTCGCCGCGCCGAGCTCCGTCGCTGCTGCGGTAGCCGCACGCTGTCTGCTGGCGTTGAGAATCCGTTGTGCCTCCTGGGCCAGCACGCGGAAGTCCCGCTGGGCCATCAACGGTGAACCGGCCAGGGTCGCTCACGTGGCCGACGGTAGGGTTCTCAGGAAAATGTGGGTGAAAAGGAAGTTGTCGCCGTCTGAGCCCCTCAGCCTCAGCATGTCTTCTATCAGGTCGACGGGCGTGCTATCTCCCAAGTCGTTCAGGGCCAGGAGTCTCTCCGCTCTCTCCTGGACTGAGGGAGTGAAACGCTGGATGAGCGCAGCCTTCAACCCGTTGTATTTGTCGTCGGCCGGTGGGCGCTCCAAAAAGCTCTACACATATCGAGCCGTGTGGTTGTCGAGCTTGGAAATAACGTGGTAGAATTTGGTGTCATCTACCGTTATCCCCCGCAGGGCAAACTGTGCCTCGACCAAGTGGAACCAGGAGCACGGGTTGTCTTGCCAGAAGTCTGGTAGCTTGACTGTGGCTGCGTTCGCCTGGTTGGCTCCTGACGAGTCCGGCTCGGGGGAATTACTTCTGCTCATGATACGTCATAGGGTCACCAGTGTGGAGAATGGGGAAAGATGAGGCTGAGTTTATTTCTCAAGTCAGATTTATTCACATTCTCCAACATCATCCAACACAGAAAGAGAAAAAGAGCATGAATCTTCCAACATCTGTCCCTTTTATACCCAGGACATCAAACATACAGTCACATGGTACTTAATCCCAGTCACAATGTAACTTCCCCCCGATCTTAACACACTCCACCTCTCAGTCTCTGGCCGCTGGGCGAAATCCCCCAAGGCTATCTCTTTGCATGCCAAAGACTAAACTTCACACCCTCTTGTTATCTCCAGAGCGGCTCAGTCCTTTGTTCTGTCTCAGATGTGAAGTCTAAGGTGGTATACGTATGAATCATGCAATCATATACATTTGTGCATATATGTGCCCCACAATAGCAAGGTTATCATAACGAAAGCTGCTGCACCAATGAACATTTTAGACATGTGCTGAGATGTTAAGTGGTTAATTTGTACTCACTCACTTCAGTCACTCCCATTTTAATCAGTTACCCTACAGAACGGTCCATGCAATCCCATGAAATCCTTTTTCTATTGTCCGATCAGTACTTTTATAATATTGTTGTCATATCCGGCTCTAGGGAGCCGGGCAATCAGAGCCAGGGACAAGCCAGTGAGTCGAGATGTTTTATTCTGGGTAAGGGATAAGGGATGAGGAGAGCACAGACACTCATACAGACGTACATTCTCAGGCTGCACAGCGCAGGGGTAGGTAGCTCGTACCGGACGTGGGGGTAACAAGACGTGCATACTCACAGCGGGATACAAACACCGGAATGCTGCAAGGGGAGTTGAGGCTGACACCAGACGAAGGGGCTTCAGCCTAGCAGTGCTTATGTCGCAGCCCCGAATGATCGAAGCTGCTCCTCTTTATACTCATTAACAGCGCCCCAGCTGATGAGGATTAATTGGCCCCAGCTGTCCCGTGACACTGACAGCTGGGAACCAGCTGAGGCACTGCCCAATGAGAGGCAGGGATAAAAGGAGCATGGGCTGAGCGCCGAGCCGGCGTCTCACCCCATGGTGACAGAGCCTCCCCCTCACGGTCGGGCTCCCGAACGACCAGGAACATCCCAGCCCCCCCCCCCTCCCCACCTAGGGTGGGCGGAAGGGAGGCAGGACCGGAGGGGAAGATGCAAAGGGAAGGACAAAAAAAAAAACAATAGACCAATGTAGGGCAGCAGGGCAGAGAAAAAAAAAAACCCCAAATACAATACCCTACAACACAGGGAAAAGGATTAACCCAGAGCACAGTTAGGGAGAAAACTGAGTTAGGACACAGGTAGGGAAAATACCAAATATGACTACAGACAGCATACAAATAATGTATAGATCGGGGCAAAAAAAAGAAAACCAAAAACCCACCAAAAAGGTGGCAGGAATGAATAAAGCAATCACAGAGTATAGTTAAGGGGAACAAAACACACTACTCCATAATGCACCAACAAGACAAAGGTCAGGACAAAAAATGATGAAAAACGCTGTGCATGGATACTAAAGAAAACAAAACACACAGCACTGAATATATAAAAGATCACCTAAAGAAACAGAGGTGACAAGGACAAATGGGTAATAATGAAGTACGGTTAAGTGGGAATGAAACACATTACTTCAAACAATAACAAACACAGTCAATGTTAAAGTCGGGGCCAGGGAAGGCCCCCCACGAGGATAATAAGACAGAATGGGGTGATCACAGAGTATGGTTGAACAGGAAACCACACGCATACTCCATGATGCACCGACGAGGCCAAGGCTAAGGTAAGGATGAATGAAAACGCTGAGTAAAGATAAGAAAATGCAATACACAGCGCGATACATAAGGTGAGTCACCAAGAGGAAAAAAAGGTGACAGGGTAACAGGATAACAATAAGATAAAAATGCTGAGTATGGTTAAAAAAAACAACACACAGCACAAAAACATATATTCCCCTAATGGACAAAGAAACTACACCCGAGTGACTTCAATAATAATAAAAGAAGTAAAGGACACCCGAGGAGACGGCAGGCAGAGTCCAAAACGGCCGGAATTGTTCTGGTAATCTCCCCGCCCATTGTCCAGTTGGCAACCCGGGGAAGAGAAATGTTCGGACGGCGAACTCTGGGCCCAGATCCCAGGAATCCAGTCCAACGGCTGCCGAACCAGACCGCCCAAAGGCAAACACAGACCAGTGGGGGGAAACCAGATCGCCGAACCGAAAGTTTTGCGGGTCGGGTCGTCGACCCGCATCACTCAACCACCAGGACCGTTGAGACGGACGAAGGGTCAGAGCGGATCCCGGTGGAAGAGGCTCAGGGGAGAGCTGATGACGAGGGCGGCGGGCCTCAGGGAAACGGCCACCTCCTCACCGGACCTGGACAACACTGGGGCAGCACCCACGTCGGACCCCGATCGGGCCTCGGGCGAACCCACGTCGGACCCCGATCGGGCCTCGGGCGAACCCACGTCGGACCCCGATCGGGCCTCGGGCGAACCCACGTTGGACCCCGATTGGGTCTCGGGCGAACCCACGTTGGACACTGCACCAGAACCGACCTCCAACGTTGAACCCGGACCCTCCAGCACCACGAGGAACAGCAACTCCTCGCCGGTGACCCTGGAAGAAGGCTCAGAAGAGAAAACAGAACCGGGATCAGGATCACCGGCAGCGCCAGAACCCGGCGAGACGAGCTCAGACGCAGCGGACGGCTGCACCCTGCTCGTCTCCCCTGGAGATAGGCTGAAGTGCTCAAGGATAAAAAGAGAGAAAAGAAAGGAGAGCACTCGCCTGATCTCGGGTTCTGACGCCGTCCAGGACTGCGAAGATCCAGGATCCGTCGTCAGGAGGTCGTTGTCAGGCTCCCATCTAGCCGCGTCGGGCCCCGCAGCCAGCACGATGGTCAGCGCAGCTTGAGATTCCTCCAGCTCAGGTAACCCCGCCGACGACCCACTCGGCGTGAAGCCAGAAGAATCTCGTCCCGCTGGACCGAACCGCTCCTCCGTGGAGACCCAGGGACGCTCAGTCGTCAGCGTAGACTCCACGCAGCAGTCAGTCCCCCTCCTCCGTCCGCAATGTAGCTGCGGAACCACAGGCCCTCTCCATATCCCACCACGTTGACCCGGAGCCGGGGACCGCTCGGCGGAGAGAGACACAGAGGATGCGGGATTAGGAATACAGGTTACAGCAGGTGGGGAGAGTTCAGGGAGCTGCGAACCCTGAACTTCTCCTCCAGGGATGTGACAGAGCAAATCATTAAGCAGGTGTGAAAAAACAATGACTTGCCTGCCCCCTGGAGGTTGAGCATCGCCTGCTGTAGTGGAATCTGCTTCTTCCTCTCCCCGCCCGGCGATAACGGAGGACCCCCCGGGAATTCGTCTGAGGATCGCTCGCGTTGTCTCCAGCAGAGAGCTCACCAGGCCGGGATTCCAGGCACACACAGCGGTCAGGAAGCGCGTCGAGGAGGAGGGGGAAACAGCCGGGGTGAGCCAGCCCGAATGTCCAGGAATGACAGCGGGGGAACGAGGCTCAGGGGACGAGGCTGTAGAATCTCCACACTGACGAGGCGAAGGGATGACAGCTGCGTGGGAGGAACGGTCCTGACGATGACCCAGAACTGGATCCGGACGAGGTTCGTGCAGAGGTGACTCGGCGATGTGATGACGACTACTCCCAGGGAACGAAGCGAGGGGGAAACCCAGGATTCGCCGCTCCAGATCGGGGATCGAGACGAGGGAGGCGTCGAGCACGGGAAAGCTTCGTAGCCCTGAAGTCCTCACCATCAATCTCACTGCCGCCGCCACATGCCTGAAGGTGGTGACAGGAAACACAGTAGAGCTCGCGACAGCCACTCGACCCCGGACATAACTGCTGTCAGCTGCGGCTCCTTGAAGGGAATCCCGAGTGACGTGGCGCAGGTCGGGGGAAGTCCTCTGGTTGGCGCGAACTCCCGGACTGGAATAGCGGCAGGAACGGGACTCCGAAGCGGGGAAAGACGTCGCCCACTTCGACTCCCTGCCGGGATTTCCATCCACCCCGTGGAGCTTCTCTTGCTGTGTACCTGCAGCGTCTATCCTGGCACTGTCCTCCAGATGGTACAGAGAGTGAGGGTGACAGTCCAGGAGTTCCTCAGCACGGCCCGGATGCCAGCGTCTCACGTTGGAGGCGTCGTGCAGGGTGAAGAACGTCCCGTCGACAGCCTCCGAGATGGACCTCAGCTCGTCGCCCTGGCGCCGGAAGTGACTCCTGGGAAACGGCATGCTAGCAGCGCTGACACCCCGACAGAAAGGTACGTTTCCACAGCGACCCACGGCCGCCGGCAACTCTTCTGGCTGCGACATACTGTCATATCCGGCTCTAGGGAGCCGGGCAATCAGAGCCAGGGACAAGCCAGTGAGTCGAGATGTTTTATTCTGGGTAAGGGATAAGGGATGAGGAGAGCACAGACACTCATACAGACGTACATTCTCAGGCTGCACAGCGCAGGGGTAGGTAGCTCGTACCGGACGTGGGGGTAACAAGACGTGCATACTCACAGCGGGATACAAACACCGGAATGCTGCAAGGGGAGTTGAGGCTGACACCAGACGAAGGGGCTTCAGCCTAGCAGTGCTTATGTCGCAGCCCCGAATGATCGAAGCTGCTCCTCTTTATACTCATTAACAGCGCCCCAGCTGATGAGGATTAATTGGCCCCAGCTGTCCCGTGACACTGACAGCTGGGAACCAGCTGAGGCACTGCCCAATGAGAGGCAGGGATAAAAGGAGCATGGGCTGAGCGCCGAGCCGGCGTCTCACCCCATGGTGACAATTGTGTTCTGAGTTTTGGACACCAACATTATGGAAAGGTGAAGTAAAAAAAACTGAAGCAGGGAAATGTGGCATTTATAAATTCGTGTGCAACCCATCATAGTAACAGTAGGTCAAAATAAAGGAAAATGATGTAAAACAGCAATAAAATAGTAACAGTGTGTAAGAACATGCATGATGGCCATGTCACTGTTCTTAGTTAGAATGAAGCCTGTAAGCTTTGAAAGCCTCAGAGCTTCTGTAAAGAGTTGTAGTTCTTTAAAAGCAGCCTCCCATGTACATTTCCTGCTGTTTGCAGCTTGTTGATATGCTTACTTTACGCCTGCTCCGATCAACACAAACTCCGGTGCATACCGCTCCCTCACTTGCGCCCTTGCTCGACCAGTCGCACAATGCATCACCTAGGTTTCAATTAGCGCTCCCTCTGCTGGCAGATACTATAATTGCATTTAAGAATGCAGTTTCAAATACGATTAAACGTGATATGAATAAATAAATAATAGATTTTTAGAAATGGACTGGCGGGTCGCACTGAATGAGGTTGGAAGCTGGCAGTTGCTCATCCCTGGCCAATTTGCACAATATGCTCCTCTAAACGCAGGGAGCATAAGCTCCACAGAGGGGCTTAAATCAGTCTTTACCTGCTGTCCACCCGGCTGCTGTCCGACTCCAGTTGGGGTATGCACAATTCCTCCAGCACCATCCACATCCCATTTTCCTGTCCGACGAAGCTCCGTAGAAAGTGTACAATGGAGATTAAGCAGCACAGTCTGTCTCCATTTCCAGCACCAGTGTGAAGAGACAGCCACATGGAGAGAGCAGAGGAGTGCACGAGATTGGATCTAGGGTGCGCTTGATTCTTGTACAGAAGTAACTGGACACAGCAGAAAGCCATTGATTTTTACCCCGGCATATACACCTCCACCGGTAAAGGGCAGTTAAAAAAGGTCACCTTTGACCTGTTTTATGGTCAGTGAAACCAAGTCAGGTACTGTGGCATCACCATGCAAAAGATTATTAAGAGTGTATCTGTCATGTACTGCCGTCCGAGCAGATAAGGGTTTGGGGTTGAAGGGAGGACTCAAGGCGCAGACAGGGTGTGATGCAAAATGATAATTTATTAACAAAACTCAGGAACCAAAGCAAAGCAGCACGTGGGCTGAAAACTAAACTAAACTCACAGGCAAGGTTACTCACAAGTAACATGTTACATGGTGGGAAAAGACAACATAGAAAACCAGCAGGATAAACGACAGGGGAATGACGATGACCTCTCAACGAGCCAAGCACAGAGACACACATATATAGGGGCAGGAATAATTAACAAGATGCAGGAAGGCTGAGAACAATCAAGGACTGAGCAACGCACACATGAGAGAGTGGCTATGGGTATGGAAATATGAGGAGCTGAGGACAATAGGTAAACAGGCACACACGCAACCATGAAGTTAGACAGGGGATAACAGTAATAACAGTATGATGATGATAATAATAATAATAATAATAATAATAATAATAATAATAATAATAATAATAATGAAAAACAAAAAACAAAATGAACATAAAGCATTGGCACGGTCTCTAGCCGTGCCTTGATCAGGGCAGTATCTTGCAGTTTGAGGAATTGGAAGTGTTTGGGTGCAGTTGCAGGGAAGAGCCTCCAGGAACAGACATGGTACTATGGACACTGATGGCAAAATCTCCAAATTACTATTGTGTTTTTGAGTGGAAAAGTATCAGTTTTTAGTGAAGCGGTCAGTGAAACTTGTCAGGGTTACTCTTCAGGTATTGTTGCATCACCATGCAAGAGATGAAAGCCCCTGGTCAAGCGGCTTCTGAGTTGGTAGGGGGACAAAGTTTGCCACTTACATACATACCCACATACCCACACCACAGAATCCCATTTATATATGAGGGGGGCTGAAAAGTTCATAGTGGTCAAATTGGACCAAATGTGGTTTATTTTTCAACCGCAGGGATCCAAGCGCTGCAACACTGATGGACGAAGTGTGTGGACCGAAGAGGAGACTATGTCGAAACAAACAAAAACAAAACTATATTTGTTCAAATTTGACCACTATGAACTTTTCAGCCCCCCACCCCCACCCCCGTGTATAAATAAAGTCAAAATTTATGAGAAAAAAAAGTCTCAAATTTATAATCAAAATTTTTGAGAAAGTTCCAAATTTTAAAAAAAACTCACCAATTTATGGGAAAAAATTGCAAGATTACAGTACAAAAGTGACAAATTTATGAGAAAGTTCCAAATTTATAAAAAAAAGTTACAAATTTATGGGAAAAAAATCGCAAGATTACAGTACAAAAGTGACAAATTTATGAGAAAGTTCCAAAATTGCAAGTCAAAGTTAGCAAAGTTGCAAGAAAAAAGTCACAATTTAAATCAAAATCAAATCAACCTTTATTGTCATATTGCTGTACATACAACTGTAGTGCAGGCAAGATGAAATTGCGTTTCTCTCGTTATCCATATAAGTAAAAGAACATGATTTAAGACACACTCACACATACCCCCACCCCACCACAGCCCTTCACACTTCCCTGAGACATACTTGAAATCTAACCAGGACTATAATATACAAATAATATACATAATGTCCGTAGGTGCAGTAGTATGTATGAGAGATTCCGGATCAACTGTTCAGCATCCTAACAGCTTGTGGAAGGAAGCTGTTAATCAGTCTGGTGGTTCTGCCTCTGATGCTCCAGAATCGTTTGCCAGATGGCAGAAGTTCAAAGTGTTTATTCAGAGAGTGAGAACGGTCCTTGACAATGTTCAGTGCCCTGCTCCTACAACGGTTCTGAAAAAGTTCTTGGACAGAGGGGAGGGAGACTCCAATTACCCTCTCAGTTCCCTTAACTATCCTCTGCAGGGCTTTTTTGCCTGACATACTGCAGCTGGAGTACCATGTAGCAATGCAGTACGTCAGAACACTCTCCACCACACCTCTGTAGAAGGTCCTGAGGATGCAAATGGGGAGAGAGGCCTGTTTGAGTTTCCTCAAGAAGTGCAGTCTCTGCTGGGCCCGCTTCCTGATCCCCAAGGAATTCTTGCTTCAGGTCAGGTCCTGCAAGATCTGCACTCCGAGGAACTTGATGTTCTCCACTCTCCTCACTGAACAGCCGCCGATGCTGAGAGGGATGTGTTCAGGCTGTGACCACCGGAAGTCAATAATCATCTCCTTCGTTTTGTCCATGTTGAGCACCAGATTGTTCTCCCTGCACCAGCTCTCCAGGTCTCTCATTTCTTCCCTGTACATTGATTCCTCATCCCTCTGAATAAGTCTCACCACCGTGATGTCATCTGCAAACTTAATAATCTGGTTTCCCTCGTGTCTGGATACACAGTCATGTGTTAGAAGTGTAAACAACAGTGGACTGAGTACGCAGCCTTGAGGGGATCTGGTGCTCAGCATGATAGAGTTGGAGACGTTATTTCCAACCCGGACAGACTGAGTTCTCTCAGTCAGGAAATCCAGGATCCAGAGACATGTGGCAGTGTTCAGACCAAGAAGGAGTAATTTCTCCATCAGTCTCTGGGGAATAATGGTGTTGAATGCTGAACTGAAATCAATGTACAGGAGTCTGGCGTAGGTGTGTTTCTGATCCAGGTGGGTGATGACCGAGTGCAGGATGGTGACTATAGCATCCTCTGTGGAGGATGTTCTGTGTGATCCTCTGTGTTTGAACGATATGCAAACTGGAGCGGGACATGTGATGCAGGGAGGCAGGCTGTGATGTGTGGTTTGACAAGCCGTTCAAAACACTTCATCACAATTGATGTCAGTGCAACAGGACGATAGTCTTTCAGACAGGACACAACTGGTTTCTTTGCTACCGGTACTACGGTAGAGGTCTTAAAGCATCTGGGCACGATGGCCTGACTCAGGGAGATGTTAAAAATGTCAGTCAGGACATCCGCCAACTCACTCGCGCAGTCTCGGTGCACACGTCCCGGGATGTTGTCTGGAGCTGCAGCGTTATGTGGGTTAACCCTGGTTAGGGTCCTCCGTGTGTCCGCTGTGTTGATGGTGATAGCTGGCCCAACCGATGGTGGGGATGGGCCAGCCCTCCCTCCAATTGTCGGGTTTGATGCTTCAAAACGTGCAAAGAAGTTGTTGAGCCTGTCTGGAAGCGAAGCGTCGTCATCATTGACCCCCTGCCTAGACTTATAGCCCATCAGTGGCTGAACTCCCTGCCACATCTGTTTGGTGTTCCTAGTGTCACAGAGGTGTCCCTGGATTTTCTCCGCATAGGCGCGCTTTGCCATCTTAATTCCCTTTGAGAGCGCAGACCTGGCTGCGCGGAGGGCGATCCTGTCCTTCGCTCTGAAGGCTGCATCTCTGGCTGTGAGCAGCGAGCACACCTCTGCAGTCATCCAGGGCTTATGGTTTCCCCGTACAGTGTTGGTCTTCACTATAGTGACATCCTCTGTGCACTTCACGATGTAGCTGGTGACCGTTTCAGCATACTCCTCCACATCTGTCCTGTCTTCCTGAGAGGCTGCTATTTTGAATACCTCCCAGTCTGTGTGCAGAAAACAGTCTTTCAGTGCTGAGGTTGCACTCTCTGGCCAAATCCTGATTTTTTTCACTACTGGCCTGCTGTGCTTCAGCAAAGGTTTGTAGGCAGGCACCAGCATCACGGATATGTGGTCAGAAAGGCCGAGGTGGGGGCGAGGTGTTGCCTTATATGCATCTTTGTTTGTGTACACCAAGTCCAACATACTCTCTCCTCTGGTCTTAAAGTCTACACATTGTTTAAACGTGGGGAGCACAGTCTTTAAACTGGTGTGGTTAAAATCCCCCGCAACCACCACAAAACTGTCTGGGTGTGAAGTTTGGATTTCACTAATAGCATCGTGCAGCTCTCTGAGTGCCTCTTTAGCATTAGCGTTAGCGCTCGGCGCTATGTAAACAGCAGCTACAAACACGTTGCTGAATTCCCTCGGCAGATAATATGGCCGACAATTTACAATAAGGAACTCCGCCAACGGAGAGCAGTATTTAGATACTAACGTGGTGTTAACGCACCAGTTCCTGTTAACATAGATGCATAGGCCCCCCCCATGACTCTTACCGGAGCTTGCAGTTTCTCTGTCGGCCCGGAACGTTGTCGTACCTTCCAGCTGAATGGCCTCGTCAGGGATGTTGTCGTGGAGCCATGTCTCCATGAACGCAAGCACACAGCAGTCCCTCCACTCTCTCCGGGTTTCTCTCAGCAGACGCAGCTCATCCAGCTTGTTGTCGAGGGAGCGGACATTAGAGAGAAGGAGCGACGGTACTGCTGGTCTGGAGGGGTTAGCCTTTAGCCTAGCATGAATCCCGGCCCTTTTTCCTCACTTCTGCTTACGTTCGCTCCACTTACGCTTCCTCCTCTCCCGGGTAGCCTTCAGCGGGCACTCCACCAGAATTCCATGGTGGCGTAGAATGTCCAAGTCACAACCGAGCGCCGCGATTCTTGCAGCGTGCAGTACCTTGATGTTTAATAAGGTCTCACAGTTGTAAGTTTTACAGAATGTACGTCTGGGAAGATCAAAACACTCAAAACTCTCACACTTGCTGATGCCAAGAGGGGCCGCTGCGTCCATGTGCGCTGTCGCCATCATGGGGAAGACAGAAAGAAACAAGAAAAACAAAGAAAATACAAATTCATAAAGAAAAAGTTGCAAGTTTACAGTAAAAAAAGTTGAAAATTTATGAAAAAGTTTAAAATTTTCAAGAAAAATGTATCAGATTTATAGGAAAAAAGTTACAAATTTAGAAACAAAATGGCAAATTTATGAGAAACTAAGTAGAAAACAGGTAAACAGGTGAAGTCCATGTGGGCAAACACAGATGGGGCCAACATGGAACAGCCAGACAAACCCACATGGGACCCATAAGACAGCCCAGGTTTAATCATTGGTGGGGCCCACATGGACATGCTGGCTGAGTAAAATTTTCTTCCAGAAAACTGCACAAGAAAAAAATGTCTCAGACATAAAAACAAGCATTATATCTGTTATGACCCGAGCACCGGTTCTGATTGCGCTCGGGTTAAAGTTATGTCCCGCTGCCGGCCTTGACAGCTGCGGGCTGTATTCTGGCCTCACCGGGCTCTTATTGTGAAGGTGCTCGGTGGGGTTTCTGCCTGTCAAAGGTCGGCCAGCTGAGCGTCATTACCGTCGTTAGTTCGCCATATAAGCCCAGCATTGGCGACGGTATGACGCAGCAGTGTAAGTCGCTATACGTCTGAACTACGGACGACTTGGATCTGTATCTACCTCGCATGCTTGTGATTGACCGTCGCCTCTCCGGCACCAGTAAGTTAGCTGTTAGCCTTGCTCCTCCCGGTGAGAGTGGACCTTTGTGTGTGTTTGCTTTAGCAGCCTGTGTAGCTAATCAGTTAATCAACCTTTGCCTGTGTATGACTATCTCCTCCTATGGACTCGGAGTGAGCTGTCTAGCCTCACGCCTCCAGAAGTGTGGAGACTCATGTGTCATTGCCCCTGCATCTTGTGTTGTTAACCTTTCACCGTAAATAAAAACTCACTGTAAACTCACTGGTGACTGTGTGCGTCTCTAGCTGGCTCGTGAGGGCCAGTGCATGACAATATCCATGATTTAAGATATTTTCTCTTACCAATATGTCATTTTTTTGCAGTGCAGGATGGAATTTCCATGTCGGAATGATCCCAATAGGTCACCAAGATGATGCTTCAGAGGTAGAATGAGCTTGGAAAACATAATTAAGATCAAACTTAAATAAGGACTGAATGTTTCTGTCAAACAACTATCATGTTAAGAAGTAAGTTTTCACCTGTATTCCTCCCCTCTTTTTGGTTTCACTGCAAAGCAGAACAGCCATGAAGTCAACAGTCGTGCATATTTATTCATATTCTGAAGTCACATTTGAATGTCACATGACCATGTTAGATGACTGTAGATTCTGCCAGATCTCCTGTCAGTGTTATCGCTGTGTGAAATCCCTCAGACAGACGTCAGGTGTGTGGTCTGCCCACCTTACTGAACCACTGATGTGTGCATTTGGGGGATTGTAATGTTAAAAATCTGTCTGTGGTCTCCCACGTTTTTTAAAACTATGCAGTTCAAATTTGAAACTCCTCCCTTGCGTGTCCAGCCTAAGGGTGCAAAATTCCTAAATCTTTTGGTCACACCTTGTATTGTTATTTGATGTCTGTAAAGAGCTTCTCAGAGTGGTCAGCCAAATGTCCTGGTAAAACACTTTTGTTGCAGATTTAGAAATGTCATTCACACGAATATCACCTCAATGTTTCCAAGTGAAAGAACACTTCTGTTTTACACACAGAGATTGAAGGTCTCATCGCTGTAGAATTGTGAGTATCTTATACTGTCATTTACCTCTTTAGACTGGACACAAGGGGAAATCAATACTCCTCCACGGCAGGTAAGTAAACAGCTTCCATCCAGTATTTACAGGTGTTCCGGTTCAGCAGCCCTCCTCCTGTTACTGTCTCCATCTACCAGACATGAGTTTAGATTACTTCCCAGTGGAGCCACTCCATCACTGGGCCTCCTCTTTGACATATCTTCTCCTCCTGCTGTGATCGCACATCAGGTTGGTAGGGTCTTTAATCGATGTGGAGCCAAAATGGTTCCTGGAAAAAGCCCATTTAGCCTGGTTGTCGACATAGCTGCTCACACACAATGATAGATCATCTTGTTTAAGACAGAAGGGGAAGGTTACAATAGAGCAAGGACAGCAGAGACCACTCCACATAAAATGGGGAACCTGGGGTGAGGCCTATGACTAGATGCCATAATTTTTTTTATTTTTTTTTAGATGTGCCACTGTAATAAAACAAGGTCCGTCTGTCTGTTAAGCATGTAGAAGTGCAGACCCACCCGGCTGACCTTTGGTGCACAGATGCTGTTGCTACACACTGTTGGAACATGTCCATGTCCCCACAGGATTAGCAACTATAAATAATTGGTAATAATGTGACCCTGATGGCTGTGACCTAACAGTGATACACACTAAACAAAGCTTTTCAAACAGTTCTGGACTATTAAACTGCATGTTATGATAAAATACCTTGCATTTTCTATAAACTAAATAAAAGAGAGCAAGTTTTTACATCATTTCTAATGAATTCCCTAGTGTGACTAAAGCTGCTGAGATTCATGAGCATGCGACCAAGGAAGGAGGGTGAAACCTAGCTGGTGGCTCTAACCCAGCCAGCACATCCATGTGGGCCTCACCAAAGGTTAAATCTGGTCTGTCTTATGGGTCCCATGTGGGTTTGTCCATGGGTTCCAAGTTGGCCCCATCTGTGTTTGCCCACATGGACTTTACATGTGGCGCAGGAAAGCAAGTCATCTGTTTACCCACTCTAAACTCACCTGGGCTTCACATGGGTTTGTTATGGGTGAGCAGGTTTCAGGAACACTGGCGCCATGAGCAAAATTAGGCATAAAAAGTTACAAATTTATGAGAAAAGAATTTGAAAATTCAGAAGAAAAAATGACAAATTTACAAAAAAAATAGTATGAAATTTGTGAGGAAAAAGTCACAAATCTATTTGAAAAAAGTTGCAAATTTATGAGAAAAAAGTGAAAATTTAGAAGAAAAAGTTGCAAATTTACAGGAAAAAAATGGAAAATTACTTGAAAAGAGTTACAGTTACAAGAAAATTTTAGCAAATTTACAAGAAAAAAGTCACAAATTTATCAGAAAAAATTTTTAAAAAAAAGTTGCAAATTAACAAAAAATTAGCAAATATATGAGTAAACAAATTAAAGATTTATGAGAAAAAAGTCTTAAATTTATGAGGAAATGTTGTTAGTTTACAGAAAAAAAGGAAAAAATTTACAAGAAAAATGTTGCAAATTTATTGGGAAAACTCACAAATTTACAAGAAAATAGCAGATTAACAAGAAAAAGTGAATTTATGAGGAAAAAGTTGCAAGATTACAGTAAAAAGAAAATAGCAAATTTATGACAAATTTCCAAAATTTCAAGAAAAAGTTGGCAAATATGCAAGAAAAAGTCACAATTTTACAAGAAAACCTACCAAAGTTCTGAACAAAAAGTTGCAAATTTACAAGAAAAACATCACAAATTTATGAGAAAAAGTAAGTTTACAGTAAATAAAGAGTTGGGAATTTATGAAAAAGTTTCAAGAAAAATTTCTCAAATTGGAGGGGGGGGTCACAAATTTACAAGAAAATAGCAAATTTAAGAGAAAATATAGTGGGGAAAATAAGTATTGAACACGCCAACTTTTTCTCATTAAACATATTTCTGATGGAGCCATTGACCTGAGATTTTCACCACATATCATTAACAACCCAGGTACTCCATAGATACAAAGAAATCAAAGCAACTGTGTTCACAAAACAAGTTCTGCTTAATAAAGTGGAATGACACAGGGAATAAGTATTGAACACATGAAGAAAAAGAGGTGCAAAAAGGCATAGAAAACCAAGAAATGATCTGAAATCCATCAGAATTTAGGAAGCCATACCATCCCCCATCAGTGCAAATTAATTTCAGCTGGTTAAGTTGTGACTGACAACCTTTAAAAAGGTCTGTGAATATCAGATTGTCACACCACAAAGAACTGGGCAGTGCGGTGGCACAGTGGTTAGCACTGTGGCAGCACAGCAACTCATCCTTGGCCATGGGATCCCTGGTTCGATCCCAGCCCCTGACCAACAGTGATCTGTGTGGAGTTTGCATGTTCTCCCCGTGTCTGCGTGGGTTTACTCTGGGAGTTCTCCGGTTTCCTCCCACAAGCCAAAAACATGCAGGTTAGGTTAACCTGTTGAACTCCGGGATTCCGCGGGCGGTCACGTCTCTGCGTCGTAGTGCATCTCAGTGTGCACTGAAAAAAAAAAAAGCTGCATTTCCGTTCTTCCAGTACAGACACAGCCGCGAACAGAAAGCCAAAGGAGTGTTTGATTGGTTTAGATTTGATTGACCTCTCATTCGACTAATAAGAGCCTTGAATTGGGTTTCTGAAACCTTGAAGAACCAATGACTGAAAACCTAGCAAGAAGGACCTGCCCACCAACGACCGCGAATACAACGAGCCAATTGAAGCAGAGAAGTTTGACGATTGAAACGCGTGCATCCCCGTGCGTAAAATCTTTTTTGCCTAAGCCGCTGGGTGACTCACATTGAGACCTGTGTGTAACGGTAGCGTTAGCCACTCTTAGTCATTAGCCCGTCTTTTTTTTATTACTACTGTTCTTATTTGTTTTGAAAAATGGTTCGCAAAAACCGCAAACATGGAAGCGGAGATGGTTTGACCGGGTAGGGTGACCATAACCACGAGTCCATAACAACCGGACCAGCTTCATGTTCGTCTGACAATGAGGAACAGATTTTCGCCAACGACACTGCTGTTGTGGACAGGTAAGTGTTATAAGCTAAATTATTCTTTATCAATGAAGATAGTAATAAAAATTACTTTTGACCGATCAGTAATTACAACGATCCGTCATGGCCACAAGTTTTTTTGTGCGCCGAGCTCCTCTGTAGTGGGGGGGGGGGGTGTTATCCTCTACATTGCAGATATTTTAGTATAATTTTTATTGCACTGTAGGTTATTTTTTCTTGTAAAAAAAGGCCACACATATTTTACGTGGCATGTTTCTTTGTGTGCGGGGGGCTTGTTTGTTCATTCATTCATTCATGAATGAACAAACAACCCCCCCCCACACACACACACAGCCCTGAGTGTCACCTTTCATTAGAGCCCAAGATGAAGCTTCTATGTTGAAGCATTCAAAAGTTATAAACGTTTTTCCTTGGCACAGTTTGGCACAGTTCAAAAATGCCTGGGAACAACCTGAGAAAAAAGCTGTGTAATATATTCATTTTTTGTGGTATTGTTACAAAATTTTGACCTCAGCTGGATAACACTTGGTTCTACGTACATTTCTGTTGCATTTTCCAGCCAGTATCTGACAGCTGTGTGTTATTTGCAAGCATTTGTTTCTAAAAAAAAAAACACCCAGGCGAACTTTATTTTCTTCAAATTCAGTATGTTTAGATGACTGTTACTCAGTGGCAGGAGCACTTAGAGAGATTATGACTGTTTTGCCAAAAAAATTCAGAGTGTTTTCTTTTAAATGAGACCAACCCCATGAAGATGCTGCAAAGGGTTGAAGAACAGCTTTTGATTTACTTTGGGTATGTTATTTTTAGGCGTTTTTAGGGAAATTGACCAGAGTTCAATAGGTTAATTAGAGATTCTAAAAGTGGCCCTAGGTGTGAATGTGTGTGCGAATGGTAAAGGGATAGCGCCGTATCGTGGCTGCTTCATCCATCCAGGTGGATGCCCTCAATTTCCTCTCTGGGGATCAAAAAAGTATGCAAAAATACAAAAAACTCATGATGGGTAGAAGCAAAGAGCTCTCTCTAGACCTTCACAACCTTATTATTGCAAAACATAATGATGGCATTGGTTACAGGCACATTTCTAAACTGCTGAATGTTCCAGTGAGCACTGTTGGAGCCATCATTCGGAAGTGAAAAAACATCATTTTACTATAAACCGGCCATGATCAGGAGCTCCTTGAGAGATTTCTGACAGAGGAGTCAAAAGAATTACACAACATAACAAAAATATATTTTTTGTAAGTTGTCTGTGTTTTTTCAACCAATTTATGACAATTTTGCACCGCTGAATCCAAAAATGACATCCGTTTCTCTCGATCAGGTCAGGTTTTTATGCTAAGTTGTAAGCAGTTGTACAGCAGTTGTACAGTTGTACTGTAAATTGAATAGTAGACACTGATAAAGGTAAGCACATGTAAACTGAATGTTATGTCATCATTGTTCAAAATTCTGAGAATTTCAAGAAATAAAAAAGAATTTTGCATCATATAAAGCGAAAATAACCGTACATGTAAACAAAAACGTAAAAAACTTGGCCATAGTTCAAAAAGTTGACCTGATTGAACAAAATCAATGTGATTTTTGGATTCAGCGCATCAAAATTGTCCTAAATCAGCTAAAAAAATCTTAGACAATAAATTTGGTGTTGACCACTGTTATCAGAAGAGTTATCCAAGAACCCAAGACCACTTGTGGAGAGCTCCAGAAAGACCTGGAGTTAGCAGGTACTGCTGTTTCAAAGAAAATGATAAGTAATGCACTCAGCCGACATGGGCTCTATGGCTGCTCACCTCGCAAGACTCCATTGCTGAAGAAAAAGCATGTTGCAGAGCTTTTGTCAAGCCAATAAACTACTAGGAGAATGTAGTCTGGTCAGATGAGACCAAAATTGAACTTTTTGAATGCCACAACACACAGTTGTTTGGAGGAGAAATGGCACTGCACATCAGCCCAAAAACACCATACCAACAGTGAAGTTTGGAGGTGGGAGACTCATGGTGTGGGGGTGTTTTTCAGCACATGGTACAGGCAGACTTCATATAATTGAAGGAAAGATGAATGAACAAAAGTACAGAGACATCCTTGATAAGAACCTGTTGCCATCTGCCAAGATGCTGAAGATGAAATGAGGGTGGACATTTCAGCAAGACAATGATCCCAAACACACAGCCAAGGAAACTCTCAACTGGCTCCAGAGAAGGAAAACGGCTAGAATGCTAGAATGGCCCAGTCAGTCGCCTGACCTGAATCTAATTAAAAATCTATGGAACAAACTGAAGATCAGAGTTCATAGAAGACGCCCACGAAATCTTCAAGATTTGAAGACAGTTTGTGTGAAAGAACGGGTTAAAATCACTCCTCAGCAATGCCTGCACCTAGTTTCTCCATACTGGAGGCATCTGGAAGCTGTTATTTGTCATACGCTGGCCCTCACGAGCCAGCATAAGACGCACACAGAGTCACCAGTGAGTTTTTCAGTGAGTTTATTACGGTGAAAAGGTGTTAACACAAGCTGCTGAGAATAATGACAGGAGTCTTCACATAACAGGAGGCATAGGGCTATACAGCACACTATAGGTCCAGAGCAGGAGACAGTCACACACAGTCAGGCTTGGTAATAATAGCACACTGGCTGCTAAGGCAGGGACTTACAGATCAATACACGCCGGGAGGAATAAGGCTAATGTAGCTCACTTACTGGTACTGGTGAAAGACGGTCAAGCCCAAGGCAGCCGAGGTGTGAAAACAGTCCAGGCATCCGCAACGTGACGGGGGGTGAACAGATAAACGACCAGGTTGGTGATCAGACACTGCTGCGTCCTAACGACGCCAGTGCTGGGCTTAAATAGACAAGGTACTAATGACAATGATGACACACAGCTGGCCGACCGTTGACAGGCGGAAGCCCCACCGAGCACTTTCACAATAAGAGCCCGGAGAGGCCAGAATACCGCCCGCAGCTGTCAAGGCCGGCAGCGAGACAAAGCTTAGCCCGAGCGCGATCAGAACCGACGCTCGGGTCATAACATTATTACCAACAAAGAAGGCTTTTCCACTAAATATTAAATGAATTTCACCAAGTGTGTTCAATACTTATTCCCTGTGTCATTCCACTCTATTAAATATAACTTTTTTTTTTGCCGTGTCATATTCCATCAATCAGCATCCCAAACTACTTTTCTCATAAGCATGCCATCGGAATCTACTCAGGATCATGAAGACCAACATTTAAGCTTTTCTTGACCATGCTTTTTTATACAATGCAAAGGACTGAGCTTTGAGAATTACACACAAATAAATAATCAGCACTTTTATTTGGGCTGAGCACTAAAGTAGAACAAGTTCAGATCAAAAAATGAACAGTGCACAACTTAAGATAAGATAAGATAAAATAAGCCTTTATTAATCCCACATTGGGGAAATTCCAGGATTACAGCTGCAGAGGGATAGCAGCACTCACAGCAATAGTTAATAAGACAATAAGAACTGGTTAGCCAAAGCTGTTGATGAATATACTAGTACCCACTCAGCCCTACTCGCCTCGACTCTACTCGGTTTGTAGGGTTTTCCATTAGTACTTGATACCTGGTACCAGGTACTTTTTTTGTACCTACACCAGTTGGGTTCCAACTGTGCTGAGTTGAGCTGAAAATGTGACGTCATCAGAATCAGAATCAGAAATCAGAATCAGAAAAAGATTTATTGCCAAGTACATTAACAGATCACTGATAACATACGAGAGAATTTGACTTGACACAGTAATGAACCTGCATTTCCGTGCCGCGGCGCATCTGCAACGCGCCTATCAGCAGGAGGGTACAGGTCGCATAAAGATGATACAATAGGAAGGAGCAAAAAAATCATTGATTCAAAATACTGGTTACATACTTAATCAATATTAAGAGTTCAAGGAAAAAAAAAGCTCATGCTCATGCACATATATTCGCTACACACAGAATTCACAGGACACAAGAGAGCAGTGTTATCTTTATTCAGTTCATGGATCAATGTGTGTGCGGTGTTGAGCAGTGTTGATGATAATAAGAGAGACCCAAGGACCCTTGGCAGAAGATGTTTTGTCTGTCTGGCGCCAGTCTTATCTGGCGCTGCAGCTGGCTGTCCAAGGCCTTGTGCTCATGATTTTGAAAAAAACACAGTCTGCAGACAGCCAGGAGGAATTTTCATGGGGAATAATAATGCCAAATAGGACTGATCACAGAGAAGACTTGTATTTCTTCTGTAGATTCAGTACATTAATCCTTCATTGCGCAGCTTTGAATTCGTCGTGGAAAGACCTGAGCGAACCCATGATGTAATCCACCTTACGAGACAGTTCTCCAGTAGTCGCTATCAGGGTCTTCTCCAGTTTTTCAATTTGTTGGATGCACCTCGCCTGGCCAGCATTTTGATAGGTTGAATCCATCTTCAGCAATTTGCGGTAAACCAAGACAATTCCCGTCCCAATCAGAATTATCCCAATCACCAAGATTACGAAGATAAACAAATCTTCAATATCTTCGATAGAGAGATTAGAGAGACACAGCATTTTCCAATTACCTGTGTCACGTAAATAGCCCACTGGAGCCGTTCCAGCGGGGCAGACAGCTTCCCCCGGAGCACTTTTCCTTGTTGAAAAAATAGTGTCAATTGTGTTCAAAGCCCAGCTTATTAACTCCATAATTTCTTTTCGGCGGTCGCAGTTGGACGCAGACAGACAACAGCAAGCTGGGATCCAGTAGTTAGGAGGGGAGGAAAAAGTCAGAGCAGGAGAGAAGAAAAAAGCGTCTACTCTCTTGGGAGGGCGGAAGTGAAGAGGACTGCAGGCCACTGATTGGTCAGGGTGTAGCATCACGAAAGCACCATCTTCTACAGAATATACAACTGCCATTTGCAAAAAATTCTTCAGCGAGTAAACACCGCAGAGATGGCTTCAGAGAATACGGTAGAGATGGCTTTGCAGGTTTCGCGGAAATCTGCACCGCGGTCCAACAAAGAGGTGCAGACTTTTCTGTGCTTGGTGGCAGACGATAGATTCCAGAGAGAGTTAGATGGAGCGACCTGCAATGAAAAAGTTTACAGGAGGTCTCCGAATAGATGACAGCCCACGGATACAACCAGACATTAAAACAATGTAGGGAGAAGCTGAAGAAAACGAAAAGTGATTACCGGGCCATCAAGGATCACACCGGTCGAAGTGGGGTGAACAGAAAGGACTGGAACCGGTTCAATAGATGCCATTTACGGCCATCGGCCGGCCAGCAATAGCAGGGAGATTGGGGTTGACACGTCATTGTTGCAAACCATGGATGGTGAGTGTTTTGTGATATTGTGCATCTTTTTGCTTATTTATCCTATTGGTGGCAAGCTCACTTTTTTGAGCAATAACAATGCCGTTCTCTCCTGGCTAATGAGTGTTAGTGAGGAGCGCTAACTAGCTAGTAGCCAACTCTGCTGATTTGAGCTTGCTTGGTCTGAAGTATTCGCTTGTGAGAGCAAAACAATGAAATATGCTAATCCTGGTTAAGAAGTTTTGTGTACGTGTTGCACTTTGGTGCAAATGTACTTGTACATGTACAGAGTGGATCCTGGGGTGCTCACTTGTCAAGGCTACAAACCTGGTCCCATTTTTAACTGTGGTGGAGGAAGTACTGATAAAATTCTTGTTTTTGAAAACAAGAATTTCAAGAACAAGTTTTTGAAAAACTGATGTAGCACATGAACTCACTTTCGAATGTACTTGGAGTCAACGTGCTTCATTGAAATGATTTAAGTCAGCTGACTGTATTAACTCATTCAGATTTCTGAGGCCACAATAAAAACAAATTATTTTAAACATAACCTGGTGCCGACAAAATCTGCTCTACTGAGGTGCAGCAACATGACAATTGTGCTTAAAAACAACAATGAAGCATTTTTGTCACATCCCACCACTGACTTTCACAAGTGTATTTCCTTAATTTATGTTTTGAACTTGATTTAACTAACCACCATCTATTTCTGTCTTTCATCTAGGCAAGAGGAAAAGGAGCCACCCCAAAAAAGACCTTGCCACTGTATTTGCCCAGATGCATGGTGACAAGGTGCGGCTCCATGAATGGCAGCTTGAACAGCACCGTGAAGCACTTGCCCAGCACATGCAGGCAATCAACTGGCTTGCCAATGACACACGTGAAGCAAATGGTCAATGGTATTCACTTATATAGCGCTTTTATTTTCATCTCTTGATGACCAAAGCGCTTTAGAGATCCTGCTATCCACCCATTCACATACACATTCACACACTGATGGTGGCATGCTACCTAACATGGTGCCTCCAGACCCACCAGGAGCAATTGGGGGTGAAGTGTCTTGCCTAGGGACACAACGGCAGGATATCCAGGGAGAGCAGGATTCGAACCGCCAACCATGGGGTTATTGGACGACCTGCTCTACCTTCTGAGCCACTGCCGCCCAAAGGAGCAAGAAGTCAAAGAAGCTCATCTCTGCGCACCCAGAGGCAGCATTTATTGTGGCGGGTGATTTTAACCACTCTAACCTCAAGACAGTGCTTCCTAAATTATACCAGCATGTCTCCTGTCACACAAGAGGGGACAAAACATTGGACCATGTTTACACCAATATTGTGGGAGCCTACACAGCAACTCCCCTCCCCCACCTAGGTCAGTCTGATCATTTATCCTTGTTCCTTACCCCCAAGTATGTACCGCTCATCAACCGGGTGAAGCCATCAGTGAGGACCATCAAAGTGTGGCCAGAGGGGGTTGACTCTGTACTCCAGGAGAAGTTTAGGAACACAGACTGGAGTATGTTCACCTCTCAGGCTATCTGTGGCTCCCACATAAACATCAACTCTTACACCCACTCAGTCCTGGACCATATCAACACCACTATTGACAGTGTCACCACGGAAAGACAGATCACCACGTACCCAAATCAGAAGCCGTGGATGAACAGAGAAGTGCGGCTTCTGCTAAAAGCACGTAACAATGCCTTTAGATCTGGTGATGCACAGGCCTACAGTTCATCCAGGGCAGATCTGAAGAGGGGCATCAAGAAGGCCAAGCACAGCTACAAGCTGAAGGTGGAGGAACATTTTGGGGACTCTGACCCCCGACGTATGTGACAGGGCATTCAAGCTATCTCTGATTATAAGCCCAGCAACTCCATACCTATAGCCATGACTGTGCCCTTTCTCAATGAGCTAAATGACTTCTATGCTCGTTTTGACAAGGACAACAACGAAAAGAACATCAATTTCCCACCCTCTGATGACCTCCACCACCTCACACTCACCCACATCGACGTCCGTAACGCACTGAGTCATGTCAACGTACGTAAGGCTGCTGGCCCTGATGGCATTCCTGGGTGTGTGCTGAGGGCATGCGCTGAGCAGCTGGCAGGGGTCTTCACAGACATCTTCAATCTGTCCCTGGCCCAGGCCGTGGTACCAGCGTGCTTCAAGACCACTTCAATAGTACCAGTGCCGAAACATTCAACACCATCGTGCCTAAATGACTATCGCCCTGTGGCACTGACGCCCATAGTCATGAAGTGCTTTGAGCGACTGGTCTTGGCACAGCTCAAAAAAGGCCTGCCCCCTACACTGGACCCTCATCAGTTCGCCTACCGAAGCAACAGGAGTACAGAGGATGCGGTTTCTACAGCGCTGCACTATGTACTCTCACACCTGGATGACAAGAACACCTACGCAAGAATGCTGTTTGTTGACTTCAGCTCAGCATTCAACACAGTTATCCCCTCCAAGTTGCTCACTAAACTTGGGGACCTGGGAATCAGTACCTCCACCTGCAACTGGATCATGGATTTTCTGACCAACAGACCCCAGCATGTTAGGTCAGGCCCCAACCGTTCTTCCGTCATCACACTCAACACTGGTGTACCACAGGGCTGTGTGCTCAGCCCATTCCTCTACTCCCTCTAC
The DNA here is from genome assembly GCA_020510985.1 of Pholidichthys leucotaenia. Taxonomy (NCBI): domain Eukaryota; kingdom Metazoa; phylum Chordata; class Actinopteri; order Cichliformes; family Pholidichthyidae; genus Pholidichthys; species Pholidichthys leucotaenia. Next base: position 86,712,266 of record CM035848.1, on the reverse strand, counting down.
ACCCATGACTGCAGGCCTATGTATGGATCCAATTCCATCATAAAGTTTGCAGATGACACCACGGTGATTGGACTCATCAGGGACAACGATGAGTCAGATTACAGGGCAGAGGTTGAGCACTTGGCTACTTGGTGCGCTGACAATAACCTGCTCCTTAACACCAGCAAAACCAAGGAGCTCATAGTGGACTACAGGAAGGAGAGGGAAGAGACACATGACCCCATCCATATCAATGGCATAGCTGTTGAACGTGTCCCCAGCTTCAAATTCCTGGGGACCCACATCTCGGAGGACCTGTCCTGGTCAGTTAACACCACCAGCCTGATCAAGAAGACCCATCAGCACCTCTTCTTCTTGAGGACACTGAAGAAGAACCATCTGTCAACTGACATCCTGGGCAACTTCTACCGCTGCGTGATAGAGAGCACCCTGACCAACTGTATCGCAGTCTGGTATGGGAGCTGCTCTGTCGCTGACCACAAGGCGCTGCAGCGGGTGGTGAAAACCGCCCAACGCATCACAGGGACTCCACTTCCAGTTATAGAGGACGTCTACAGGAAAAGATGTCTGCGCCGGGCACGCAGCATTCTTAGGGACTCCAACCATCCTGCTCATGGACTGTTCCAGCTTCTCCCCTCCAGAAGACGTTTCAGAAGTCTTCAGACTAGAACCAGCAGGTTTAGGAACAGTTTCTTTCCAACAGCTGTCACATTATTGAACTTAGTTCCCCGCTGACTCTCTTACCATTCTCACCTGTACATAACTGCATAACTACATCTAACTTATTGCACATTATTTGCACATAACAGTACTCTTAACTTTCTGCACTGCTGCATATATTTGCATATATTTGCTTAAATTGCACATACTGTTAATTACCGTATATACTGCACTGCTGTCCTTTGCACTTCTGATTGGATGCTAAACTGTGTTTCGTTACCTTGTATTCATACATGTGTAATGACAATAAAGTTGAATCTAATCTAATCTAATCTAAAAGTCACCTTCTGAAAGGAGGAGATGACAGAAACTGCTGCCTTCAATCAAGCGTTCTTGGCTGAACTGGGCAAGCTTGTGAACATGATGAGTGGCTGGCATGTGTGACCCTGTATCCCCACCCCCAGTGTTTTTTTTAACTTGTGTACATATGAAACAAAACAGTCTGTAATTGTGCTGATGCTTGTAATAAACCAGTGACTGTATTTGCATCATGATTGTGTTTTGTCTGTTATGACACTGGTGGGAAAAGAGTCAATAATTACATACACATCCTCTCTTCTGACCAAAGTTAGCTGTAAATCAGGTTATGTGTCTATAATACATTACCAATTTTCTCCAAAGTTTGAGAAAAAAAGGTTTGCCAGACAGATTTATTGGCATATATTATGGAGTCTAATTACTTAAACATACTATAAAAGTCTATAGCTCAATGTCAGGTTGTAGGTTGTGGGAGCAGTTTTGGACCAACAAAATCTTGTGATGCAGCGAATCATGACATTGTAGTTAAAAAAAAAATATTAAGACATATTTTGGTCATCCAGTCGTGCTATGTTTCCATGTTATCTGTTTGTAATGGTAAATAATGAAAGATTTTTCTTAACCAAAATTCTACTTTTCCACCCTGGAAAATTGGCAGTAATGCTAAGGAGTTAATAAAATGTAAAAAAAAAAAAAAAGAAAAAGTTTGTGTTTGCATCATAATTTTCTATTTTGTCTGTTAAGACACCGGTGTGAAAAGAGTCAACAGTACAAACCATTTATCAATGATGCTGAAAATCGTGGCTCATTTTTAAGAAAAAGTAACCAAAAACAATTATTTTATTTACTGAAGACTGTATTGCTGGATGTGCCACTGCAGAAGACACTGCACACTTTAGTGACAGTACCAGTATATGGAGGAATTCTGGGCCATATTAGCATCTGTATTTTCTAATAATGGATTTGGGCAGGGGTGTCCAATCATGCACCATGGAGGGCCAAGACCCTGCAGGCTTTACCTCCAACCAGTGTCTTCAACAGCAGATTCCACTGAATTTCTTCCCGCTGATAGCTGAACAGTGAAAACACCTGCTGAAGAGACTGGGTAGAAGAGAGAACCTGCAGGGTCTTGGCCCTCCATGACACGATTGGACACCCCTGAGTTAGGGTTTAATAGGATTTAATATTTGAACACAAACTGCTTTATGGCTCATAATTCTGTTGGCAGACTTTTACCAAACCAAAAGTGATTTCTCAAACTGCTGGATTGTTCTTAGACAGCTTTTCCAATCTTTTAGTATTGTAACGTCGGGGCCATGTTAAGGGGGGCAGGGGTTTCCCAGCATGCTTGGACAATTGAAACGTTACTGTGTGTGTGTAGTAAATGTTATTACTGAGCTATTCTACTGCTGTGTAATTATAACTGCGTTATAATTACCCAACGGTATTTCATAAGTAAGATTTATTATGTGTGTGTAACTGTGATTTAAACGGAGGTCTGGGAGAATGACCTCCCCTCCTGCCTGTGCTCAGAGTGTGTGTAAAATAAATCCCGTTGATCACAACCATCTTGCTCCATTTTCTTTGTGTGAACCCTGCATACGTCACACTGGTGTCAGGAGTGGGATGGAGCAAATGGAAGCTAGGATCAGAATGGAGATCCAGCAGCTGGAGCAGGCCATTGCTCAGCTGATGATGGACGATGGGACCGAGGCACCACCACCGGGAGCCCGGAGCCGGGACGAACGAAGCGGCGGACCTGACGGGGCCAGCGCACCCCGCCCCCTGTCTTTTTCAAGACAGAGTGGGCAGAACAGAGCAAACATTCCACCCTTCTCAGGACAGGACGGGCTGGCGACCCCACGGCGATCAAGAGTGGCGATCAATCAGGAGACGACCACCCCACCTGTTCGACAGCGGGCCAAGATTCCCCGTTTCAACGGCGAAGCCACACTGGACGACTACCTGACACAGGTCGAACTGACCGCGGCGCTGAATGGCTGGTCGCCAGAGGAAACCGCCGTACAGGTCGCGCTGGTCTTGGAAGGGAAAGCCCTCTGCACGCTCTCTGATCTCCGGCCCGAGGAGCACCACAGCTGGCCAGCACTACAAGGGGCGCTGCAGAGACGATTTGGGAGAATAGCGGACGCTGAGCACGCCCAAGAACAACTGACCTGCCGCCGCCGGAACCACCAGGAAAAACTAGGAGCCTATGCTGCAGACATATAAGATAAGATAAGATAAGATAAGCCTTTATTAGTCCCACAACGGGGAAATTCCAGGATTGCAACAGCACAGGGATAGCAACACTCAGAGCAACAATCAGAAGGCAAGAAAAAAAAACAAGCAAGCAAGAGCAGCTAATAAACATATGTACGTATTACTATAAAATATATATATATACACACACACACAGACACACAGTGCAGAGCATTGTAGCTGGATGGAATAAATATATGAATATATGAACACACAGTGCAGAGCATTGTAGCTAGATGGAATAAATATGTAAATATATAAACACCCACAGTACGGAGCATTGCAGCTAGGTGGAATAAATATGCAAGTATATAAACACACACAGTGCGGAGCAATGTAGCTAGATGGAATAACATGTAGATATATAAATATATAAACACCCACAGTACGGAGCATTGCAGCTAGACGGAACAAATATGCAAATATATAAACACACACAGTGCAGAGCATTGCCGCTAGATGGAATGAAACAGCATAACCGTCTACCCAGCTATCCTGCATGGTATGATTATGTGCCCATACACACTCTCACCCTCCATAGCGACCGGCATGCTCCTAGTTGTATGCCGGAGAGGACCACTGTGTAAGTCTATTGCATCTTCTGCATTCAAAAAACTATTAGTTTGTTACGTCTTTTTTGCTATCTCTGCGAGCAGCCCTGCTTAGGTTGTACAGTCTGACAGCCGTTGGTAGGAAGGACCTACGAAACCTCTCGGTTGTGCACCTGGGATGATGTAGTCTGCTGCTAAATGAGCTCCTCAGTGCATTCAGTATGTCCTGCATAGGGTGGAACTCGGACTCCAGCAGAGATGACAGTTTAGCCACCGTCCTTCTCTCTCCTATCTCCTCCATCGGATCAAGGCGCTGCCCCAGGACAGAGCTAGCTTTCTTAATCAGTTTGTTCAGTCTCTTCCTATCGGCTGCAGTAATGCCACTGCCCCAGCAGACCACTCCAAAAGTGATGGCTGATGCCACCACCGTGTCATAGAATGACTTCAGCAGCGCCCCTTGTACACCAAAAGACCTGAGTCTCCTCAGCAGGAACAGCCTGCGCTGTCCCTTCTTGTAGAGTGCATCAGTATTGTGTGACCAGTCTAGTTTATTGTTCAGATGAATACCCAGGTACTTATAGGATGTCACCATCTCGATGTCTGTTCCCTGTATATTTACTGGTACTGTGAGGGGCTGCCCATGCCTGCGGCAGTCCACCACCAGCTCCTTAGTTTTCCTCGCGTTGATCTGGAGGCAGTTCCGATGGCACCAGTCCACGAAGTCCTGGATAAGCCCTCTGTACTCAGCTTCATCTCCATTGGAGATGAGGCCAACGATCGCAGAGTCATCAGAGAACTTCTGTAGATGGCAGTGTGTTGTGTTGTGTGAGAAGTCCGCAGTATAAAGAGTGAACAGGAAGGGAGCCAGCACCGTTCCCTGGGGGGCCCCCGTGCTACTGATGATCGTGTCGGACACACAGTCCCGGGTTCTCACAAACTGAGGCCGGTTCGTGAGGTAGTCCAGGATCCATGATGACAGGTGCTGGTCCACCCCTGCGCGCAGCAGCTTGTCCTTCAGGATCATCGGTTGGATGGTGTTGAAAGCACTGGAGAAGTCAAAGAACATGATCCTCACCATATTCCCGGGCTTCTCCAGGTGGGACAGAGAACGGTGAAGGAGGAAGATCACCGCATCCTCCACCCCAATGCCATGCTGGTAGGCGAACTGGAGTGGATCCATCGCTGGTTCCACCAGGGGGCGGAGGTGAGCAAGGAGCAGTCTCTCCAGGGTCTTCATCAAGTGGGACGTCAAGGCCACCGGTCTGTAGCTGTTCAGGTCTTTGGGGTGGGAAGTTTTTGGTACAGGTACCACACAAGATGTTTTCCACAGCTGTGGTACCCTCCCCAGTTTCAGGCTCATGTTGAAGATATACGTCACAATCCCACACAGCTGGTCTGCACAGGACTTGAGGAGCTTTGCGCTGATGCCGTCCGGTCCCGGCGCCTTCCTCGCCTTGATCTTCCTCAGCTCCGTCCTCACCTGGGTCCTGGTCAGGGTCAGGATGGGGGGCTGTGTGTTGGGAGTGGGGGGGTGTTGGTAGAGTGGGGAGTGGGCAGCAGGACTTGATTTCTTTAGAGGCAGCAGTGGTTGTTGTGCAGTCAGGGGGGAGGGCGGTTGGTCAAATCTATTGAAAAACAGATTCAGGTTGTTCGCCCACTCCCTGCCCCCTGTGGCCTGGGGGGAGGTATTCTGGAGCCCCGAGATGGTTTTGAGGTTTCTCCAGACCCCGCTGATGTCGCTCTGTTGCAGCTTGTCCTCCATCTTCTTCCTGAAGCTGTCCTTGCCTTCTCTGATCTTTCTCCTCAGCTCCCTCTGTACGGACTTCAGCATCTCCCTGTTCCCTGACCTGAAGATCCTCTTCTTCTCTCTCAGAAGTGTTTTAATCTCAGGGTTGATCCAGGGTTTGTTGTTTGAGTGACGCCGTATGGTCTTGGTGGGAACGGATTTGTCCACACAGAAGCTGAGGTAGCCCGTGAAGGTGTGAATGAGGCCATTGATGTCCTCACCATGTGGATCGCAGAGCTGCTTCCAGGCGGTGGCTTCAAAACAGCCCTTTAGGGTGTCCATTGTCTCCTCAGACCATAACTCCACAGTGTGCATGGCCGGAGGTTGTCTGTGCACTAGGGGTTTGTACACCGGCCGGAGATGAACCAAGTTGTGATCCGATCTCCCGAGTGGGGGTAGTTGTGATGAGGTGTACGCCTCCTTAGTGTTTGCGTAGAATAAATCCAGTGTTTTATTGTCTCTAGTGTGGCATGTGACATACTGGGTGAACGTGGGTAGAATGGGAGACAGTGAAACATGGTTGAAATCGCCTGAGATGAGGAGAAGAGCATCTGGGTGTTCTGTCTGCAGCCTGCTGGTTACTGAATGGATGACGTCACGTGCTGTCCCAGCGTTCGCCGTCGGATTTGCATAAACAACAATGCAGATCACGTGTGAGTGTTCTCTCGGGAGATATGTAGGCCTCATGCTAACAGCTAGCAACTCAATGTCTTTGCTGCAGTGTCGTTGTTTAACAGTGATATGTTCCGGTCTGCACCAGTTGTTGTTAACATACATGATCACTCCACCGCCCCTAGCCTTGCCACTGTCTGGTGTTCGGTCAGCTCGTATCATGTGAAAACCCTCCAGCTCAATGTTAGCATCTGCTGCTAGTTCAGTTAGCCACGTCTCAGTAAACAAAAGGAGAGAGCACTCCCGGTATGTGCTATCATAACGGGAGATAGCCGCTAGCTCATCTAACTTTCCCAGTATCGACCGTACATTTCCCATGACAACAGATGGAAGGGAGGGTCTGTACCTTATATTTTTTGTCCTCCGCCTTACTCCAGCCCGGCAGCCGCGGCGTTTTCGCCTCAGTTCTCTCGGTATGTCGAGTATTTCCAATGGGACCGGGTGGCGGTTGAATGCTAGCAGCTGTTCTCTGCTGTATCGTATCCTGCTATAGACAGTGGCTCCGTCCACCGGCTCAGGAGACATTTAGGACGATCTGTGTGTCCGTGATATAAGTGGGGTGAAAAAAAAAGACGGATCAAAAGAGAGAGGAAGGGAAAAAGACTCGGAATCGAGCCGCTGTTGCAAAAGGCAGCCGACTCGTGTGGCGCCGAGAGAAAAAAAAAAAAAAAAAAAAAAAAAAAATATGGCTGTTAACCCAGCGCAGCTACCCAGATTTCACACCGGAGGCAGTAGAGAAGCTCGCCCTCCGGAGTTTCATCCAAGGTCTCCGCCCGGCCCAGCTCCAGAGCCACGTACGGCTCCACGCCGCAAGCGACTGGAGGACTGCAGTGGCAGAAGCAGAGCGGGCAGGGCCGCTAATAAATTGCACAACTGAAGCGCCAACGCACAGCCGAAGAACCTACCAGGCTACGATGGAGAGCGAGGGGGAGGAGGAGGAATTACGGCAGACCACGGCGGCACGACCACGGAGAAGATGGCCTCGGCGGCGCGAGGAAGGGTGCTTCCGCTGCGGAGAGATGGGGCACATCGCACGATACTGCCTCGCACCCACCCCACGACAAACTGGCCCCTCGCCGGCGTTAAACTAGAGCAAGGTGGCGTGAACGGGGACAGGCCACCTCCAGCAGATGTTTCCCCCGAGGAGCCGGCACCGCGCGTGGGCCGAGTTGGACACTCTCCAGGGATATATCTACAGTGCAGCTTGGGGAAGACGTCGATCCGGGCCCTGGTTGACACCGGCTCTACAATCTCCTTGGTTCGACCCGGTGTGCTGCCGGGCACAAGCAAGACGGCTCCGCGGGGGTGGGAACCCACCGAGCGCTGCGTCACCACAGCTACCGGTGAGCACGCCCGACTGAAGGGGCAGAGAGTGCTGGTGGTGGGGGTGGCCGGTCAGAACACGAGACACCCGTTCTGGCTGGCTGACATCCAAGACCCCTGTATTATTGGACTAGACCTGCTCACAGCCTGGCATGCCAAGATCGACACCGCCGGACCTTCCCTCCAGCTGGGAAACCGGACCATCACGCTCCACAGCAGAACCCAGGGAAGGAACACAGGGGCCCGTGCAATCGAGGGATCGCCAAGACAGACCGGACCAGGCAGGCCACCGTGAGGACTGGACACAATGACGTCACCAGCGCGGACAGAGGGAGCACGAACGCACACAAGGACAGCAAGGGTAGGGGTCAGCGTGTCAGCAGAGACGCAGCAGGCGGTGGAGGAATTATTTCAACGGAGCTGCAGCAGGCTGGACCCGGAACAGAGACGCCAGCTGCGGGAGCTATTGGACTATTACGTGGGTGTTTTCGCCGCGAAGGATGAGGAATGCGGCCGGACCGGGTTGGTGCAGCACGAGATCGACACCGGTGAGGCCAGGCCGATTCGACTCCACCCACGCCGGCTGCCCTTTTCAAGGCGGGCAGCGGCAGAACAAAAAGTGCGAGAAATGCTGGAGGCAGATGTTATTGAGCCCTCCAGCAGCCCCTGGGCGGCGCCTGTGGTGCTGGTCAAGAAGAAGGACGGGTCGTGGCGGTTCTGTGTGGATTACCGACGCCTGAACAACGCCACCAGGAAAGATTCCTACCCCCTGCCCCGCATCGATGACGCACTGGACCACATCGCCGGCTCCAGCTGGTTCAGCTCGCTGGATCTACGCAGCGGCTATTGGCAGGTAGAGCTGTCACCTGAGGCCCGCCAAAAAACAGCCTTCTCCATCGGGCAGGGACTGTACCAGTTTAAAGTGATGCCGTTTGGACTCTGCAACGCTCCGGCCACCTTTGAGCGCTTGATGGAGCAAGTGCTGGCTCACATGCCCCGGAGTCGCTGCGTTGTTTACCTGGATGACCTGCTGGTGCATGCAGCTGATTTTGACAGTGCCCTATCAAATCTCCGAGAGGTGCTGGGAGCCATCCAGCAGGCGGGGCTATGGTTACACCCTAAGAAATGCCACCTGTTCCGGCGGGAGACCACCTTTTTGGGCCACGTCGTCAGCACAGCGGGGGTCACCACCGACCCGGAAAAAGTGGCAACAGTGAGAGACTGGCCAGTGCCGCGGAACGCTGGAGAACTGAGAAGTTTTCTTGGATTGGCCTCCTATTATAGGAGGTTTATGAAAGACTTCGCCACCATCGCCAGCCCGCTGCATCAGCTGACGCAGAAAGGATGCATATTTCAGTGGAGTGACAGCTGTGCTGCTGCTTTCTCCCAGCTTCGCGCAGCGCTCATCAGAGCCCCCGTCCTGCAGTATCCTGACCCGAACCGCCCTTTCATCGTGGACACGGACGCCAGCAACCAGGGCATCGGGGCAGTGCTATCCCAGGAGGGAGAGCAGGGAGAGCAGGCAGTCGCTTTCTTCAGCCGCACTCTCAGCAGAGCCGAGAGAAATTACTGTGTGACTCGCAGAGAGCTGCTGGCTGTCATCCAAGGACTGCGTCATTTCCGCCCGTATGTGTATGGGGGGAGGTTCCAGCTCAGGACGGACCACGCTTCCCTGACCTGGTTGTTAAACTTCAAAGAACCGGATGGACAGTTGGCGAGATGGCTGGAGGCACTGCAGGATTATAATTTCCAGATTGTGCATCGGGCAGGCCGCCTCCATGCCAACGCTGACGCGCTGTCTCGGCGCCCCTGTGCGACAAAGGAGTGTCGTCACTGCCAACGGGCTGAAGATCGGGACCAAATCGCCCCACGGGCTGCCGCTCTCCGAGCCGCTGCGAGCAGGAATAACGCAGCCATGCACAGCCCCTCAGATGATCAGGCAGCTCTCCCCGGCGATGATGTCACAGAGGTTCTTGGCACGCAGCAGCTGCAGAGCGAGCAGGACAGAGACCCGGTCATTTCGCGGGTTCGGCAGTGGCTGGACGCAGGACAGCGGCCCGCCTGGGAGGTTGTGTCACCGCTGGACCCAGAGACTAAGGCCCTACACTCCCAGTGGGCCAACCTCCGCTGCCATGAGGGCGTGGTGTATCGACAGTGGCAGACTCCAGCTGGGCAGCGGCATGTCTGGCAGCTGCTGGTTCCTCGTCGACTCCGGCCCAAAGTACTCCAGCTGGTTCATGGGGCAGTAGGAGCGGGCCACTTCGGAGTGAAAAAGACACTGCAGCGTCTTCGGGCCCGGTTCTATTGGCCTGGTTGTCATCAGGACGTGGAGCTCCACGTTCATCGCTGCGACACATGCACAGCTCAGAAGGGACCAACTCAGCGATCCCACGCTCCCCTGCAGCAGTACCGGGTGGGGGCGCTGATGGAGCGAGTGGGAGTGGACATCCTGGGCCCTTTCCCGACCACGGACTGGGGGAACCGCTACGTGCTGGTCGTGTTAGATTATTTCACTAAGTGGCCAGAGGCGTACGCGGTCCCGGACCAAAGCGCCACGACGACGGCGTCAAAGCTGGTGGATGAAATGTTCTGTCGGTTTGGCGCACCGGAGGAGCTGCACAGCGATCAGGGTCGGAACTTCGAGGCGGAGGTCTTCGGAGAGGTCTGCAAATGGCTGGGCATCCGGAAGACACGAACCACCTCGCTGCATCCACAGAGTGACGGCCTGGTCGAACGATTCAACCGGACCCTCACCACCCAGCTCGCTATCCTAGTGGACCAGCGACAGCGAGACTGGGACCTGCACCTGCCTTTTGTTTTGTGGGTGTACCGGACGGCAGCTCAGGAATCTACTCGGTGCACCCCTGCGGTGCTCATGTTTGGACGCGAGCTGCGCACACCGGTGGATTTGGTATTCGGTTGCCCCCCTGAGCTGGAGGTGGAGGGAAAACCCGGATTGGATTATTTTTTTTGTTTGAAAGAATGTCTCCACACGGTGCACGAGCTGGCTCAAGAGGCCCTGGCAGTGGCGGGGGGCCAGCAGAAGCGAGCGTATGACTCCCGCTGCCAGGGGAGGGAGTTTGCACCGGGAGATCGAGTCTGGGTTTTCTGCCCTGAGAGGAAGAGAGGACGATCACCGAAGCTGGCGAGCCAGTGGTCGGGGCCATGCGTGGTTCTGCAGAGACTGTTGGATGTGGTGTACAGGGTGAGGCTTAGAAAAAGGGACCGGGTTGTGGTCCTTCATCGTGACCGTCTCGCCCCGTATCGGCCATCTGCACCGCTGGTGGATGAACCGGAGCTTCTATCCCAGCCTGATACCCCGACCGAGACCCAGATGGACACTAGGGGGCCTGTACGTGTTGGCTGCCGGCGCCGAAGACCGCCCCGACACCTGGATGAGTTTGTATTGGACTTTTAAATTGGACTTTAATTTTTCTGGGGACAGAAACCAGTCCGGGGGGGGGGGCAGTGTAACGTCGGGGCCATGTTAAGGGGGGCAGGGGTTTCCCAGCATGCTTGGACAATTGAAACGTTACTGTGTGTGTGTAGTAAATGTTATTACTGAGCTATTCTACTGCTGTGTAATTATAACTGCGTTATAATTACCCAACAGTATTTCATAGGCAAGATTTATTATGTGTGTGTAACCGTGATTTAAACGGAGGTCTGGGAGAATGACCTCCCCTCCTGCCTGTGCTCAGAGTGTGTGTAAAATAAATCCCGTTGATCACAACCATCTTGCTCCATTTTCTTTGTGTGAACCCTGCATACGTCACAGTATTTAATTTATGTCACTTGGTGGTAACCTTCACACATAAAACAAAAGTGGAGACACATCTGCAAAAAGTGCAAAGGTTTAGTGTCAAAATTCCCAGTGCAATACCAAATCAATACATGTATAGTACATTGCTGATGCAGAGAATATATATTTATACAGTATCTACATGTATCTATCAAGTAAATCCAAGTATTTTCCATGTAACCTTGTGACTGTATTATTTTAATTGCTTTTAATCCTAGATAAAGTTTGTTTTGGCTTAAAATGCATCATGATTGTTAAATATATCTTATTATACCAAACTCAGTACTGTTTACCTGTTGAAATTTTTGTTTTTGTTTTGTTTTGTTACTTATTTGTACCCGTAGGTAGACTTGGTTTGCAGTCTGGTGACAAGCCACTGGCTGCTGGTCGCTGCGTGTGCGAGCGCCCTAAACCTACATGTTTTTGGTGTGTGGGAGGAAACCGGAGAAATCCCGGAGTAAACCCGCGCAACACGGGGAGAACATGCAAACTCCACACAGCTCACTGTTGGTCGGGGGCTGGGATCGAACCCACGATCTCATGATCCCCGCGATCCCCCGGCCAAGGGTAAAACTGTGCTGTCACAGTGCTAAACCACTGCGCCACCGTGCAATATATATATATATATATATATATATTATGGCTAATATACATAACCCCATAACTACAATATGGCACCTGGCAATCAAGTTTTGGCAGCGATCACTTTTTGCCATGACACCACCACAGACTCAGTGCTGCCGGAGCAGGTACATCCCATGATGTCTCAACAGTCTCTCCATGATTTTCACACGGGTTCAGAGCAATTTGTTGCACAGGAAGCTAAACATTTCTACAGACATTCTGAAGTTCTGTATCCACTGAACATTTGTGAAACTGGGGTGACATAAGTGAGAGACTGTGTTGAATGCCCTGCCCCACAGTTTGAAGCGGTAAGTTTGCCACAAGAGAGCCATCTTATTAGAATAAAATTGAATTAAATGAGTATGAGTCAAAAATTCCATAGGCAGATTCTGAGTTATGAGCCATTTATTTTCTGGCCAGGAGAGTGAATACATTGAACATCCCCAGAGTCGTTCATGCATCAAGCTGGCCATGCATTCTGAGCTTGGTATTTTTATAACTCTAAGGATAGCTCTAAGGATAGATAAACAAAGAGGGAGACGTCCTTGTGGCATCTTTGGAGACAGGCAAAGTGTCTATAAATCTAATCTTCATGAACTGGGAGATTACATCCCTCGGTCACAGAAACTTAGCAGAGCAGGTCAGTAAAACAAAGAGATTATCAGTGTAGCCTGGGTCATCCTTTAAGTGTCTGCTGACCTGCCCCCACATGCATTCACACGCACATCCCATGCACTCACATGCACATCAGACTCTGGGGCATGAAAGTCACATAGAGAATAATGGTTCATACAACGCACCAAAAATATATCAGACATAAAATATGAAAAAAATAACATAGAGGAACATGAAATTATTCTTTCACATCTGAAACACACACACAACATACATATTTTAGTACCTAATAGCTATAACTTGCAGACATTACAATGTAGTATGGCGGACTTAAAGCAAACTAGCATTAGCAATCATTAGCTTGCCTTCATATGTGATCTAGTTCGTATCCTCATGTCTTTGGCTCTATGGCTTCCTAAACGCTCCTGTACTTTTCCAGAGTGTTTTGTCTTGCTTCCTGTACCCTTCTCTGGCTGTCCTTTTTTGCCTTTACTCTGACAAAAAGCCAGAGACCGAGAAGTCGCCTCGTAAGCCGCCATGCTGTGTTTTACTTGTGTCGCGTGTTTTACATCACAGGAGTGTGGCGCTGCCTTGTTGTAAAAAAATTCCATTCACCCCAGGTGGTACTCAGCTGTAATGGAAACAAAAGCGAACTGAGTTGAGTAAAGCCGAGTCGAGGCGAGTAGGGCTGAGTGGGTACTAGTGGAAAAGGGCCTAAAGTGAAGTAGATTAAAAGATCTTCAAAGCTAGACATTATGCTGTGATCCAGAGAAATTCAGGAACAAATGAGAAGCAAAGTAATTGTGATCTATCAGTCTAGAAAAGGTTTTAAAGCCATTTCTAAAGCTTTGGAAGTGCAGCGAACCACAGTGAGAGCCATTATCCACAAATGGCAAAAACATGGAACAGTGGTGAACCTTGCCAGGAGTGGCTGGCCGACCAAAATTACCCCAAGAGCGCAGCAACAACTCATCCAATAGGTTACAAAAGATCCCACAACAACATCCAAAGAACTGCAGGCCTCACTTGCCTCAGTTAAGGTCAGTGTTCAAGACTCCACCATAAGAAAGAGACTGGGCAAAAATGGTCTGCATGGCAGAGTTCCAAGATGAAAACCACTGCTGAGCAAAATGAACATAAAGGCTTGCCTCAATTTTGCCAGGAAACATCTTGATGATCCCCAAGACTTTTGGGAAAATACTCTGTGGACTGATGAGACAAAAGTTGAACTTTTGGAAGGTGTGTGTCCCATTACATCTGGCAGAAAAGTAACACAGCATTTCGGAAAAGAAACATCATACCAACAGTAAAATATGGTGGTGGTAGTTTGATGGTCTGGGGCTGTTTTGCTGCTTCAGGACCTGGAAGACTTGTTGCGGTAAATGGAGCCATGAATTCTGCTGTCCACCAAAAAATCCTGAGGGAGAATGTCAAGCCATCTGTTGGTGACCTCAAGCTGAAGCGCACTTGGGTTCTGCAGCAGGACAATGATCCAAAACACACCTGCAAGTTCACCTCTGAAGGGCTTAACCACTTGCGCTCCGTTGTTCCGCAGGCGGGCAAGTCTCTGCGTCCTATGACGCACGAGGGCGCACGAGAGCGCGCTCGTGCGCCCTCGTGCGCATGACGCATGATAAGGATATTGATGGTGATGGTGTAGGTGGTGTGCCCTCCAAGCGCCACTGAAAAAAAAATCTGCAAACACAGCCGCGAACAGATTAGTTCATCTGATTGACCTCTCATTCGACTAATAAGAGCCTTGAATTGGGTTTCTGAAACCTTGAGGAGCCAATGAATGAAAATCTAGGAAGGAGGACCCGCCTACTGTGAACGCAGGAGCCAATTGAAGCACAGAAATTCAGGCTGGGTGAAGCGATATTTACTGCTGCAGAAGGACTCTGTACGAATCTACTACAGACCCAGGCTCACCCAGCAGCATGGAGAACACCCACAAGTGGGACCTGCACTCATTCCAGCAGAATAGACGGAGGCCGACGACAAAAGTCGTAAATCATTCGCCAAAACGGCAATAATGGAATTATGTTGATTGGGATCCACGAGCGGAGTAGCGTCGCGTTCGTCTGACAATGGGGGAAGAGCTGTTCGCCGCGACTCTGCTGCTTTGAAGAGGTAAGGTGTTATAAGCTAAATTATTATTTATCCCTGAAAACTGTAATCCAAATACTGCGCACGAAGTACGTGCGCCGCGATAGACGGTTCATTTGCCGTGTTCAGACCGTGAACGCCCCCCCCCCCCCGCTGCAGAAGAGGAGCGGGGGTGGGGCCACGGTCCGAACGCCCCCCGGTCCGCGGGAGGAAGCATATCAGTCTATTATTCCATCATGTAGCGATGGCCCTCTTCTGTAGCGAGGGGGGGGCGTTCACGGTCCGTTCACGGTTCCCACACACACACACACACACACAGTAGCGAGGGGGGGGGGGGAGCCGCTGTGAAAGCATGCAAGGAGTGTAATCCGTCATGTAGAGGGCCGAATTTGGTCCTTGGTAGCGGGGGGGGGGGAACGACCCCCCGCCCACACACACACACACAGACACAGCCCTGAGTGTGACCTTTCATTAGAGCCTAAAATGAAGATTCTATATTGAATTATTCAAAAGTTACAGACGTTTTTCCAAACTGTGCCATTTGGCACAATTTGGCACAGTTCCAAAACGCCTGGGAACAGCCTGAGAACAAAGCTGTGTAAAATATTCATTTTTTGTGGTATTGTTACCAAATTTGGATCTCAGCTGGATAACACTTGGTTCTACATTTCTGTTGCATTTTCCAGCCGGATCGGACAGCTGTGTGTTATTTACAAGCATTTGTATCCAAAAAAACACTGTGTCCAATTTTTTTTTCTTCAAGTTCAGTATGTTTAGATGACTGTAACTCAGTGGCCGGAGCACGTAGAGAGATTATGTTTTTTTTTGCCAAAAAATTCAAAGTGTTTTCTTTTAAATGAGACCAACCCCATGAAGATGCTGCAAAGGGTTGAATAACAGCTTTCGATTTACTTTGGGCACGTTATTTTTTGGCATTTTTAGGAAAATTGCCCGGAGTGCAAGTGGTTAAGAAAAACAAAATGAAGACTTTGGAGTGGCCTAGTCAAAATCCTGACATGAATCTGATTGAGATGCTGTGACATGATCTTAAAAAGGCGGTTCATGCTCGAAAACCCTCCAATGTGGCTTAATTACAACAATTCTGCAGAGATGAGTGGGACAAAATTCCTCCACAATGCTGTAAAAAACTCATTGCCAGTTATCACAAATGCTTGATTGCAGTTGTTGCTGCTAAGGGCGGCCCAACCAGTTATTAGGTTTAGGGGGCAATCACTTTTTCACACAGGGCCATGTAGGTTTGAATTTTTTCCCCCTTAATAATAAACACTTTCATTTAAAAACTGCATTCTGTGTTTACTTGTGTTATCGTTGTCTAATATTGTTATGATTTCCCGGTGCGCTGCGTAGAAGCGCACAGGGAAAGAATTAAAACCCACTCGCAGGGGTATGTTGTGCGCATTTATTACAGGGAGTGCAAAAACAGTTCCAAAAAACAGATGAGCGTACAGGGTGAGATTCAACAGTTCAACATAACCGGTGAGTAGTACAGGGTACACAAGGATGTCCTCCATGACGCTCTACAGAACAGGTGAGTAAAACATAGGGAAAATGTTCCATGGCAGACGGGACTGCAGAGGAGGAACGCGAAAGTGCCTGGGAAAGGAACCACCAGGCAGACGTGGACGGCAGGGGCGAAACAGTCAGTACTCACACAGACTGGAACAGTCCAAGTAGGTTTAAGTGATAATCCCGATGAAACAGAAACCAACCAGTTACAAATGATCATGCCTCCCAGTGTGTCATGTGGTATAGCAAACAGCAGGCAGGGCATCTAGACATGAGCGATGGAGTTCAAAAACAGAGTGACACAAACACAGTATTGGACAAGTGTTAGACAGCAATGATCCGACAACCTCTTCCAACAGACATAGGGCTAAAATAGTGCCAGGCCTAATGAGGAAAGAGATTGCCGGTGTAAGTAATGAGAATGGGAGTGTGGAAATGAGTGGGCAGAGCTAAGTGGACACAGGTGTGTGAATGGACGTCTGTGAGCATGTGGCAAAGGATGAGTGGGTGTGTGTATGTGTGCAAGAGTGTGCATGGGAGGAAATGTTGGTGTGTGTGTGTGTGTGTGTGTGTGTGTGTGTGTGTGTGTGTGTGTGTGTGTGAACAAAGACGTGACAGTGATAATGAAACACAGCTGATATGACAGGAGGAGGAGGAGGAGGCGTGGCAGAGCTGTCAGGGAGCCGGGCGGACCGAAGAGGCTCCCTGAGAGCACCTGATGGAAAATAGGCATAAAAATACACAAAAGAGTGAACCGCCACCGCGTCACAGAACTGGACCTGAATATCAAGCCCAGTTCATGACAAATATTTAAATTTGTTTGATGATCTGAAACATTTACGTAAGTGTGACAAACATACAAAAAATGAGAAATCAGGAAGGGGGCAAACACTTTTTCACACTACTGTACATACACAGATATATACACAGTGCAGGAGTATTGCAGCTCGATAGAATAAACAGCATTATGGTTTGTTAAATTACCCAGCAGAATATGAATATGTACCCAGACAGTATATTTTGCATTTGAATGAACAGTGTTGTTGCCACCCTCAGTAATGATTGTTATTGCCCCAGTTGTTTATTGGAGGGGACGATCTCTATTGTGCAAAGTTGTTACGTTTAGTACGTTTAATATGAACTCGATGAGCAGCCCTGGTTAGGCTATAAAGTCTGACAGCCGTAGGTAGGAAAGACCTGCAGAACCTCTCCATTGTGCACCTAGGATGGCACAGCCTACCGCTAAATGAGCTCTTCAGTGTGTTGAGTGTGTCCTGCATGGGGTGGGACTCGGACTCCAGCAGAGATGACAGCTTAGCCACCGTCCTCCTCTCTCCTATCTCCTCCACTGGGTCGAGGCGTCGCCCCAGTACAAAGCTAGCTTTGTTGATCAGCCTGTTCAGTCTCTTCCTGTTGGCTGTCGTGATACCACCACCCCAGCAGACCACTCCAATTGTGATGGCTGATGCCACCACTGAATCATAGAAGGTCTTCAGGAGTGCCCCTTGCATTCCAAAAGACCCAAGTCTCCTCAGGAGGAACAGCCTGTGCTGCCCCTTCTTGTAGAGCTCATTGGTGTTGTGTGACCAGTCCAGTTTATTGTCAGGTGAACACCCAGGTACTTGTAAGATGTCACCTTCTCAATGTCTGTTCCCTGGATATTTACTGGTGCTGTGGAGGGATGTCCTCACCTGTGGCCGTCCACCACCAGTTTCTTAGTTTTCCTAACATTGATCTGGAGGCAGTTCCGCAGGCACCAGTCCACGGAGTCCTGGATAAGTCCTCTGTAGTCTGCATCCTCCACATCAGAGATGAGGCCAACAATCACAGAGTCGTCAGAGAACTTCTGTAGATGGCAGTGTGGTGTATTGTGTGAAAAGCCAGAGTGTAGAGGGTGAACAGGAAGGGAGCCAGAACTGTTCCCTGGGGGCCCTTGTGCTGCAGATGATGTGTCAGATACACAGTCCTGAGTTCTCACAAACTAGTCCAAGATCCACGATGACTGGTGCTGGTCCACCCCTGCGTACAGCAGCTTGTCCCTCAGGATCACTGGTTGGATGGAAAGCACTGGCGAAATCGAAGAACATGATCCTCACAGTGCTCCCAGGCTTCTCCATGTGGGACAGGGAATGATGTAGGAGGAAGATCACTGCATCTTCCACGCCGATGTCATGCTGGTAGGCAAACTGAAGTGGATCCATCGCTGGTCCCAACAGAGGGCGGAGATGGGTGAGGAGCAGCCTCTCCAGGGTCTTCATTAGGTGTGATATGAGGGCCACTGATCAGTAGCTGTTCAGGACCTTAATGTGAGGGATGTTTTGGCACGAGTGCCACACAGGATGTTTTCCACAGCTGTGGTATCCTCCCCAGCTTCAGGCTCAGGCTGAAGATGTGCTCCACGATCCCACACAGCTGGTCTGCGCAGGACTTGAAGAGCCTCGAGCTGATGCTGTCCAGACCTGCAGCCTTCCTCGCCTTGATCTTCATCAGCTCCGCTCTCACCTGGGTCTTAGTGAGGGTCAGGTTGGGGCAGGGAGCTATGTCCTGGGAGTGGGGGGGGGGGGTTGGGTCTGTGGGGGGAAAACAGCGGGGGCTGTGGACAGCGGGACTAGATGTAGGTGGAGGCAGCAGTGGTTGTGGGCAGGCGGAAAAGAGAGCGGTCAGTCAAACCTGTTAAAAAACAGGTTCAGGTTGTCACCCACTCCCTACCCTCTGTGGCCTGGGAGGAGGTATTCTGGTGCCCAGAGATGGCTTTGGGGCTTTTTCAGACACCGCTGTCATCATTCTGCTGCAGCGTGTCCTTCATCTTCTTCCTGTAGCTGTCCTTCCCCTCTCTGATCTTCCTCCTTAGCTCCCTCTGTAAAGACTTCAGCTCCTCCTTGTTTCCCAACCTGAAGATCCTTTTCTGCTCCTTCAGCAGTGACTTTATCTCAGGGTTGATCCAGGGTTTGTTGTTTGAGAAACACCGTATGGTCTTGGTGGGTAGAATGTTTTCTACACAGAAGTCGATGTACTCTGTGATGGTGTGTGTGAGGCCATCAATGTCCTCCTCATGTGGATCACAAAGCTGCTCCCACACAGTGAGTTCAAAACAGTCCTTCAGAGCCTCCACCGCCTCCTCAGACCATATTTTCACTGTACGGGTAACAGGAGGTTGTCTGTGTACCAGGAGTTTGTACACAGGCAGGAGGTGAACCAAGTTGTGGTCCAGTCTTCTGAGGCGGGGGGAGTGGTGATGAGGTGATACAGTAGATCATAATTTATTATTAAAGAAACTACAAAGTTGTGGTATTAGGGAGGTAGCACTGTCCTGGTTATGTAGTTACTTAAAGAATAGATATCAGTATGTATGTGTTGGTAACAAAAACTCACAGTTACTGAAGGTTACTTGTGGAGTCCCACAGGGTTCAGTTTTGGGGCCATTGTTATTCAATATGTATATAAATGATATATGTAAAGTTTCAGAAAAAATGGATTTAATATTGTTTGCCGATGACACTAATTTATTATGCAGTGGAAGCAATTTGGAACAACTTTTGGATACACTCGGAAAGGAACACTCCTGAACACTCCTCGGAGTGAACACTCCTGTTCACTCTTTATACTGCGGACTTCTCACACAACACAACACACTGCCATCTACAGAAGTTCTCTGATGACTCTACGATTGTTGGCCTCATCTCCAATGGAGATGAAGCTGAGTACAGAGGGCTTATCCAGGACTTCGTGGACTGGTGCCATCGGAACTGCCTCCAGATCAACGCGAGGAAAACTAAGGAGCTGGTGGTGGACTGCCGCAGGCATGGGCAACCCCTCACAGCACCAGTAAATATACAGGGAACAGACATCGAGATGGTGACATCCTATAAGTACCTGGGTGTTCATCTGAACAATAAACTAGACTGGTCACACAATACTGACGCACTCTACAAGAAGGGACAGCGCAGGCTGTTCCTGCTGAGGAGACTCAGGTCTTTTGGTGTACAAGGGGTGCTGCTGAAGACATTCTATGACACGGTGGTGGCATCAGCCATCACTTTTGGAGTGGTCTGCTGGGGCAGTGGCATTACTGCAGCCGATAGGAAGAGACTGAACAAACTGATCAAGAAAGCTAGCTCTGTCCTGGGGCAGCGCCTTGATCCGGTGGAGGAGATAGGAGAGAGAAGGACGGTGGCTAAACTGTCATCTCTGCTGGAGTCCGAGTTCCACCCTATGCAGGACATACTGAATGCACTGAGGAGCTCATTTAGCAGCAGACTACATCATCCCAGGTGCACAACCGAGAGGTTTCGCAGGTCCTTCCTACCAACGGCTGTCAGACTGTACAACCTAAGCAGGGCTGCTCACAGAGATAGCAAAAAGACGTAACAAACTAATAGTTTTTTGAATGCAAAAGATGCAATAGACTTACACAATGGTCCCCTCCGGCATACAACTAGGAAAATACCGGTCGCTATGGAGGGTGAGAATATGTATGGGCACATAATCATACCATGTAGGATAACTAAGTAGACGGTTATGCTGTTTCATCCCATCTAGCAGCAATGCTCTGCACTGTGTGTGTTTATATATTTACATATTTATTCCATCTAGCTACAATGCTCCGCACTGGGTGTGTTTATATTTATATATCTATATATTTATTCCATCTAGCTACAATGCTCCGTACTGTGTGTTTATATATCTATATATTATTCCATCTAGCTACATTGCTCCGCACTGTGTGGGTTTATATATTTACATATTTATTCCACCTAGCTGCAATGCTCCGTACTGTGGGTGTTTATATATCTACATATTTACTCCATCTAGCTACAATGCTCTGCACTGTGTGTTTATATATTCATATATTTATTCCATCCAGCTACAATGCTCTGCACTGTGTGTCTGTGTGTGTGTATATATATACTGTATATTTTATAGTAATATGTACATATGTATATTAACTGCTCTTGCTTGCTTGCTTTTTTTCTTGCCTTCTGATTGTTGCTCTGAGTGTTGCTATCCCTGTGCTGTTGCAATCCTGGAATTTCCCCGTTGTGGGACTAACAAAGGCTTATCTTATCTTATCTTATCTGAATTAGGAAAGCTTAAACTGTGGTTTGATACAAACAAATTAATGCTCAATTTAAGTAAGACAAAATTTATAGTTTTTAACAACCATCACAACAACTTAGTATCTAAACTCAGTGTAAACGGTGTAGAGATTGAAATGGTATCCAAAACTAAATTTCTTGGAGTAATAATTGATAATAAACTGTGTTGGAAGTCACATATTAATTATATTAAAGGTAAAATATCCAAATCAATTGCAATGCTACACAGAGTGAAATATTTGCTGAATCAGCCCACACTATATACCTTGTATCATTCATTAATACTCCCATACATGACATATTGTACTGAAGTATGGGGAAATACATATAAAACAAACATATATCCAGTCTTTATGCTTCAGAAGAGAGCTATTAGAATAATAAACAAAGCTGCTTACAGGGAACCAACAAACCCACTTTTTCTTAAATTAAAAGCTCTCAAGTTGAAAGATCTGG
This sequence comes from Pholidichthys leucotaenia, assembly GCA_020510985.1. Taxonomy (NCBI): domain Eukaryota; kingdom Metazoa; phylum Chordata; class Actinopteri; order Cichliformes; family Pholidichthyidae; genus Pholidichthys; species Pholidichthys leucotaenia. The sequence continues at coordinate 86,690,471 of CM035848.1, read as the reverse complement.
TTGACTTTAAAACTGCGGTAATAATGTTTAAAGTGAAGAATCTATCACTGCCCGCAAATATCCAAAAGTTGTTCCAAATAAGGGAGAAACAATATCATTTCAGAGGAACATGTATATTTCAAAAACCTTCAGTGAGAACTACCACCAAGCAACACTGTGTTTCAGTGCAAGGAGTCAGATTATGGAACGATTTTGGACCTGAATTAAAATCATGTACAATGCTTGGACAATTTAAACAAAAACTAAAGGAAGAAATACTCCAAACATATATACAAAATGACATGTAAAATCATATAAGGATTGTCATATCCAGTCTGTGTTGTGTTGTAGCTTAGTTTTTTGTCACATTTTGTCTTAGCTATGTTCTGAATTGTAATCGCTCTTGTTTTGTTTTTCTTTTGGGTTCTTGGATGGAATATGGGTGGGCAATATAAGCTGCGGCTTCAGCCATCACCCATTTCGGATAACTTATGTTGAACTGTATAATCAGAGGAGTTATTGTCTAATTTGACCTTGTTCGATTTTCTTTCCCCCTTTGTTATATTATTCTGTTTCTTTTAATCTGTACTTTTAATCTATCAGAAATAAAAATAAATAAATAAAGATTCATTCATTCATTCATTCATTCATTCAGGTGTAAGCCTCCTTGGTGTTTAGATAAAATAAATCCAGTGTTTTATTGTGTCTGGTGTGGCACGTGACATACTGGGTGAAAGTGGACAGAATGGAGGACAGTGAAGTATGGTTAAAATCACCAGAGATGAGCAGGAGAGCATTTGGGTGCTGTGTCTGCAGCCTGCTGGTGACTGAGTGGATGACGTCACACGCTGCCTTAGCGGTTGCGGGGGGTACATAAATAACAATCCCGATGACATGTGCGAGCTCTCTGGGGAGGTATGCTGGTCGCATGCTAACAGCTAGGAAGTCAATGCCCTTGCCACAGTGTTGTTCTTTAATCGCGATGTGCCCAGGATTACACCATCTGTTATTCACATACATTATCAGCCCCCCGCCTCTGCTCTTCCCGCTATCTGGTGTCTGATTAAGTGGAAACCCTCCAGTCCGATGTTAGCATCTGTTGCTAGTTCTGTTAGCCACGTATGAGTAAACAACATAATGCTAATCTCTCTGAAGACGCTCTCATATGGGGAGAGAGCCGCCAGTCCGTCTGTCTTGTAAAGTAGCGATCTCACATTTCCCATAATAACAGCTGGTAGGATGGGTCTGTACCTTATTTTCCTTATGCATCACTTCACTCCAGCTCAACATCTCGTTTTTGCCTGATTTCTCATGGGATATCAGGTCTTTGCGTTAGCAGCCCAATGCTATCAGCTGTCTCCTACTGTAAACAATAGCTCCTCCATTTACTGGGTCAAAAGTCATTGGTGATATGAGAAAAATATGGCTAATATCAACGCCAGTGCAGTGATATATGTATCATTGGCATCCATGAAGGATACGGGGTAAAAGGATCAGAAAGTTGTGGCAAGAAAAAAACGGAAAATAAAAAGTAGTAGTAAAAAAAAAAGTAAATTAAAAAAACGAGAAAGAAACTCGGAATTGAGTCGTTGCTGCTAAAGGCTGCCGACTCATGTGGTGCTGGAAGAATGTTATGTTAACTTATACTTTACGTACCTCGAGTAGGTTAATTTTGTCTTCTTCTTCAATTATTAGTTTACTCTTTTTCTTTTTTCAGACAAAGATGACAATCTTCCTCAGAAGCATCAGCTGATCGCTGTGACGTGCTGTTTATCAGCTGTTTTTCTTAGTCGTGGCCAGCCCAGCAGACCTGACAGATCAGATGTATGTTTTGTTGCATGATCTGCATGATATTTCATATTTGATATACATCAGAGAAACGGAAAGATCATTCACCACAAGCCAAAAAGAACACCAGAAGGAATGTGAGAAGGAAACACAAGGATAACTCACAAGATCGCAAAAAGAAAAGGCAGAACAAGTGGCACTAAAATCAGCAATATCAGATCACTGCAAAAGAAATAATCATTGTATGAACTGAGGCAACACAAAAATTATCAGATTGGAGAGAAACAGATACAAACGTTGGATCAAGGAGGCCATAGAAACAGGGCAAAGACATCATGAATCGAGATAAGAGGGCATTTATGCTCTCTCACACCTGGGACTCTATTCTCCAGAGACCATCTAACGGCAGCAGCGTGGCCAGCCAGGTGGGTCTATCAGGTCGCTGGGCTGACCACAACTAAGAAAAACAGCTGATAAACTACACCTCACAGCGATCAGCTGACACTTCTGGGGAAGACTGCAGATGTCAGTCGAAACATTTGTCTGAAAAGGAAAACACTAACTTTACTAGTAACAGAACAAACAGTGACAGAACTAATGAAACTGTTACTGAAGTATAGGCCTTGACATGCTGTTTTTCTTAAATGCTATTGCTGCATTAGAAATGTTATAGATTTTCAAGACTGGAGTGTGATCGGGGTAAAATAGTGGATCAACAAACTTTTCTTTGTCCATTTCTAGCCATGTCAGCAGCATCAGATGTAAATTTCTTCCTCTGATGGTCAGCTCCAAAAGCTGGCAGCTATGGAAAGGAATGAGTTTTGAAAGTTGTTTGCAATCTTAAGAAAACAAATATAAAAATCACACCAGAAAATGCAATAAAGCAGGCAACAGAAGCACAATGTCAAAACAATTCTAATAATACACAGCATGTGCAATCACTAAAAATAGCTCATTCAGTGTCGTCAGTCTTTAGTCCACACATATTAATGTTGAGCCAAGCGGGTCACAGTGATGTCAGCACTACTAATGCTGGCCAAGGATAATCACAGTTTGGCTCTGTTTGGGAGCATGGCCATATTAGTATGGTTCGGTGCGTAACTCTGCTGTGAAGGATGCCAGATAAATTCAACACACTTCCATACGCTCTTTGAAACTTTATCATCTATAATTTGTCTTCTGCATGTGTAACTACATCTCATTTAGTACCATTTTCATAGAAAGGAAATTACTGCTTTAGTGCCCAGAACAAAACATTTTAAAGCATGTATGATATGATTTACAGTGTGTTATGCTCATTTTTGATGCACATTATAAAGTCTGTGGTTTAAGTAAAGGATTATATGACATGATCAGTTGTGTGTGTAGTTGAAAAAAGCATCAGAAGCTGAACTGAAGACAGACTAATAAAGGAAGCCTGCAAAAGCCTTACTCAGAGAGAGTTAACACACTCTGTTGGGGGAGTTTTGAGTGTGAGGACGAAGCATCTGCTCCTGCCCACTGGGCCTCCCAGCTAGTGCAAGCAAACACTCACACTCCCGCGCACACACACACACTCAGAGACCAAACTGCTGCTGAATCTAATCAGGCCGAGGCCTGCTGGGCAGCAGGACGGCTGCTCCAGCTTGTCTCTGGCTCTCTGATTCTTGTCCCAAAGCTCCTCACACGTCATCTGCTGTTTCACACCATCCACATTGTTTCATACTTGACAGTTTCCTCCCAGACATTCATGTTATATAGACATTCATGCTTGAGTACCAGGCTAGTATGAAAGAGAGTGGACTAGACTATTTACAATTCCCTTTGAGAGCTATGTGTCATTTCCTGGAATAATTTTTTTTTTATTATACATGTAATAATACAGTTACGTAAAAGCTTCCAAAATCCTACACATAGGTTTTTTTTATTCATTGTGATTGTGCTTGAAGGTGGGGTTATGATTTCAATTCAGTTCAATTCAACTTTATTTATATAGCGCCATTTCACAACAACAGTCATCTCATAGCACTATCAACTCTAGGGGGGACTCCCACAGTTGCAGAAAGACCCCAGCAATCAGGTGATCCCCTGTGAGCAAGCACTTGGCTACGGTGGAGAGGAAAAACTCCCTTTTAACAGGAAGAAACCTCCAGCAGAACCAGGCTCAGGGAGGGGCAGTCATCTGCTGCGACTGGCTGGGGGGTGAGGGGATAGAGAAGAAGAAAAGAACAGACATGTAGAGAGCAAACAGCATGATGGGGACTCAATCTATGGGAGAGAACAAACAAATGTTAATGACCAGCAAAAAAAAATATTTCATTGAGAGTGAGGAAAGGAGTGAGGCCCAGTGCATTACTGGAGGTCCCCCGGCTGACTAAACCTATTAGCAGCATAACTAAGGGAGGGTTCAGAAACACATGATCCCTCCCTAATTGTAGGCTATATCAAAAAGGTAGGTTTTAGCCCTATTCTTAAAAACAGAGATCGAGTCTGACTCCCGAATCCAGATTGGCAGCTGGTTCCACAGGAGAGGAGCTTGATAACTGAAGGCTCTGCCTCCCATTGTACTTTTGGAGATTCTAGGTATTACAAGTAATCCTGCATTTTGGGAGCATAGTGCTCTGTTAGGATAATACGGTAGTATCAGATCTTTTAAATAAAAAGGAGCCTGATTGTTTAGAGCTTTGTAAGTAAGAAGAAGGATTTTAAACTTAATTCTAAACTCTATGGGAAGCCAATGAAGGGAGGCCAGAACCGGAGAGATATGATCTCTCTTTCTAGTACCTGTTAAAACTCTTGCTGCAGCATTTTGGATCAGCTGAAGACTTTTTAAAGATGTCTTAGGACAGCCTGATAATAAAGAATTACAATAATCTAATCTCGAGCTAACAAAAGCGTGGATCAGTTTCTCAGCATCACTCTGAGACAAGATGCTCCTAATCTTGGCAATATTACGCAAATGATAGAAGGCAGTCTTAGAAACAAATTTAATATGTGAATTGAAGGACAGATCCTGATCAAAAATAATTCCAAGGTTCCTCACAGAGCTATTAAGAGAAAGAGTAACCACATCCAAACTGAAAGTTTGATTTAGAAAGGAATTTCTAAGGTTTTTTGGACCAACAAGAATGACTTCAGTCTTATCTGAATTTAATAGCAGGAAATTACAAGTCATCCAAGCTTTGATTTCCTTAAGACAGGCTTCTAACTTGGCTAAATGATTACTATCATCTGGCTTCATTGACAGGTATAACTGTGTGTCATCTGCACAACAATGAAAATGTATACAGTGCTTTCTAATAATCTTGCCTAACGGAAGCATATATAAACTAAAAAAGAGTAGGGCCTAGCACAGATCCCTGTGGAACTTCATGACTAAGCTTTGAGTTGAAAGAAAACTCATTATTTACATGAACAAACTGGAACCTATCAGATAAATAAGATCTAAACCACTGCAACGAAGTTCCATTAAGTCCAACATAGTGTTCTAATCTATCAAGAAGAATATTATGATCGATAGTATCAAAAGCTGCACTAAGGTCTAAAAGGACAAGTACAGAAACCAGTCCATTATCAGATGCGATGAGGAGGTCGTTAGTGACCTTCGCTAAGGCTGTTTCAGTACTATGATGGATTCTAAACCCAGATTGAAACTCTTCAAGTAAACCATTTCCCTGCAGGTGGTCAAATAATTGCGTAGCAACAACTCTTTCTAAGATTTTTGAAATGAAAGGGAGATTAGAGATTGGTCTATAGTTAGCTAAAGCTCCTGGATCTAGCATTGGCTTTTTGAGTAAGGGTTTAATTACAACCATTTTAAAAGCCTGCGGTACATGGCCTAAAGTTAATGAAGAATTGATTATATGAAGAATAAAGCTACCAATAAGTGGGAAGACTTCTTTAAATAACCTGATAGGAATAGGGTCTAAAAGACAAGTTGAAGGTTTGGATGAGGAAACTATTTTGTCTAACTCACAAAGGTCGATTGGAGTAAACTCATCAAGACAGACATCAATAGAAGGAGTTGTAGTAGTTACAGTATTTAAGTTAACTGTGGGAAGAATCTGATTGATTTTATCTCTGATGGATGAAATTTTATTATTGAAAAAGTTCATAAACTCCTGACTAGTAAGCTCTAAGGGAATGCTAGGATTGACAGAGTCCTGACTCTTTGTCAACCTGGCTACAGTACTGAAAAGAAACCTGGAATTATTCTTGTTCTCTTCTATTAATGCAAAGTAATAACTCGTTCTAGCTTTTCTAAGAGATTTTTTATAAATTAAAAGATGATTTCTCCAAGCTAAATAGATTTCATCTAAATTATGCCATTTTCTTTCTAATTGACGAGTCTTCTGTTTTAAGCTACGAGTTTCTGTGTTGAACCAAGGAGTTAGAAATCTCTGATTAGACTTTTTCTTTTTTAAGGGGGCCACCAAGTCTAGAGTCTGATGCAGAGAATCTGTAACACTATCCACCATGTTATCAATTACAGAAGGAGCAAGCTGTCTATAGCTTATTTCCGTTGTGTTGACACATGGCATAGAGGAAACAATCTGCATAAATTTGGTAACAGCATCATCTGAGAGGCATCTACTGTAATAATATTTTTCTTTAGGAGCCAAATAGTCAGAAATAGTAAAATCAAAGGTTAACAGACAATGGTCTGACAGTACAGGGTTATGAGGAGACACTACAAGATTTTCTATTTCTATGCCATATGTCAGAACAAGGTCCAGTGTATGGTGGAGGTAATGAGTAGAATTTCCTACTTTCTGAGAAAACCCAATCGAGTCTAATATTGAATTCAATTCAGTTCAATTCAACTTTATTTATATAGCGCCATTTCACAACAACAGTCATCTCATAGCAGTGTCAACTGTAGGGGGGACCCCCACAGTTGCAGAAAGACCCCAGCAATCAGGCGATCCCCTGTGAGCAAGCACTTGGCTACGGTGGAGAGGAAAAACTCCCTTTTAACAGGAAGAAACCTCCAGCAGAACCAGGCTCAGGGAGGGGCAGTCATCTGCTGCGACTGGCTGGGGGGTGAGGGGATAGAGAAGAAGAAAAGAACAGACATGTAGAGAGCAAACAGCATGATGGGGACTCAATCTATGGGAGAGAACAAACAAATGTTAATGACCAGCAAAACAAATATTTCATTGAGAGTGAGAAAAGGAGTGAGGCCCAGTGCATTACTGGAGGTCCCCCGGCTGACTAAACCTATTAGCAGCATAACTAAGGGAGGGTTCAGAAACACATGATCCCTCCCTAATTGTAGGCTATATCAAAAAGGTAGGTTTTAGCCCTATTCTTAAAAACAGAGATCGAGTCTGACTCCCGAATCCAGATTGGCAGCTGGTTCCACAGGAGAGGAGCTTGATAACTGAAGGCTCTGCCTCCCATTGTACTTTTGGAGATTCTAGGTATTACAAGTAATCCTGCATTTTGGGAGCGTAGTGCTCTGTTAGGATAATACGGTAGTATCAGATATTTTAAATAAAAAGGAGCCTGATTGTTTAGAGCTTTGTAAGTAAGAAGAAGGATTTTAAACTTAATTCTAAACTCTATGGGAAGCCAATGAAGGGAGGTCAGAACCGGAGAGATATGATCTCTCTTTCTAGTACCTGTTAAAACTCTTGCTGCAGCATTTTGGATCAGCTGAAGACTTTTTAAAGATGTTTTAGGACAGCCTGATAATAAAGAATTACAATAATCTAATCTCGAGCTAACAAAAGTGTGGATCAGTTTCTCAGCATCACTCTGAGACAAGATGCTCCTAATCTTGGCAATATTACGCAAATGATAGAAGGCAGTCTTAGAAACAAATTTAATATGTGAATTGAAGGACAAATGCTGATCAAAAATAACTCCAAGGTTCCTCACAGAGCTATTAAGAGAAAGAGTAACCGCATCCAAACTGAAAGTTTGATTTGGAAAGGAATTTCTAAGGTTTTTTGGACCAACAAGAATGACTTCAGTCTTATCTGAATTTAATAGCAGGAAATTACAAGTCATTCAAGCTTTGATTTCCTTAAGACAGGCTTCTAACTTGGCTAATTGATTACTGATTAAATGCCACATTAAGGCAGTCACTATCTACATCCACATGTATATTAAAGTCCCCTACTATAATTATTCTATCAGATTTCAGCACTAAATCAGCTAAGAAATCAGCAAATTTGGATAAAAATTCTGAGTAGGTTGATGGGGGACGATAAACTATGGCAAATAAAATTGGGTTTAACCTAAAATTGCTAAAGTGCCCGATACTGAGGACCAGGCCCTCAAAGGAATTATAACATGTTTTTTGCTTTACATTAACTAGTAATTTGGAATAGTAAATTGTTGCTACTCCTCCTCCACGACCAGAACTTCTGGGATTTTGACAGTTTAAATAACCAGAGGGAGTTGATTCATTTAAACCAACATAATCCTCTTGCCCTAATCAAGTCTCTGTAAGGGAAATTAAATCAATCTGATGATCAATTAACAGATCATGAACTAACAGAGACTTGGGAGTTAGAGACCTAATATTTAATAAACCACATTTAATTTTTAAATTATGAGGAGGAACAGAGGCCAAATCATTCAATTTAGAGGCTTTATGTTTAATTTGAATTTTACCGATATTTTTCTTAATCACTTTGAGATGCTTATACATTATATTTTTATTTACTTTGGAGGGAGCAGACAACGATTCTCTGATGGGGAAGACAGGGGCTAAGCTGAGGGGTGGCGGATGAAGAGGAGCTGCAGAGAGGTGTGTAAGACTGCGACTCTGCTTCCTGGTCCCAACTCTGAGTAGTCACGGTTTTGGAAATTTGGATAAAAAAAATGCCAGATTGTTAGATAAATGAGAAGCACCATCCAAAGTGGGATGAATGCTGTCTCGTCTCATAAGACCAGGTTTTCCCCAAAAAGAGCTCCAATTGTCAATGTAGCCCACGTCATTTTCAGGACGCCACACAGACAGCCAGCGGTTCAAGGATGACGAGCGGCTAAACATGTCATCACTGGTCAGATTAGGGAGGGGCCCAGAGAATACTACAGTGGCAGACATCGTTTTTGCAAAGTCACACACCGATTCTACATTAAGTTTTGTGACTTCCGACTGCCGGAGACGGATGTCATTAATGCCAGTGTGAATAACAATTGTGGAGTATTTACAGTTACTTTTAGCCAGCGTTTTCAAATTTGACTCGATGTCGCCTGCTCTGGCCCCAGGAATGCATTTGACTATGGCCGCTGGAGTCTCTAGGTTCACGTTTCTGACTACAGAGTCGCCAATGATCAGAGTTTTTTCCTCAGCGGGTGTGTCGCTGAGCGGGGAAAAACAATTAGAAACGTGAACAGGTTGGTGGTGTACCGGGGCTCTGCGACTAGGCTTCCTTCTCACCGTCACCCACCCAGTCTCCTCGCTGCTGAGGAGAGCCGGGGGACTGCTAACAGGGGGGCTTAAGCTAGAGGATCGGATTGATCGTTACTTCCTTGTGGTAACGTATCGTCACTTCCTGTTTTGCTGTCTGCCTGTGTGGTTTGCTCTCCTTACTCTCCTGAGCTTTGGGTTAGCCACTAGCTATGGCTACTAGCTCTCCTTCCCCTCCTCCTCTGGTGTGCTCTCTCTGTCAGATGTTTAGCTATACCTCTGCCTCTTTTAGTGATAACGGTAAATGTAATAAATGTTGTCTTTTTGAGACGCTCGAGGCGAGGTTGTCTGATTTGGAATCCCGGCTCCGCTGCATTGAAACACCGTCTGCGCCAGTTACTCTTGACGGACGCCCCTTAGCTGCAGCGGAGCTAGCTAGCTTAGGCCCCCCTGTCACCCCCTTGTCGCCCCCTTGTCACTTGTCGCCCCCTTGTCACTTGACAAACAAGGTTATAACAGCCCTGTTGGAATAGGTTATCAAAATGCAGATTACACCCATGCACAGCCTCTGTTCTGTGTAAATTACAGGTAATAAATTACCAACATGACACACCACTAGAGGGCACATCTGATATACAGCATGTCTATGTGCTGGCTATGGCTTGTTCAAGCACGTGCCTGCATTCATTTAAAAGGAACTCCAATTATAACGACTTATAGATTTAAAAATACAAACACTGGACTCCACTATTAAAATACATTATTAGAACTATATAAACATTTATTGTAGTTATAAAAATCATTTTTGTTTACAATGTAAATCGATAAATGGCGGCCGCCATGTTTTCAGGTGCGCAATGCATTCTGGGGGCGATGATGTAGAATGGTTGAAGCCGTTTTTTCTGTCTTATACAAGCCAACAAGCGAAGCTACAAACTACTGCCATTTGTCAGTGAAAATGCCACATTACGCGGCTTTTGGATGTAATTTCCAATCAAAGGGAAATAAAGAGAGCAAGGTAAGCCTCCATAGCTTTCCTAAAGAGGGAAAGTTGAGGAAAAAGTGGGAGGATGCGGTTGGAAGAGTCCAACTTCCCAAAAACCCGCGGCTGTGCTCTCATCACTTTAGCCCTGAGGATTTTGTGGATTTTTATCGCCCCCAGCTCATGAAAGAGCTCACAGGTGTGTCTGGCTACAAACGACGGCTTAAACCAAATGTATTGCCCAGCATCTTCCCTCACAAGGAGCCTAAACGCCCGTGGCGGACGAGTGAAAACAGGTCTAAAAGACACGAGAGAGAGGAGGCATTGGCGGCGTACCTGAGAGCAGCTGGACAGCCCGCTGCTCCAGTAGCAGCAGAGGACCCTCAGCCACTGGACACGGAGCTCGTAGAGGAAACAAACAGCGACAAATGCCAGTCAAGCATGACTTCTGTGAGTGTACAGTGTTCATCCCGCATGTCAGATGCATCCAATCAGACAGAAGCATGCATGTCCGATGTAGCTGTACAGTGGCAAGCTAATGTACACTCGCCGAACACGGACCACAACTACACCGGGAAACGTAATGTCGACAGTGATACAGAGACAGACAGAGAGAGTGACGGTAACTCAGATGATATGTTCAGTTTACATGACTTCAGTGAGCATAGCCAGCCCCTGTGTAGTCAATCAGATACAGATTTCATCCCTTGTTCATCTGATTTTTCTCAGTGTACTGATTTGCAGACTTCAAGCAGCTCATCCACACACGCAAGAGTTTTTCTTGTTTTTGAAGATCAGTTGAAACAACTCCTTGCGCGTTGTGTAAAGTGCGGCGCTCACATTGCCCAAGAAGATGTAGTTGAAGTACAGACTGAAGGATCTCAACTGACACTTAAGCTCACCTGCACAAACAATTGCAGTTACGGCTGGCAGGCTCAGACAGCTCAACCAATCTATGTCACTACCCAGAATGCATTGCAACGTAAACAAAAATGGCGATTTACATCGTAATAAAGTTTTTTAAAAATATATAAAACTGGGAATTATTTTCAAAAAATTATATTATAGTTATATTAGTAACATCAAAATAAAGCATACAGAGCTAACATGCCAATATAATCGGAGTTCCTTTTAATTATTCACAGGTCAAATTTTAACCTTTAACCACTACCATGAGGTACATTATTTTTGTTTGAACTTTTTTCTTTGAAAGCTTCTCCTTTTTAGATGTGTGGGGGGGGGGAGGATGTGTGTGTGTGTGTGTGTGTGTGTATGTGTGTGTATGTGTGTGTGTGTGTGGTTTTAATCATCAGTAAATGTTTTGTGCTTTTTTGGTCATAACATGCAGCTCCTTTATGTTGATTAGATACTTTTGGCTAGAAAGCTTCGACCACTGCTGAATAGATTGCCAAGAAATTTTAAGCATTCAGTGATCCCTTGGTTTTTTGTTCCATCAACATTTCTTAGGAGTGGTGCATATTCAAACAAATACCAGTCACACATTTTTGGGAGTACTGTATTTTTGAGGTTTTTATCATAAACTTTAGCAGAATGCATTCCTCTCTTGCCTTAAATGTCATAATGTGACTATAGTTTGCAAAAAGGTGTTTCTTTGGAAAAAAGTGAACTATGATAAATAAATATTTTAGGGTTATGCATTGATTTAAAATATTTAACTATTAATTGCACATCTGTTTTATAATTTATTGCAATTAATTGCTAAACTTGAAAGAAAGACTCAATGAAAAAGAAGTATGTCATGATGCTGAGCACGAGGGGAGCACCGTGCTCAAGCCTTCAGTTTGTTTAGATTATTTTCTGTATTTACCCACTTCAGTTTAAGTATGGTATCTGGTTTTGGGTTTGGCTGTATTTTGTTATCTAAGTTTGTTTGTATCTGACTGTTATGAGAGTTTTTGTTTTAGTCTCATTTATTTATATTATTGAGCCATTCTACCTTATATTGTAGTATATTTATCTATCTGCTTTGTCATAAGACTACCCTCACCTCTGCCTTTTGCCCTCCTGCTGTTACTTTGATATTCTATAGCATTATATTGTGATTTACTTCTTGTCCTCCCCTTGGTGGTTGTATTGTTCTGGTCCGCTCCCATTTTGTAATCATTGCATATTGGTGGTCTGCTGGGGCAGTGGCATTACTGCAGCCGATAGGAAGAGACTGAACAAACTGATTAAGAAAGCTAGCTCTGTCCTGGGGCAGCGCCTTGATCCGATGGAGGAGATAGGAGAGAGAAGGACGGTGGCTAAACTGTCATCTCTGCTGGAGTCCGAGTTCCACCCTATGCAGGACATACTGAATGCACTGAGGAGCTCATTTAGCAGCAGACTACATCATCCCAGGTGCACAACCGAGAGGTTTCGTAGGTCCTTCCTACCAACGGCTGTCAGACTGTACAACCTAAGCAGGGCTGCTCGCAGAGATAGCAAAAAGACGTAACAAACTAATAGTTTTTTGAATGCAAAAGATGCAATAGACTTACACAATGGTCCTCTCCGGCATACAACTAGGAACATACCGGTCGCTATGGAGGGTGAGAATATGTATGGGCACATAATCATACCATGTAGGATAACTAAGTAGACGGTTATGCTGTTTCATTCCATCTAGCAACAATGCTCTGCACTGTGTGTGTTTATATATTTGCATATTTATTCCATCTAGCTACAATGCTCCGTACTGTGGGTGTTTATATATTTATATATCTACATATTATTCCATCTAGCTACATTGCTCCGCACTGTGTGTGTTTATATACTTGCATATTTATTCCACCTAGCTGCAATGCTCCGTACTGTGGGTGTTTATATATTTACATATTTATTCCATCTAGCTACAATGCTCTGCACTGTGTGTTCATATATTCATATATTTATTCCATCCAGCTACAATGCTCTGCACTGTGTGTCTGTGTGTGTGTGTATATATATATATTTTATAGTAATACGTACATATGTTTATTAGCTGCTCTTGCTTGCTTGTTTTTTTTCTTGCCTTCTGATTGTTGCTCTGAGTGTTGCTATCCCTGTGCTGTTGCAATCCTGGAATTTCCCCGTTGTGGGACTAATAAAGGCTTATCTTATCTTATCTTATCTTATTTATTTATCCTTGTACATTCTTTACTCATCCCCTGTATCATGATTCATTATTCAATTCTGGTTTGTGCTTTTATTTTGACAGCCTTTGTTTACTTCCACTGTAGCCCAAATTCAGGGGCTGTCACACCTGTCATCTGTTTGGTCTAATCTTACCCTTCTGTTACCCACACCTGTGTATCATTTGTTCAATTCCGCTTGTACTATTTAAGGGCCGGGGCACAGTAGTCCATTGCTGCATCCTTAACCTAGTTTCCAGATGTTAATCACCTCCGCCAAGGAGGTTATATTTTTTACCAGGGTTTGTTTGTCTGTTTGTCTGTCTGTCTGTTACCAACATAACTCAAAAAGTTATGAACGCATTTTGACAAAATTTTCAGGACAAGTCCGAAATGGGACAAGGAAGAAATGATTAGATTTTGGGAGTGATCCGGATCACCGTCTGGATCCAGGAATTTTTTAAAGGATTCTTTATCATTGCAAGATAGGGCCATTTTTAGCATATGTGTATATAACTCCACAATAAATGGTCAGGACACTTGCCAAAAAAATACAGGATAAGATCCCACTAGGTTCTAGGAAATATCAAACACTGATCCCAATCCTGCAAAAAAATCCAGATACTGTGATCCAGTACAGGAAATAATAGGGGATCTTTGGAATTTTCATCACTGTAAGGTAACAAATTAAGCTATAAACATACAACAAACACCAAAATATAGCCAAGACACTGAGGAATCAGTAGTGTGCCAATGGATTTGTTGTATCTTCAAAAGCTATGGAGCTATAGCCTCAAGAAAACCGCCATTACCGAAAAAGTGCTTTTTGTCAATAACTACTGAACTAATACAGATATCAATGTCAATCCAATTGCTAAAGGTATGTTTTGATGGTCAATGAATCTGAAAATATAGGTAAAATAAATGTAGCACTATTATATTTGGGGAAAATTCCAATATTAGGGGGAACTGAGGTACTTCGCGGAGGTCTGTGCTCTCCGAGTGCTTTTCTAGTTCTACATCTTATCCTTTTTGTATCCAGTGTGTGTCCCACGCTTTATTCCTCTGTATTTCCCTGACGTGCGTTCCACGTCTTAGTTCTTCGGCTATTTGTCTCCATGTTCCTGCCAATTTGTAAGTTTTTGTTCTTTTGTATATTTGGTGTTTTTTATTAAATTCCTGCAAACTCACAGTGCAGTGTTTGGATCTTCATCCTGCCCTGGTGGGCAATTTATGACAAAGTATACTTTAACAACTTTTATTCACACCTGTGACCCTCACATTCAACAAAAATATTGCTAAAGTGGAGGTCCTGAATTAGTTTTTAAATTACCTTTTTTAAATTTTGTGTGGGACAGTCAGAGAGGAAGTCAGCGCTTCTACTTAAAGTAATTTTTCCAATTATCTCAGCACATGAAAGTATAAACAGAGTAATTCTCCACAGATTTCCAGACAACATGCGCAATCCTGACCTTAATGGTGATTTAGTTGATTTTATTCACTTTATCGGCTATATCACAGTGAGTGGTCTGGTGGAGTGTGTTTTCCTCTGTAATGTGTTAATATCTCAGCCCTAAAATATTGTTTCCAAACCTATAAAATTTCTTCTCTTGCGCCTTCTTTAACACACTAGACATACTTTTTAGGGCTATTACAGCTAACATAGACTTTAGCATCATAGTGTTCTAATAATACATGTCATAGTAACAAGATTTGTGTGTGCTGAAAAACCCAACAATGTTTTAGGAACATTAGCAAACACTTAATTTGTAAATACTTAGAAACATGCAAATATTTAACATAAAGCTTACATAACGATATCAAGTGCTTTATCTCATGTCCAACTATAGAGTCATGATTACTGGGCCAAATTTGAGTCCATACCAGCAAGTCCCAACCGCAACTGAGGTCGTATGTATCAAGTCCCCCACTTTTTTGTAATTTTGGTCCATTCATCTTCCACAGAGGGGAAAAAAGAAAAATTATAATCAACTTTTCACTAAAAGCTGGCAAAGTTTTTCCACCAGAATTTAATTTAGATCAATTTATCAATCTTTTCACAACATCCAAAATTTTTAAAAGCAGTGAGTTTGTCAAGCCAGCAGTCACCCAGAGTGGATCTGTGTTGCTCACTTGTACCTCCATATTTTGACTTTCGAACATTATTTGAATAGCTCCATAAGCTGTTTTAGCACAATTCTCAGATATGTCAAAGTCAACTTTCTTCTGATTGGCTGCCTCTTTCAAACAGAACATTTCATCTGTTGGGTAATGCTGCTGTAAGTGTTGGTGACAGCACTGAAAGGATCGTCATACTGAGATTTATACTACTATACTGTTTTTGAAGTACCGTATCTATTGTTTTACTTGCATTTTTGTCATTATTATTGTATAAAAACACATATCTTTGCTGAGCGCAGAACTCTAATCATTTTGTTTTTACTGTAATCAAGTTTGTCCAAGTAGGTTTATATTCAACAGCTTCCCTTGCAGTCTGCTTTTGCTGAGGTTTGGCTATTTTTAAAGCGATGATAATAAAACCACTGAAAAAGGTGGCTTTGAATGTCAGTCTGGTAAAAGGCAGAAGGGGACAAAGTCATCAAAAACATCCCCAAGGAGCCGTCTCATCCTTTATTTCAAGCCCTGTAGCTAAACTAATATTGTGAAACAAAGGCCCTCTATTTTCCACCTCATCTTCTGGGTCATTGCATACGTGCTCTCTGTGTGTGTGTGTGTGTGTGTGTGTGTGTGTGTGTGTGTGTGTGTGTGTGTGTGTGTGTGCTCATAAATGCACCCCTGCTGCTAATTCTTCTGAAAAGAGGAGTTTGTAATGGGACCCTATTTGTTTTTGACTTTTGTCCAAAAATCTCCTTTCTGTAGGAGATTAAACTTTGCTCATCTCAGAGAATGGCACACTGGGAACATTATCATGGAGAAGATATGCACTTAACTCTTCCGTTAAGAATTCCTTGTTATGTCCCGAGCGCCGATCTCGTCCGCGCTCGGGCCATGAATCATCTCTGCCGGCTTTGACAGCAATGGATTTCATTCTGGCTCCCCGGGCTCTTATTGTGACAGCGCTCGGTGGGGCTTCCTGCTGTCAGAGCCGATCAGCTGTTCTGCATCACCGCTTGTTAGTCGCTGGCTTTATTAGCGGGCGCTGACAGCTGGTTGATGCTGGAGTATCATCAAACATTCCTGGTCCTCGTTCATGTCAGGTTCGTGCTTATTCTTGTTCATGGTCTTGTTCATAGTTAAGGTCGTAGTAGCTGGGGTTAGCCCTACGATCCCTTGTACTTAGTAGTGTGTGTTTTTGCCCTCAGCGGCTCACAGCTTTGTGTCTCGTCTTGTCTTGTTATAATAAAACATCAAATGCAAAACTCACTGGTGACTTTTGGCATCTTATGGTGGCCCGAGAGGGTCACCACATGACAGTATACTCCAGCCAGGACGTCTAAACGGAGACGCCACACCGAGACGCCTTTTCACCGTGAGTTTTTGCGCAAATTGGACTATTGTTCTTCCCTGTCTGGGTGTCATTTGCTGGGAGAATGCCGTCATCCAGGGGCCGCAGTCAGCTCCTGGGCAAGGAGCTAGCGGAGGCTCTGGAGTATGTGGATGGAACTCTATTCACCGCTACGCTTTACGACACTCCCAGCGACATACGCCGGCACCTGGACTATGCTGAGGTTCTTCTCGACAACCTTCCTCTCCACTACGACGATCACCCGGAGGTGATGACGAGGAGGGCTGAGCTCGCCGCACAGCGCGAGATATTCCATGGGTTGGAGGTGGACTACGGAAGGAAGCAGAGGAGGAGGCATCCTCGCTCCCCGCGTTGGGAAACCGTTCCTGCCTCTGATCCGGTCCAGGAGTTCGCGCCATCTGGGGGCTGTCGAAGACGTCGGCGCCATGGCCAAGGTGAACCTCAGCAGAATCCTCGGCTGGACCCGCTGCCGGCGAAGCCCATCAGTGGACCTCTGAGAGCGGCTCCTCCTCGTCCTTCCAGGGGGCCCTCTGTCGCCATCCAGTGGGGAGAAGGACGAACAACGTCCCCTACAGCAGGCACCATCCTCCCTCCGGGAGAAAGGCAAGTGCTAGTTCATTCTTTACACGATAATTGTGATCTGCCTTGTCTGACTCCTGGGGGCGGAGTTCAGGGTTCGCAGTCCCCCGAGCTCCTACCACCTGCTGTAGTTACATTAACTAAACCTGCTGCCTCTGTGTCTCCCTCTGCTTAGTGGTCCGCGACGCCAGGCCTACGTCGCGGGGTGAGGAGGGGGCCTGCGGTGCTGGAAAGCCTGGATCCGGCCCTGCAGCCACGTCGTGGACAGAAGAGAAGAGCGGACTGCGGCCCGGAACCTGTGCCGACGAAGAAGCGTCCCCTTGTCTCCTCGCCGGAGCGGTCCGAACCAGTGGGTCGAGGGTCCCCTGCCCCCACGCCAAACGGGTCATCGGCATGGGCATCAGCGTGAGAGGAACCTCAGACTGCGGAATCAATCTTGCCAGCTGCGGAGCCCGACGCAGCTGAGCTGGAGCCTACGCACAAACTTCTTCGCCCTGAGCCTGGATCGACGGAGTCCTGGACGGCAACAGAACCCAAGTGCATGCAAGTGCTCCCTCTTGTGTCTCTGTCCCCTGTGTTGGAGCATTTTTGCTTGCCTCTCGTGGAGGCGAGTGAGGGGCAGTTGCCTGCTGCGCCCAAACTCGTCTCGCTGGGTTCTGTTGCTGCCGGTGATACTGATCCCGGTTTTTCTGTGTGTTCTGAGCCTCCTTGCAGTGTCACCGGCGAGGAGCCGGTCGGGGTCGCCGAGTTGGAGGTTCCAGGTTCGGGGGTGGAGGTCGTCAGTAGAGCTGCACCGACCCAGTCGGGGTCCATTGTGGAGGCTGCTTTGGCCCAATCGGGGTCCGACGTGGGTGCGCTCGAGACCCAATCGGGGTCCATCACGGGAGCTGCTTTGGCCCAATCGGGGTCCGACGTGGGTGCACCCGAGGCCCAATCGGGGTCCACCGCAGGTACTGTTCTGGCCCAATCGGGGTCCAACGTGGGTGCAGCTGGGACCCAATCAGGGTCCAGCGGAGGTGCAGCGCCGGTGTGGTCCACGGACGGTGGAGGAGCTGCAGACCCTTCGCCGCAATACCCAGTTCGGGCTCATCCTTGCCTTCTGTCCCCTCTTCAGAGTCATCGCCCCTGCGCATCATCGCCGGGGGCCGTGGGGGTCCTTTTTCGCTCACCCCGGCTCTCCCGAGTTTTGTCCTCGCCAGGGAGGCCCGCCGCGGGCTGTTTTCCCCCGGTACTGGTGGCTGAGGGATGCGGGTCGGCCGCCTGAGGAACTGTTTCGCCGGTTCGGCGCCTCGGGTCGGCCACCCGACGTGTTGGGTGTTTCACTGGGCGATCTGGTTCGGCCACCAGAGGAGTGGACTTTCCGGGCCTGGGACTGTGGTAAGCCGCCCGGTCATGTTCCGCCTCCCATGACCACCTGTCGGCCGTGAGACGCGGGGAGACCGCCTGAACTGTTCCCGTGGCGTTTGGTCTCCGCCGTTCGGCATGAACTGTTGGGGGTAGAGGTCATTCCTGGTGGTGGTCTAGCCCTGTAATTGTTCGGTGTTTTTTTTGTTTTTTTCTGTCCTGTGTTGTGTTTCCTTTTTGACCTGAGAATGTGGTATTTTTGTTTTCGTGCCTGTATTATTGTGTTTCATGTATTTTGGAGTGTAGTCTGGTCCTGTAATTGTTCTCTTTTTTTTTTTGTTTTATTTCGTCCTGTGTTGTATTTGCTTTTTGACTTAAAAGCGTGGTATTTTTGTTTTTGTGCCCAGGTTATTGTGTTTCCTGTATTTTGGAATGTAGTCTGGTCCTGTAATTGTTCTGTTCTTTTCGCTGTCCTGTGTTTTGTTTGTTGTAGTTGCCATTTGTGCATTTTGGGAGTTTTGATTTGTCATCATGTTCTGTACTGTAGGGAGTTTTTTTCTCTTTTCTGTTATTTCGTGTCTGTGTGACTGTTTCATGTATTTTTTTCAGTCAGTTTTTTTCCCTGTCTGTGCTCTGGTTCTCGATCTGTGGTTTGATCCTCTCCTGCCCCATCCGCCCACCCTGGAGGGGGTGGGGGGTGGGGGGATTGGATGTCTATGGGCGTTCAGGAGCCCGCCCTCAGAGGGAGGGTACTGTTATGACCCGAGCGTCGATCTCATCCGCGCTCGGGCTATGCATCATATCTGCCGGCTTTGACAGCAGTGGATTACATTCTGGTTCCCCGGGCTCTTATTGTGACAGCGCTCAGTGGGGCTTCCTGCTGTCAGAGCCGATCAGCTGTTCTGCATCACCGCTTGTTAGTCGCCGGCTTTATTAGCGGGCGCTGACAGCTGGTTGATGCTGGAGTATCGTCAAACATTCCTGGTCCTCGTTCATGTCAGGTTCGTGCTTATTCTTGTTCATGTTCTTGTTCATAGTTAAGGTCGTAGTAGCTGGGGTTAGCCCTACGATCCCTTGTACTCTGTAGTGTGTGTTTTTGCCCTCAGCGGCTCACAGCTTTGTGTCTCGTCTTGTCTTGTTATAATAAAACATCAAATGCAAAACTCACTGGTGACTTCTGGCATCTTATGGTGGCCCGCGAGGGTCACCGCATGACATTCCTGAAGTCATCTGAGAGCATTAAACCAGTTGAAGCTGAACAGTTACAGTTGCAATCAAAATTATTCAACCCAACTGCATTTTCGGTTTATTGACAAAATTTAAAAATGTTCAGGTGGAAGAAATAAAAGGATGCAAAAAGATAGCAAAGGCACTGAATGTTCCTAGAGATAGAGATGTGTAGCGTCAACCCCTTTGGTTCCAATCTATAAAGTCACTCTTCACTTTAAAGAAATTGTTTCACCCATAAGTCTGATCATGAACTGCTTCTTTCACCTAAGGACCAGAGTTGTAACACGACCCATCAGCCATAAAGTGGAAGTTAATCCCTTCTCCAGGACTTAGTCATTCTCCCTTTTCTCTGTTTTTCTCTGTTTGCCCCAAATGACAGATTTATAGTTGATATCGTCCAGGCGGGGAAGTCAAGAGTCTTCAGTAAACAACCAGACAGTTTCACAGTGCCATCTGGTGGACGGCTCAGGAATATTTTTTTTTCTCTCTCCCTGCAGTGGAATTTCTGAGTTATGGACAAAGGAATTAATTCATATTCTTTCTCTCAAGACAGCATCCACGACTGAAAACATGGCTGAACCCTGTGTTGGACAATTGTGGTTTGAAATGTTTTTATTGATATGATTTGATATATGTTGCTTTATTTTCAGGAAGAAATTAACATTTGCATGCTTACTATCACAAATTAATTACAGTTACAATGTAGACACATTGTATGTTCCCTTATTATTAGGTAAAATATCTTAGTCACTAAAGTTTAAGAAGTTTATGCTTTATTCAGCAGCATATCTGTACAGGAGGCTCTCACTTTGAATATCAAATGTCTCTCCCCCTCTTCTCTCTGCTGGGAGACCCACACAGCCCTGAACTTTGAAATGACCAATGGGCCTCCAGGCTCCACTGCATCTTCATTTTAGGTCGAGTTTATGACTTCTGTTGAACAGGAAGCTCCATGTAATTTGTCCAGAGCAGCTTTCATGAAAGTCAGTGAAATTCTGTCCCACCCGGAAAAAAAATCCTCCTTTTGTTTGAGTTTTGGGTGGTGGTCAAGCTGTAAGGAACATTTTCTGCTCTTCCTTTTTTTTCTGTATTCAAGTAGGCCCACAGCCTCCCATGCTCTATGAATTTTTTTTTTCTTTAAAGTTCACTTTTTCCTTATTTTAATCCTTTTCTTTAAATTATTGTGTAAGAAGATTTTGTCTGGACCTCCTGCTGCCACGAGATGCAATATGACTCTGCTTGGCTGACGGTCTGCTGATTAATTTAAACTTAATTCTTCAGAATATTCCTGGTGTAAGTTCTTTAAACTTAATTTCATACAATGTCTATCAGAATTTCAAAACACATTTTGTCCTTGCATTAATTTACGTTCTTTTCAGAGTAACACCAATTTTCCATTTTCATAAATAGCTTGCTCATCATTTTCTTCATAAAATTGCATCCACTTTTCTTGACCAATGCTTATTTATGGTTTTCCAATTTCCAGTATATTGCCAAGTTAAACTATGGTTTATTTGGTTCCACAAATGTTTGATTCACATGTGATGCTCAGTAATTCAATAACCATCTATGATGCCCATGATCCATGTTGAATTCTGTTTTAAAGTTATCCAAATGTGTTAACCTATTCTGACATTTCTTATTAATCTATTGAACGACATATAGGAGTTATTGTTTGATTTTATGTCCATCTTCTTGATTACAAGCAGACAAGAACTCGCAGGGTTTTTTTTGAGACTGATTCATTATTGGTACAAATAAAGAAGTGTTAATAAAATTGTCCATCATCTGGACTGGTGCCCCAGTGAGCTGTGAGTGTAATGAAAGGAAATCTTCATTCCTACTCACATTCATATTTACATTAATACTTGTACTGGAGAGAGAAAATAGCAGGCGAGGCAGTGAGCTGGATCAGCGTGGACTTTATTTCTCTCTATCCTCAAGTCACCAAGAATAATCCCAAGTCGCGGGGCATCTCTCTCTTTTATATGTTATCTACCTTGCCTAGTGACCTGGGGGCTCACACTACAATGCACATTATCACAATGCCTGTCGGCGCATGACCATACAGTCCTTCAGCACCATTAACATACAGTCCATTAGCGCCTTCACCTCCGCTGTCCCGTCTCAACCCCCCGTCGGCTTCTCTCCTCCTGTGCCCTTCATTGTGAGTGGAGAATGTGACATCCAGGTCCCCCCCCCCCCCCCGAACACTCAGAATGAGCCTTAACCCTGTGGGCTTCAGCCGACGTCCGTAGAGGATGCAACGGGGGGGGGGGGGTCGCCGGCTCTGAAGCACTGCTGTGCCAGTGGGGTGCTCCTGGAAGCGCGTCCGTCTGTGGGGAGACATTGGGGAGGGGGGAAAACACATCTACATCATGCTGTTGTGCCTGAGCTGATGAGTCATTTACCTGGGGAGCTCTCAGTGAGGGTCGCCCGCGCCGAGGAGCCTGGGCCAACACCACCTGCTTGTCTGCTAATATGAATGCTGGCTTAAGCCTGTCTATGCAGACTGTTTCTCTGTGTTCCCCCAAATCTAACTTGAAATGTTCAGCCCCAGGTTCCAACACTCTGAATGGGCCATCACGAGGCGGGTGCAATAGGGACCGGTGGGCAACATGCCTGACAAACAGGAACGACGCATCCTTCAAAGTCTTTGGGATGAAAACGCGGGGAAAACAATGGTGGGCCGGGCCCGGTATCGTCCCTGCCTCTGCTCTACGTAGTGAAGGTGGGGATGGGATGGTGTTTGGTGCGGGGTTGTCAGGCAAAAATTCACCAGGGAGCCACAGCGGCTGGGAAAAAACAAGTTCTGATGGGGAGGCAGCCAAATCCTCCTTCGGTGCTGAACGCAACCCTAACAGAACCCACGGCAACCGGTCCACCCAATTTGTGTCCGTAAGCGAAGCCCTGAGCGCTGCTTTAAGCAACCTATGGAAACGCTCGCATAACCCGTTGGCCTGGGGGTTGTACATGGTCGTGCGATGAATGGTGATGCCCAGGCTCCGGACCATCATGGACCAGAGGTCAGAAATGAACTGGGGAGCCCGGTCATACGTGATGTCCGAAGGGGCGCCGAAGCACACCACCCATGTTGCCAAAAAAGTGTGTGCTCGACTTCTGTAGATGTGGTGGAAGCTAGTGGCACCACTTTGGGCCAGCATGTGGTGCGGTCCACCACTGTCAGGAGGTGCGTAAACCCCCGCATTGGCTGGAGGGGCCCCACAAGGTCCACGTGAACGTGGTCAAACCTCTTAGCTGGGACGTGGAATGGCTCGAGGGGGGCCTTTGTGTGCCTGTGCACCTTGGCTCGTTGGCACGCTATGCAGGCTGCAGCCCACTCTTTCACCTGTTTATGCAGGCACGGCCAGACGAACTTTGCTCCCACCATTTTGACTGACGCGCACACTCCCGGGTGCACCAGGGAGTGAACGGAGTCAAAAACGCAGCATTGCCAAGGGCATGGAACCACCAGGCACGGGCAGCCTGTGGAAACATCACAGAGTGTGTGTGTGTGTGTGGGGGGGGCTGTCTTGCAGTACTCTGCTCTCCAGCCTTAACCCTGTTGGTCCAGACTGGAGTGCGCAAACATCCGCGTCGTCGACTTGCTCTGCAGCAATGGCTGTGTAATCTATCCCTACATAGACTGGGGCCACTAATGCGCGTGAGAGGCAGTCTGCCACCACAT
This sequence comes from Pholidichthys leucotaenia, assembly GCA_020510985.1. Lineage (NCBI taxonomy): Eukaryota > Metazoa > Chordata > Actinopteri > Cichliformes > Pholidichthyidae > Pholidichthys > Pholidichthys leucotaenia. The sequence continues at coordinate 86,666,936 of CM035848.1, read as the reverse complement.
TGAGTTTACCGGCCACATGCTGAATGTCGGTCGTAAACTCTGAGATAGCGGCCAGCTGTCTCTGCTGCTGGGCCGACCATGGTTCCGAAACCTTGGCCATAGCGTACGTCAGCGGCTTGTGGTCCACAAACGCAGTGAAGGTGTGCCCTTCCAGCCAGAACTAGAAGTGGCGTATGGCCAGGTGGAGAGCCAGTAACTCTCTGTCGAACGTGCTGTAATTACACTCATTGTCACACAAAGACCTGCTGAAAAAGGTGAGCCGCTGCCAAAAACTGGCGACACACTGCTCCACGACGGCCCCTATGGCCATGACCGATGCATCGGTAGTGAGCGCTATCCTAGCCACCGGGTCCGGGTGCGCCAGAAGTGCAGCGTTTGCTAGGGCTGTTTTAGCATGGGAAAACGGCTGCTCCCGCTCGGGGATCCAGTCGATGCTGTCCGCCGGTTTCCGTTTCTTAAGTGTGGCATACAATGGCTGCATGAGCTGGGCTGTGCGGGGGAGGAAACGGTTGTAAAAGTTAACCATCCCTAAAAACTCCTGCAGCGCCCTGACCATCTGAGGCCAGGAAAAATCTTCCACTGCGCGCATTTTGTCCAGTAGGGGTATCGCGCCCTCTGGTGAGATGCGGTGGCCCAAAAAGTCAATTACTGTAACCCCAAACTGGCACTTCACCGGGTTGATGATTAACCCATGCTCCTCCAACCTCTGGAAGACCGTCCTGAGGTGGGCTACGTGTTCGTCCTCGGACGCACTGGCCACCAGAATGTCGTCCAGGTAGACGAACACAAAAGGCAGATTGTGAAGCACAGCATCCATCATGCGTTGGAAGGTCTGTGCTGCGCCTTTTAACCCAAAAAGCATGCGTAGGAACTCAGAAAGACCGAACGGGGTTATTACTGCCATTTTGGGTATGTCTTCTGCATGCACCGGGACCTGGTGGTACCCACGGACCAGGTCCACCTTGAAAAAAATGTGTGCCCTGGTGAGGTGGGTGGAAAAATCCTGAATATGAGGGTTTGAGTAGCGATCGTGCGCTGTGGCATTGTTTAATCTGCGGAAATCGCTGCATGGTCGCCATGATCCCCCGGCTTTAGGCACCATGTGTAGCGGGGATGACCATGGGCTGTTTGAGCGCCTGATGATGCCCAACCTTTCCAAGTTGGCCAACTCCTCGCGCGCACTGGCCAGTTTAGCTGCGTCCAGGTGCCAAGGTCATGCGAAAATGGACGGCCCCATGGTGGTAATGAAGTGCTCTACCCCGTGCTTAGTGACGGCTGCCAAAAACGTTGGAACCGTGAGTGCTGGGAACTGGGTGGAACTTATCCCCTGGAGCTGTGAGGTTGGCCAGTGTTGTGGACCCGGCTCCTCGAGCTGTACAGGGCAGAGAATCAGAAGACATTGCGTTAATCAGGCGTCTGTTAGCCACATTGATTAATAGCCCGTGTGCACACAGGAAATCTGCACCCAAAATGGGGGAGTTACATGCCACTATGATGAAGGACCATTGGTAGTTATTGCCGTGCAAACATATAGTCAGTGTCCTCTCACCAAAAGTCTTAATGTCTGAGCTGTTTGTGGCTGCGAGCTCAGGGCCGCTACTTACAGCCAGCCGGTCTGCATAGGACAGCAGGATGAGGATCTTTTGGGAGCCGGAGTCCATGAGGAACCGTCTCCCCGAGCGTGAGTCCGTCACATAGAGCAGCTTGGTTGTGTCACCGGCAGTCTGCTACCGACTGCCGGTCCTGGCATTTCCCGAGTGCCTGAACTGGCACGGTGGCTCGCACTGCCATGCGTCTTCTCTGAAGCAGCGGGGGTAGAAACAGAGCGTGTCCCTCTGGAGCTTCTTGGCCACCGCAGCCGCCACCATCGATGGCTCCTCACCTTCGCTGGCTGTCTCACTGGGTTCTGGCACCACTGCGTTCACCGCAAAGGTTCTGGTCACCAGGATAATCCAGTCTGCCTCTTGTGCCAGCGTCCGGTAATTCTGCGTGGCTAGCAGAGGTGAATTGGCGAGGACCGATCTGGCCGCTGTCGGGAGTTTCCAGAGGAAAAGGTGGGCAAACAGGAACGGCTCGCCATCTGTGCCCATCAACACCAACATTTTCTCCATTAATTCGACCGGCGACCCGTCTCCCAACTCGGAGTGCGTCAGGAGCCTTTCCGCTCTCTCACAGTCCGAGAGTGTGTAGCGTTGGGTCAGCGCTGTCTTGAGAGCGTCATATTTGCCGTGGGCTGGGGGCCGTTGGAGCAGGATCGCCACCTGCTGTGTTGTGCGTGTGTCCAGCGATGCAACCACGTAGTAGTACTTGGTGTTATCCGCCATCACTCCACGGAGCGCGAACTGGGCCTCGGTGTGGAGGAACCAAGCCGTCGGGTCATGCAGCCAAAAGTTTGGGAGCTTGACTGAAACGACGCACGCAGTGCTGGCGCTTCCAGTCCAGGCCGTCTCCGGGATGTTTGCCTCGAATTCCATTTTACGTCAAAGGTCACCAGTGTAGAGAGAAAAGAGCAGGCGAGGCAGTGAGCTGGATCAGGGTGGACTTTATTTCTCTCTATCCTCAAGTCAACAAGAAAAATCCCAAGTCTTGGGGCACCTTTCTTTTATATGTTACCTGCCTTCCCTAGTGACCTGGGGGCTCACACCACAACACACATTATCACAATGCCTGTCGGCGCATTATCATACAGTCCTTCAGCATCATTAACATACAGTCCTTCAGCGCCAATAACATACAGTCCATTAGCGCCTTCACCTCCGCTGTCCCGTCTCGACCCCCACATCGGCTTCTCTCCTCCTATGCCCTTCAGTGTGAGTGGAGAATGTGACATCTAGGTCCCCCACAGTACCAACAATAAAACACCTATAAACCCATTAATATAAATCACTACAGGTGGAAGCACAGTTTGCAAGATTAAAGTTAACCCTTAACCCTTTGAGTGTGAGAATTTGTGTGCCCCTAGTGGCAGAGCGTGGCACTGCACCTGCCTTGTCACTCTGTCAAAAGTAAGTGAGAAATTTCTGGGGGGTTTAAAATGTACTGATTTCTTGTTCATATACTTTGAAGATAAGATGATGACGTACCTCTGTACAAAAAACGGTGTCAAAAGACTGAACCATTTTTTGTGTAAATGCATCCAATGTCCAGTTTTGACTGAGTTATGGAATTTAAAGAGGTGCCGCGACATTATGCAAATTAGATGCATAAATTTTTTCCTATCTGAAACTTTGGATCATATTTTACATCTTTCTAATTGACAATAAGCCATTATCTCTTACCACTTTCAAGTTATGGCCTTGGAAATCTGAACTATTTTATCGACAAAAAATATTTACCACTCTTGACCACTAGGGGTTATGTCGCAGTTCTGCAACATACACACTCAGAGGGTTTAGTTGTGTGTTTCCGTGTGCCCCTAGTGGCAGAGCGCGGCGCTGCACCTATCAACTGATATAACATGCCAAACACTCCTCAGCTGGACTGAGGATTTGTTCTGATCATGCCAGTTCACAAGGTGGCAGGCACGTGTTGGAGGACTCATGGATGACGCGTAATACACCAAAGAGGAAGAAATCCTTCTTCTTCTTCTTCGTCTTTGAGATTACAAAACAAAATGGACGGTACCCGTCGTTGTGGACATACGCGATCGCAGACGGAGGAGCAAATTCGGAGGATTTGGTCCCGAATTTGCCAACTATGATTCTATAAAGAGATTATTTAGCTTATGAAGGTAGATGTTTACATGTTCTTATAACACAGGGAGTGCAAAGCTCGTTGATTTTACCTGCCGGCGCCCAGAGCGCCATGTGACTGTAGCGCAATCGCCAGTTGCATGTCGTCATATAAGATAAATTGCCACGGAACAAAAGTGAAAATAAGGTGGAATAATCAATAACAGTTTCTGGATGTAAGAGAGAAAGCTAAAATGACCGGGAGAGGACAAAATAGCAACCAGAATGCCGCAAAAGGACGCTGTCTTGCAGGCAGTAAGTGACGAATGTCTTTGTTTGTTTGTTTGTATGCAAATTAGATGCGTAAATTTACTCCTATCTGAAACTTTGGATCATATTCTGCATTTTTCTAATTGACAATAAGCCATTATCTCTTACCATTTTCAAATTATAGCCTTGGAAAGTTCTGACATATGATCTGAATATTTTCTTGAAAAAAATCTTTACCACTGTTGACCACTACGGGTTATGTCGCAGTTTGGCAACATACACTGTTAGGAGGTTAAAGGAACAGTGGCTACACTACCTGGACGTGACAGAAAGAGGAAGCTATTAACATCTGTACCCAGAGTCCTGCAGAGGCAGGTGGTCAGAAACCCTCGGCTGACTGCAAAAGACCTGCAGCAAGACTTGGTGGCAGCAGGAACTGAAGTTTCAGTTTCCAAAGTAAGGCACATACTAAATACTGAAGGGTTCCATGCTCAAACTACAAGATGTACACCACTACTGACCCAAAAGCATGAGAAAAGTCTGCTTCAATTTGCTCAAAACCACATCAATTAATCAAAGAAGTTTTGGGATTCTGTTCTGTGGAGAAATAAAACAAAACTGGAACTTTTCTGGCCTATGGATCAGCAGTATGTCTGGTGGAGGAAGAATGAGGCATATGCTGAAAAGAACACCATGCCTATAGTGAAGCATGGCAGTGGCTCAGTGATGCTCTGGGGCTGCTTTGCTTCCTCTGGCACTGGAAACCTGCAGCGTGAGGAGGGAAAGATGGATTCAATAAAGTATCAGGAAATGCTAGGAGAAAATGTCATGTCTGTGAGGAAGCCTGAACATTATTGGACCTTCCAAAAGGACAATGATCCAAGCATACTTCAAAGTCCACCAAGGTTTGGTTTCAGAAGAAGTCCTGAAAGATATTAGACTGGCCATCACAGTCACCTAACTTGAACCTCACTGAAAATCTCTGGTGGAATTTGAAAAAGGCTGTTGCAGCACGCAAACCCAAGAATATTAGTGAACTGGAGGACTTTGCCCATGAGGAATGGATTAAGATTCCTTAGGAATGCTGCCAGAAGCTGGTGTCTGGCTATGCATCACGTTGGCAGCAGATTGTAACAGCAAAAGGGTGCTCAACTAAGTACTAAGATGCTTGTCATGAAGGGGTTGAATAATTTTGAGACCGCAGTAGTTATTAAAAGTGGCACTTTGTGTTGAATTTAGAGAAACCACTTATAATGTTAGTTGTGTTAGCTATTGTGTGAGCTGGCAGGGATCCTCACCAAGTTGTTTAACCTCTCCCTGATGCGCGCCACTGTCCCCTCCTGCCTCAAGGCCTCCACCATCATCCCCATACCCAAAAAGGCCACAATTGACAGCCTGAATGACTACAGACCCACAGCCCTCACATCTGTAGTCATGAAATTTTTTGAGCGGCTGGTGTCCCAGCATATCAGGGACTGTCTTCCCCCGTCCTTTGCCTACAGGGAGAACTGGTCTATGGAAGACGCCATCACCACCACTCTCCACAGAGTGCTGGGCCACCTGGAGAACCCAAGGAGCTACTTGAGGATGTTCTTCGTGGACTACAGCTCAGCCTTTAACACCATCATCCCGTGCATCCTGATCAACAAACCTCCTCCAGATCTTCCCCCTACCTGCTCCTGGATAAAGAACTTTCTCACCAATCGCCCACAAACAGTCACTCCTCCACACTGTCCCTCAGCACCGGCTCCCCCCAAGGCTGCGTGCTAAGCCCTCTTCTGTACTCCCTGTACACCTTTGACTGTATTCCTACCCACCCAACCACCATCATCGTGAAATATGCGGACAACACCACCTTGGTTGGGTTCATCAGCGACGACGATGAGAAGGCATACAGGGCGGAGGTAGAGAATCTGCTGCTGTGGTGCCAAGCAAACAACCTGGAACTGAACGTCCAAAAAAACCAAAGAACTCATCCTGGACTTCAGGAAGAACAGACAGGACATCCCCCCATAAATGGCGACCATGTGGAAAACGTCCCCGCCTTCAGGTTCCTGGGCACCCACATCTCCTTGGACCTCTCCTGGACTGTCAACACCAGGGCCCTAGTGAAGAAAGCCTAGCAGCAGCTTCCTGAGGAAGCACAACCTGAACCAGAAGCTGCTGCTGCCTTCTATTACTGCTCAGTAGAGAGTGTGCTCACCTGCTGTCTGGGTGTGTGGTACACCAGCTTCACGACTGAGAACAGGAAGGCTGTGCAGAGGGTCATCAACACCACCCAAAAAATTATCGGCAGCCCTCTGCCCTCCCTGGAAGACATTTGCAAAGCCTCCTGTCTCAGAAGGATCAAGGGCATCACAGGAGACCCCTCACATCCCGCACACCACCTGTTTGACCTGCTTCCCTCTGGACGATGGTTCAGATCAATTGCGTCCCACACCAGACTGACAAACAGTTTCTTCCCCTGGGCCATCCGAACTGCAAACAGTCAGAGGCCCCACCCCACTCCCTCTGAACGCTCACATGCACAGAACTGAGGACCTTTTAATTATCACTATAGCTCACCTGTCGTTGCACTCCTCATTTTCATGTATTTTGACCCAACCGTGAAATCACTTCTGTACATATTTTCCATAATCCTTGGGCCATTTTACTCCATCATGTGTTCTGCACTCTGCACTCTTATGTACATAGTTCCACCTGCGTAGCACTACTGTACCTGTGTATATACCAATGAGCTATTTGTTATTTTTACTTTTACCTTTATTTCAGTCATATGGTTAATTGTGTGTTCTGTAACTGTTTTATTTTAAATTCTTCTCACTTAATTTATTGCACAGTAGCCTGGTGGAGCACCCACAATTTCATTGTGCTGTACAACTATACAATGACAATAAAGCCTATTCTTGTCATGATTTGCCCTTTGCAGGGCAAAGATGAGACGCCAACAGTGAGTTTTGTTGTTTTTATTACAAAGTACAAAATAAAAAGCCTCGAGGGGCAAAACACATAAACTATGACACTCGACCACGAAGGGTCAAAATAACTAAACAAATACAAAGAGTCAGAGACACTTACACTTTAAACAGCAAGGGCGGAACCTGACGCTGAGACTGGAGCCGGACATGGGGACTCCAGCCTGAATCAGTGTGAGATCGCAGCGAAGAATGAAACTCCACTGCGATCTTAAATAGTGCAAAGTCTAATGACCAACAGGTGAGGAGAAAAACGTACAGAATAGCAATCAGCTGTGGCAGCCCAAGGGCCGGTTTGACAGCCAGAAGTCTGGCCGCAGTGCTGTCACAGTTAAAGCACCAGAAAATAATATTACAGATAATACTAACCAGGACAAGAAATACAAAGAAAAAGGGAAAATACTGAGTGACTCGAGCTCGGATCTGCTCCGCGCTTGGTTCATCACGGTGCTCCCTGTTTAAGGGATGCATTCCAGGCATCCCACTGTAACATCCAGGAAAAAAGGGACCCCCCCTCCCCCAAACACAAAAACTATTAGCTCAACCAGCCAGCACTGCACCTATGGTAGACTCCGACTGAGCCAGCGCTGCACCTGGGATGACCTCACGAGACCACTCCAGACCCATGGAAACAGCGGCTGGCGCTAGATCATCTCCAGTGACCCTGGAAGAAGGCTATGAGACAAAGGAAAACACGGGGTCAGGATCACCTGCAGCGGTGGAGCTTGGCAAGGCGAGCTCAGATGCAGTGACCAGCTGCACCCGTCTCTCCTCCCCGAGAGACAGGCAAGAGTACTCTAATACAGAAAACAGGAAGACAAAATAGAGCTCTTGCCTGATCTCAAGCTCCGACATTGTCCAGGACTCCGATGAGCCAGGCTCAATCAGGAGGTCGAGTTCAGGCTCCCACCAGGCTGCAGCGGCGTCCGCAGCCAGCATGATGGTCTTGGCAGTCCTGGAACCCCCTGGCGCAGTAACCCACGCTGATGGTTCACTCGGTGTGGCGGCAGGAGATTCGTACTTGCTGGAGCTGGGAGGTGCTAACTGGAGACCCGGGGATGCTTCATTGTTGGCTCAGGTTCCAATTGACTGATAGCCCTCCTCCTCTGTCCGTGACGTGGCTGCGGGGCTGGAACCAGGTTCTCCAGGGCCACAGGTTTCTCCTCCGTCCGGCGGTCTAACCCTGGCATCGGCGGACACTCGCGGGGAATAGGAGGATACACAGGGGCAGCAAGTTCAATTTCAATGGCTGCAGCAGGTGGTGGTGGCTCAGTGGACTGCATGGCCTGAGCCCCACCCACAGGAATCAGACAAGGTACTTCATCAAATTTAGAGAATGAATGAAAAAGCATTTGCCTGTCTCCCTGGGGTTCGGTGGTTCCTGCTGCAGTGGGCTTGAGTCTTCCCTCTCCCGTAGACAAGGTGATGGCAAACCCCTCGGGGAGACACGGAGGAGCCGCCCCTCCCGGATCGGTGACTGGTCGGACCGGAGAGGGTACCACAGGTCTCGTAGCAGCTGGGGTAGGCTCCATGGAGAAGGGAGGAGCAGCTGAGGCAGTCCAGGGTAGGGGAGCTGGTGGAACAGTTGAAAATTAAGACCCGGAGGCCGAAGCTGCTGTCACACTTCTCTGCCGTGGTGAGGAAAAAACAACTGGCTGGGAGACAGAGTCTTTCCAGCGGCCCGTAGCTGGACCCAAACGGGAACCTCGCAGAGAACTGACCCGGTCGTTATACTCCCTCCCCCTCAGAACAGCCGTGTCCCGGGGAGGAGATGAGTTCTGTGCAGAGCGCTGACGTCTTCTGGCTGGAGGCGAAGCTAAATTCAAATTGGGGAAATGCCGCTGCTGCGCAGAAACTGAGGCCAGCAGCTCAGAATACTCAAGGGTGTAATGTTAAGATCGCACCCTTGAGCAATCTTAACATTCTGTTTACTCCCCTTGTCCTACGGGTCAAAAATGACCCGCCCTACCGAAGCTCCAAAATAAAGCAGCTTAATTGAATTTTAAATCCAAAATCTATTTTGCATGATGAAACAACCTGTTATTTATCAATTCAACTCAATTTAATTCATTTTTTATCATGTATGTTTTGTTACACAATACAAAAAGACGATCACCAGTGACCATTATTACTTTTTTTTTTACTTTTTTTTTTACCACACACCGTCATAACACTTTGCTTTTACACAGTAAAATTATATTATATTATAGTATTATATAAATATGAAGTAATTACTTCTGAATTAATTATATTGAAAGGTAAAAGAAACCAGTCAACAATCTGGAACTTTTTTGTCAACAGTTTATTCTTTTATATTTTTTAGGAAGTGAATTATAAAAATACTTCTCTCATAACACAACAAAACAACAAAATGTTGCTTGACTTTGTGAACAATTTTCAACATCAACTCTATTTAGCACACGTAGGACAGTATGTGCGAACGTGAGAATGGGCTTTGCAGATGTATTTCTCACATGTGCAGCACACAGCTTTTGTCTTGCAGTCCTTCTTCCAGGGGCAGAACTGGCACCTTTTTCTTTTGACTGACCCAGCTGCAGCCTCAGGTGGATCAGGACAAGATTCAGCTCCCTGAACAGCTTCCACAATGGCTGCAGAGGCTTCTGTGCGGGGCAGGCGCTCCCTTCTCTCAGTGCACGGGGTGACAAGAGCCTTTCCCAACTGCTCAAGGAACATCCTTCTCTTGTTTTTCTTCCCTGGCATCCAGGTCAGGTTGATCTCCTGCCATATCACAAAGGCATTATATGAGGACACATCAATGATGTTATGGAAGATGACCAGGGGCCAGCGTGCAGTCATCTTTCTGCAGCTGTACGTTCCAATAACCTTGTCGAGGCTGTCCACACCTCCTTTATTGCAGTTATAGTCGAGGATGATGGCTGGCTTCCTGTCCTCATGATCACTGATTTCAGCTGTCTCGTGTGGTGTGCTCAGCAGGGCCAAGTTCTTGTTCCATTTTGGAAGATAAGAAACAAGAGTAGTGATGGGAGTGAAGGCAAACTTTGATGAGAAGACCGCTCTGACTCTAGTTGCAAGGAGTGCAGGGGGGAGTTCAGGCTTATTCTTCCAAACAGTGCCAACCATGGTCATCTTCCTTTTCAGGAGCTGCTGGCCGAGTTCATAGGAGGTGAAAAAATTGTCACATGTGACATTGTGCCCCCTCAGTCCATCTGTCAATTCAAGCACAACCCGCATCCCTGGTTCTTCTCTGGTGCTCCACTCGGCAGCTTCAGAATCAGAATCAGAATCAGATTTATTGCCAAGTACATTAACAGATCACTGATAACATACGAGAGAATTTGACTTGACACAGAAAATGAACCTGCATTTCCAGTGACGCGGCAGCATCAGAGACGCGCCTGCCAACAGGATAGTGAGTACAAGCATGAGAATAAGAATAATACGAGGAACAATAGGAAGGAGCAATAGGAAGGAGCAAAAAAATCATTGATTCAAAATACTGGTTACATAATTAATCAATATTAAGATTTCAAGGGAAAAAAAAACTCTCAATGCACATTCGCTACACAGGGTTAACAAGACACAAGAGAGCAGTGTGTGTATCTTTATTCAGTTCATGGATCAATGTGTGTGCGGTGTTGAGCAGTGTTGATGTTAATAAGAGAGACAACAAGGACTCTTGGCAGGAGATGTTTTGACTGGCTGGCGCCGAGTCCTTATCTTGGCAGAGTCCAGCTGGCTGTCCAAGGCCTTATGCCTTATGGCTGTCCAAGGCCCAGCTATGCATATTCCATGCATAGCTGGATTTTGCATCACAGGCCACCCATATTTTGATGCCATATTTTGCTGGCTTGCTTGGCATATACTGCCGGAAAGGACAGCAACTTGTTGATTAAAAAAAAAAGAGATTACAATCACTGAGTGTGAGTGTCACAGAAAACTGCATGAATCAAGGATGTTACATCACAATAAAATAAAAAAAATATTTCAGGTAAGTAGCATTGCATATATGAAAATAAAAAAATTACCTTTGAATGGAACCAACTGCTCATCTACTGTGACTTCAGGCCCAGGGTTGTAGAGGTATGGCAGACGCTCAACCCACTTGTCCCAGACCTCTCTGATGGCTGCCAGTTTGTCCGTCACACGCCTTGCTGGTCTTGACTCATGGTTGTCAAATCTCAGCATTCTTGAGAAAGTGTGAAAGATTTTCAGCAGCATTGTGGCACGAAAAATTGCCCTTCCACTCTCTGCATCCCAGAGACTATATGTTGCCTCGCCACGGGACCTATATACACCTGCTAATATCAAAAGCCCCATGTAGCCACGCAGGTCAATCTCATCCATATTTTTCCAGTTTTCTCCATATTTCCGGAAACCCTCCAAATTTGTATTCTCCAGGATGATTTTTTCGATGGCTGGTGTGATGAACAGGAGAAAGGCGGATGAAATGTCCTGGACATGGGCAGCTGAATATCTTGTTGGCCCTGGAGTCATCCTTATGACGTTTGGTGCTTCTGTTCTTCCCTGCTTGCTGTCTGAATTTGATGAGGACCATGCAATTTTGCTGTTCTTTGACAAAAATGTCTCTCTGTCAGCTTGAGGGATTTCCTCTTCTTCTTCATCTGAAGATGCATCATCCTCTGGGTTGTATTCCTCCCATCTTCCTCTTCAGATACATCTTCATCCTCTTGTTCCTCCTGAGCTCCTGAAAATATCTCATCCAGGACCTGTTGGACAGTGAAATGTCTACTCATGGCTTCAGCAAGGAGCCAACTAGGGGTCCTTTGAATCAGGGTACCTTTATATCCTCTATACTGAATTTGTTTTTATTATGTCTGAGATTGTTTTTTTGTTTTGTTTGGGAGCTTGTGTGATGTGAGGGGTTAGCTGCAGATCAAAAGTGCAGGTGCAGGTCAAATGCAAGTTCATTTCGTACATCAATCCATATTCTTTGGTGTGTGTGTGTGTGTGTGTGTGTGTGTGTGTGTGTGTGTGTGTGTGTGTGTGTGTGTGTGTGTGTGTGTATCTCTGTATTAGAGAGAGTTTGTGTGTGGCCTTTGAACTTTTTTCTGGTGTTTAAATGCTTTTATAATTCACGGGTCAAAAATGACCCATAAGACAATCTTTGTACCCTAGTGGTGTACAGCCCACATGGAAACATAAACAGAAACAAAGTATCACTTTTTCTAATGATGGGGTCCCTTTAGGAAAAGTCATAAAATTTCAAGTTGGAAAAAAATAGTTTAAGGTATTTTTTCTACAGCTAAACATGGTAGTGGGTTACTTTTGACCTGCAAGACAACACAAGGGTTAATCCGGGATTTGCCTCCACCAGTCTAACAGCTGTCACCACGCTTTTCAGAATTTCACCGGGGTAGTAAGCAGAGCGAGCTTCAGCACACGGCCCCTGACGAGTTCAGCTGCCCACTGCTCATCTTCACTGGGAACCCTGGCTGCCTTCCCCCTCCGCTGCGCTGGAAAACGGCTCTTCGGCAAAGCAGAAACAGGGGCTGGAAGAGTAGCAGGAACCTGATCCCAGGGCCAGGAGCGGGAGTCCCTCTCCGTCTGCTCCATCTTCGGCCTCCTGCTGGAACTCTTCACCAGCCCACAATATTTCTGCTGAAGTGCCACAAGTTCAGCCATCCTCTCCCTGCCCTCAGCGTGCTCAGCAAGGCGAGGATGACACTTAACAGTAGCCTCCGCGAGGTCCAGGTACCATAGTGCGTGCTTGGGAGTCGAATATGGGCGTGCGTTGGCCAGGAGGTCATCGATCTCCATCAGAGCCTGGACGAGCTCAAAACCCAGGCTCATAGGATACCATGTCCTGAAAGATGCCATAACCTCCCCCCGAACAAGAAGCGCTGGCACCCAGTAAGGGAAAAATTCAGAGCAAAAAAATAAAACTCACTGAGGCTGGCACCTTGTTTGGCTGTGATCTACTATCATCATTTGCCCTTTGCAGGGCAAAGATGAGATGCCAACAGTGAGTTTTGTTGTTTTTATTACAAAGTACAAAATATAGAGCCTCGAGGGGCAAAACACTTAAACTATGACACTCGACCACGAAGGGTCAAAGTAACTAAACAAATACAAAGAGTCAGAGACACTTACATTTTAAACAGCGAGGGTGGAACCCGACGCTGAGACTGGAGCTGGACGTGGGGACTCCAGCCAGAATCGGTGTGAGATCACAGCGAAGAATGAAACTCCACTGCGATCTTAAACAGTGCAAAGTCTAATGACCAACAGGTGAGTAGAAAAACGTAATCACAGAATAGTACTCAGCTGTGGCAGCCCGCGGGCTGGTTTGACAGCCGGAAGTCTGGCCGCGGTGCTGTCACAGTTAAAGCACCAGAAAATAATATTACGAATAATATTAACCAGAACAAGAAATACAAAGAAAAAGGGAAACTACTGAGTGACTCGAGCATCCGTGCTCGGATCACCACAATTCTATTCTATTCTATTCTATTCTATTCTAATTGTTCTTGTTTGATGTGTTTATTGCCAACAGCTGCTAGTTTGTACATTTTTCCAGTGAACCTAATTTGCACTGCGGGTTGAATAATTTTGATTGAAACTGTATTTTTAAATCAACCTCCTCCAAAGAGATTGGTTTTTTTTTTTGTTTGTTTGTTTTTGGCTCATCTGTGTATATGTTAAAATGATGAGCAGAATTTTTTTTTTTTTTTTTTTATAAAATCTTCAGGAGAGATTGGAAATGCATCAATGACCAACTGATTCAATTTTGGGGGTAATCGGAATCACCATCAACCTTCAGGATCTTTCTCCGTCCCCAAGATTCCATAATGGGACACCAGCAGAGGGTGCTGTTTGCTGACAACTAACAGTGTGGTAAGAAAAAATACAGGGAGGAAATTTGTTGACTTGGTGGAGGATTTCTTTCTCATTTGTTTTTTGGAATAAGGACCATAGAAAAGCAACCAAAAACAATAAGAACAAAGTGTTTCCTCTGTCAAAAGCTAAGCAGCAACCAATATTTGCAACCTCTCATGGCTGATCATTGTTGCTGTCATGTGTCAATTGAAGGGCTACCTGTACATTTTTATTGTGCCACCTTGTATTCATTTGATCATTAACAGAGATTGAGGGTGCAAATGTCAAACGTTCAGAAATAATACAAAGATTTATTTTGGTTGCAAGCCAGAGATTACAATATATATATATAAATCATCAGCCAAAGGTCATCTTCTTTTATCTGAGAGTTTGTCACTGTACCAGGTGCTGTTTGTTTATCTAAAACATGGCGAGCCTTCCAGCAGTGCAGTGAATTTAAATCCGCTTCCTTCGAGTCCAGCTGAGGCTCTCTGCCTTTCCGTTCTAGTTTGGCTCTCGAAAACTGGTTGGAGCTATACCGTCCCTCTTCGGTTTATTGGGCCACTCTAAAGCCAGAGCAATGGTTTTTGAAGAATTTTGTAGTGTTTAGCATGTTAAATGTTTAGAGCCTCCACTGCAGCTTCTGTTATATACGTAAAAGCTTGTCATAGCTCATGTCAGCCATTACTGTGAGAAATCCTATTTTGGCATTTTTGCCTTACTGTGTTTTCTGTATTTGGTAGTATTTATACAAGAAGTAAGTGTGTTATTAGCTAACTCCTCTTTGGATGGGAAGACACATTTATAGACTAAACTGTACAGTATGAAAGCACTGAGGAGGCATAGTTTATGTAGGACCACACAGATACTACTGTACTCGCTTAGTGCTAACAGTGCATACTATTAGTTGTCCTATAAGTCAAATTTTCCCAGTCACTCATTCAAGTTTTGAGTAGTTAGAATACAGAAGTAAAATACAGTAAAAAACAAATATACCTTTGTTGCAGTCTTTGCTCCCCTGCAATGATTTGGAGGAGTGTATAACATATTTGTTCTGTGGGGAAAGAGCGAGCACAAAATTGGCTTTCATGGAGGCATCTGTCTTGGTTTCTGACTTTGAAGTCTGACTTCAGGGGATGCACCAACTGAAACATCTGATCAGTGGCTGGGAAAATACAACTTGGGACAACTCCTGGGATACACGTTTAGTAATGCATCAATCCCATAGCTCAACTTCACTCAACAAACCAAAGAATATATTTCTTTGAAGGACAGTTTATAATTGAATACCCAGTAAGCGCTATAATTTTCCGGGTAACTGCAATACAGACAACTCAAATGACACTAACACTGCAAACATGATAAAAAAGAGCAAGATGCATACTTTTCCTTCTGTCATAATTGGCCTTTCAGGGCAGAAATAAGGCACCATTCACCTGCTGTGAGTTTGCTCATTTAATAAATAATAATAAGGAACACAAACGCTTGCCACGAAGGGCGATTACAAGAAAGGTAATAAACAAGGACCATGAAGGGCGAATTACAAAAGGCTATTTACAAAGACCATGAAGGGTGATTACAGAAAAATACAAATGATGAAAAACCACGAAAGGTTACTTACAAATAGCCTGACGAAGCAGAGAGTAAAGCAAAGACTAAAACAGGAACCAGGCGTAGGGATTCCTGTCTAAACACGGTGTGAGGTCGCAGCGAGGAATACACCTCGCCAGCGAGCTTAAATAATACCAGAGAAAAAAACAAAATGTGAATCAGGTGTGGAAGCACAAGTGAAAACGTAATCAGTGACACTAAACAGCTGTGACAGGCCAGGAACAGACTTGACAGGTGGAAGTCCTGTCACGACGCTGTCAAAGTAAAAGCACAAATAATAATGGCAGAAAAATCAGGGCTAAATACATAAACAGAAAAAGGATAATAACCAAAAGACCCGAGCACGGTGCAGACCCGCACTCAGCATCATGACAGTGCCTCTCCTTTAAGGGGTGGATCCAAGACACCTCGCAGTAACATCAAAAGGAATGAAAATACCCCCCCCCCCCCCAAACAGAAATAACTTCAAAAACTGACCGGGGTTTAGAAGCCACCCCAGCAAACGAGAGAGTTTTGGAGGTCTTCCCGCATCTCTGGGCCAACGGGTCACAGTGCACCACACACCTCCCCCTGGAGATGGCAGATGGAACAAGCGCTTACCGCGGCCCCCCCGGACCCATGAGATAGACACCCGATGAAGGTCATGGCGGTGGGAGAAACACGACAGGCCCAGATGTGGACTGAGGACCCACCGTAGCCTTGGGCATAGGCGCAATGGCCTCCGTGACCCCGGACTGGGGTGAAGCAGCACCCTCGGTGGCCCCGGACTGAGGCATTGCGGCACCCTCGGTGGCCCAGGACTGGGACAGAGCTGCACCCTCAGTGACCATGGACTGGGACAAAGCTGCACCCACGATGGCCCCCGGGCTGGAGCGTACCACCCACAGCGGGCACACACTGGAGTGCCACACCCACGTGGGATTCAAGCTGGAATGCAGTACCCACGGAGACCTAGACTGAGGAGGAACTGCACCCTCGGAGGTCCCGGGCTGGGACGGAGCCTCCACAACAATCTCAGCAGGAGGGGTAGCAGCACCCACGGAGCCTCCATGACGACCTTGGCCGGAAGAGCTGGACCCAAGAAGACCTCAGGCGGCAGACCCGAACCCATGGAGACCTCTGGCGTAGCTGGATGATTCTTGGTGATCCTGAGAGAAGACTCGGATAGAATAGGAAGAGGAACAGGAACAGGGTCAGGGTCACCAGCGGCAGTGGAACCCAGCGAGGCAAGCTCAGGCACAGCTGACGACTGTACCCGACTCCCCCCATCAACAGCCAGGCAAGATCTCTCCAATACAGAAACAACAAAAACAAAGGAGAGTACTAGCCTGAGCTCAAGTTCCACCACCATCAAGGACTCCGCCAATCCAGAAGATGATGTCTCGGGCCCGGCCCTCTGGAGATCCAGCTCGGACTCTGCTGCGGTGGCCCCAACAGCAGGCATGATGGTCACTGCAGTCCCAGAACCCCTTGGCGATGTGACCCACGCAGGTGGCTCACCCGGCATGGTGACAGGAGATCCACTTCCTGCTGGTGCTGAATTCTGCACGGTTGAAGCCCAGGGACTCTTCCTCATCGGCTCAGGCTCCGGACTACAGACAGCCCTCTTCCTCTGTCCGGACCGTGGCTGCGGGGCTGGAACCAGGTTTTCCAGGGCTGCAGGCTCCTCGTCCGTCAGGCGGCTTAATCCCAGAACTGACAGACACTCAGGGGGTGTAGGAGGAGACATAGAGAGAGCAGGAAAAGTTTTTGTGGCTGCAGCAGGTGGTGAGGACTCAGTGGTCTGCACTAACTGAGCCTCACCCCCAGGAATCAAAGCAAGGTAATTTATAAGATGGTGATATAGAGTGAAAAAGCACTTGCCTGTTTTCCCAGGGTACGGTGGTTCAAAGTCAAAGTCAAAGTGCCTTTATTGTCATTCCATTGCTAATAAACAATGCAACAAAATTGAGATACTGCCCCCTGCTGCAGCAAGCCCAGTTTCTTCCTTCTCCATGACTGCAGTGATCGTGGGCCCCTCTGGAGAACATGGAGGAGCCGCCCCTGCAGGCACGGTGATGGGCAGAGCCGGGGGAGAACCAGCTGGGCTCTCAGCAGTGAGAGGAGGCACCGTGGAGGAGGGGGAACAGCTGCGACGTCTTGGGAAAAGGGAGCTGACGAGACAGCTGGCAAGGAAACACCAGAAGCTGAAGCTGCTGTGGAACCTTCTTGACATGGCAAAAAGGAACCCACTGGCTGAGAGACAGAGGAATTCTTCCGACGGCCCATGGCTGGGTAATGGCGGGGAAGTTGCAGCGACTGGACCTGGGGACTTTCCTCCATCCTCTTTGGTACACCCGAGTCACGGGAAGGAGTAGAGGTCTGCACCGGGAGGCAGTGTCTACAGGCTGGAAACGAGGCTAACGCCAACCCCGGGAATCGCTGCTGGAGAGCGGAGACGGTAGACAGCAGTTCAGCGAACTCAGGATAATTACTCAAACCGGGATGCATGGTCTATTTTGTTCATCTCCTTGAGCACACAGAGAAACAGGCAACTTTAATGAGAAAAAACAGATAATTTTAATGAGAAAAACCAGGGCTTTTCAACCCTGACTATGATGAAAACTAAAACAAGAGATAAACTGGGAGCTGTGGATGAAGAGCTTTGTTTATGCCTTTCTTCAGTTCTTGCCAGAATATCAGCTTTGTGTTCATCTAAACAGGCCCAGGTTTCACACTGAGTATAAAGTAATTGCAACACTAAATTGTCATTACATATGCTGTTATAGGTTACTATGTGCATTTTGTAACATTTTTGGTTGGTGGGATGCCGTGTGATTTTTTTTTTTTTTTTCAAAGTGATAAAGGTTACTTGGCTCAAAAAAGGTTGAAAAACACCACAATACAGGATATGCAGTAGTGCTATCAACAGGATGACTTGGATGCAGCAATAAAGCAGACGTTTGTTATCACTAGGTTTGGGGAGTTATTAAGTAGAAAAATATCAGTGGAAAAACAGAGAAACAGCACAAGGACAAGAAGTCAGAGAAGTCAAGGCAGTTTCATTTGGAAGCTTGGTGTTAGGGTCAGACTCTCATTCTCAACCCTGTCTGATGAGTCAGGCGTGGGTCTCTCTCCGAGTCCAGCCCCTACCTCTTCTGCTGTCAAACCATATCAGCTTAATGTGAATGCTAGCAACTCAAGTTAATATTCTCGACTCTACTAAACCCCTCAGGAGATTAACAAAAATTGTAACAAAGGACAGAAAGAAACAAGGATGGAAAATGCAGCACTGCAGTGCCAGAAGTACTAAATGGAATCAGAAAGGTAAACTCTGGTGGTAGCACATAAGTTGAAATAGTAACACTGACTGCAGTTG
This sequence comes from Pholidichthys leucotaenia, assembly GCA_020510985.1. Lineage (NCBI taxonomy): Eukaryota > Metazoa > Chordata > Actinopteri > Cichliformes > Pholidichthyidae > Pholidichthys > Pholidichthys leucotaenia. The sequence goes on along the minus strand of CM035848.1, from coordinate 86,648,232 downwards.
CATCATTAATATAGACATTACTTATTGTAACACAACTTCAAAAAAGTGACAAGAAAAAGCATTTAGTAAGATCTTTTCAAAAACAGTTATGGATTACTCAGCTATTTTTGTCTGAACAGAAAATGTAATTAACTTTGAAAATCCCACTATAGTGTCAGACAGCTTCAGCACATTGCAAAGGTTGATAGAACTTGTGAAACAGCAGCAGTTAAATCCCACTGCTGAGCTGCACCTTTTAAGCTTAACTTCATTTGCAGCCTGCTTTCTGAAAGCAGGCAGCTCCAGCCACTGATTGCATAATTACTTGCTGCCTTTACCAAATCAGATGCTAATCACACGCAGATTGCAACTGCAAATAAAATTTCTGCTGCGTGAGTCTGCACATCCATCAACGAGCAGACAATCCTTCAATATACTTTATCATGTCAGCAAAGACCCGTAACACCAGTAAGTGTACCCCCTCATCAGGAGTTGTTTTTATTGTTTAGGGGCCATTTTGCAGATTTTTGGAATAGGGAAGAGTTCAAGCCCTTTAAAATGGGAAAAGAATAGCTGCGTTTCGATTACCCAATAGTATACTCCGAAGTGGACTGCACAGGGTAGCCGCCATATTAACTGAGATTCCAGTTCAAAGGGAACTGAGAACTGTGCAGGTAAGAAGTGAACAACTGTACATCACTTCACTGGAAGTTGACAAGAAGATTACCCATAAGCCATTGCACCTCAAATACGAGTAAAACAAACTATTGTTGGTAACGTTATTAACAGAGAGTCGTGGCAGTTGCCACAGCCAAGATGTGTAGAGTGATGATATAGAGTGAAGTACGAGGAGACGAAGAACAGTGATGTCTGAAGACAGAGTTGAGGTTCGATACACAGCAATGATGATAGAAGGACTACAGCTCCTGACCAGACAGAGTGATGATACAGAGTGAAGTACGTGGCAGTAATGCACTTGTAAGCTGGTTGCCAACCCCCAAGTTATTGTTTATATCAAATGATAGTAATAAAAATATATTTGTATTAATATTTTATTTAAGAAATATAAATTATCCACCATAGTATCAGTACATGTCCATGGTTACCGTGGTAACTCACGGAGGAGGGCCCGAAGGTTACAGGGTGTTTCAAATGGAGAAATTTTGTGAAGGGCAGTTAACTTAATTGATATTCCCTGAGAACGGAGTAGGGAATACAGTTGAAGTAGACTGTGGATTGGAACGTAGCTAATGTCTGCTATCAAAAAAATCCACACCCTTGGTTCATTCCCTGTATGAACAGAAAAAAATACACAGAATAAAAATTCAACCAACAAAATTTAAAAAAAAAATAGATAATTAAAGGTCTGATGACAGGATTTTGACTTCTAATATTTCAACACATAATTTCAATATGACAAAATAGGTTGGTCTGTGCAGTTCTAAGTCAAACAGGCTTTTTTTTATGCGAATATCCAACGTTTTCATGAGCGCCATGGCACAAATTGCATCAGTGGCTGGAAAACCCACTGGCCATGTTGTGACGTCAGCGACAGAACACAGCGCTTGGCTGCCCATTGTACACACAGGATGGAAGCGGTAGAAACCATCGACGATGGTTCCAGCACATGTAGTCTGGAATTGGTTTGTGTTGTCCAATCTTCAGACGATTATAGTTCAGAAGAATGAGATGACAATGAAGAATCTGGGGGCATCAGACCTTATAGGTTTGATCCATGCTAAGCGGGCATCGTGCCTAGTGAGTCAGACTCAAAGAGTGACGGTGGAGAGGCACACATGCCCGCCGCAGCAGCAACGGCAAGCACACGGCAGGGGAACACCGAGTGGTATGCTTTTGTTACAGATATTGCAACAAATTATTTGTTCATAAATATAATTTATTTAAACCCAATTTTTCAATAAAATCATAGAAGTGTATTTTCTGTGGCTCAGGCATCGGGTTTATTATGTATTATCTTTTGAGTTCTTGTTGTTTTTATGTTTTTTACATGTGGTTTATGTGCCGTTTTGACCCACTTTCAGATGGGCACTGTCCAAGATTCGCCGGTCCGACCACGCGCCCTCTCTCTTTGACAGTCAGCTGTTCATGTTTTGTGTGCATCATCTGCCATCTTGTCAGCTAGCCAATATTGCCAACACTATCACGATATGTTAGCCACTCCACACAGCCGTGGTTCTGTTGCACCCCTTGAAGCGATGTCGGCCCTGGGGAGCAAATGTGGTTAACACGTCTCCTCTCCATGCGTTTGATGGGTGATGTCAGCCCCGAATGCCAACTGTAAGTGTTTCTGTTTATTTTTGTAAGTCTTCACCTTTTTGGGAACTGTTGTCATCAGTCTTATGTTCAATACATGTGCTGTGGTGAATCCTGCGCATAAATCTATTCATCCTTCCCCTCCTCATGCACTCCTTGTCATGACCCTCTGTGCGCTCTTACGCAGAGCACAGAGAGGAAGGATAAAATAACGAGGATTCATGTGCAGGGTTCACCACAGCACATTTAATACAGAAAGACAGACAATTCCCAAAAAGGTTAAGACGTACAAAAAACACAAACACACTTACTGATGGCGTTCGGGGGCCGGCATCGCCCAGCGAATGAATGAGAGGAGACATGTTAGCCACAGGTGTGCCCCAGAGCCGACATCACTTCAAGGACGCACGAGAACCACAGCGAACATGGAGTGACGAACACGCCGTGAGAGTGCTGAAAATACTAGCAGACTAACAGAACAGATGACAATACTATGGACCAGCAGTGCGTGACTGGCAAACAGCCGCTAAGTACATGCACTGCTGGTGATGGTGTGATGAGAAGCACCTGGGCGAGGACCAGGAAAGATGATCAGCGGGAGTTGGAATCAGCTGGTGATAATGATAGAAGGGACGTGGCTGGACCGGCGAGCTGTCAGCATGCGCTCACAGAAAGTAGGTCAAAGCGGCCGTCTAACAGCTGCCGGCCAGACAGTGGCTAAAGAGAGGAAAGCACACTGAAATACATACTATACATACATAAACAGCAACACCTAAACCCACAGAGAGGTCTGGACCGAGCCGGGGGAAACCAAGCCAGCTCGGCTCCTGACACAACTCCTGCGTAAAAGCGCATGAGGCGCGCACGAGGAGGCTTATGACAGTTGTAGCTAAAGCGTGTGATGTGGTCTTTCATGGCCTGCTGTTTATCTAAGCCTGCGACACAACGCAAAGGCATAGCCATAAAATTAAAACGATAAACCAGAGAAACTGTGGGCTACAAAGCTGCTGTCATTCCAGTCAGCAACACCGGCGTCCATTCTGTCGCTTACGTCATGGTGGTGCCGCCCTTCATTCGGTGGGCGGCACCACAGTCCAGTCAGCGGCTGCGGTTTTTTGATGATTACTATGTTATGCAGACGCGGTTGCAAATATTATATGGATCATCGACAATGACTTTTGGCTTTACACATCATGCTAAAAAATGTCAAAATCGTGTCATCAGACCTTTAAATAACCAGCAAAGTTTATAAGAAAATAGTTGCAAATTTTTGAGAAAAAACTGCTAGTTTCCAAAAAAGTCACAAATTTATGACAAAAGTTTTGTATTTATAAGGAAAAAAATGTGCAAATTTACAAGAAAAAATAGCTGTTTATTTTAAAAAGTTGTAAGTTTATGAGAAAAAAGTTGCAAATTCACAAAAATGTCACAAATTTATGAGTAAAACTTTCAAATTTGGGAAAAAAGCTGCAAATTTACAGTAAAAATCTGCAAAATTCATGAGAAAAATGCGGCAAGTTTATTTACAAAATGCAGATTTAAAAGAAAAAGTTACAAATTTAGAAAAAGTAACAATTTTGAGGGGAAAAAAAGTTACAAATTTACAAAAAGATAATCCCAAACTTTCTTTAATTTCCATAAGAGAATCTTAAAACTATATGTTTTTATGCAGCGCTGCCTGAGGGCCCAAAGATCAGGGCATCCAGTTCTGATTTTCAGCTGTGCACAGATACCTCCAGATTCTCTGAATCTTTTAATGATATTTTGTACTGTAGATCAGTAGTTCCCAATATGTGGGTGGCCATCCACCATGGTAGTGGGTTGCAGAGAGCAGCAGAGAAAAAATATATTTATTTATTCTGTTCCTCTGCACTGACTAGCAAAGTGTTGTTGTTTTCTGAAAATTTGCAGGATATTCTCTTTCTGCCTGTTGTGTCTATGCTGTCTTGACACATAACTAGTTAGCTAGCCAAAATGAATTAAAAACAATCATTACAGAGTTTGAGCATTACTTTCCTACCACAAAAAGACTCGTGGACTGAGAAAGAGTCTATCCATGACCTTTTATGAGCTTGCCACGTTGAAATTGAGTGTGTGATTTGCTTCCATGTCAGTGTTTGTTATCGAAAAGAACCACTGCTGTAGATGACTGAATATTCAGTCAGCACGATTTTACATTAACATCATTCTAAAATTGCTCCATATTTTGTAGAGACAGTTTTTTTGCAGATTGCTGAACCTCTGCCTGCCTTTACATCTGAGAGACTCTGCCTGTCTAACGTGCTTTTTATAGCCACTCATTTTACCAACTTGTTGGCCATTAACTTAATTAGCTTCAACATGTCCCCTTAACTGTTTCATTTTAGTATCCATTACTGTTCCAGCTTTTTGTTAGCCCTGCCCCATCTCATTTGAGATGAACTGCTACCATCAAATTCAGGATGAACTAATATTTTCACTAAATAATAAAATGTCTCACTTTCAACATTTGATGTGTTTTCTGTGTTCTGTTAGAAATAAAATAGTGGTTTATGATATTTGCCAATCATTGCATTCTGTTTTTATTTAGATTTTACACTGTTTCCCAACCTTTTTGGAATTAGGATTGTAGATGTCAAAAACAACTGTATCGGGTGTTTTCTGATGAGGACAGAAAATACTGGTGCAGGGCATTTTTCGTTCAGATTAGTTTTTTCAACTAACTTGGGTGGTTTTATGAAAATAAATGCTTTGGTTATTGGAAATTCTAAAATCTAATTGGGTAGAAGGTGAAGAAAACATTAAATAATGATGCCTATAGACTGATGTGCAATAATCCAACTGTGTATAGCAACAGCGATGTTTAATTCAAGATGATGGTAGATTAGATGCTATTTGTATTTAGCTCAATGAAGATGAAAAATAGAAGGGAATGAGTTCAGAGGTTTGATTGCTTCGAGGAAAGGGGTGAGAAAGCATTATTAAAAATGCAGTGTATAAAGTTGTGATGAAAAAGATAAAAAATTCTTTCAGGCTTCTGTGTTTGTTTCCTCCAGCCTTTTCTATTTTCAAAGCTCAGCCAAGGACACTGTGTTTTTAGTCCAAGTTTGCTTCATTATTACTCAGCAGAATACCCCCCACATACACACAAACACATACTGTCATTCTTTATTGCATTTTTCTTAAAGATTTGGCCTCCCATTTATTTATAAAGCATTTTATTGCCAAAACAATGACAAATAAAACATAACCATTTCAACTTGGTGAATATTTCCCCCTGATTTAAATACAGTAGTCGCCCTCTCATAGCAGGTCCCATATCAATGTGGAAACTACTCCTTCAATCATGTGCAAGCCATTTGTTTAATAGGCTGCAACTTCCATTGGAGCCAAGATATGTGCAGAGTGGTAATGACAGATCTGTTATCTCTGTCGGCCATTAGCCTAAGTGTGTAAAGTCATTAAAGGATGTAATTAACTCCTATTGTTCTAGAGATGGGTCGTTAGCAAATGAGTCTAAGATGTATGTAGCATTGATTCGATCACCCTGCTTATGATGGTGACCTACAAGCAGTGAGAAGTTGAATAAGCTTTGCTTAGACACTGCTACGCTGCACTGTGTTCAGAACAAACTGTGTCTGTCATCTTACAGGACTTGTGATGTTGTGATCGCCTGAAGAATGTCGAGGAAGCACACTGTTATCTCACCTCAGACACAGACACAGGCACAAAGGTAGTCACAACTTTACGGAAGTGTTTGTACCACGACAGCATAACTTTGTTGTAAGAGCAAACAACAACTGTGCATTTTCCAGGGACTGATTTTAAACTTTAAAGGGGTCATTCACTAAAAAATAATGTTTTCGTAACCTTCTGAAATGCATCTATGGGTCAGGTGATTAACAAAAAAATATCAAAACACTCATGTCTCTTAAAAACATGCAGCCCGTAATAGGCGTGGGTGATGTCGCTAAAAAAATGTATCTTGATACAGTTTTCTCTATATCGCGATACACAATACATATCGCGATATGTATTTTGTGTACTGAATGTCCTTTAAAATTTGGTTTTACTTTTCACTTATGAAAAAGCTGAATAATAAAATAAAATGAAAACTTATGTCAGAGAACATTCTTCACAACAATTTGTACCTGAGCAGTGTCTTTTTTTTTTTCCTTTAACAGAACTCACATTATCAAGTAATCAAGTTTATCCACATGGGCAGAAATGTTTCAGTTTACCACAATAGTTAATACTTGGTGGTCTAATAAGTGGCAGAAGTATAATTTAGCACTTATTTTTTTTTTCTATTGTGTCTACATCGGTTGTTTATTTGCCGAGCCACTCGCTCTTAGTTTGAAGGGTTGCAAGACTGGATAGGAGCTCTTATTTTGAAAGTTTGTACACTTAGCGAATAAACGTGCAGAGTTCAGACTCAAAATGTTTCTTTTCCTGGCTCCCCCATTTTCTGTGCTTAAGGTGTGCTTATGTTTATTCTGTTATCTTCCTTTTCATCTCTGCACACTGCAGTTTAGATTTCTCCGAGAGCATGCAGGTGGGCGGGGCAGTCACGCTGAGCTACAGAGCTTCCACTTCCAGACATCAGCGACCAAGCTGCAGACAAATATGAGCGGCAGGTCATATTAACATGATAAATATTTGAGTATCCATAATATCATGAAATATGTATTGCAGGTGGCCAAATGTACCAATACAACGAATATATTTAATATATCGCCCAGCCCTAGCCTGTATATAGCTTCTGTCTCTGATGAGCCATTTTAACTCTTCCGGATTTGCTACGGAACGCCATAAACAGGGTGCAAACCCAGCCTCAGTACACACCCACTGCCTGCAAACATGAGCAGGGAGCCCAAGCTTCATAGCTAACAGTGCTAGGTAGTTAGCTTACCAAGTGCAGTTTATATTGGGTTTTTTTTTCTAGATTTCAGTCACCCTCAGAGACATCCCTTTTTCCACCTGGTTCACTAATCAACAGTTGATTATATTGTAACGTCGGGGCCATTTTAAGGGAGCCAGGGATTTCCCAGCATGCTTTGCCAGTTTGAAACATTACTGTGTGTGTTAAATGTGTTACTTCTGAGTTATACTGCTGTGTCATTATAACTGCATTATAATGGCCCAGCAGTGTTTAGCAGGATTAGGGCAAGATGTATCATGTGTGTGTAACCATGATTGAAACGGAGGTCTGGGAGAATGACCTCCACTCCACTCTGTAGCACAGAAGCAGGTTGGGGGTCGGGGTGTGTGAAAATAAATCAGGTTGATCACAGCCATCTGCTCCATTGTCTTTTTGTGTGAACCCCTGCAAACGTCACACTGGTGTCAGAAGTGGGATATGGAGCGAGATGAGGATCCAGGCGGAGGTACAGCGGCCGGAGCGATTCATCGCTCAGCCGGGAACGGAGTGTAGAGCTGAGACGCCGGCCCCTGGAGAGCTTTGCCGCGATGGACGGAGCAGAGCAAACCAGCCCCGCTTCCCGCCCTTTTCAGGGCAGGACGGGCTGGCGATTCCAGAGCGACTAGGAGCGGCAATCGACCGGGAGATGACAGTGTCATCCATCCAGCAGCGGGCCAAGATTCCCCGCTACAACGGCGAGAACCTGTTGGATGACCGCCTGGCCCAGATCGAGCTGGCTGCCGCGCTGATCATCAGAGGAAACCACCGTGCTGAGAGCGAGTGGAGGAGGAGCTACGGCACATCACAGCAGCGCGTGCACGAAGGAGACAGCCGTGGCGACGCGAGGAAGGACGGCTTCCACTGCACAGAGCCAGGGTACATGGCATGGTACTGCCCCGCACACAGCGCACGACAAACTGGCCCCTCGCCGACGCTAAATTAGAGCGAGGTGGCATGGACGGGAAAAAAAGCCGCCTCCTGCAGATGCTTCCCCCGGCAGATGACGTCACAGAGGCGCAGGAGCGACGCAGCGGAGCGAGCAGGACCAAGATGCGGCCACTTTCCAGGCGCGGCAAGGGCTGGACGCATGGACGCGGGCCAGCGGCCGCCTGGGACAACTGGCAGCGGTGGGAGTCGGCCGGAGCGTGCCTGGGACTCCCGCTGCCAGGGAAGGGACTGTGCGTGGTCCTACAGAGGCTGTCAGATGTGTCCATCCGCCCGCTGATGGCCAAACCGGAACCCTACCCCAACCAGATGCTCTGACCGAGACTCAGATGGCCCGTGCATGCCGCCCTGGCACCGGGCTGACTCGTGTTGGATTTCTGAAAGTGGACTTTGAATTTTCTGGGGACAGAAACCAGTCCAGGGGGGGGCAGTGTAACGTCGGGGCCATTTTAAGGGAGCCAGGGATTTCCCAGCATGCTTTGCCAGTTTGAAACATTACTGTGTGTGTTAAATGTGTTACTTCTGAGTTATACTGCTGTGTCATTATAACTGCATTATAATGGCCCAGCAGTGTTTAGCAGGATTAGGGCAAGATGTATCATGTGTGTGTAACCATGATTGAAACGGAGGTCTGGGAGAATGACCTCCACTCCACTCTGTAGCACAGAAGCAGGTTGGGGGTCGGGGTGTGTGAAAATAAATCAGGTTGATCACAGCCATCTGCTCCATTGTCTTTTTGTGTGAACCCCTGCAAACGTCACAATATATCTCCCGTCATTCTGGCTTATTTGGTTATAGTTTAACTGCAATGCTTCATCAAAGCATTATTAGTTTTTCTAACCATTTACAATAATTGGCTCAGGTTTGCTGTCTAAGCTAGGAGCTAACCAGCTACGATTAATGATTCGTATCTGATTCGTATTCATGATGATTCGTATTCGTAAATGATTTAGCCCTCTTCAGGACAAATCCCTAGTTTGTGTACTACATGAACAATGGCAATAAACCTGATTCTGATTCTGATTCTGATTCTGATTAGCAATAGTTACATCAGAGGGAGGGTGGAGTTAATGGTGGTTTTGGGGTATTTAAAGAAACATGCACTGAAATGAGCCTTTAATCTGATTAGCTAAAAGTATTTGAATGGTCCAATTACAAATAAAGCATTGTAAATGTAGGTTTGCTTTGCCAAGTTAGAGAACTGAAGGCAGGGCTTGTTAGTTTGTGAAGTCACAAAATCCAGGAAGTGCAATCCACTCATTTCTTTAAGAGTTTAACTAAATAAAGGCAGTGTGTATTTCTTTGTGAAGTGTTTCAGTATAAATGTGACCCATGGTCATATTTTATAAGGTTAAAACCCACAAAGACACAATTATGGGACCTTTAAAGATACAAACAATAAGTGGCCCATCTTTTCCACACTCGTTTACAAACACAATGTTTTTTTTTTAAAGTGACACACCAGTGAAAAGCAACTTTTTTTTCTTGTTAACATGTCTGTAACATGTTTTTTTATGACTTACAAGACATATCAAGAGCGAAATCACTCAAGTGTCATGTCTGTGTTTTTCTGCTGTGAAAGTTCCAACCCGGTCTCAGTAAAAAACGTATCTAAGATAAGACAAGCCTTTATTAGTCCCACAACGGGGAAATTCCAGGATTGCAACAGCACAGGGATAGCAACACTCAGAGCAACAATCAGAAGGCAAGAAAAAAAAACAAGCAAGCAAGAGCAGCTAATATACATATGTACATATTACTATAAAATATATATATACACACACACAGACACACAGTGCAGAGCATTGTAGCTGGATGGAATAAATATATGAATATGTAAACACACAGTGCGGAGCAATGTAGCTTGATGGAATAATATGTAGATATATAAACACACAGTGCGGAGCATTGTAGCTAGATGGAATAAATATGTAAATATATAAACACACACAGTGCAGAGCATTGTTGCTAGATGGGATGAAACAGCACAACCGTCGACTTAGTTATCCTACATGGTATGATTATGTGCCCATACATATTCTCACTCTCCATAGCGACCGGTATTTTCCTAGTTGTATGCCGGAGGGGACCATTGTGTAAGTCTATTGCATCTTTTGCATTCAAAAAACTATTAGTTTGTTACGTCTTTTTGCTATCTCTGCGAGCAGCCCTGCTTAGGTTGTACAGTCTGACAGCCGTTGGTAGGAAGGACCTGCGAAACCTCTCGGTTGTGCACATGGGATGATGTAGTCTGCTGCTAAATGAGCTCCTCAGTGCATTCAGTATGTCCTGCATAGGGTGGAACTCGGACTCCAGCAGAGATGACAGTTTAGCCACCGTCCTTCTCTCTCCTATCTCCTCCACCGGATCAAGGCGCTGCCTCAGGACAGAGCTAGCTTTCTTGATCAGTTTGTTCAGTCTCTTCCTATCGGCTGCAGTAATGCCACTGCCCCAGCAGACCACTCCAAAAGTGATGGCTGATGCCACCACCGTGTCATAGAATGTCTTCAGCAGTGCGCCTTGTACACCAAAAGACCTGAGTCTCCTCAGCAGGAACAGCCTGCGCTGTCCCTTCTTGTAGAGTGCATCAGTATTGTGTGACCAGTCTAGTTTATTGTTCAAATGAACACCCAGGTACTTATAGGCTGTCACCATCTCGATGTCTGTTCCCTGTATGTTTACTGGTGCTGCGAGGGGTTGTCCTTGCCTGCGGCAGTCCACCACCAGCTCCTTAGTTTTTCTCGCGTTGATCTGGAGGCAGTTCCGATGGCACCAGTCCACGAAGTCCTGGATAAGCCCTCTGTACTCAGCTTCATCTCCATTGGAGATGAGGCCAACGATCGCAGAGTCTTCAGAGAACTTCTGTAGATGGCAGTGTGTTGTGTTGTGTGAGAAGTCCGCAGTATAAAGAGTGAACAGGAAGGGAGCCAGCACCGTTCCCTGGGGGGCCCCCGTACTACTGATGATCGTGTCGGACACACAGTCCCGGGTTCTCACAAACTGAGGCCGGTTCGTGAGGTAGTCCAGGATCCATGATGACAGGTGCTGGTCCACCCCTGCGCGCAGCAGCTTGTCCTTCAGGATCATCGGTTGGATGGTGTTGAAAGCACTGGAGAAGTCAAAGAACATGATCCTCACCATATTCCCGGGCTTCTCCAGGTGGGACAGAGAACGGTGAAGGAGGAAGATCACCGCATCCTCCACCCTAATGCCATGCTGGTAGGCGAACTGGAGTGGATCCATCGCTGGTTCCACCAGGGGGCGGAGGTGAGCAAGGAGCAGTCTCTCCAGCGTTTTCATCAAGTGGGACGTCAAGGCCACCAGTCTGTAGCTGTTCAGGTCTTTGGGGTGGGAAGTTTTTGGTACAGGTACCACACAAGATGTTTTCCACAGCTGTGGTACCCTCCCCAGTTTCAGGCTCAGGTTGAAGATATACGTCACAATCCCACATCTAATAAATGTTTTCCCTCCACTCTAAAAATGTACATTTGCATGTTGAAATAAAAAAAAAAAAAACATGCCTTGGTACATTTTTACAAGTTCCCTCACTGCGCATACAGTCCTCACCGTGCATGCCCAGAACAATGCATCATTTAGTTTGGTTTCCCAACGCTCATTCCATTGGTGGGAGGGGGATGGTGGACGGTTACTTACACAGCTCTTTCAGCAAAAACACACCAGTTCGACTCCCACTCTTGTCTCTCACTGACCTTTTGCTTTGTTTTTTTTTTCCCTTTCTTACTTTGGTTTTCACTCCACTAATGAAAGGTTCCTGTGAGGTTAGGGTTAGGAATTAACGTATGGGTTAGTTGGTCAATTCTGAAAGTGAAAGTCAAAAAGTGAAAGTGAAAAATGTCATATTGATAGAATGGTCAGCTCATGTGCAGGGTGCCACACCAGAGAAAACACACACGACACAGAAAAGTTAAGTTTAAACAATTTATTGATCCAAAAAGTCTGCACGATTAGAAGAAAAATGTCACTCGCCAGAGGAAGACTCAGCCTGTGGGGAGGAGACGAGAACTGGTTAACAGGAGGAGGGAGATTGGGAAGAGTGGAAAATAAATTCTCCTCCTGGTCTACATTGGCGCCCTGTGTGTCTTGTGGCTCAGATGGCGCCTCGTTCAGCCTGATTATTGCCATCACCGTTTGATGAACAGTCAGCGCACTCCTCAGCCCCTCGCTGTCGGCCATGAGGCAGGACAGGGACTGCTTCTTCACACTGCACTGAAACTCGATCCAAGATGGCGCCCACAGCGGTCGACATGGTGCTTCGCTGCGCTCTTTGTTTGTTTTTGTTTGTCAATTGTGTGTCTGCTTGCACTTATACCCGTGAAGAACTTTTAAATATCAGGACTTTCACCCCCACGGACCTCCTTCCAGTTTTTCTAGCCCCTGCCGCCGATCTGGTTTATTGTTTGGCTCGGAAAGTGAGACGGCGGAAGAGAGGAAGACGAGCGGGCGCTCTCGTGCGACTTCGCAGGAGAGGCTCGCGAACGGCGCTGCCTGGCATATTTCTGTCCAATACCAACTCTCTCACTAACAAGGTGGATGAACTGAGACTGCTGATGCGTTTTAAGGACCTCGCCTCCTCAGCTGTCCTCTGCTTTACTGAGACCTGGCTCCGGGAAAATATACCGGACAGCGCGCTGCGCCTCGACGGCTTCCAGCTCTTCCGTGCTGATCGTGACACAGAGCTTTCCGGCAAGACCACAGGAGGCGGAGTCTGCTTCTACATCAACTGCATCTGGTGCTCTGATGTAACGGTAATTTCCAAACACTGTTCTCCTGCCTTGGAATTTCTTGTTATCAATTGCAAGCCCTTCTATTCCCCGCGGGAGTTTGCTTCTTTTATACTGATCGCTGTGTACGCCCCTCCCGACGCGGACACGCGCGAAGCTCAGCGCGTGCTCGCGGATCACATTCAACACACAGAGCGGAGTTTTCCAGACTCGCTGATTATTGTGGCTGGCGACTTTAATCAGTGCAATCTGAGCCACGATCTCCCCCGCTACAAACAGTTTATTAAATGCCCCACCAGAGGATTAAACACACTGGATCACTGTTACACCACAGTGAAAGACGCATATCGCGCTGTCCCTCGAGCTGCGCTGGGATTATCTGATCACGTGATGGTTCACCTCATTCCCACATACAGACAGAGATTGAAGCTCACTAAACCTGTTGTGAGCACTACGAAGATACGGACCAGTGAAGCTGAGGAGAAGCTGGAAACGTGCATGGAAATATCTGACTGGGGCATGCTTAAAGGAGCCACGCATGATCTGGATGAGTACACGGACACTGTGAACTCATATATCCACTTTTGTGAAGAGAACATTCTTCCATCACGCACCAGGGTGAGTTACTCTAATGACAAACCCTGGTTCACAGCTAAGCTCAGACAGATCAGGAAGGAGAAGGAAGCAGCGCTGAAAAGTGGAGACAGGGACTGCTACAGGGAGGTTAAATACCGGTTTAACAGAGAGCTGAAGAGGGCTAAATCTGTGTACTCAGAGAGACTCCAGCAGCAGTTCACTGCTAATGATTCGGCTTCCGTGTGGAGAGGACTGAGGCAGATCACCAACTATCGGCCTCAGGCTCCTAAAGGTCAGGATGACAAAGCCCTTTGTCAGAGACTGTCCCAACACTATGCCCGTTTTGACACCTCGTCATCTGTGTCCAACTCCCCCCCTCCCTCCAGCTCCACAGCCTCCACATTCCCTACTTCATTTAAGGCACCCCCCCCCTCCTCCCCCCCTCCCCTTATCATCAGTGAGCAGGATGTGCTCAAACAGTTCTCCAGACTGAACCCGCGCAAGGCCCCCGGCCCAGACGGCGTGTCTCCCTCCACCCTGAGACTCTGTGCGAAACAGCTGGCTCCTGTATTCACAGACATTTTTAACACCTCCCTTAAGTTATGCCACGTGCCATCCTGCCTCAAATCCTCCACCATCATCCCTGTCCCCAAGAAGCCACGGATCACTGGACTTAATGACTACAGACCTGTAGCGCTCACCTCTGTAGTCATGAAGTCCTTTGAGCGCCTGGTCCTGTCCCACCTCAAGTCCATCACCACCCCTCTCCTGGACCCGCTGCAGTTTGCCTACCGAGCCAACAGGTCTGTAGACGATGCAGTCAACCTGGCCCTCCACTCCATCCTGCAGCACCTGGACTCCCCGGGAACCTACGCCAGGATCCTGTTTGTGGACTTCAGCTCCGCATTCAACACCATCCGCCCCGCTCTGCTCCGGGACAAGCTGTCCCTGCTCAACGTGCCTGACTCCCTCTGCAGGTGGATCATCGACTTCCTGACGGACCGGAGGCAGCATGTGCGGCTGGGAAAGACTGTCTCAGACTATACTAGCATCAGCACCGGATCACCCCAGGGCTGTGTACTTTCCCCCCTACTCTTCTCCCTTTACACCAACTCCTGCACCTCCAGCCACCAGTCTGTCAAGTTGATCAAGTTTGCGGACGACACCACCCTCATCGGGCTCATCTCCAACGGCGACGAGTCCGCCTACAGGAGAGAGGTGGCCCAGCTGGCGTCCTGGTGCAGCAATAACAACCTGCAGCTGAACGCTCTGAAGACAGTGGAGATGATTGTAGACTTCAGGAAAGTCACTACTCCTCTGCCCCCCCTCACCCTCTCAGGCTCTCCCATCACCACTGCTGATTCCTTCCGCTTCCTAGGCACTACCATCACCAGGGACCTCAAATGGGAGCTGACCATCAGCTCACTCATCAAAAAAGCCCAACAGAGGATGTTCTTCCTGCGGCAGCTGAGGAAGCTCAAGCTACCCACCAAGATGTTAGTGCAGTTCTACACAGCCATCATCGAGCCCATCCTCACCACCTCCATAACCGTGTGGTACGCAGGAGCCACTGCCAGGGACAGACTAAGGCTGCAGCGCGTCGTGCGCACTGCTGAGAAGGTGATCGGCTGCAAGCTCCCATCTCTCCAGGATCTGTACATCTCCAGGACCCGGAGGCGTGCTGGCCGGATCATAGCCGATCCCTCACACCCTGGTCACGTACTGTTTGCCCCCCTCCCCTCTGGTAGAAGACTTCGGTCCATCCAGACTAAAACCTCCCGTCACATGAACAGCTTCTTCCCCTCTGCCATTAGACTGCTGAACACTAAGTGACTCTCGTGCACCATGTACAGCAGCTCAACCAGACTCATGTCAATCATCACTGTTTTCTTCCTGCATTACCGACTGCACTATATAGTTCTCCACAGTATCTGCTGCTGGCTAATATATATTTTAACTGTTGACCAGTATCACTTAATCTTATCCTACACTTTATTACATGTATAGTTTATTTCTCTTATCTTATCATGTTTAATGTTGCAGCATTGTACCGAGACAAATTCCTAGTTTGTGTACTACATGAACAATGGCAATAAACCTGATTCTGGCAATTTCAGAATCAGAATTCTGATTCTGATTCTGATTCTGAAATTGCCACTTATGATAGTTGGGCAGAGTGGCCGGCAGAGAACCCCAGCAGAAATAGACGAACCAGCGGGATGAGGCTGGCAGAGAGTAGGGAAGAGAGGAGCTGGAGACGGTGTCTGACCGGGTGGTGACAGGTAGCTGAGCGGAGGTGAGGATGATGGGGCAGGTGAGCACACAACGATCCCCGGAGACGCACCACATGGATGGCAGCAATCTGAGAGGAGAAAAAGAGAGAGGAATTAATTTTAGCTTCCTCAAGTTTAGTATTAAAGGCACTTGCTTGTTACAGGCAGTATACCCAACAAGCCACCCCTGAAGCGTTCACATGATGGTCCTTTTATGCGCTGGCAAGGCAGAGGAAGCAGGTGCATCCACTCACGCAGGTGTAGTGATTACCTGCGGAGTTGGGGAATCTCTCACAGGAAAGGAGGGGGCGTGCACTCACCTGAACATGACAGTGCCCCCCCCTCAAGGGGCATCTCCTGGCGGTCCACTGGACCTGTTGGGATGGGCTCTGTGGAAGGCCCGGACCATCCCTTTGTCGTGGAAATGGGATTTGGGGATCCATGACCTTTCTTCAGGGCCGTAGCCCTTCCAGTGGATGAGGTATTGAAAGCGCCAGCCCTGATGGCGAACGTCCAGAATCCTCTGGACAGTGTAGGTGGTCTGGCCGTCGAGGATCCGAGGGAGAGGAAGCATCTTTGGGGGGACAAAGAGGACTTGTGGAGAGGGGTTTGATTCTGGAAACACGGAACATCGGGTGGATGCAAAGTGACCATGGGAGCTCCAGGCGGACCATTACATCATTGACTATTTTGGAGATGGTGAACAGGACCAAAAAGCGAGGGAATAGCTTCTTAGACTCAGTCTTCAAGGGCACCTGGTCCGCCGATAGCCACATGCACTGCCTGACTACATATTTGGGAGCTGGAACCCGCTTCCGGTCCGCATACTGGCAGTTTCGCTCTGTAAAGCGGAGGAGGACAGCTCGGGTGGCCCTCCAGAGCCGATGGCAGCAGCGGACGTGAGCCCCCACGGATGGCACAGCAACTTCCCTCTCCGTCATGGGCAACGGCGGGGGGGGGGGGGGGGGTATACCCCATGGAGGCCTCGAAGGGCATGAGTCCAGTGGCAGCAGAGACTGCTGAGTTGTGGGCATATTCCACCCAGGTCAGATGGGTGCTCCATGTGGAAGGATTTTTGGATGCTACGCATCTGAGGGCAGCCTCCAGGGACTGGTTGGTACGCTCAGCCTGCCCTTTACTTTGCGGGTGGTATCCAGACGTGAGGCTGACCATAGTTTCCAGTGATCGGCAGAAGGATTTCCAGACATGGGATGTAAATTGTGGACCCCAGTCAGACACAATGTCCAAAGGAATCCCATGTAGACAGATGACATGTGTGGTTAGTAGGTCGGCGGTTTCAGAGGCGGAGGTAGCTTGGAGAGCCGTACCAGATGGATCACCTTGGAGAAGCAGTCAACTATGGTGAGCATAACGGTGTTACCTCGAGAACGGGGAAGTCCTGTGACAAAATCCAAGGCAATGTGGGACCAAGGTCGGCTGGGAACAGGTAATGGGTGAAGCAGGCCAGCAGGAGGTGAGGAGTCGGATTTATTGCGGGCGCAGGTCTGGCATGCTTTCACATAATCCCGGATGTCCGTCCACAGGGTGGGCCACCAGAACACCCGTTGAATGAGATTTATAGTCTGGGAAACCCCAGGATGGCAGGCAAAGTGACTGGAGTGGCCCCACTGGATGACATCACTGCGGAGGACGGCCGGGACAAACAGACGATCTCTTGCCCCCCACCCCCGTTGGTTTGGGCACCATGGACTGGGCCTACCGAACTGCTCAATCTCCCAGGTAAGGGCTCCGAGGATGCATGAATGCAGCACAATGGGCTTGGACAGGGAAGAGGGGTCTGGACAGTCAGGGTTGAATTGGCGGGAGAGAGTGTCCGGTTTGACATTACAGGAGCCAGGCCTGTAGGTGATGGTAAAATTGAACCTAAGAAAAAATAAGGCCCAGCAGGCCTGCCTGGCGTTGAGTCTGCGGGCTGACCATAGGTACTCTAGATTTTTATGGTCAGTCCACACGACAATGGGATGGACCACTCCCTCCAGCCAGTGTCTCCACTCCTCCAGGGCCAACTTAATGGCTTGGAGCTCTCGATCGCCTACGTCATAATTCCTCTTGGCTGGGGTGAGCCACCGAGAGAAATACGTGCATGGGTGGAGCTTCTGGCCGGAGGCTGAGCGCTGCGAGAGGACAGCACCCACCCCCAAATCAGAAGCGTCCACCTCCAGGGTGAACTGGAGCAGAGGGTCAACATGGGCCAAGATGGGGTATTAGAGAATAGACCTTTTAATTTGGAAAAGGCCTGTTCAGCTGCCTCGGACCAGCAGAAAGGCACCTTAACTGTCAGCTGTGTGAGAGGCTGCGCTACCCCACTGTGGTTCTTGATGAATCTGCAATAAAAATTTGCAGACCCCAAGAAGGGTTGAAGCTCCTTGCGGGAGTGGGGTGTTGGCCAGTCCAGCACAGCCTTCACCTTGGCCGGATCGGCTCTCAGCTCTCCTTCAGCCACAATAAACCCCAGGAAGCAAGTGAGGGAGGTGGAAAACTCAAACTTATCAGCCTTGACAAAGAGGTGGTTTTCCAGGAGTCGTTGTAACACGGCCCTGACATGGACTGTGTGTTCCTCTGACATGCAAGAAAAAATCAAAATGTCGTCCAAGTAGACAAAAACAAATTGATTAACCATATTGCAGAGGATGTCATTAATGAGGTGTTGGAAGACGGCGGGGGCGTTGGTGAGCCCAAAAGGCATCACTAGGTATTCGAATTGCCCCAAGTGTGTTTTAAAGGTTGTCTTCCATTCATACCCCTCGCGAATACGGACCAAATGGTACGCATTGCATAGGTCCAATTTGAAAAACACCTGCGCACGCTGAAGGAGCTCGAAAGCAGAATTAATTAGGGCCAATGACTATTAATCTTTGACAATTATGGCATTGAGTTCCCAGTAGTCAATACACGGACGCAGAGATCCGTCCTTCTTACCGACAAAAGAACACCCTGCCCCAAGAGGAGCCAAAGAATGCCGAATGAGGCCAGCGTTCAGAGAGTCCTTAATATAACTCTCCATCGCCTCCCTCTCCGGCTCGGAGATGCTATAGAGTTGACCGGACGGCAGCCGCGCACCCGGGAGATCTATGGCACAGTCGTATGAGTGACGAGGAGGTAATGAGAGAGCTCTCGGCTTGCTAAAGACCTCCCCAAAGTCATGATAGACCTCATGTACGAGGCTGAGCTCCGGCAGCTCCAGTGGAGGGGAGTTGATGGGTAAGGACGGGGAACACTCAGCCGAACTAAGACAAGACGCCAAACAAAAGGGGCTCCAGGAAGAAATTGAGTTTTGAGACCAATTAATAATGGTATTGTGCTTCCTGAGCCAAGGGTACCCCAGAACCACCAGGGAGGATGAATTTGGGAGAATAAAGAACGATAAGACCTCCTGGTGGTTCCCGGAAAGAAGGACGGATATCGGCGCTGTGGATTCGGTGATAGAGGCCACTTTGCTGCCAGATATGGTCGTGACATTCAATGGGGTGGATAATTTGGTGACGAGAATGCCGATTTCCTGTACAAGCCGTGAGGAAGCAAAATTTTGTTCCGCCCCTGAATCAATCAAAGCCATAACCCTCCTTTCGACCCCCGTCAGCTGGATAAGGACTGAAATAGAGAAGTTACCGGGGGGATGAATAAGAGTCCCGCCCATCAGACCCCCCACGGCTACTGACGGGCAGCGTCTTTTGGTTTCAGGTGGCAGTTGTTTAGTTTGTGCTTTAAAGAGCCACAGCACATACATGCACCGGCTCTCTTCTGTCACTGATGCTCTTCCAGAGCCAGATGGGCCCGGCTGAGAACCATCACTTTGGAGAAAGAGTCCGCTCCACCTGTGTCTGTAGCCAGAGAAGGCACACGTGCAATGGGTGGGAGAGAGGAGGATTCGCGCTCCTTTGCATGGTCGCGGTATCGGTTGTCCAAACTGACAGCCTGATCAATAAGACCGTCCAGAGAGGAGGGAACAGCATGAACTGCCAGGTCATCGCAGAGGCTGGAGTTTAAACCCTGGAGGAAGACGCTGTATAAGGCAATGTCATTACAGGCAGAGTCTGCTGTGATGACCCGAAATTCCACAGAGAAGTCGGCGGCTGACCGGCTTCCCTGGCGGAGAGACAAAAGGCAGCTCATGATATTGCCCTCACTCTCCGTTCAGTCAAACATGAGAGAGAATTCACCTACAAATCTATCAAATGTGTAATTAGGACCCTCAGGACTGTCGAGGATGGACTGAGCCCAACTAAGGATCTCGCAGCAGAAGGGTCATGAAATGAATTTTGGATGTGTCATCCGGATACTCTCCATCCACCTGGGGAGAGTATGCCTTTGCCAAACATGTCAAAGGAATCCCTTGCATTTCCCCACCTCCCCTGCATATGGAGCTGGTGAGAGAACGGAGGTTGTTCAGCGGATGGTGGGAGCAACAGAGGCAGCAGGTGGAGAGGGAGGACCCAGCTGAGACATATGAGCCAAGTGATCGGTGACCGTGCTCAGCTGCTGCATAATAGTGTGTAGCTGCTGTGTAAGCAGAACAACCTGCCTCTCTGTGGCGTTGAGGCGGTACAAAGCAGAGTGTTCCACTGATGCAGCCCCCGCTGAGCTCACGTTCTGCCTGGCTCGTTCTGTCATATTGATAGAATGGTCAGCTCATGTGCAGCGTGCCACACCAGAAAACACACACGACACAGAAAAGCTAAGTTTAAACAATTTATTGATCCAAAAAGTCTGCACGGTTAGGAGAAAAATGTCACTCACCAGAGGAAGACAGCCTATGGGGAGGAGACGAGAGCTAGTTAATAGGAGGAGGGAGATCGGGAAGAGTGGAAAACAAACTGCCACTTACGATAATTGGGCAGAGTGGCCGGCAGAGAACCCCAGCAGAAATAGACGAACCAACGGGATGAGGTGGGCAGAGAGTAGGGAAGGAGAGGAGCTGGAGACGGTGTCTGACCGGGTGGTGACAGGTAGCTGAGCGGAGGTGAGGATGATGGGGCAGGTGAGCGCACAACAATCCCCGGAGATGCATCGCACGGATGGCAGCAACCTTAAAGGAGAAAAAGAGAGAGAAATTAATTTTAGCTTCCTCAAGTTTAGCATTACAGGCACTTGCTTGTTACAGGCAGTATACCCAATGAGCCAGCGCTGAAGCATTCACATGATGGTCCTTTTATGCGTTGGCAAGGCAGAGGCAGCAGGTGCGTCCACTCACGCAGGTGTAGTGACTACCTGCAGAGTCAGGGAATCTCTCACAGGAAAGGAGGAGGCATGCGCTCACCTGAACATGACAAAAAAAGTGAAAAAAAAAATCCCGTCACAGACCTTTTTTAAAGCCGTAAACGCCACGTACCCACTGCACGTCAAAAAGATTTTTGACGTGCCTCTGTACATTTTCTCTCAGCGATGAAACATGCAATTGAACATTTTTTTGCTGAGACTGGGCTCGAAAGTTCAGTTAAGCTCCTCCCCTTGGAAAAAGGCAAGTTTAGATGAGCATTTTTGTGATGTCACTATAACAGGTGAAACCAGTCAGGACTAAGCACTGGCTGTTCAAATTTGCCAGCTTGCAGACTTGTGTGCTGCGGTCTTGGAGGAGAGGTGGTGTGTCAGCGTCCTCATGGAAGGGATGTGGGTGGGCCTTATTAGATCCTGGCATTTGAAGGAGGAGGAAAAGGGCAATAATTTTCACAAGCAACTGTACGGCAATGAAAGTTTTTAAAGTTTTTCGTGTGGAAAAAAGTGCATAAGATACCATTTTAGACAATGTAGATTTGTCTTAAGGGGATTTATATTCACTGTAGTGTGTCTTTAAGATAAAAGTTAAATTGTTTGTGGTGTTTCAAATCATAAAGCAGAATCTGCCTCTGTTTCTAGATAATAAATCATTGATGGCCCACTGAAATGCTCGTGCTGCATGACTGTAATAAAATCCCAACATCCTGGCAGATGAGCTGAGGCTGAGTATTTGTACAACAAGCCACTCCTTGTCAAATAGCTCCCAGAAGCCACACGGAGGAATGCTGGTGAGAAGGAGAAGTCAGTCTGCAATTGTTTGAGGGTTCTCTCACTCTTTTTCAACAACAGAAAAAAATAAGTCTTTTCTTTTTTCAGACTCTAAATGTTTTGGGCACAAGTCAAAGGGCTAAAGTGCAAATGAAGCCAAACTATCAAATTTTACTCAACACATCCAGTTTCATGTCCACAACTAAAAAATCTTTTGAAGTTTTATTCCTTACTCATTTGCCTTAAGTGCTCTGTGTAGCATATTGTTCAAACTGTACATTTTTAATATCAATTTTATAACTAAATATAATGAAAAAAACCACTGTGTATGGTGCGGATGGGGCACTGTTGGCTTCGACTGGGGATATAGTCAGGCGGTGGAAGGAATACTTTGAAGATCTCCTCAATCCCACTGATACGCCTTCCACAGAGGAAGCAAGGCTTGTGGACGAGGGGGATGACTCGCCTATCACAGGAGCTGAGGTCACCAAGGTGGTTAAAAATCTCCTTGGTGGCTGGGCCCCGGGGCTGGACGAGATTCGTCCTGAGTACCTCAAGGCCCTGGATGTTGTAGAGCTGTCATGGTTGACACGCCTCTGCAACATTGTGTGGAGGTTGGGGACAGTGCCTTTGGCATGGCAAACCGGGGTGGGGGTTCCTCTTTTCAGAAAAGGGGACCGGAGGGTGTGCTCCAACTTTAGAGGGATCACACTCCTCAGTCTCCCTGGGAAGGTCTATGCCAAGGTACTGGAGAGGAGAGTCCGGCCGTTGGTCGAACCTCAGATTCAAGCGGAGCAATGTGGTTTTCGTCCTGGCCGTGGCACATCAGACCAGCTCTTTACCCTCTCGAGAATTCTCGAGGGTTCGTGGGAGTTTGCCCAACCAGTTTACATGTGTTTTGTGGACTTGGAGAAGGCATTCGACTGCGTCCCTCGTGGTTTTTTGTGGGGGGTGCTTCGGGAGTATGGGGTATCGGGCTTGTTGTTACGAGCTATTCGGTCACTCTACGACCGTTGTGAGAGTTTGCTTCGTATTGCCAACACTCGGTCGGAGTCATTCCCAGTGAGAGTTGGACTCCACCAGGGCTGCTCTTTGTCACTGATCCTGTTCATAATTTTTATGGACAGGATTTCTAGGCGCAACCAGGGAATAGAGGGTGTCATGCTTGGTGACCACAGGATCTCATCTCTGTTGTTTGCAGATGATGATGTCCTGTTGGCTTCATCCAGCGATGGCCTACAGCTCTTGCTGGGACTGTTTGCCGCTGAGTGTGAAGTGGCTGGGATGAGAATCAGCACCTCCAAGTCCAAGTCCATGGTCCTTAGCCGGAAAAAGGTGGATTGTCCTCTCTGGGTTGGGGACAGGCTCCTGCCCCAAGTGGAGGAGTTTAAGTATCTTGGGGTCTTATTCACGAGTGAGGGGAGACTGGAGCGAGAGATTGACAGATGGATCGGAGCAGCATCTGCAGTGATGCGGACGTTGTACCAGTCCGTTGTGGTGAAGAGGGAGCTGAGTTCTAAGGCAAAGCTGTCGATTTACTAGTCAATCTACGTTCCTACTCTCACCTATGGTCACGAGCTTTGGGTAATGACTGAAAGAACGAGATCGCGGATACAAGCGGCTGAAATGAGCTTTCTCCATAGGATTGCTGGACTCACCCTCATAGATAGGGTGAGGAGCACAGTCATCCAGGAGAGGCTCAGAGTAGGACCGCTGCTCCTCCACATTGAAAGGAGCCAGTTGAGGTGGTATGGGCATCTGATTAGGATGTCTCCTGGACGCCTCCCACTTGAGGTGTTTCGGGCACGTCCCACTGGGAGGAGACCCCGGGGCAGACCCAGGACTCAGTGGAGAGACTATGTCTCCCAGCTGGTCTGGGAATGCCTTGGTATCCTCTCTGAAGAGCTGGACCAGGTGGGTGGGAAGAGGGAAGTCTGGGCTTCTCTGCTTGAACTGCTGCCTTCACGACCCGGACCTCCAGAAAAGCGGTAGAAGATGGATGGATGGATGGATGGATGGATGGATGGATGGATAATGAAAAAACTTACCCAAATATCCACTGATGTCATAGTCAGCCTGTCTGGACAGAAAGGTGAAACGATGCAAATCCAAATAATATAGCCTTGATTCTATCTCTCAGTAGTAGCCTAGCTGGTTTTAGCTTATCCACAAAGCACTTCTATTAGCAAAGACAGAGAAACAAAACCCACATGAGGAAAGAAAAAAAAAAAAGCTCTACAGATAGTATTTTACTAGGAAAAAAAATGAGTAAACAAGCTTCTGTGCTCATTACTGTACTATTATATACTATAACTTTTTTGTGATGCTAGCAGGTAATGGTGGGCAACTTTAGACAACTTTAATAAAGTGCATGTTGTAAAATGTAACTTTGATCATAAGTGACACACGGGTTTTTTTAAGCAGTGAGCTCCATTACATACACAAACACTATCTCAATTGATAAAGAGGATGTTCTGAAGAACATCTTGGAAGCTTTAATGCCTCTTGCTGGTTGTCACTTGCTGTTAACTACTTATATGTCAATCAATCAATCAAACTTTATTTGTATGGCACTTTTCAAACATTGGATGCTGCGCAAAGTGCTTTACATAGATAAAAACAGCAGACAAATTTAATTAAATGTATTTATTGATTGATTGATTGATTAATTACTTATATAAAAGACAGTAATGATATTTGACCAAAATTGTTTCAGAGACTCCAAGAGTAATGTAAGGCAGTGCATGAGTATGAGCAAGAGAATAGCCCTCCAAAAACTGTCATTATTTTCTGCAGTTTTTTTAATACTCAGTAATAATTCAAACAAGTATGGGGGCGAAGTGTTTTTACTTTAAGTAAACATATTTGGTTGGTGTGTCCAACTGTTTTTTGCATGTACATTTCATGCAGCCACTAGTCTATCTTTCTTGTTGTCCACATTAGTAGCAAATAATGTAGTAATGTTCTGTCAAATTAAAGCCAAGGCCTTTTTGGGGTCATAAATTGTTGGGTTTTACACTCCCGTTGACTGTTTCTAAAAAGTCTTCATCTTCTACAGATGGGGACATTAAATGCTAACACTTCCCTGGTCAAAGTGTCCCTACATCTGGCCTGAGCTGCAATACATGGATGTCAAATGTGTGTGTTGCAGGGGTTCAGTTTGTGGCGATAGGTTTTCCCGAGTGACTGAGTGGTCATCTGAGTAGATTACATGTCAGATCTGAGCCGGTTCTTCTTGTGTCTCGTTGATGTAACAGCCAACAGATTTGGTGTGGTGTTTATAGATTTACCCTTGCAGCGGCTGGGTATGCAGATGGGGAGGATTGACCTGCTGCGACCTTGGAAGAGTGCCCTGGCGGAGGACGACGGCGACCTCGGGTTGGGCGGGATGTGCTGCAATGCAGCAGAGCAGATCAGGGCGCTGCATGCTCTCTCACCCACACACTCATTCAAACACATAAACAGCAGCGCTTTATCATGGAATGAGGGGACGGAAAGATGCACACAAATCAATATAAACACACACACACTTTCTGCTACGTCTTCCTGGATAAGCAGTGAGGGGTGTGTCCACACCAGCTAGCTGCTGGCTGGCTGGCTCAAACGCTCACACCGCCCACATGACTGTGCATATGGAACAGTGCACACACACACACACACACACACACACACACCATACGCTTACACACATCTACGTCCACATCCGTTCATAAATTCGCACATGAACATTGAGACAGGATGCTCAGATGCACTGAAACAGGATGGGAATAAAACACAGTCTACAACACACTATATCTGCAGTTTCCTGCAAGCAGTCAATGTCCATCTAATGATATAGATTATTTTTTTTTCCGTCAGTGTAACAACCCTTGAATGAATTACTAATAAGGCAATCACTCAATCACATCAGCTCAGGAGAGCATCATCCCATTGGAGGAGCTGGAGAGATAAGATGTGATTTAAACTCAACACAAACCTTCATTAAAAAGGTTTTCTGGACCAGATTAGTAAAGCTCAGTGACTGAACAATTATATCAAATCAGAACATCAATCATTTTCATTTGGCTATGAGCATTGTGTGAAGCTCACATTACCCAATACAAATCTTGTTTTAAGACCTTGTGCTGAACTTTGTTATTTGCACACCTGAAATAAAACTATCCTGACTTAAACTTTAACACTAATGTCGCATTGGCAAAAAAAAAAAAAAAAATGCCACAAGTATGTTTTCACACCTAACCCATGTGGTCCATACTTTCAGACTTTTCAGGTTGATCTCGATCAATATTTTAGGTGTGAAACCTTCCCCAAACTACGATCTGGACCAGTGAGCCAAAATTTTGTCCGGCAAAAAGAAGAGGTCTCAGTCCAGATCAAACTGAACCTTGGTTCGGTTTGATCTGGACTGAGACCTCTGGACTGAGACCTTGGTCTGGTTCGTTTAGAGTGGCAGCAATTTCCTGAATGGTCCGGACTGTGGACCAAACACAGGAAGTTACAGCAGCTGAAAAAGGGGAAATTGAGTCATAGCAGCACTCAACAAGAGGAAGAGACCTAGTTTTTAGTGGAAATACGGCCCATATGTAGCCGCTAGTAGCATAAATATTCACTTGCATTAAAATGCAGAAACTTTCCTTGTGTTTTCAGAGACTATGCAATGAGTTGATGAAAAAAACTGGACAATCAATGCAATCACTTGACAGGCGCCTTGCATGGCGCCGCGTCATTGGATGCGCCTAACGTGCGCGTCCAATGTCAAGTCAAATTCCTCGTATGTTTACTTGTAAATATACTTGGCAATAAAGCTGATTCTGATCTGAAGACTCACGGCTGATGAGAAGGATAAACAACCTTTTTAATGAAGACCTCCGCTGCCAATGGTGCACATACCTTGTCGGGGTGCAGCGGCTTGCGTGCCTCAGCAACCCCCGGAGCTATGTCGACGGGAGCCTAGTGCTCCCAGAAGGTTCAACCATGTCGAACAGGTCCACGTGGGGTAGAGGCCAGACTAAAGAGTGCACCCTGGTCCTCCAGGTTGGGGGTTGTGCAGCATGTAACAAATCACTCACGTAAAACCCAAGTTTTGTTACAGCAACAAATGTCCCAACGGCGGAACAGGCGGAGAGGAGAGTGAACTCCCAACGGCTGTGAAGGCGGAGGAGGACAGACAGTTGCACGGGAAGAAGGGTCTCGGAAAGCCTTGGCAGGCAACCTTTCTACAGGGTGGACCAAGCTCTCGACAGCCCAGCCATGGAAGGCAGTTGGTCTAGGGGAGGGACCCCCAACAAACTTCCATGGCTGAAGACGGAGATGCAGGACCTCTGTGGTGCCACAAACCTCTGCATCACGCATAGTCGCTTCAGCGATCGACGAAGAAGAAAAATGAAGACCTAATATTCTAGCCTTACGAATCTTCCCTACTTTCAACATAAAGTCCAGTTACTAAGGGTGAGTAGCATGTTTGTTAACTACCAGTCTGTGACAGTAAAAGGCAGGTGCATCCCAAAGTTGTTTGGTTTGCTTGGCTAAGGAGCAGTGTGAAATCAAACCTCACCAGACCAAGTGTAGACAATATAACACACATTAACCTTGGTGCAGACTTTCAGGTGTGAAAACACTCTAAAACATTTAAATGATCCCACTAAGATGTGCCTTGTTACCACAGAGTTCCAATGGCATTAAGATATGTCATTGGAACGGTCATGGCCTGAACACGCCCCTCTCTGCATCAGCGGTCGTTTGGTGGAGAGAGTGGAGAACACCAAGTTCCTCGGAGTGCAGATCTCACAGGACCTGACCTGGAGCAAGAATTCCTTGGGGATCAGGAAGCGGGCCCAGCAGAGACTGCGCTTCTTGAGGAAACTCAAACAGGCCTCTCTCCCCATCTGCATTCTCAGGACCTTCTACAGAGAGTGGAGAGTGTTCTGACGTACTGCATTGCAGCATGGTACTCCAGCTGCAGTATGTCAGACAAAAAAGCTCTGCAGAGGATAGTTAAGGGAGCTGAGAAGGTAACTGGAGTTTCCCTCCCCTCTGTTCAAGAACTTTTTCAGAGCCGTTGTATGAGCAGGGCACTGAACATTGTCAAGGACCACTCTCACCCTCTGCATAAACACTTTGAACTGCTGCCATCTGGCAAACGATTCCGGAGCATCAGAGGCAGAACCACCAAACTGATCAACAGTTTCCTTCCACAAGCTGTTAGGATGCTGAACAGTTGATCCGGAATCTTTTATACATATTACTGCACTTTATGGACATTATGTATATTATAGTTTTAGTCAGTTTTAAGTATTTATTTCTCTTAGCTCCTTAGAGTCACTTAGCCATTTTAATTGTTTTAAATATATACATAGGCAGTTATTATAATTTTAACTGCAACTGTAATAAGTTAACATTACTGTAAAATCCAAATGTGTCTCAGGGATGTGTGAATGGCTGTCGGGGTTGGGGGTGGGGGGTGGGGGGTGGGGGGTGTGAGTGTGTTTTTAAATTATGTTCTTTTTACAATACGGATGCCTAGAGAAACGTAATTTCATCTTGCTTGCACTACAGTTGTATGCATAGCATCATGACAATAAAGGTTGATTAATTGATTGATTGATTGATATAGCAATAAAAGACCCTACTCATTTACACTGTGCATGTGTGAATGCTGCAAAATGTTAACATGATGTAGAACAGGCCAAATTGGTATTAATCTGCACAGCAGATAATAATAATAATAATAACAGCAAATAATTTGCTCTTGTTGTGCATGGGTGCAAGGGTGCCTACAGAACACATGCACAACAATGACAAATTATTTGCCAATCTTTGGACCAATTAAGAAGTGAAATTAGAAAATTTCCCACGGAAACCTGAATGCTCCAGGAGCCCCAGGTTGGGCACCCCTAGTGAACAATGAGAGATCATCAAAAACGGATGAGAAATCAGCATCATAATTTTTCACTCATCCTTGTCAGCAGTTTCACTGAATCATTTCCAATTATGATGTTTTAAGCAATTGAAAACAGAAAGAAATCACAACATGAGTTTGTCCAGTTGCGAACACAAAAGCATCAACAGCCTAACTTGAAAAAATGAAACTTTTTAGGTTTATCCTTGATGTCGGAAAATAAATATTGTGCCTTTTACCGGTCTTTAAAGCCTCTGTTTTCTGAGTCCATTTTTTTCTTTGGTCATGTTTTTAAACAAGATAGATTGGAGTTAATTAAGAGTACAGTAGACAAGACAGGTGTGCAATAAAAGCTGAAACTGCTGGCTGTTGCAATGCATTTTAGAATGTGTAGCATCTGTCTTGAATATTGGGTGCAGGTATAGACATGCTGGATGGACATACAATAATTGTATGGAAATCCAAGATGGCGCCCACAGCGGTCGACATGGTGCTTCGCTGCGCTCTTTGTTTGTTTTTGTTTGTCAATTGTGTGTCTGCTTGCACTTATACCCGTGAAGAACTTTTAAATATCAGGACTTTGACCCCCACGGACCTCCTCCCAGTTTTTCTAGCCCCTGCCGCCGATCTGGTTTATTGTTTGGCTCGGAAAGTGAGACGGCGGAAAAGAGGAAGACGAGCGGGCGCTCTCGTACGACTTCGCAGGAGAGGCTCGCGAACGGCGCTGCCTGGCATATTTCTGTCCAATACCAACTCTCTCTCTAACAAGGTGGATGAACTGAGACTGCTGATGCGTTTTAAGGACCTCGCCTCCTCAGCTGTCCTCTGCTTTACTGAGACCTGGCTCCGGGAAAATATACCGGACAGCGCGCTGCGCCTCGACGGCTTCCAGCTCTTCCGTGCTGATCGTGACACAGAGCTTTCCGGCAAGACCACAGGAGGCGGAGTCTGCTTCTACATCAACTGTAGCTGGTGCTCTGATGTAACGGAAATTTCCAAACACTGTTCTCCTGCCCTGGAATTTCTTGTTATCAACTGCAAGCCTTTTTATTCCCCACGGGAGTTTGCTTCTTTTATACTGATCGCTGTGTACGCCCCTCCCGACGCGGACACGCGCGAAGCTCAGCGCGTGCTCGCGGATCACATTCAACACACAGAGCGGAGTTTTCCAGACTCGCTGATTATTGTGGCTGGCGACTTTAATCAGTGCAATCTGAGCCACGATCTCCCCCGCTACAAACAGTTTATTAAATGCCCCACCAGAGGATTAAACACACTGGATCACTGTTACACCACAGTGAAAGACGCATATCGCGCTGTCCCTCGAGCTGCGCTGGGATTATCTGATCACGTGATGGTTCACCTCATTCCCACATACAGACAGAGATTGAAGCTCACTAAACCTGTTGTGAGCACTACGAAGATAAGGACCAGTGATGCTGAGGAGAAGCTGGAAACATGCATGGAAATATCTGACTGGGGCATGCTTAAAGGAGCCACGCATGATCTGGATGAGTACACGGACACTGTGAACTCATATATCCACTTTTGTGAAGAGAACATTCTTCCATCACGCACCAGGGTGAGTTACTCTAATGACAAACCCTGGTTCACAGCTAAGCTCAGACAGATCAGGAAGGAGAAGGAAGCAGCGCTGAAAAGTGGAGACAGGGACTGCTACAGGGAGGTTAAATACCGGTTTAACAGAGAGCTGAAGAGAGCTAAATCTGTGTACTCAGAGAGACTCCAGCAGCAGTTCACTGCTAATGATTCGGCTTCCGTGTGGAGAGGACTGAGGCAGATCACCAACTATCGGCCTCAGGCTCCTAAAGGTCAGGATGACAAAGCCCTTTGTCAGAGACTGTCCCAACACTATGCCCGTTTTGACACCTCGTCATCTGTGTCCAACTCCCCCCCTCCCTCCAGCTCCACAGCCTCCACATTCCCTACTTCATTTAAGGCACCCCCCCCCACCTCCCCCCCTCCCCTTATCATCAGTGAGCAGGATGTGCTCAAACAGTTCTCCAGACTGAACCCGCGCAAGGCCCCCGGCCCAGACGGCGTGTCTCCCTCCACCCTGAGACTCTGTGCGAAACAGCTGGCTCCTGTATACACAGACATTTTTAACACCTCCCTTAAGTTATGCCACGTGCCGTCCTGCCTCAAATCCTCCACCATCATCCCTGTCCCCAAGAAGCCACAGATCACTGGACTTAATGACTACAGACCTGTAGCGCTCACCTCTGTAGTCATGAAGTCCTTTGAGCGCCTGGTCCTGTCCCACCTCAAGTCCATCACCACCCCTCTCCTGGACCCGCTGCAGTTTGCCTACCGAGCCAACAGGTCTGTAGACGATGCAGTCAACCTGGCCCTCCACTCCATCCTGCAGCACCTGGACTCCCCGGGAACCTACGCCAGGATCCTGTTTGTGGACTTCAGCTCCGCATTCAACACCATCCGCCCCGCTCTGCTCCGGGACAAGCTGTCCCTGCTCAACGTGCCTGACTCCCTCTGCAGGTGGATCATCGACTTCCTGACGGACCGGAGGCAGCATGTGCGGCTGGGAAAGACTGTCTCAGACTATACTAGCATCAGCACCGGATCACCCCAGGGCTGTGTACTTTCCCCCCTACTCTTCTCCCTTTACACCAACTCCTGCACCTCCAGCCACCAGTCTGTCAAGTTGATCAAGTTTGCGGACGACACCACCCTCATCGGGCTCATCTCCAACGGCGACGAGTCCGCCTACAGGAGAGAGGTGGCCCAGCTGGCGTCCTGGTGCAGCAATAACAACCTGCAGCTGAACGCTCTGAAGACAGTGGAGATGATTGTAGACTTCAGGAAAGTCACTACTCCTCTGCCCCCCCTCACCCTCTCAGGCTCTCCCATCACCACTGCTGATTCCTTCCGCTTCCTAGGCAATACCATCACCAGGGACCTCAAATGGGAGCTGACCATCAGCTCACTCATCAAAAAAGCCCAGCAGAGGATGTTCTTCCTGCGGCAGCTGAGGAAGCTCAAGCTACCCACCAAGATGTTAGTGCAGTTCTACACAGCCATCATCGAGTCCATCCTCACCACCTCCATAACCGTGTGGTACGCAGGAGCCACTGCCAGGGACAGACTAAGGCTGCAGCGCGTCGTGCGCACTGCTGAGAAGGTGATCGGCTGCAAGCTCCCATCTCTCCAGGATCTGTACATCTCCAGGACCCGGAGGCGTGCTGGCCGGATCATAGCCGATCCCTCACACCCTGGTCATGTACTGTTTGCCCCCCTCCCCTCTGGTAGAAGACTTCGGTCCATCCAGACTAAAACCTCCCGTCACATGAACAGCTTCTTCCCCTCTGCCATTAGACTGCTGAACACTAAGTGACTCTCGTGCACCATGTACAGCAGCTCAACCAGACTCATGTCAATCATCACTGTTTTCTTCCTGCATTACCGACTGCACTATATAGTTCTCCACAGTATCTGCTGCTGGCTAATATATATTTTAACTGTTGACCAGTATCACTTAATCTTATCCTACACTTTATTACATGTATAGTTTATTTCTCTTATCTTATCATGTTTAATGTTGCAGCATTGTACCGAGACAAATTCCTAGTTTGTGTACTACATGAACAATGGCAATAAACCTGATTCTGATTCTGATTCTGATTCTGATAATTGTGCCATAACTGACACATGAGTGTCCAAAAATACAATGAAAGGTATGCTTAACTAAATAGAAATGTGGACGTAATGCGTGTCCAACTGAGCTGGAAATTCACAGTACAGCAGCAGATGTGGGAGGATGTGAGGAAAGGTGATGAGTGCAGAGGAAGAAAGGACTCACTGTAACCATTCCAGTGATTCTACAGGACATTCTGTCCAGATTGACACTATTGTCTCTCCCCTGACAGGATGAGATGTGACCGTAAGGGTTAAACATGAGACTGACATTCAGCCAGAGACCCGAGAACTGTGAGGAAGCCCCATCTGACTTCTGAAGTGGCTGCAAATTTTATCAGGGTTTTAAGTGATGTTCCTGCTGATTCTACCTGCATCATGTGATTTTATTACTGACAGTTTTAACTATAAACTAAAATCAGCACTGGACTTGGTTGCACCACTAAAGACCAAAAATGCAAAAACTAAACCTGTCTCGCCCTGGTGGAATGAAGCTATAAAACAGCAGAAAAGAAAATGCAGAGCAACAGAGAGAAGGTGGAGAAAAACAAAATTAACTGTTCACTACCAAACTCTATGTGAAGAACTGAGAATATATAATAACACGGTTAAACAAACCACTGGGCTGCACGGTGGCGCAATGGTTAGCACTGTGGCAGCACAGTTTACCCTCGGCCGGGGGATCGCGGGGATCGTGAGATCGTGGGTTCGATCCCTGCCCCCGGCCAACAGTGATCTGTGTGGAGTTTACATGTTCTCCCCTTGTTGCGTGGGTTTACTCCGGGATTTCTCCGGTTTCCTCCCACATGCCAAAACATGCAGGTTAGGGATAAGGGGCGCTTGCGCACGCAGCGACTGGCAGCTGGTGGCTTGTCACCAGACTGCAAAACAAATCTACCTATGGGTACAAAATAAGTAATAAAAAAAAAAAAAAAAAAAAAAAACAGAAACTCTCACTTCTCCAAAATAATAAATACTCACAAAAACAATCTCGGAATCCTGTTCTTCACCATAGACCACCTGATCAACCCTGATTTTAAGAAGTCCAGCATGATGCCAACAGACTCACTATGTGAGGACTTTGCAGACCACTTCAGAAGTAAACTAGAGGTTTTTAAATCTAATCTTTTATTACAAGATACTGTTTTTAGTACTGTGGAACCTTTGCTTTTATCTGGGGAAACGCTGGAGAGTTTTGCCCTGGTTGATACTGAAGCTCTTTGTCAAGTTTTCGCCCAAGTAAATCCAACAACCTGTCTTTTAGATCCCATTCCCACATCACTTTTAAAAACATTTTGTGGATTTTTCCAAGAGGAACTTTTAAACATGATGAATTACTCTCACCAGACGGGTGTTTTTCCTACTGCCTTTAAAACGGCAGTGGTGAGACCCCTTCTGAAGAACAGTAATTTAGATCCTGAAAACCCCAATAACTACAGTCCAGTATCCAACTTACCATTTTTGAGCAAACTTTTTGAAAAACTTGTTTTTAATCAGTTAAATTATTTTTTTAATATCAAATAACATATTTGATGAAAACCAGTCTGGTTTTAGGACGAACCACAGTACAGAGACAGCCCTGGTCAGGATTGTTAATGACCTAAGGCACAACATGGACTCAATATGGACACAATATGGATAGAATTTCAGTCCTGGTTCTACTGGATCTAAGTGCTGCCTTTGATACAGTAGACCACCATTTTCTTTTAACCATACTGATGGATCTGGTTGGCCTCTCTGGTACTGTTCTTAACTGGTTCAAGTCCTACCTCACAGACAGGAACTTTTTTGTAAGTATGGATACATGTTTTTCCAGAGTCTACAAAATAAATTGTGGTGTGTGTGATGTTGTGTTCCGGCACGTTATTGTGAAGTGCGGTGTAGTGACGTGCACTTCCTGTCACATCACTGCACCGCCCTATAAATACCAGAGGGCATCCATATTGCATCCACTTCGCCCCTTTCTCGAGCTGCCAGGAGAACCACTGGTGCCTTGGCCCATGTAGTTTGAGGCTTTCCAGACCTACAGAACCGCCCTGGACCTCGGTAAGCTCGACAAGTTAAGTGCATGTGTGCTTCTTGTTCATAACCTGAGTATTGAGGGCCAGCAAGTCCTGCGCACACTTGGAGCTTCAGACTCTTTCGAAGATGTTGTGGAGCTGCCAGCAAACCATTTTCACACCCCGGATAGCGTGACTGTCCGGACAATTTGTTTTTGGCAGCGACATCAGCAGGTAGGTGAGTCTATTCATCAGTTTGTCGCCGATTTGAGGCAGCTAGCTAGCGAGCGTCACTTTGGGCCGTTGGAAGATGAACTGGTACGTGACCAGCTCGCAGAGCACACATGCAGCGCCGCATTGCGAGCTAGGCTACTCATGGCGCCCAGTGACTTAACGTTAGCCAGAACTGTCGAGCTAGCTCTGCAGCTGGAGACCACAGACAAGCTAGCTCTGGAGATAAACTGGCGCCAGTCACAGCGGCCATCAGAGCCTCCTGCTGCGGCAAATGTTGAGGACCCGGATAGCAAGGATAGCTTGGACGACGATACTATGGAAGCCAACGCTGCCAGCTGAAGGTCTGCCCTGGGAAAACCCCTGTGCAAGGGTTGTGGGTCTGTGATGCACTGACATAAGGCTAAGCACTGCCTGACTAGGGGAGCCCGTTGAAGCAGATGTGGTCGCTTGAACCACTTGTATCTGAACCAGAGAGCCCACAGAAGACATCACCCCGCCCACCACAGACGACCATCCATACGGTGTCCACCAGCACAAACGGGTACATGTTTTGCACAGTGAAATTGGACGGCATGGAGGTGATGCTGCTGCTCAACATGGGAGCGGAGGGGTCGTTGCTGAATTGGGCCACGATGAAGAAGTTTTTCCCCCACTATAGGATTAAAGGTGACCCGGCGCCATTGTGTGGTTATGGAGGTGGCAGGCTGTGCACGGTTGGGACTTTGGAGTTAACGGTCTAGTACAAGTCTGCGAAGATGGTTGACTTCACATTCCACGTGACAGCCCAAGGTGATAACATCATGAGCTGTGATTTGTTTTACGGACTGGATTTCACCATAAAAGAAGACGGGAATGAATGGTCGGGTTGTGGCCTGTGGAACCCTTCGGTTCCAGTGGTCGATGAGGTCATTGCGTGGGACGAAGAGCTAACGGACACCAGGGCGTTCGGAGCCCGCCTTTGAGGGAGGGGTACTGTTATGACCCGAGCACCAATGTTATTTGCGCTCGGGCTATTCCTGTCAGGTCTTGACAACGGCATTATTATTCCAGCTCTCCGAGCTCTTATTGTGACAGCGCTCGGGGAGGCTTCCGCTCAGCTGTCAAGACCTGAACAGCTGTTCTGCATTTGCGGTCGTTAGCGGCCGGCTTCTTAAGCCGACGCTAGCAGCTGCATCCTTGCAGCAGTGTCCGTCGCTGATCGTCGGAGCGATCGTACTATATGAATTATACCTCTCTCTTTTGATCACTCTCTTCCTCTCTCTTTTGATCACTTTTTTTTTTTTTTCACCCCACTTATATCACGGACACACAGATCATCCCAAATGTCTCCTGAGCCGGTGGACGGAGCCACTGTTTATAGCAGGATACGATATAACAGGGAAGAGCTGCTAGCATTTAACCGCCACCCGGTCCCACTGGAAAAACTCGACATACCGAGAGAACTGAGGCGAAAACGCCGCGGCTGCCGGGCTGGAGTAAGGCGGAGGACAAAAAATATAAGGTACAGACCCTCCCTTCCATCTGTTGTCATGGGAAATGTACGGTCGATACTGGGAAAGTTAGATGAGCTAGCGGCTATCTCCCGTTATGATAGCACTTACCGGGAGTGCTCTCTCCTTTTGTTTACTGAGACGTGGCTAACTGAACTAGCAGCAGATGCTAACATTGAGCTGGAGGGTTTTCACACGATACGAGCTGACCGAACACCAGAGAGTGGCAAAACTAGGGGCGGTGGAGTGATCATGTATGTTAACAACAACTGGTGCAGACCGGGACATATCACTGTTAAACAACGACACTGCAGCAAAGACATTGAGTTGCTAGCTGTTAGCATGAGGCCTACATATCTCCCGAGAGAACACTCACACGTGATCTGCATTGTTGTTTATGCAAATCCGACGGCGAACGCTGGGACAGCGCGTGACGTCATCCATTCAGTAACCAGCAGGCTGCAGACAGAACACCCAGATGCTCTTCTCCTCATCTCAGGCGATTTCAACCACGTTTCACTGTCTCCCATTCTGCCCACTTTCACCCAGTATGTCACATGCCACACTAGAGACAATAAAACACTGGATTTGTTCTACGCAAACACTAAGGAGGCGTACACCTCATCACAACTCCCCCCACTTGGGAGATCGGATCACAACTTGGTTCATCTCCGACCGGTGTACAAACCCCTAGTGCACAGACAACCTCCGGCCATGCACACTGTGGAGTTATGGTCTGAGGAGACAATGGACACTCTAAAGGACTGTTTTGAAGCCACTGCCTGGAAGCAGCTCTGCGATCCACATGGTGAGGACATCGATGGCCTCATTCACACCTTCACGGGCTACCTCAGCTTCTGTGTGGACAAATCCGTTCCCACCAAGACCATACGGCGTCACTCAAACAACAAACCCTGGATCAACCCTGAGATAAAAACACTTCTGAGAGAGAAGAAGAGGATCTTCAGGTCGGGGAACAGGGAGATGCTGAAGTCCGTACAGAGGGAGCTGAGGAGAAAGATCAGAGAAGGCAAGGACAGCTTCAGGAAGAAGATGGAGGACAAGCTGCAACAGAGCGACATCAGCGGGGTCTGGAGAAACCTCAAAACCATCTCGGGGCTCCAGAATACCTCCCCCCAGGCCACGGGGGGCAGGGAGTGGGCAAACAACCTGAATCTGTTTTTCAATAGATTTGACCAACCGCCCTCCCCCCTGTCTGCACAACAACCACTGCTGCCTCTAAGAAATCAAGTCCTGCTACCCACTCCCCACTCCACCGACACCCCCCCACTCCCAACACACAGCCCCCCATCCTGACCCTGACCAAGACCCAGGTGAGGACGGAGCTGAGGAAGATCAAGGCGAGGAAGGCATCGGGACCGGACGGCATCAGCGCAAAGCTCCTCAAGTCCTGTGCAGACCAGCTGTGTGGGATTGTGACGTATATCTTCAACATGAGCCTGAAACTGGGGAGGGTACCACAGCTGTGGAAAACATCTTGTGTGGTACCTGTACCAAAAACTTCCCACCCCAAAGACCTGAACAGCTTCAGACCGGTGGCCTTGACATCCCACTTGATGAAGACCCTGGAGAGACTGCTCCTTGCTCATCTCCGCCCCCTGGTGGAACCAGCGATGGATCCACTCCAGTTCGCCTACCAGCATGGCATTGGGGTGGAGGATGCGGTGATCTTCCTCCTTCACCGTTCTCTGTCCCACCTGGAGAAGCCCGGGAATATGGTGAGGATCATGTTCTTTGACTTCTCCAGTGCTTTCAACACCATCCAACCGATGATCCTGAAGGACAAGCTGCTGCGCGCAGGGGTGGACCAGCACCTGTCATCATGGATCCTGGACTACCTCACGAACCGGCCTCAGTTTGTGAGAACCCGGGACTGTGTTTCCGACACGATCATCAGTAGCACGGGGGCCCCCCAGGGAACGGTGCTGGCTCCCTTCTTGTTCACTCTTTATACTGCGGACTTCTCACACAACACAACACATTGCCATCTACAGAAGTTCTCTGATGACTCTGCGATCGTTGGTCTCATCTCCAGCGGAGATGAAGCTGAGTACAGAGGGCTTATCCAGGACTTTGTGGACTGGTGCCATCGGAACTGCCTCCAGATCAACGCGAGGAAAACTAAGGAGCTGGTGGTGGACTGCCGCAGGCATGGGCAGCCCCTCACAGCACCAGTAAATATACAGGGAACAGACATCGAGATGGTGACATCCTACAAGTACCTGGGTATTCATCTGAACAATAAACTAGACTGGTCACACAATACTGACGCACTCTACAAGAAGGGACAGCGCAGGCTGTTCCTGCTGAGGAGACTCAGGTCTTTTGGTGTACAAGGGGCGCTGCTGAAGTCATTCTATGACACGGTGGTGGCATCAGCCATCACTTTTGGAGTGGTCTGCTGGGGCAGTGGCATTACTGCAGCCGATAGGAAGAGACTGAACAAACTGATTAAGAAAGCTAGCTCTGTCCTGGGGCAACGCCTTGATCCGATGGAGGAGATAGGAGAGAGAAGGACGGTGGCTAAACTGTCATCTCTGCTGGAGTCCGAGTTCCACCCTATGCAGGACATACTGGATGCACTGAGGAGCTCATTTAGCAGCAGACTACATCATCCCAGGTGCACAACCGAGAGGTTTCGTAGGTCCTTCCTACCAACGGCTGTCAGACTGTACAACCTAAGCAGGGCTGCTCGCAGAGATAGCAAAAAGACGTAACAAACTAATAGTTTTTTTTTTTTTTTTTTTTTTTTTTTTTTTGGAATGCAAAAGATGCAATAGACTTACACAATGGTCCTCTCCGGCATACAACTAGGAACATACCGGTCGCTATGGAGGGTGAGAATATGTATGGGCACATAATCATACCATGTAGGATAACTAAATAGACGGTTATGCTGTTTCATCCCACCTAGCAACAATGCTCTGCACTGTGTGTGTTTATATATATTTACATATTTATTCCATCTAGCTACAATGCTCTGCACTGGGTGTGTTTATATTTATATATCTATATACTGTATTTATTCCATCTAGCTACAATGCTCCGCACTGTGTTTTTATATATCTACATATTATTCCATCTAGCTACATTGCTCCGCACTGTGTGTGTTTATATACTTGCATATTTATTCCACCTAGCTGCAATGCTCCATACTGTGGGTGTTTATATATTTACATATTTATTCCATCTAGCTACAATGCTCTGCACTGTGTGTTCATATATTCATATATTTATTCCATCCAGCTACAATGCTCTGCACTGTGTGTCTGTGTGTGTGTGTGTGTATATATATATTTTATAGTAATATGTACATATGTATATTAGCTGCTCTTGCTTGCTTGTTTTTTCTTGCCTTCTGATTGTTGCTCTGAGTGTTGCTATCCCTGTGCTGTTGCAATCCTGGAATTTCCCCGTTGTGGGACTAATAAAGGCTTATCTTATCTTATACTACATTGCCCGTCTGTGGTGTGACCGTCTTATCCTGTGGACCTGTGAGTGAGCTTGTTAGCCTTACGCCTCCCTGTGTGTAGACTTGCTTGTGTCATAGCCTCAGCGGCTTGTATTATTGTGATTTCACCGTGAATAAAGGCACTAACACAACTCTCTGGTGACGGTGTGGCGTCTTATGGTGGCTCGTGAGGGCCACCGCATGACATGTATATTGTAAAATTGGATTATTTTGTGTATTTTGTTTAGTTTAGGAGCACGACGTGTAATTTTAGTTGGTATATGGATTCTTAGTTTATTGGGTGGCAGAATAATCCACCCCACTGTGTGGGCTGCAAGGTAGTCCATCCGTCAGCTCTATTTTAGGTTATGTTGTGTGAATGTATTAGGCCATTTGAGTACATT
The DNA here is from genome assembly GCA_020510985.1 of Pholidichthys leucotaenia. Taxonomy (NCBI): domain Eukaryota; kingdom Metazoa; phylum Chordata; class Actinopteri; order Cichliformes; family Pholidichthyidae; genus Pholidichthys; species Pholidichthys leucotaenia. The sequence goes on along the minus strand of CM035848.1, from coordinate 86,608,370 downwards.
GTTTTTTGTTATGTTAGTGCGTGATTCGGGTCCCAAATTGGTGGGGGGGGGGGGGGAATCTTGATTGTGTGTATGTGGTTTTGGACTTTTTAACCACTTGCTCTCCGGGCAATTTTCCTAAAAATGCCAAAAAATAACGTGCCCAAAGTAAATCGAAAGCTGTTCTTCAACCCTTTGCAGCATCTTCATGGGGTTGGTCTCATTTAAAAGAAAACACTTTGAATTTTTTGGCAAAAAAAACATAATCTCTCTACGTGCTCCGGCCACTGAGTTACAGTCATCTAAACATACTGAACTTGAAGAAAAAAAATTTGGACACAGTGTTTTTTTGGATACAAATGCTTGTAAATAACACACAACTGTCCGATCCGGCTGGAAAATGCAACAGAAATGTAGAACCAAGTGTTATCCAGCTGAGATCCAAATTTGGTAACAATACCACAAAAAATGAATATTTTACACAGCTTTTTTCTCAGGCTGTTCCCAGGCGTTTTGGAACTGTGCCAAATTGTGCCAAATGGCACAGTTTGGAAAAACGTCTGTAACTTCTGAATGATTCAATGTAGAATCTTCATTTTAGGCTCAAAGGAAAGGTTACACTCAGGGCTGTGTCTGTGTGTGTGTGTGGGGGGGGGGGGGGGGGGGCCCCCCCCCCGCTACCAAGGACAGAGTTCGGCCCTCGCTACATGACAGATTACACTCGTTGCATGTTTCCACAGCAACGCTGTCACAGCGGCCCCCCCCCGCTACTGTGTGTGTGTGTGGGGGGGGGGGGGGTTGTCCCCCCCCACTCGCTACAGAGGATGGACTTTAGCCATCGCTACACAACGGATTAGCCTTATGTGGTGATGTAGGACAGCAGTGCAGTCACCGCGCCCCCCCCCCCTCGCTGCAGAAGAATAGCGGGGGTGGGGGGGCGTTCACAGCCTGTACACTGCAAGCAACCCCTTGTACCGCGGCGCACGAACTTCAGACTTTGTGAACCGCACAGCTGTAATTTACTGATCGGTCAAAAGTCATTTTGGATTACAATTTTCAGGGATAGAGAATAATTTAGCTTATAACACCTTACCTCTTCACAGCGGAGTCTTGGCGAACTTGTCTTCCTCATTGTCAGACAAACGCGACGCTGGTCCGCTCTGGTTCTGGTCTCGCGACTCGATCAAAACATAATTCCATTATTGCGGTTTTGTGCTTCCATGATTGCGGTTTTTGGCGAACGATTTTTCAAAACAAATAACAGTAGTAATTAAAAAAAGACTGGCGAAGGCGTGTGTGTCACTCAGCCTTCGTCGTCAGCCTCCGTCGGTCTATGATGACCATGGAAGAAATCATAACGTCTACTCTGCTGGAACCAATACAAAATAAGCACCGCCTGTGGCCGAACATGCCGATCCACGAATGGCACTCCCTGTCACACAGGTTGCATTTGTGGATGGTCTCCATGCTGCTGGGTCTGTGGAGCTCTTCCTGTGTCCTTTTTTGATCCGCTGCAGCAGCCAGTCTTCACCCAGCCTTAAAAAAAATAGCTCACGAACTTCTCTGCTTCAATTGGCTCACTGCATTCAAAGCGTTGGGAGGCGGGTCCTCCTTCCTAGGTTTTCATTCATTGGTTCTTCAAGGTTTCAGAAACCCAATTCAAGGCTCTTATTAGTCGAATGAGAGGTCAATCAGATGAACTAATCTGTTCTCGGCTGTGTTTGCAGAATTTTTTCCCAGTGGCGCTTGGAGGCCAGCACCATCTCCATCTGCACCATCATCAGTATATCATGCGTCATGCGTCCGAGCGCGCACTAGTGCGCTCTTGTGCGTCCTCGTGCGTCCTAGGACGCAGAGACTTGCCCGCCCGCGGAACAACGGAGTGCAAGTGGTTAAGGTGGGGGGGAGAATGTGATGTTGTGTTCCGACACCTTATTGTGAATGTGGTGTAGTGACGTGCACTTCCTGTCACGTCACTGCACCGCCCTATAAATACCAGAGAGCATTCATATTGCGGCCTCTTTTAGACTGGTGCCCTCTGCCAGGTGCCTGCTGTGTAACCACTGTTCACAACCATATAATAAAGTTGTGTCCGTCCAGTTATCTTGTCTCATCCTTCACCCAACGTATTTTACCATACATAACTGTCATGATTGGCAATAATGAACAGCTCACGTGCAGGGAACGACACCAGAGGAAACACACGAAGGACACAGAGAAGCTGAGTAACCACAATTTATTGATTCGAAAAAAAAAGCACAATTAATGAAAGACACCACTCGCCAGAGGAGGACCCAGTCTGTAAGGGGAGACGAGAGTGGAGTAGAATAGGAGGGACACAGGTAAAGGGAAAATAGGACAGCATTCACGTGGCATGAGCAGGCAGCCCGGCAGTGGAACCCAGCATGAAACGGCGACCCAGGAGAGGATGCTGGTATGCAAGAGTAGAGCTGGGTGAGGTGTCTGACCGGGTGAAATAGGCAGCTGAAGTGGTGATGAGAATGATGGGGCAGGTGAGCGCACAACGAACCCCGGAGACACACCACGAAGATGGCAGCAACCTGGAAGAGGAGGAAAGGAGAAGAGGAATTAATGTTGTTCCTCAGAGAGCGAATAATAAACTTACTTGCTTGTTTAAGGCAGTATTCCGAACGAGCCAGCACTGGAGCGTTCACAGACTGGTCCTTTTTCGTGCTGGCAGGGAAGAGATAGCAGGGGTGTCTAATCACGGAGGTGTGGTGATTGCCTGCGGAGCCGGGGAAAGTCTTGCAGAAAGGGAGGGTGAATGCACGCTCACCTGATTATGACACATAACAGTGTGTCCCAAGGTTCAATTTTCGGTCCAATACTTTTTAATCTGTACGTGCTGCCCCTGGGGGATGTTATCAGGAGACATGGTGTTAATTACCATAGTTATGCTGACAACACACAACTGTATATCGCTGTGTCTCCTGATGGCATGGAACCAAATAACACCCTTTTTAACTGTATTTTGGACATTAAGTGTTGGATGGCAGCAAACTTTCTTCAGCTCAACCAGGGCAAAACTGAAATTTTAGTCATTGGTCCTGGAGCTCAGAGAGAGAAAATTTTTACCAAAATTACATAGTCTGTGTTATGTTTGTCCTTTGCAGGGCAAAGATGAGGCACCAGAAGCCAGCAGTGAGTTTGTTATTTTATCAAGGAAAAGTACAAAATAAAGTGCCACGAGGGGCAAAACACATACAGTATACTATAAAGTTACAACCTCGAAGGTGAAATAACTGCACACACAAAGAATACAAACAGTCACTTACAAATAATGCAGCGAGGGCGAAACCTTACACTGACAAGAGAATGGAGTCGGACATGGGGACTCCACCCTAAGTTGGGCGAGATCGCAGCGAGGAATGAATCTCAACTGCTATCTTAAATAGTGCACAAACTAATCACAAACAGGTGAGACAGATAATGATGAAATAAAGTGCCAGCAGCTGTGACAGCCCACTAGCAGACTGACAGGCGGAAGTCCTGCCGTGGCGCTGTCAAAATAAAAGCACAAATAAACACCACCGTAACATGCCCAAATAAAGAGACAAAAGGAGAAAAATAATAAGTGACCAGCGCTCGGGATCACTGCAGTCTGTCCTTTACCCCAATCCAACATGTTAAGAATGTGGGTGTAGCGATGTTAAAATAAAGGCACGGCGAGTGGAGTTTTTAAGGAAGTTTATTCATCAACCATCGCCATCACGGAGCTCACCCCAGCTACTGTATAAGCATGCTGGAGCTAACTCTCAGGCTCTCATGAGCAGTAGTCAGAAGCGGTCAGAGTGAGAAGAGAGTGAACATATCATATTCAGCTACTTAAATACCCAGCTACAGACAATACATCAAAGGCATGTTATCATCAAAGGAACTGCAGTCAGGCATGGGACATTTGCAACACAATGAGAGCAGGAAGCATGAACGTTTGCATTTGAGTCATACATATCCACAGGATACTGGCGCCTGAACTAGACACGGAGAGGCTGCCTATTGATCACAACACACACATCTCATTGCTCTGCTAATTGCCCCGGTTGAGTGCTCTGTTTGTCCGTGGCTGTTGTGGGGGTTACCCCATACACTCCTCCCCAGAGGGCTTAGCGGGGAGCTGAGGCCTCGATCGTCCTGCATTGGGAGTGAGCTGCTGGGAAGGTCTGTGCCGGGGGAGGGAGGAGGGTGGGGGTAGCAAGTGCCGGGGGATGTCCGTGGCTGTGGGAAGAAAAATTAGTCTCTGATTCCTCTCGCGATTCAGTCCGGTAATGAAGAAAAACAGGAGCTGAAGCTGTGTGAGGGACTTGGCGTTTCGGCTTTAGGCGCGTGCGCGGCCCCCAAAGCCCTCGGAGACCGTTGACGGCTGAATTCCCGACGTGCGCCGTGGCTGAGACCTACACAAAATCCTGCGTGCGGGCTGCGTGTGTGCTTCAGGTGTGTGAGTAGCCCTGAAGAGCCGTGTGCAGCGGCGGAGGATGATGTATAAGCCTGTAGAGCCAGCTTGTCTCTGGTGCGCGGCACGCGCTGCGGCCACATACCTTCCAGCTGCGCTGTTCTGATGCGAGGCTCCTGTGCATGGCCGGTCCGCTGTCGCGAGGCGAATCAGGGTCAGGGGGCTTGATGGAGATCTGTGCAGTCGGCGCCGATGGTCTCCCCCGTTCGGACTGTTGGTCGTCGCTCGTGCCGGGTCATGGTGCGTTGGGGCGGTGAGAGGGAATAGACGATCTTTGTCCCTCGGGCTCGCGTAGATGCGTAGGAGCGGTGAGAGGGAGGAGACGATCTTTGTCCCTCGGCTGGTTCGAGCGTGGATGTGCAGATCCCAGGCGTGGATCGCACAATGACGCTTTCTGCAGCTTTCCCAGTCGTGGATGATCTCCGAGGGAGTTCGCCTGATTTCGGTTCTGCGTCGAGGTCTGTCGTGTGGCAGAAGGGAGGGCAGTGCTCTTGCGTCAGGCTGCTGCATTCTCTTGTCATCGGAGATACCATCGGGGCTGCATTCGTTGTCAGCGTGTTCTCTTCAGCGTCGGGTCACCAGTGTAGCGACGTTAAAATAAAGGCACGGCGACTGGAGTTTTTAAGGAAGTTTATTCATCAACCATCGCCATCACGGAGCTCACCCCAGCTACTGTATAAGCATGCTGGAGCTAACTCTCAGGCTCTCATGAGCAGTAGTCAGAAGCGGTCAGAATGAGAAGAGAGTGAACATATCATATTCAGCCACTTAAATACCCAGCTACAGACAATACATCAAAGACATGTTATCATCAAAGGAACTGCAGTCTGGCATGGGACATTTGCAACACAATGAGAGCAGGAAGCATGAACGTTTGCATTTGAGTCATACATATCCACAGGATACTGGCGCCTGAACTAGACACGGAGAGGCTGCCTATTGATCACAACACACACATCTCATTGCTCTGCTAATTGCCCCGGCTGAGCGCTCTGTTTGTCCGTGGCTGTTGTGGGGGTTACCCCATAGTGGGCATCATTTTAGACTCTGAGCTTGGTACTCCACACATTGAAAGTATAACACGAACAGGATTTTACCATCTAAAGAATATAGCCAGAGTCCGCTCACTTCTCTCTTGAGCAAACACGGAGATACTGATGCATGCTTTTATCATCGGTCATATTGATTACTGTAATGCCCTGCTCTCTGGTCTTCCTAAAAAGACAATTTCAAATCTGCAGTTATTACAGAATTCAGCTGCACATGTTCTGACGAGGACCAGACGGCAGGCTCACATCATGCTGGTTTTAAAATCAGTGCACTGGCTCCCTGTATTCTTCAGGATCAATTTTAAGGTTCTCTTTGTCATAAACTTGCCCGGCAGAGGAGTAAGGAAGACCCAAATGCTGAAGCTTTAAGTTGCTGGTGAATTTAATTAAATACAAAAATACAGCGAACACAAAAACTACAGGACTTGGCAAGAGTAGGAAATGAGGAAGCATAGTCCAAAATGGCACTGCGGCTAAGGCATACCGAGACGCCGGTGAAGACATAGGACGTACATCAGAACTACACTAAAAACAGAGAAAAGAGACAGGGAACACCCATCTGAACATGGAGGAAAAAGACACAAAACTTACGTGTGAATATTAAGAAGGACGTTGCAACGGACTGCGTTGCAATGGCCTTTAAATAGGACAAAATGAATAAACACAAATTATTACAAGTGTGGGAACCATGAGCGAGAGTAATCAGCTCAAACACTGACAGCTGTGACAGCCCACAAACTTAAGCTACAGAGGAAGTCAACACAGGGCACTGTGAAAATAAAAGAACTGGAGGAATATAGCAAAAGGAGACTGACTATAAATATAGAAAGATTACAAAAATGAGGAACAGACCAGGGAATACGAAAAGGGGAAAAACCACCAAGGTGAGGACAGGATAAATACAAAAAAACAAGAGATACAAATAATACAATACTAATATCACTGTTACAAAAAGATTCAAAGGCTTTATTATCATGTGCACAGTTAAGAAATGCTACATTTCCTGACTGTGCAGATGATAATGAAGCCTTTGAGTCTTTTTGTGACATTGGTATTAGCATCTAAAAAGTAGATCTAAAATTATTTTTATTTGCTTTTACAGTGATCCTTGGTGCCCAGCCATAAGCCTTAAGCCATAAGTTTTACACTGATGAAAGTTTCTTTGTGTTGTGTGTTTGTGTCTATGTGTGTGTGTGGTTCCAAGGTTGTCATAGCCTGGAGCGGTACTGGGATTAAGCTCCCAGTGCTCATAAAATGCTCCTTACGGCGTGTGTCTCGAAAAGCCTCTGACAACTAAGTCCAACTCCTAGCCTGCCCGTGTGGTTTAGTCTCTAAGCCCTGCGGAACTGCTTTTACTAACAGGAGAAGGGGCGAGGGCGGATCTCTGGCGCCTTAAAACCAGATGCTTCGGGTAGATGGTGGCTCGTCAACCTGGGAAGGTAGACCATCTAGGGGAAGGTAAACCCTGATTTCAAACCTCCGCTGCCTTGCGGCACACCCGGTCACGGGAAAGGCTTTGGGAGTCAACCCTGAGGAAAAATCCGGAGTTATAGCCCCTAAGGCAGTTCTCTGTTGTGCTCAACATCGTTCTGGCAGCTCCTGCGACGGCGCTGGTGCCAAACTATAGCAGCCCTGCTGTTCCTTTGGATTCATCAGTGACGTGGAGAGGGGGGACATGCTGCATGGGTAACATCTTGTCCTCCATATCTTCCTGCCCAGGCTTGAATCCTACCAACGCCCAACGCTGGAAGGTAGAACACCGGTGCGCATCGGCCTGTTCAGCCACAGGCGGTGCTGTTCCAGCAGAGTAGACGTTTAGGATTCTCTTCCATGGTCATCATAGACCAACGGAGGCCGACGGTGTGTGTGTGTGGGGGGGGGGGGGTAAACTGTGTTTTATTTCAATGTGTGAAGCACTTTGTGTTACATCTTTTTGTATGAAAAGTATAAATAAAGCTTTGATTGATTGACTGAGAGAACTGCATGTGTTTTGGCCAGGGAATATAACATTAAACTGACATTTTTGAATTTTTTCATGTTTTTGTTCCAACTGGCCTTTTTATCTGCACAATCAAAATTCATTGCATATTCACAGATCAGACGCGAGCATCATATCCCCCCCTCAAAAAAAGTGCCCAATTTAAAGAAGCATTACCTTATCATATTTCATTCATTTATAAGAGTAGTCACCACTAGTGTCAGGCAAGTTACTAAAAAATAGTAACTAGTTACAGTTACTAGTTACTTCTTTTCAAAAGTAACCGAGTTACCTACCAGTTACTGTATGATTAAAGTGACTAGTTACTTGGAAAAGTAACTTTCACATTACTTTTAAATGCATACTTAAATCATCTTGCACACATAGTGATTTCATTAATGGATTACATTAGGGGCTTATTAATGTCAGGCTGAAAACAGACTGTTTCAGACAGAGCTTTTAGAACACGTTCAGTGTGCTTTATCCTGTCTTGAGAGCTCTTATTGTGGAAAAAAAAATTGAAGAAAATCAACACAAAATTGCCAGTAATGTCCTCATTTTGGAGTGAGAAATAGGGTTTGTGGTGTGAGAGAGAGGGAAAAAGGGTGAGAATCATTCCAAAAGAGTGATTTGGCAACACTGCAAAAAGCTGTCAATGTTTCTTACCTTTATGACATGGATTAAATTTGATGTGCAGTGATCCAAAGAAAATGTCCATTATCCACAGTCCAAATGTCTGCTGTGACAGAGACATGATCCAGTCCCTTAAATTCCTTTTGGAGATCAAAATCCATTTTTGAATAATCTTCATCCAGGTAGCAAATAAATGTGTTTTAACTTCAATGGCTCACAGTCTCAGCTCTCTGATGGGAAATGGCTGTTATCAGATGTTCATTGTGTAACGACGTATCTGGCAATCATTCGGTTTAATTCTTGCTGGGTCACAAACTGTCAAGATGCATACCTGTGCTTGAAATCCAGTGTGGCTGTTCAGATAGCGTAAATCCACTAATAACACAGTGCTAGCATAGCATAGCACTAGTTTTGATCTTGTTGCTGTTCAGGCACTTCTGAAGATTGTAGTCAGTCTCACACGGCCCACCAATATGTTTTTGTCCTTAACCGTAACAAACAAAACAAAACCAAAGTAGCTTCATCTTTTCCCAGCAGGAGCAAGCTCCATTTGTGGCTGCTGGCTGCAGCTGTGAAGAAGCTCTTTGCAACGTTGACTGGTGGCACGTTAGCTACGTAGGGTCAGTTTGTATTTATTTGAGCTAAAAATATCTATCCATATTAATAAAACGAGTAATGCGAGTAACGCATTTGATCAGATTTCAGTAACTTTAATGCATTACTGAATTTTTAAATAGTAATTTAGTTACACAGCACATTATTGCAAAAGTAGTGGCATTACAGTAACGTGTTACCAAGTTTCTACAAAAAAAAGCTACTTAATGACTTTACTTTGTTATTGAGTGTCTTATTAAATTTTGACTCACTCCTATAGACCTTGCATTGACTCAAATGAGCGCGGGGAACAAGTTACCAATAGTTGGTATGGTAAAGACTCATCTTACTTAAGAGAGTCAGTAACACACTAGCAACTGGAAGCTAACTAGGCTAATGACAATAACTGGTAACAGTAGCCCAGGATTTACAATGACTAAAGATGCAGTCTGTGGCAGATACAGTACGGATGGACCCTTGCATCTGTCCCTACCACCTCTATTAATGTTTTTCAGCGGCATGGATAAGAACACAGTTTAAATACAAGATTGCAGGAGAATTATACAAAATAACGTGAGATCTTGATAAAGATCCAATAGTGACTGAGATGAACCGATCACGATCACGTGATAACAACAAGGAAGTGTGATGTAGCCGCTCTCTACCTGGATTTTTGTGCTCTAAATAAAGCATAAGTAGCCCATTGATTTTAATTCTAAGAAGTGTTTGTATGTTATGTCAAAGTTTTTACCTTCTCTGACACAGTGGTGGAGGAGTAGACCTCTGTAAATAACGGACAATCCTTAAATCATTTTTAATTAACAAACAGCTATTAAATACCGCAAGATACCGCAGCATTTCCTTGCGGATTGGATCTGGCATCTGTCAAAAATAGACTCCTTGGGGTTCATTAGCAAATCGAATCTGATGAGCCGGAGTCGTTCCGCAGTGGTCCGTATCAGGTGAGGATTAGAAAATTGACGAGAATGGTAACAATTTGTTGCCAAAACTGGATCGCATCCATAACGGACTGCATCTGGAGTCAGTGTAAAACCAGGGTAACACTTAACAGCAAAGGAATGCTGCACACACAAATATATTAAAACAAGTCAGATAACTACTTTGCTGTGTCCTCACAGGTTACAGTCATGTGAAAAAATTAGGACACCCCATTAAATATTCATTTTTTTATTAAGAAATGTTCACACATTGATGTCTAATCTTGTTTTTATTTATCTCTGGAAAAGATGATTTAATTGCAGATAAATAACAAATAAACCTTGTTTTACTCATTAAACAAAAGATATCAACAAAAATGTGTATTCTGAGGAAAAAGTTAGGACACCCTACCACCTAATAGCTAGTGTTACCGCCTTTGGCTGAAATAACTTCAGTGAGATGCTTCTTGTAGCCATCTACCAGTCCCTGACATTGGTCTGAGGAAAGTTTGCCCCACCTCTCAATGCACAGCCTGTACAGCCTGCTTCAAGTCACCCCACAGCATCTCAATGGGATTAAGATATGGGCTTTACTCGGCCATTCCAGGACTCTCCATTTCTTAGTTTTTAGCCAGTCCTTGGTGGATTTACTGGTATGTTTTGGGTCATTGTCATGATGCAAGGTCCAGTTCCGCTTCAGCTTTAATTTTTTTAACAGATGGTCTCACATGGTCCTCAAGCACGCTTTGATGCACGGTAGAATTCATGGTGGATTCTATGATGGTGAGCTGGCTAGGTCCTGCTGCAGTAAAGTATCCCCAAACCATGACACTTCCACCTCCATGCTTTACAGTTGGTATGAGGTTCTTTGCCTGGAATGCTGTATTTGGTCTATGCCAAACACGTCGTCTGTTCTGGTGTCCAAATAATTCAGTTTTAGACTCATCTGTCCAAAGAACATTATTCCAGAAGTCCTGATCTTTGACTACGTTCTCTCTGGCAAACTTCGATCTGGCCTTCATGTTTCTTTTAGAGAGCAAAGGTTTCCTCCTTGCACACCTCCCATGCAAGTTAAACTTGTGCAGTCTCTTTCTGATTTTAGAGGCATGTACTTTCACATCAACAGTAGCAAGAGCCTGCTGTAGGTCCCGTGATAACATTTTAGGGTTTTTGGGGACTTCTTTTAGCATCTTTTTTTTTTTTTTTGATTTTGTACACTTTATTGATCCCCAGAGGGGAAATTGAGGGCATCCACCTGGATGGATGAAGCAGCCACGGTACGGCGCTATCCCTTAACCATTCACACACACATTCACACCTAGGGCCACTTTAGAGTCTCCAATTAACCTAACCTGCATGTTTTTGGCCTGTGGGAGGAAACCGGAGAAATCCTGGAGTAAACCCACACAGATACAGGGAGAACATGCAAACTCCACACAGATCACTGTTGGTCAGGGGCTGGGATCGAACCAGGGATCCCATGGCCAAGGGTGAGTTGCTGTGCTGGTGCAGTGCTAACCACTGCGCCACTGCACCGCCCATCTTGCAGTCTGCTCTCGGGGTGAACTTGCTTGGATGACCAGACCTGGGCATGTTGTCAGTTGTTTTGAATGTCCTCCACTTGTAGACTATTTTACGAACAGTGGAATAGCTGATTTCAAATTCTTTTGAGATCTTTTTAAATCCTTTACCATACTCAAAAGCTGCTACAATCTTCTTTCTGAAGGCCTCAGACAGCTCTTTCGATCATACCATGGTGTTCACTCTCACTTCAACAGTCAGGAGCACACCAAATTAAATGTCTGAGGTTTAAATAGGACAAACCTCCTTCAAAACGCTGAATAACGATATTCTAATCATGCGCACCTGATGTGATACACCTGTGTGTGATTTTAACCATTTTTAGTGGGAATAAATGTGGGGGTGTCTTAATTTATTCCTCACCAGAAATTATATGTTTTTAGAATTACATTTTACAGAAAATTTTAAAGTCTTTTCTTCAGTTTTAATTGTTTAGTTACGTATATTACTTGAATCTCCCAGTATTGTTAAAATTTATATTAAATATTTGTATGTCCAAATATGTAAAAAAAAACAAAAAAAAAACACAGGCTTTCGTAGGGTGTCCTAATTTTTTCACGACTGTAAATCAGAGCTGATCAGAGTCCATGAGGTGGTGGTTGGTAGTGATGTGTGATACTGCAAGATTTGGTATCGATCTGATACCAAGTAAATACAGGGCCAGTATCGCCGATACGATACCAATACTTTTTAATCATTAAGGTGGATGGCATCATCAAATTACTAAATCTGAATGAATTTTCATGACCTTCAAGTGTTTTGTGATTTTTCCTTTGGATTATTAATGACTTAAAACCCAGGACTGCCATGAAGCGCCCATTTCACAGGCAGCAAGAAACAAGCACCGTCTGTGAGTTTGCAACATTTATTAAAAGGAACTCAAACAAAACATACGAAACACACTTAAACATAAAGGGGAAAATACACATACCGGAGGGGAGCTCACGACCAGGGGAGAGCAGAACAGCCCGGGAACACAGCGGGCACTCAGAGACGCCGGGGAACCAGAGACAGTTTCAGCTGTAGCACACCCAAGAAGCAGCAGGGCTCACCGCTGAGGGAATTGAGGGAAAAGGACAATACCTGGTTCTCTCCTCAGCGGCTACGGACAACAATACATTCAGACTCCTTCCTGACATCTGAGGACGTGTGAGTAGGGCACGACAACAGAGAAGGTTATCATGCCCTCTAAATACCCTTCTCATGATGGTAAACAGGTGTGGATCCATGAGTTGAGAAAATAACAGAATGAATAGCAACTGTGCAGCTCCGAACAGTTAGACAGCCGGAAGCTGCACAGTGCTGTCAAAATAAAACACAAACTGGAAACCAAAAAAGATACAGACATAACAGAACCCAAAATGTACATAATTCTACAGATACACAATGACAAGAATTAAACAGAAAAAAAGTACAGCTGACATGACAACAAAGAAACAAGCAGACAGAAAAACATTAAACTAGACAGGAAACTGGGCACGGCACCCACCTGTGCCCCAGGATCATGACAAAAATACATACAGAGGTAAATACATACAGCATCACTTTCACAGTTAACGCAAAAGGGTAATTATATTCAATCAAATCTGAGCCATGTTATATTCAGTATATTTGTTTCAATTCCAGTAAATGTATTCAATTAAATATAATGTTTCAATGGGATTGTCATGCACTGGCCCTCACGAGCCAGCATAAGACGCACACAGAGTCACCAGTGAGTTTTTCAGTGAGTTTATTACGGTGAAAAGGTGTTAACACAAGCTGCTGAGATAATGACAGGAGTCTTCGCAGAACAGGAAGCATAGGGCTATACAGCACACTATAGGTCCATAACAGGAGACAGTCACACACAGTCAGGCTTGGTAATAATAGCACACGCTGGCTGCAAAGCAGGGACTTACAGAACAGTTAACACCGGGGGGAATAAGGCTAATGAGCTCACTTACTGGTCCCGGTGAAAGACGGTCAAGCCCAAGGCAGCCGAGGTGTGAATACAGTCCAGGCATCCGCAACGTGACGAAGGGTGAACAAAATAGCGGTCAGGTTCGTGACCAGATGCGATCAGACACTGCTGCGTCCTAACGACGCCAGTGCACAGCTTAAATAGACAAGGTACTAATGACAATGATGACACACACAAGGTACTAATGACAATGATGACACACAGTTGGCCGACCGTTGACAGGCGGAAGCCCCACCGAGCACTTTCACAATAAGAGCCCGGAGAGGCCAGAATACCGCCCGCAGCTGTCAAGGCCGGCAGCGAGACATAACTTTAACCCGAGCGCGATCAGAACTGATGCTCGGGTCATAACAGTACCCTCCCTCCACGGGCAGACTCCGAACACCCCAAGGAACCAACCTGCCCCCCCGCCCCCCCCAGGGTGGGAGGTTGGGGGACAGGTGCGGAGGGAGAGAAACCAACCCAAGAACAAGACAAAGACCAGACAAGAAAACCATACAAGAAATACATACAAACACATGACTCTGGAAAAAAAAAACAAAGGAAACAACCCAAGAACAAGACAAAGACCAGACAAGAAAACCATACAAGAAATACATGACCAACTGTGGAAAAACATGACTATAAAAAGAATACATGACTGCAACTATGGACACAAAAGAAATACGTGCTAAACACGACGACTATGAAAAAACAAACACACAAGACCAAGAATACAATTAAACCCCTGGAAACTAAGAACAAAAACCTCCATACTATAACCCCTCAAGAAGGAGTGGAGAACAAAAACAACAAGAACAAAATGACCCAACTTGGCTATGACAAGACTGTGGCTCTCCAGGAAAAAAAAAAACATGAGGCAATCCAAAATTGCTCGGACTTAACTAAGACTATGACTTACAAGGAAACACGAGGCAATTAAAAATTGCTCGAACTTGACAAAGACTATGATTTACAAGGTAACAAGAGGCAATCACAAATTGCTCAGACTTGACTAAGACTATGGCTTGATAAACAACAAAAATTGCTAGACGTACAAGACATGATTTGGCACCATATGGGCCCACAGAAAATCCCACAGTACATGATCAGTCAGGTGGCCTGCCCCAGTCCCATGCCCCCAGGAATACGTCCTCTGGTGGCCGAACCAGGTCACCCCGTAACACACACAGTTTATTGGGTGGCCAACCCAAGACACCGAACGCTCCAAGCAGTTCCTCGGGTGGCCGACCCGCATCCCACAACCAACAGGACCGTGGAGGGATTGCATGCAGCCGCTCACCTGAAAACAACAAAACAGGAGAGCGCCGATCTGCCAAACAAAACCCACTAATGGCCCCCAGCTGGTGGCTCCTGAGAGGGGGACAACCAAAAACCTGGACCCCCTCGAATCCTGATTGGGTCGCAGCCGCACCTGTGCTGGACCCCCACTGGATCTCGTCGGACCTCGATTGGGTCACCTCAGTCCATGCGTCGGACCCCGACTGGGTCAGGACGGGTCCCGATTGGGTCACCGCTGCACCCACGTTGGACCCCGACTGGATCACCTCGGCCCATGCGTCGGACCCCGACTGGGTCAGAATGGGTCCCGATTGGGTCACCGCTGCACCCACGTTGGACCCTGACTGGGTCTCCTCAGACCACGCGTCGGACCCCGACCGGGTCACCTCGGCCCAAACGACGGACCCCGACCGGGTCTCCTCGGCCCACACGTCGGACCCCGACCGGGTCAGGACTGCTCCGGCGACGACCTCTATCTCCGAACCTGGAACCCCCGGTCCCGTGACCTTGACTGGCTCCGGACCGGTAACGCTGTGGAGGTGCTCAGAACACAAGGAAGAACCGGGATCAGTTCCACCGGCAGCGCCAGAGCCCAGCGAGACGAGCTCGGGTGCAGCGGCCGGCTGCCCCTCACTCGCCTCCCCATGAGGCAGGCAAAAATGCTCTAACACACCATACAGGAAAACAAGAAAGAGCACTTGCCTGTACTCGGGCTCTGGAGCCGTCCAGGACTTCGCCGATCCAGGTTCAAGAAGAAACTCGTCGTCGGGCTCCCACTCGGCTGTGTCGGGTTCCACAGCCGGCCTGATGGTCTCTGCAGCTGGATCCTCATGCGCTGGCGTCCACGCCAATAACCCGTATGGCGTGGGGACAGAGGACCCTGGACCTGCTGACTCGGGCTGCATCCCTGAGGAACCCTGGTGACGGTCTCTCGTCAGCTCTGGCTCCTCACTGCAGTCCGTTCTCCTCCTCTGTCCAAAACAAGGCTGCAAGACCGGGATATCTCCCAGAGCTGCAGGCCTCCCCCTCGTTCGACGGCGTGGGACTGACGCCGAGGACCGCTCCGCAGGAGGAGACACAGAGGCAGCAGGTTTAATATAAATGGCTACAGCTGGGGAAAGAAACTCAGGGAGCTGCGAACCCTGAGCTTCACCCCCAGGAGTCAGACAAAACAGATCACTATTATTACTAGGAAAGTGAACTTGGACTTGCCTGTCTCCCGGGGGGAGGATGTTATCAGCTGTAGCGGACGTTGCTCCTTCCCTCGCTCGCTGGATGGTAAAGGATCCAAGAACGGAGCCCACCGGCACAGGACTCAGCTCACTCTCAGCAGCTGGCTGGTTGAGGGGGTCATCCCGGCGGCCCGGAACTGGATCCGGAGCAGGAGCTTGCTGAAGATGCGCCCGGCCGTGACGCCGACGCCTTCGCCGGCCCCCAGATGGTGCGAACTCCCGAAATGGATCAAAGGCAGGATCAGGATCCATAGGCAAAGAGCAGGAGTGCTTCTTCACCTGCTTCATGCCGCGTTCCTCCTCCATCATCAAGAATAATTCGCGTTGTGCGGCGATGTCCTCCGTCCTCGCGTCGACTTCCGGGTGGTTGGCGTAGCGGGGAGAGAGATTACTGAGAACATCTTCGGCGGCGTCCAGGTACCAATGTATGCCGTGGTCATAGTCCAACATGGAAGCGGAGATGAGTAGCTCATCCACGGCTTCCAAAACACTCATCAGCACGTGGCTCTTCGGTGACGGCATTCCTCACATACACAGGTCCCAGACAGGGAAAAGCAATGTCCAAAACTCAAACTCACTGGTGAAAAGCGTCTCAAGATGGCGTCACCGTAAACACTGTTTGGGCAGCAGTGTACTGTCATGCACTGGCCCTCACAAGCCAGCATAAGACGCACACAGAGTCACCAGTGAGTTTTTCAGTGAGTTTATTACGGTGAAAAGGTGTTAACACAAGCTGCTGAGATAATGACAGGAGTCTTCGCAGAACAGGAAGCATAGGGCTATACAGCACACTATAGGTCCATAACAGGAGACAGTCACACACAGTCAGGCTTGGTAATAATAGCACACGCTGGCTGCAAAGCAGGGACTTACAGAACAATTAACACCGGGGGGAATAAGGCTAATGAGCTCACTTACTGGTCCCGGTGAAAGACGGTCAAGCCCAAGGCAGCCCAGAATCAGAATCAGAATCAGAATCAGGTTTATTGCCATTGTTCATGTAGTACACAAACTAGGAATTTGTCTCGGTACAATGCTGCAACATTAAACATGATAAGATAAGAGAAATAAACTATACATGTAATAAAGTGTAGGATAAGATTAAGTGATACTGGTCAACAGTTAAAATATATATTAGCCAGCAGCAGATACTGTGGAGAACTATATAGTGCAGTCGGTAATGCAGGAAGAAAACAGTTCGGCTATGATCCGGCCAGCACGCCTCCGGGTCCTGGAGATGTACAGATCCTGGAGAGATGGGAGCTTGCAGCCGATCACCTTCTCAGCAGTGCGCACGACGCGCTGCAGCCTTAGTCTGTCCCTGGCAGTGGCTCCTGCGTACCACACGGTTATGGAGGTGGTGAGGATGGGCTCGATGATGGCTGTGTAGAACTGCACTAACATCTTGGTGGGTAGCTTGAGCTTCCTCAGCTGCCGCAGGAAGAACATCCTCTGCTGGGCTTTTTTGATGAGTGAGCTGATGGTCAGCTCCCATTTGAGGTCCCTGGTGATGGTAGTGCCTAGGAAGCGGAAGGAATCAGCAGTGGTGATGGGAGAGCCTGAGAGGGTGAGGGGGGGCAGAGGAGTAGTGACTTTCCTGAAGTCTACAATCATCTCCACTGTCTTCAGAGCGTTCAGCTGCAGGTTGTTATTGCTGCACCAGGACGCCAGCTGGGCCACCTCTCTCCTGTAGGCGGACTCGTCGCCGTTGGAGATGAGCCCGATGAGGGTGGTGTCGTCCGCAAACTTGATCAACTTGACAGACTGGTGGCTGGAGGTGCAGGAGTTGGTGTAAAGGGAGAAGAGTAGGGGGGAAAGTACACAGCCCTGGGGTGATCCGGTGCTGATGCTAGTATAGTCTGAGACAGTCTTTCCCAGCCGCACATGCTGCCTCCGGTCCGTCAGGAAGTCGATGATCCACCTGCAGAGGGAGTCAGGCACGTTGAGCAGGGACAGCTTGTCCCGGAGCAGAGCGGGGCGGATGGTGTTGAATGCGGAGCTGAAGCCCACAAACAGGATCCTGGCGTAGGTTCCCGGGGAGTCCAGGTGCTGCAGGATGGAGTGGAGGGCCAGGTTGACTGCATCGTCTACAGACCTGTTGGCTCGGTAGGCAAACTGCAGCGGGTCCAGGAGAGGGGTGGTGATGGACTTGAGGTGGGACAGGACCAGGCGCTCAAAGGACTTCATGACTACAGAGGTGAGCGCTACAGGTCTGTAGTCATTAAGTCCAGTGATCCGTGGCTTCTTGGGGACAGGGATGATGGTGGAGGATTTGAGGCAGGATGGCACGTGGCATAACTTAAGGGAGGTGTTAAAAATGTCTGTGAATACAGGAGCCAGCTGTTTCGCACAGAGTCTCAGGGTGGAGGGAGACACGCCGTCTGGGCCGGGGGCCTTGCGCGGGTTCAGTCTGGAGAACTGTTTGAGCACATCCTGCTCACTGATGATAAGGGGAGGGGGGGGGGGGGGGGGAGGGGGGGGTGCCTTAAATGAAGTAGGGAATGTGGAGGCTGTGGAGCTGGAGGGAGGGGGGGAGTTGGACACAGATGACGAGGTGTCAAAACGGGCATAGTGTTGGGACAGTCTCTGACAAAGGGCTTTGTCATCCTGACCTTTAGGAGCCTGAGGCCGATAGTTGGTGATCTGCCTCAGTCCTCTCCACACGGAAGCCGAATCATTAGCAGTGAACTGCTGCTGGAGTCTCTCTGAGTACACAGATTTAGCCCGAGGTGTGAATACAGTCCAGGCATCCGCAACGTGACGATGGGTGAACAAAATAGCGGTCAGGTTCGTGACCAGATGCGATCAGACACTGCTGCGTCCTAACGACGCCAGTGCACAGCTTAAATAGACAAGGTACTAATGACAATGATGACACACACAAGGTACTAATGACAATGATGACACACAGCTGGCCGACCGTTGACAGGCGGAAGCCCCACCGAGCACTTTCACAATAAGAGCCCGGAGAGGCCAGAATACCGCCCGCAGCTGTCAAGGCCGGCAGCGAGACATAACTTTAACCCGAGCGCAATCAGAACCGACGCTTGGGTCATAACAGGGATAAATGTATTATACCAAGGTCTTAGCATAATTTATACTTTTTGAGTTGGCTAAGGTAACAAATGACCAATGTATGAATTTGTGTGTGTGTGTGTGGGGGGGGGGGGTGCTTTTTCCCCCGCTGTTGAGGTTGATACACAAGGTTTTGTAGGATCTTTAATGGTAAAAGGGGTAGGTTGTATAAGCTATGCTTCTGTCTACACCATTTAAGTTTTTCTGTTGTTCTTTTTGTATCTTCTTATGTATTTTTTATGCATTTTAAACCAAATATACCAACTAACAACAACAAAAGGAGCAAAGTGTGGCTGAGTGTGCCTGCTCCGTGCTGTGACAGGAGCGGCAACACAGACAAAAGTATCAGCCTTGTTGCACTGGTATTGATCAATATCAGTACCAACACTGGTATTGATATTATCGATATTTGGATCAATCGCCCACCACTAATATTTGGAATGTGAGAGACATAACATGTTAGTTGCACTATGCTAAGCCAGATGGGCTAACTTTCTTTAGAAATAAGAGGACATCCATCCAGGTGGATGCCCTGGATTTCGCTCTGGGGATTAATAAAGTATACAAAATACAACAAAATAATAATAATAATAATAATAATAATAATAATAATAATAATAATAATAATATTCTTAAGCATTGCCACACTGTCTTGTTTTAACTAAAGTTTATTTTTAAAAAAGATGCTTACTAGGAGGTGAATTCTTAGTGATGTGAGGGGGGATAAAAGATAAAAGGTAAATGTTTTTAGCAATGTGTTCTGATGGCATGATTCAGATGTCCTCTTATTTTTAACCTCTTAAAGTAGAAATGTATTGATTTTTAATTAGGCTGAATTTGGTATGTTTATACAGGAAATGATATAATTTCCTCAAATATCACCATTTTTTGGAATAAATTGTGATCGGGAGAGAGAAATTTGGACAAAAAGCCAGCGAAAGTGACGGTTTCAGATGACTGAAATTCACTAGGAATGTCGGTCTGAAATGCGTGATGTCACGAGTTGAATAATGAATTTATTACTAGTCTATTGTGCGTGAGCTATATTGTATACAGTGTTGCCAAGTCTGCTTATTATAAGTGACTGGGCTTGTTTTTCTCTAAAGTTGCTTGTAAATCTCATCAGTCACAGATTGCGGGTTTTTAGGCTTGTTTTTTTAACGTGTAGTTGCTTATTTGGGCTTGCTTTGCTGTCTGTGTGACAGCTCTCCCAGCTCCCAGCCTAAGTCATGCCCCCTCTATTTCCGCATATGGGACACTGACCTCTATAGAAAAGTTGGATGACTCATGCCCCATTAGTGAGTACAGAGCCTAGTGAGGCCACCTGGCTGCCGTGTTGGTGCGCCCGGGGCACTCAGTGAGTCAGTGGGGAGTGGGTAGGTTTGGTGGTGGACGGTGCCACTTTTGCCTTGGTGGCTTCCTGGGGAATTGGCAGATTTTGGGCTTCTTGGTGTGGAGGCGCAGCTTGTGGTCTTGCACAGCCAGTGAACTATAGAAATCTACCTACCAACTATATAGAAATTGAGTTCTGCAGTTCATCGGTTGTGTGGGATTGTGGGCTGTGTCTCCATGCCAAGAAGTTAAGGATCTGTTGTTTTTTTGGGGAGGTTGTTGAGGTGGGGGTGGCGCCATTTGCTGCTGGGCTCATTCACTTTCCATTGGCTTGCTGAGTGTTTTGGATGTGCTGGTGTGGCAGCCAGGTGGCTTCACTTCTGGTGGCCAATGATCCGTCTGGTTTTTCTATACAGATCAGTGTATGGGACCTTAAGTTGAAAAAATTCTCCTTTGTAAGGCAGGAGCAAAATTATCTTTTGATCCCGATCAAATGTTGCCAAGAGTTACACATATGATGCTCGTCAATTTAAAAGATAATTTTCCACGTAATTAAAGTTGTTGGCTGTCATATAATAACAGACTAGCGGACTAGCGGACAATAACTCCCATCATCCCACATAAACTGTAATCATGCTTAGTGCTGTTACTTATGCAGAAAGTTATAGAGTTAAAGAGTTAGAGCTAAAGTTAAAGACTTATGTCTTTTCTTTTGATCAGCATTTAAAAATTTAATTTATTCAAAGTTTTTTTTATGTTGACTGTGTTTACTGTAAATTTGCTGTTGCTTATGCAGAATGCACATGTATTTTCCTTTAATTAGAGTTTATAAAATTCAGTTATTCAGTGCTGACTGTGTTGTGTCGTTACAATCTGAAAACAACAAGATCGCATTCATATTTTGAGGAAAATAGAAGAAAGCATTCTCGATCTGAGTTTCGAAGTGGATACCAATGAAGAGGAAGATGAAAGTGAAGAGAGTGATTTAGCAGACAGTGATAATGACAACAGAGATTTGGGAGATTGTGACCCTGAAGCCGACGAAAACCAAGACGCCGCTGCTGGTGCTAATGCTGCAGCTGGAGTCCCCTGCAGCTTACCCCCATGAGCTGCGTCCAAGACAGCTGAATGGTGATGATGATGAACTGAGGAGAAATGAAGATGAGTCGCAGCTTTACCCTAACCACAGTGTGAACTGGTATGTGGTAATGTATTTATTGATGTTTCTTGTCTTACTTTTATATTACTAGTGCATTGTTCGTAGAATGCAAGTATTCCTGTCTGAAATGGGTATCCCAATCAGGCTTTACAGGCCCAAATGTAGGCTGTGTTTGAAAGTGGAATACAAAGAGGTGAGGCTATATGTAGGCAATCACATGTTAGACTCTGACAAATATAAAAGGAAGTAAATGGCACTAAGATTCATCTGATTGTGTGAATATTAATTACACAGTACCTAAACACTGAAAATAAATGGGACATCCAATATTAGTGACTGTTTCAGATCCCTTGTTTATTTGTTTGTCAGATCAGTTATTTGTGTAATCTTTTATCACTTATATTCATAATAGTGTATCTTGCACTTTGGGAAATGTCATCATTATAATTACACCTCAGCTTCTGTGTGGACAAATCCGTTCCCACCAAGACCATACGGCGTCACTCAAACAACAAACCCTGGATCAACCCTGAGATAAAAACACTTCTGAGAGAGAAGAAGAGGATCTTCAGGTCGGGGAACAGAGAGATGCTGAAGTCCGTACAGAGGGAGCTGAGGAGAAAGATCAGAGAAGGCAAGGACAGCTTCAGGAAGAAGATGGAGGACAAGCTGCAACAGAGCGACATCAGCGGGGTCTGGAGAAACCTCAAAACCATCTCGGGGCTCCAGAATACCTCCCCCCAGGCCACGGGGGGCAGGGAGTGGGCGAACAACCTGAATCTGTTTTTCAATAGATTTGACCAACCGCCCTCCCCCCTGTCTGCACAACAACCACTGCTGCCACTAAGAAATCAAGTCCTGCTGCCCACTCCCCACTCCACCGACACCCCCCCCCACTCCCAACACACAGCCCCCCATCCTGACCCTGACCAAGACCCAGGTGAGGACGGAGCTGAGGAAGATCAAGGCGAGGAAGGCGTCGGGACCGGACGGCATCAGCGCAAAGCTCCTCAAGTCCTGTGCAGACCAGCTGTGTGGGATTGTGACGTATATCTTCAACATGAGCCTGAAACTGGGGAGGGTACCACAGCTGTGGAAAACATCTTGTGTGGTACCTGTACCAAAAACTTCCCACCCCAAAGACCTGAACAGCTTCAGACCGGTGGCCTTGACGTCCCACTTGATGAAGACCCTGGAGAGACTGCTCCTTGCTCATCTCCGCCCCCTGGTGGAACCAGCGATGGATCCACTCCAGTTCGCCTACCAGCATGGCATTGGGGTGGAGGATGCGGTGATCTTCCTCCTTCACCGTTCTCTGTCCCACCTGGAGAAGCCCGGGAATATGGTGAGGATCATGTTCTTTGACTTCTCCAGTGCTTTCAACACCATCCAACCGATGATCCTGAAGGACAAGCTGCTGCACGCAGGGGTGGACCAGCACCTGTCATCATGGATCCTGGACTACCTCACGAACCAGCCTCAGTTTGTGAGAACCCGGGACTGTGTTTCCGACACGATCATCAGTAGCACGGGGGCCCCCCAGGGAACGGTGCTGGCTCCCTTCCTGTTCACTCTTTATACTGCGGACTTCTCACACAACACAACACATTGCCATCTACAGAAGTTCTCTGATGACTCTGCGATCGTTGGTCTCATCTCCAGCGGAGATGAAGCTGAGTACAGAGGGCTTATCCAGGACTTTGTGGACTGGTGCCATCGGAACTGCCTCCAGATCAACGCGAGGAAAACTAAGGAGCTGGTGGTGGACTGCCGCAGGCATGGGCAGCCCCTCACAGCACCAGTAAATATACAGGGAACAGACATCGAGATGGTGACATCCTACAAGTACCTGGGTATTCACCTGAACAATAAACTAGACTGGTCACACAATACTGACGCACTCTACAAGAAGGGACAGCGCAGGCTGTTCCTGCTGAGGAGACTCAGGTCTTTTGGTGTACAAGGGGCGCTGCTGAAGTCATTCTATGACACGGTGGTGGCATCAGCCATCACTTTTGGAGTGGTCTGCTGGGGCAGTGGCATTACTGCAGCCGATAGGAAGAGACTGAACAAACTGATCAAGAAAGCTAGCTCTGTCCTGGGGCAACGCCTTGATCCGATGGAGGAGATAGGAGAGAGAAGGACGGTGGCTAAACTGTCATCTCTGCTAGAGTCCGAGTTCCACCCTATGCAGGACATACTGGATGCACTGAGGAGCTCATTTAGCAGCAGACTACATCATCCCAGGTGCACAACCGAGAGGTTTCGTAGGTCCTTCCTACCAACGGCTGTCAGACTGTACAACCTAAGCAGGGCTGCTCGCAGAGATAGCAAAAAGACGTAACAAACTAATAGTTTTTTCTGAATGCAAAAGATGCAATAGACTTACACAATGGTCCTCTCCGGCATACAACTAGGAACATACCGGTCGCTATGGAGGGTGAGAATATGTATGGGCACATAATCATACCATGTAGGATAACTAAATAGACAGTTATGCTGTTTCATCCCACCTAGCAACAATGCTCTGCACTGTGTGTGTTTATATATTTACATATTTATTCCATCTAGCTACAATGCTCTGCACTGTGTGTTCATATATTCATATATTTATTCCATCCAGCTACAATGCTCTGCACTGTGTGTCTGTGTGTCTGTGTGTGTGTGTGTATATATATATTTTATAGTAATATGTACATATGTATATTAGCTGCTCTTGCTTGCTTGTTTTTTTTTTTTTCTTGCCTTCTGATTGTTGCTCTGAGTGTTGCTATCCCTGTGCTGTTGCAATCCTGGAATTTCCCTGTTGTGGGACTAATAAAGGCTTATCTTATCTTATCTTATCTTATTTTAGTTTATATCACTGTTCAGTGATGGAGTTGAGTGTAATATGGAATTTCTTCTGTGTATCGTCAATAAACTCATGCAGTACTATAACAGGACACGTTTACAAATATTTGAGACCCATTGTAGTGCATCATTTTATGCTTTAGCAATATTTTGTTAATAAAAGGTTTTTTAAAACTTTAATGCTAAGATTGAGGTGGTGCTTATATCGTCGCACTGGGGCGATACTGAGGCCAAATAATGATCTGAACCTTGAGGGCATGACTGATAAAGACTGAGCATTGTCGCTCTATTGCAAGCGTTTATTATTATTATTATTATTATTATTATTATTATTATTATTATTATTATTATTATGCCTAAACTGTCACATTTTTGACTCTCTAAACATTATTAAATTTTGTAAACAGGAAAAAATATGTCCCATGCTGAAAATTTATCCAGCGTATGGTTGGTACGTCATGGAGCAAAGGTTGTAGGGTCTTCCCCCATGTTGTTGGGGTTTTTTTTACCTTTGGTTAAAAAAAAAGGTGGATCCAATCAGCTGATCGCTGGAACCACAGCGCTCAGCTGTTTTCCATGATAAATCAGGCTCAGGGAAAAAGCACACACCATGCATTATCTTTTTTTTTGTCACTTTATTGAAAATAACTTGCAAATAACAAACTAATAGTTTGTTTTTTTTTGAATGCAAAAGATGCAATAGACTTACACAATGGTCCTCTCCGGCATACAACTAGGAACATACCGGTCGCTATGGAGGGTGAGAATATGTATGGGCACATAATCATACCATGTAGGATAACTAAATAGACGGTTATGCTGTTTCATCCCACCTAGCAACAATGCTCTGCACTGTGTGTGTTTATATATTTACATATTTATTCCATCTAGCTACAATGCTCTGCACTGGGTGTGTTTATATTTATATATCTATATATTTATTCCATCTAGCTACAATGCTCAGCACTGGGTGTGTTTATATTTATATATCTATATATTTATTCCATCTAGCTACAATGCTCCGCACTGTGTTTTTATATATCTACATATTATTCCATCTAGCTACATTGCTCCGCACTGTGTGTGTTTATATACTTGCATATTTATTCCACCTAGCTGCAATGCTCCGTACTGTGGGTGTTTATATATTTACATATTTATTCCATCTAGCTACAATGCTCTGCACTGTGTGTTCATATATTCATATATTTATTCCATCCAGCTACAATGCTCTGCACTGTGTGTCTGTGTGTGTGTGTGTATATATATATATTTTATAGTAATATGTACATATGTATATTAGCTGCTCTTGCTTGCTTGTTTTTTTTCTTGCCTTCTGATTGTTGCTCTGAGTGTTGCTATCCCTGTGCTGTTGCAATCCTGGAATTTCCCTGTTGTGGGACTAATAAAGGCTTATCTTATCTTATCTTATCTTATCTTAAATAACAATGTGAGCTCTGCGGCTCTATAGGGGGTTGCACTGATGTCACACGGGTCACCTGTCTTTTGTTTACTGCGCCATTTTGGATGGCAACGAACAGTCAAATCAGCAACAGCAAGCATGAGTAAGTGTAATCAACAAGATAAATAGCTACTGTTGAAGACCCTTTGACCTTGTACCTCAAGACTGAAGTTAGGCTCACCAGCTTGCAGTTCCTAGAGGAATTTTCCTCATAGGAAATTCTGTCACATGTGTGTACTTGGTGACTGAGGGTTAACCCAGCTCCACTGTCTTCTATCTACCAGGAGACCTCCACTACCTGTATACCAGACCTCTGACTGAGTGACCTGTCCAGTCTGACACCTGGAATACACCCTTGGTATTAATGGCAGCCCCTCATGGTCTTGCTTTGCCCTTGTTAATCTGGGTGAATGTTTAAGATCAAGAAAATTGATCTATAGGAGGTCTGTTTTAAAAACACCTTAAAGAGTAACCTTTAAAAACTCATAAAAATGGGATGAGATGAGATGAGATGAGATTCAACTTTATTGTCATTACACATGTATGAATACAAGGTAACGAAACGTGACTTGGCATTTGGGCACGCTCTGCAGAGCGCATCCAAGGCCAGGGCAGCCGCTAGGCGCCAGTCATAAAGAAGAAAGGAAAAAAAAGAAAAGAGAAAGGATATGACATGTAACACCTCTTGCAGAAAAATACCTTCTTGAATAACAACCAGGAAAGATGGACACTGAATCAGTGATCTCACAAACTCCCATACTGTCTTTTAATATGCTGAAGTATTTATTGAGAATCTGCAAAGCTCAGCCAAAACAGGATATACTTGCAAAAAAACAGTCAATTAAATCAAAATGATGAAATTCAAAATTAAATCAAAAACTGATTGAAAAACCTTGATTTAAAAAGATAGTATTGGTAATCAGTCATTTGATCAAAAAGTGAAATCATTCAAAAATTATAAAAATTCAAAATCACCTTCATCAGCCAAGAAAATCAAAATTTAAAATCAATCAAAAATATAAAAAATCTTGATTTAAAAAGTTGGTAGTTGTAAAATCAGTCATTTGATCAAAAAGTGAAATCATTCAAAAATATAAAAATTCAAAAATCACCAGGATCAGTCCAGAAAATCAAAATTTAAAATCAACCAAAAATATGAAAAATCTGAAAGAGTCCAAAATAAAAGAAACCCTTTGAATCATAAAACCTGGTAAAAACATCTAATCAGTTTGTGGCTAAATGTCTAAAAAGCCTTGCTGGGGAGATTGAAAAAAGATGATTAATTGCTGGTCTTCTCCTTCAATGCTCCTCTTCTCAGAGAGAAGGGGAAGGAAAGGTGAGGTAAGGAAGCAGGAGGCTCGGGCAATGGACTCTCGAAGCTCCATTTTCTGTTCTTCCATCAGCAGGGCCCCATGATGTAATGCAGTATGTTGGGAGAGCCGCCAGCTGTAGTGACTCCACTTCTTTCTTCTGTTGCCCAAGTGCTATTTTCTCCCTTCTTGCAGCAGAAGATTTAGGGTTGTTAAAAATTGAAGAGTTGAGATGGTGTTTGATTCATCTTCTTAACAGCAGTGTTTCCCTCTCTCCAATGGTGTCCCGGAGACCGCCGAAAATGAATATTTTGGGGCTTTTGAACAGAGTTTTTATACCTTTTTTTTACACTCAACTGTGATTGACTAGCAATCTCCCCATAGGCTTTTTGGCTTCTGTGATTGGCTTAATGTTAACTTTATATAACAATTACTTCATTCTGCACGTTTTTCCCTCTTAATTTCCAGTAACAGCCGTGTGACATGCACCTCCCCCCCTTGCTTCCAGTAATCGGCCACACGCTGCTCATGCACCGCTCACTTCTGCTCTCGTGGCTGTCTGGTTTCACTTATCTCAGCACTTTCCATTACCAAAATAAATCAACTTGCTGTCCTAAACAGTTTCAGTTCCTCATTTTGTCACATGCTTTCCCAGTCAACAGGTCTTGCAAAACATTTCACAATCTGGACCCATATAAACCTTCCTTTGCACAGTTAAAATGTACATATAATCACAGTTGAATTACACTCATTATTTTTGTTGATTACATACTTCTTAATAAGATAAGATAAGATAAGATAAGATAAGATAAGCCTTTATTAGTTCCACAATGGGGAAATTCCAGGATTGCAACAGCACAGGGATAGCAACACTCAGAGCAACAATCAGAAGGCAAGAAAAAACAAGAGCAGCTAGTATACATATGTACATATTACTATAAATATATATATATATATATATATATATATATATATGTGTGTGTGTGTGTGTGTGTGTGTGTGTGTGTGTGTGTGTGTGTGTGTGTGTATTATATATATATATATATATATATATATATATACAGTATATATATATATATATATATATATATATATATATATATATAGACACACAGTGCAGAGCATTGTGGTTGGTGGATGTGCAGCAGAAAGTCTAAGCTCTCTCTCCGCGGATGCGGCAGACCAGCTGGATGTCTTTGGGCATGATGGTGACCCTCTTGGCGGATCAATGAGTATACATTTGCTTTACTGATTACACAAGATATTACTTTTCATGGCATATGCTTTCAATATTGCTTTGCATTCATTTCTGTGATTCACCAGCCATGTCTGTTTCTGTCCTTTCTGACAACAGGAGTATGTGTTTTCTGATGATTTTGTGACCCTGGCTGACCTCCCTGTGATGTTTTCTGTATTCTTGACATATTTGAAGCAGGATCCCCATTTTCTTTTCATAGGGGGTAAATCGGTGTGATTGGGAGGGTCTGCTGCTTTCAGCCTTTCTGCGGTTGTTGGGATCATGTCATGGGGTACTCAAACACCCCTTGGTTGGGGGATCCTGCTGTGAACCTGAGCCGCAGAGGACCGGGACCCCAAGGAATGCGGAGGTGTCGGCCCCTCATTGAGTGCTTGCGTCAGCTGTGAAAGAGCATCCATAGCATCGTTGTACAGGCTGTCACTTGATTGAGGCTGTGTTGGTGCAGCTTGGATGTAAGCCAGCCATGCGTCGTTGTAGGTGAGGTGGGTGGAGAATGCCACAGATCCATCTGGAAGCTCCCAAGTTTTCTGATACAGTGGATAGTAGAAGCCATTGTTGTACTTGATAGGTCTCCACTGTGGTCTGAGCTCCTGATTTGCTGTGTCGTGAAGCAACTTCCCTGTTGTTTGTATAGGCCACCTCAATTCAGGTGCATTTGGGGGTATGGCGATGTCTTTTCCTCGACTGAAGAGACCATTCATGGGCACCGGTGGAATTGTGTTGGCGCCTGGGGAGCAGCTGTTACACCACAGACTTCCAACGATGTCCCATAGGAACTTGACTTCAGCCAGGGGTGTACGGCAGAACAGGCAGGCAACTCTCCCATCCTGCAACAGACAGGTGAAACACAGAGCACATCTTTGTAATTGGAGTTTTGGTTAGGCAGGATAGCAGGCTTGTAGTTAGCTGTAAGCAAAATCTTCAGGAGGTTTTACCCTCCCCTTTTATACAGAAGCACAGTTCTTGTCATCAGTTACAGACTGCAAAGGCTTCGGTGCTGTGTTGAGTGTGGCAATTTCTTTTATGTAGCCCTCCACCTTCGTGGGGAAGAACACCACATAGGACATCACCCATGCTATCATGGCTGAAGGACAGATGAGGTCCAACCACCATACCACTGTGAGGACCCCCCAGATCCCTCCCCAAAAGGCAACAGCTACCAGCCTACTGAACCAGATGTTGCGGCCACTTTTCTTCAATTTCATCACCAATCATATTTGACGACTCAGCAGTGCTACCACCATCAACCCCACACAAGCTACATTCACTATGGAGCAGGCAGGGTAAAAGATGGAAAGCATGTTGACATCTACCCAGAAGAGGATTATTACTGCGTGGGCTATGCCTTCAGGATCCCACCATGGTGTAATACGGCCCAACATGTTGGTAACAAACAGGGTCAGAGTGTAGTCATATTTGCCAAATACAATGTTGACCAAACTGATGCGGGTGATTGCAGCCAACGCTGTCACAATTCTCAGGGTATGCCCCTTAGACCAGGTTCCTGTACAGCAGAAGCATGCCCAGATAGCTTGCAGTACCCAGAAGTGTATTTTGGCTCTTGTCAGTGCAGTAACCCAAGCAGGTGAAGTGAACTGTCCAGTGCAGTGTAGAAATCATCTACCGTTGTTGTTTCTGTAATCATGTTGCAGTAGGCTGTGCTGTGCCAGTAGATTCTGATGCCAAAGCTGAGGAGCGGGGGAAAGTTGAGTGTTCAATGGTTGTCAGCCCGAGTCCAAATGAAGTCTGCAACTGCGTGGTGTGGAAGTTTTATAACTATACTTCCTCTTTCAGTGGGAGGAGTTTCCCTACCCCTCCTCTCTTTGGCGCCCTCTTTTGACGAAAGATGGATGAGACAGCAGCTCGGGCGCCACCTTTGATGATTACCAGCAGAATTATCCCTGCTATTAGCAGGCCTAAACCAAGCAACAGATAGGGCCATACCCAGCTGAACAGCGTTCCCAGCCAGGTAGTGACGACTTGTAGCCCTTCTTCAGCTATTTCAGCTGCTCCTTTTAGAACCATAACCATGGTCCCTTTAATTGTCTTTCCCGCCATTTCTAGGAAAGTGCATTCATGTTCATTCTTACCCTTGCCACAACGAAGCAGGAGAGTGACAGGTGCCATTATTATAGATGCCATTCTTGCCCAGCCATTCATAACCAATTTCTTCTTTTCCTTCACAGAGGCTTTTCCTGAATGCATAGCTCTCTGCAACATAAAACTGGGGATCATCTACGACTTGTGGGATGATTTGACCCAGAATCTGCTTCCTTTTGTGCATGGAATGCCCCATAAGTGCTTTGGTGCACCCCACATTCTCAGGGAACACTCTAATCTAGTGACCATTGATCTTCTTCCAGACAGTCTGCAAACCATATGTTTCATATTCTCCCTCATAGTAGTCTTCACAGTCTTTCTTCCAATAAGGGATCTGCCCACAATCCCCTCTTGATAGACTGATGGTGCAGGTAGTTCTGCTTGCGTCGCAGATCATCTTCCATGGCGCTGGGTTGATGTAATTAATGAAGGTGTATGACCAAGGCCAGATGTCCCGATGCTTTGAGTACACTGTTGCTAGAAACTGATACTTCACCCAATAGTTTGAGGATTTAGTGAGACATGGCAGGACCCATTTCTTCATTTCTCCCTCTTCCATACCCCACCATGTCAGATACTCATCTCGCTTCCTTTCTTCATGTCATGACTGCAAAATACCTTTGATAGTGTTGTTCTTCTTCAGTGATGTACAGTCATACAGTCATGTGCCCCAGACGCCGGTCCAAACTTGCTGCAGGGGGCATCTGGGAGACTTTTTATCAGCTACATATTCTGTACCATTAAGGGAGTCAAATATCTTGTTTACCACACATTCATCAATTTTTTTGAAATCTTCTTTAGGAACTTTCAACAGGTCATCTGGAGTAGGCAGACTTTGCACATAAAACAGGGATTTGAGAACTTCACCCAGACCTTGTGGCCTAACGGGCATATTGGGTGCAAAAGTGCCTTGAAAGTAGTTTAAGTTGAACATCCACAGCCAGGGCAGGGTTTCGTTCAGCCAATCTTCATGGAATGCTGCTGATTCAGTTTTGAGGGCTGTGCTGGGTATTTTCATGGTTAGGGGTTTGTACACCAGAGTGATAACCATATAATGCTTACCACTGGGGCATTTACTGTTGATGTTCCAGAAACATGGGGCTAATTTATTCCTTTTTTCTTGCATGCAGTAGGTGACCAACTTCCTGCTGTAGTCTTTTTGTGCTTTGGAAACAGGCTTGAAATCATTCACAATTTCTGCTGTAAACTTCATAGTTGTATCTGGCGAGGGTGGTGCTGCAGTTGTTTCACTGGAATGGGGCTTCCCTGGGGTTGGAGTTCTGGCAACTTGAGGCGAAGGCATTGGACGTGTTGTGATGGCTACCATATCGTTGTGACCAATTACTGGAATGACCCTTCTCACTCTCTTCTTAGGACTGTCTGTACCTGGACAGGTGAAGTTATAGTAACCCCAAAAGGGCCCATAATTCGGGAAGATCCCTACGCAGGTCTCGTTGCGATAATGGGCTGGTCCATGGACAACTTCAGCCTCCCAGTACCCAGTGTTGTTTCTACCTGGTACGGGTTTGCAGCTCTAGGTACAGTACCATGCTGAAGAGCTGAAGAATACAGTTCTGGCTTTATCCAGTTGCACCAGACTCGTATTCTTTGCTTCTTTGTGAGGATGAGCAGCCTTAATAGGCCCCCTCATCCTGTGAGGTCTTGCAAATCTTCAATGGCCCATCTTCCAGGTTGTGTACCTGTGAAGTTGAGTTTGTCTTTGAACCACAAAGTGTTGTTCCATTTATCTCTCCATTCTTCAAAGCTGAGCTTGGACGTCTGCTGTTGCATCTCGGTTAAGTTGAACTGAGTGTCATTGCTGAGCAGAGTGGTGTAAACTCTTCTTCTTTCTGCTGCCTAGCAGGTTTGTTCAAACCTCTTGGTGTTAACAAACAGCCCAGGTGTGGGTGAGGGCCCATGGTTCATAACCCAGCCAGTATAGTATTGAAATCAGCACTACCATACTGATGGTTATGGCCATAAACTTGAGCAAGAGAATTAGGCAGAGCTTCTTCTTACTCATTTCTTGAGGGTCCCCTTCTCTGGGTTTCTTCTCAGGGAGCTCAGGTGTTGTTTCGCGTCCTGATGATATTTTATTTTTTCGATCCATATCTGATGTGGAGGACGCTGAGGCCTGTATTCAGAGATGCCCCTTGTCTAAGTGAGTACCCATGATGACAGACATAGCTCTTATGCTGTACCAGTGATGTCATCACTTCTCCTTTTCATCTCCGGGGGGTGCTGTCACCCCTCGGTCGGCGTAAACCAGTGCAGCTCAAAACAAAAATAAAATTACAAAATCATAGAGAAATATGTGTTTATGTCTAGTTGAGTGTGAAGCTCCTGTGGATGCATGTTAAACTTTCATCTGTGGGCTGTGCATGTAAGGCTTGAGAAGTGTATGGATTTATACGTAAAACAATGCAGTGTATGTGTGAATATGTTGTAAGAGTTCTGAGATGTATTTTGTGCTTATATATGAGGAATCTATTCAGGGGGTGGGGACGACGAATCACATCTTCTTCTCTGGAATAAGGGCCATTTCATGGTCTTGGCCAGGAGCCTTCCAAGTCGACCCTTACCCTCAGTGGCCTTAGTGCTTTTCTGCCATTCAGGCTCATCGAAGACCTCGATATCAGCACCCACGGAGTAGATGCCCTTCAATGGTACAGATACCATTAATACTGTTAACTTCACCTTCTTCTGGCCGGATTGGCTCTGAGGCCTGGCCAACCCAAGTGCTGGGTATTTGCACCTGACCTCCCCTCACCCAATCCTCAGAGGTAACTGTGTATATGGCAGTTTTTGCTTGAGTCTTGACCCCTGAGGGCATCACGGCATCAAGCTTTGCTATCCAGGCATACAGGGACGTTTCCCGGGCACCCTTCTCTTTGGGGACTGGATCAAGATCTTGCAGGGGGAGGTAGGGGTTATCAATAACTTCTTTAATCAATGTAGCCCATCTAGTGAGCTGCCATGGCCCCTCGAAGCCATGGTTGCGTGCTTGCTCCTGCTGTGCTTCAGGAAGGTATGTTGGAAGCGGTGTGTAATCAGGATCCTCCGGGTCACGATGCACCCTAAAAACCTGGGGATACTGAAGAGTGCCCAAGGGTGGTACCTGCTTTGGTTTATCACATGGGTTGCGGGGCCATCCAAGTTGTATCGTGGCATTCAGAGGGGTTGATACCTCAGTCAGGTCGGCCAATGGGGCACTTGCAATGGAAGAGGAAGGCCCTGGAAGCAGCTGACCCAGCGGAACTGTGGGGCAGCGAGGTGCACAGGATGCTGCTGCTGAGTCAGGGGCAGTCTCCTCGCCTGGAGCAATATTACGTATCAGCACCCACTCGCCGTTTGCATGCTCCAGGATTGGTGAAAGCACCTGCAACGGACTCACCATCTTCCTGACTTGCCAACCCTCTGCCTTTGCTGCCATTAGAAGATTCCCTCGACCCATGGTGCTCTTACAGATGAGGTACAGTTGAAGATACCGCCCATCCCACTGACACTTGCACCCCTGAGGTGATATACTGGCGCCATCTAGATAACCCCACTGCATCATGAACACCACCCTAGGTAAAGTTTCTAGGCAGCACTGGCCACAAACATGGCCATCCAGAACCTTGACCGGCTTCCAAGTCATACCGTGAAGCCCAGCAGTGCAGACGGAAACCTTCATTGGTTTTCTGTAAGATTAGCCTTCCCATAATACGTCAAGAAGGCAGGGCTTCAGACATATCACACACAAATTCTTTGCTTGGGTCCAGGTTAGGGTTTCAGTTTCTGGGAATAAGTAACCTTTTTTAGCATATTGCAGCAAATCCAGGGCTCTGGCAGCCCAGAATGCATATGATGTTCTTCTCATAATAATCAAGCCCTTCACCGTTGCCAGTTCGACGAAGGGAGGTATTGTAGAGGTGTTGTTGGACATTTTCAG
This sequence comes from Pholidichthys leucotaenia, assembly GCA_020510985.1. Taxonomy (NCBI): domain Eukaryota; kingdom Metazoa; phylum Chordata; class Actinopteri; order Cichliformes; family Pholidichthyidae; genus Pholidichthys; species Pholidichthys leucotaenia. The sequence continues at coordinate 86,574,191 of CM035848.1, read as the reverse complement.
CTTCTGGTTTTCTCTTAAACAGAGATCGGCTTCAACTGCTCCACTCCTTGGATCCCATGCTCTTCCAAAAGGACAGTATTGCTGTCCAAAACTTTCTTAACAATGTCAGCCCGGTCGTACTTCGGCTTAACTGCAGCGGTTGTGGGCTGGTGTGCTCTGATCCACACTCGTTGACCCACCCAAAAAGGCACCTTAGGTTGCTGTGACTCCTTTTTATCTTCAGGGCTCCGCCCCACTTCCTGAGATGTGAAGGGGTGTTGGTTTAGCTCTTGAGATGGAGGGGGCCTACCTGTGCGGTGTCTGTCATTCAGTTGTTGAGCCATTTCCAACTGCTTTGTGCTCCAGTCTCTGAAGTTTTCATTCTTTCCAATCCAACTCTTCACCAGCCCGATTGTTCTTTCCACCACCCCATGTCATGGATGGCCCTCACGAGCCATCAATGAGATGCTGCAGGCCAGCCGATGAGTTTGCATAATTTATTTACAAAGGACAAAAGACAAACTAACGAGCCACGGGGGGCAAAAACACAGCTAAGGTTCAAGTCAGACACAAGAATACAGATACTTAAGAAATACACTTACAGGAGCAGATGGAAGATAAAGGAATCTTCGACGAGGTCGCAGCCCCGAGCAAACAGAGCTGCTCCCTTAAATAGGGTTTGATAGATTGATCAGCTGATGGAATCATCGGCTGATTGGGATCCAGCCGTCCCGCGGAGCTTGGCTTCTGACAGCCGGAAACACCGCCGAGACGCTGTCAAAATAAAAGCCAGGAGGCCAAGAGGTGCGCTAGAGAAGAGAACGGGAAACTACCGCACAACCCGAGTGCAGACAGAGTCAGCACACGGACCATGACACCCAATTAGCTTGTGGGGTGTATGGAGGGGAATAAACTCTTATTACCCCAAACCACTGACACCACTGATCCACCTGTGCATTGCGAAAGTGAGTGCTGTTGTCTGTTCTTAGTTCTTTTGGCACCCCCAAGCATTTACAGGTCTCTTCCAGCATCGTAACCACACTGTTGCCACTGGCTTTTCGCACGGCCTTTGCAATCATGTAACCAGACATGGAGTCAACCAAGACTAGGATGTATTTGTCACCCTTCTTGCTGTTTACCCCCATTGGCCCAGCCACATCCATGCATACTGAACCCCATGGCACAGTACTCTTTATTGTCAACCCATCCACCCTCTGCCTTCTTCTACCTGCATTGTATTTTCCACATACTTCACAGTTCTTGAGGATCTGACGGATGCGATGTGTAGGGACCCAGAGCTGCAATTTCACCAACTCTCTTCGTGTAGGGATTGTACCTGCGTGACCCAGTGACTCATGCACTGCAGCCACTACTCCCTGCACAGAACCTTCTGGGATCATCCTTCCCTTGGGTGCTTCTTCCCAGTTTTCCTGACCTACAAGGATGATTCTCCTCATCTGCACATAACGATCAACCTCATCGTTACCCTGCCAATGAGGACCTGTCTTCTTATGAGCTTTCTGGTGCACTACCTCCAGCTTCATATTCAATCTGATTTCTGCAATCTTCTTCCACAGGCCTTGATGTGCCACCGGTTTCCCTTTTGCTCCTTCAAATCCGTTTTCTTGCCAAATGGTTAAATCTTCTTGCAATGCTCGTGCACAATAATCACTATCTGTGATTAGCGTTGCCACAAATCAACACTATGGTCCACCGACAAGGTGCAGACTTTTCTGTGCTTGGTAGCTGATTAAAGAAATCCAGAGGGAGCTGGACGGAGCAACCTGAAATGAATTCACGGCCACGGCGGTGGCAGACAGGAGGCAGAGTGATGTAGACCTGACCACAGCATCATCATTGTTGAAAACAGTGATAGAGGATGACTGGAGCCAGGACGTAGGGACTCCAGCCTAACGTTGATGAGACCAGCATTATCCATTCACATATGAGGTCATAGCCCCGAGAGACCGAAGATGCTCCTTTAAATAGGCAAGGGAATAGCACAGCTGATGAGGGCGTCATCAGCTCCATTGATTCCAGCTGTCACAGCCAGCTCAGCTCTGACAGCCGGAAGCCCCGCAGAGACGCTGTCAGAATAAGAGCTCTGTTGGACCATAAGGAATAGTATCGAATGGGAGGAAAATACTGCGTGACCTGAGTGCTGACGAGATCAGTGCTCAGATCATAACAATCTCTAATGACTTTTTTATAATGAAATCAAATGAAATCTAATTTTATCAAGTGAATTTTAGGGTATTGGAATATAATGTCTTTTTCAAACAAAAAGAAAAAAGCAACAAAATAATGTGTTTACAACTGTACAAAACTGTGGAGCTGGGCAAACTCGTCCTGAGGACAGCTTGCCTTCAAAAAGACAAGGACGTGTTGTCCCTGAGCAATCGGCAACTCAGCTGAAATTATTCATCAGATTTTAGAGAAACTAGTGTTTCTTATTTTAATATCAAATTATTTTTTTTTAGCAAAGGTAGACCTTATTCTTAAAATATATGTGCTTTATTGATCGGGATGATATTTAGACAAGTCTTGATCATCATTTTGCTTCATATCTTCACCCTCTCCTTGCAAGTTGCATGCTTGCAGTGAGAATAGTGATCTCGCCACCGAGTGACTGAGCGATCAAAATCTTCTCAAGGTCTGTCGTCTGCAATATTAGTTTATGTCTACAATTTAGATGCATAATCAACAGTGCGGGTTGGATCGGCTGGAGCCATTGAGCTTTTAGTTTGTTCAACATGTGACGTCACCAAAATCATTCGGTAAATACAGCAGTCAGAGCCTCAACGTGGGTGCACAGAATGAATGTGGAAAAAAAATCAATTTCTTGTCTGTCTAGATTAAATTAAAGCTATAAAAGTGCGATATTCATGTTTATTATGTTCTCAGCTTTCGGTACAGGTATAATATGCTTATTTTAGGATTCCCAATGAGTGTTGGTTGAAAATTATGGTGTCCCATCCATGGGACGTTTGAAATTTTCTACTACCACTCTGTGAAGAAAGAATTTGATTTACTTTACGTATTTTATTTTTAGGCATTTTGAGGAAAATTGGCTGGAATGCTAAGGGGTTAAAGTTGAAAGCATCTTATTTAGGTAATTTTTTACTGTGGCCAAAGTCACTTCCTGATCTGGCCCATCACTTTGTGTCCTCACAGTTGATTTTGAAGCTGCTTTCAGTATTTGCAAAACATTTCTCTATTTGCTGTGCTTTTCTGCATTTGCAGCACCTGTATTGCCATTTTAATGCAGATGCTTTGAGTTTGGTTTTGTCTGATTTGTTTGATTTGCAGTTATTTCTTAACTTGCAGTGCATTTGAGCTCTCAGGGCCGCCACACCATGTGTCCTCTTATGTGTATAATCCCTATCATTTAAAGAGCCAGTAATAAATTAAATATTTCCTAGTAAGAATACAAAAATGATTTTAAATCAAATGGAGAAAAACATGATTCACACTCAAAAAGCTGAAATGAAAAGTATTAAAAGTATGACCAGTTTATGAGTTATTCTTAAATGTACTCAAGCAAGGAGTTTCTCTCTATAAAGCAGAGTACTTGAATGCAACTGGCCCCCTACGCCGCTAGGGGGCCCTCAAGCTACAAGTTCACCTCAACATTTTTTGGGGGGGAGAATGAAAACAACATTTTTAAAAGCAGAAGAAGGCAGCACACACCAACCTTGACAATTAAGATCCTTTTAATTCACCATTTTTTATGGCCAAAGTCAAAAAAACCACGCTAATGTTTCGGCCTGTTAGCCTTCATCAAGCATGAATCAAAATGGTAGTGATGGGCTGGATAAGATAAGATAAGATAAGCCTTTATTAGTCCCACAATGGAAAAATTCCAGGATTACAGCAGCAAATGGGATAGCAGCACTCAGAGCAATAGTTAATAAGATAATAGACATAAGAACTGGTTAGCCAAAGCAGTAAATAAATATACATACAGTATGTACACAGTTATATACACAGTGCAGGAGCATTGTAGCTAGATGGTATAAATAGCATTATGGTTTGTTAAATTACCCTGCAGAATATGAATATGTACCCAGACAGTATATTTCGCATTTTAATCAACAGTGTCGTCACCCTCAATAATGATTGTTATTGTCCTACAGTCATGTGAAAAAATTAGTACACCCTGTATAAGCCTGTGAGTTTGTTGTTGTTGTTTTTTTTAACATATTTGGACATATGGATATTTAAGATCAATATTAAAAAATACTGGGAGATTTGTGTAATACAACTAAACAATTAAAATGAATTAAAGACTTTTTTCAAATTTTCTGTAAAATGTAATTTTAAACAAATAGTGAGGAATAAATTAGGACACCCCCATCTTTTTTAGGACACCCTCACATTCATTTGCACTTACAATGGCTAAAATAAATGCTAAAAAAAATGCAAACAAAAACAAGGTTAGACATAGATATGCGAACATTTCTTAATAAAGAACTGAATATTTAATGGAGTGTCCTAATTTTTTCACATGACTGTAGTTGTGTATTGGAGGGGACGATTTCTATTGTGTAAATTTGTTACATTTAGTACATTTAATATAACCTCTGTGAGCAGCCCTGGTTAGGTTATAAAGTCTGACAGCCGTAGGTAGGAAGGACCTGCGGAACCTCTCCGTCATGCACCTAGGATGGCACAGCCTATCACTAAATGAGCTCCTCAATGCGTTCAGCGTGTCCCGCATGGGGTGGGACTCGGACTCCAGCAGAGATGACAGGTTAGCACCATCCTCCTCTCTCCTCCACTGAGACGAGGCATCGCCCCAGAACAGAGCTAGCTTTTTTGACCAGCCTGTTCAGTCTCTTCCTGTCAGCTGCTGTGATGCCACTGCCCAAGCAGACCACCACAAATGCGATGGCTGATGCCATCGCCGAATCATAGGTCTTCAGGAGTGCCCCTTGCACTCCAAAAGACCTGAGTCTCCTCAGGAGGAACAGCCTGCACCACCCCTTCTTATAGAGTGTTGTGTAGCCAGTCCAGTTTATTGTTCATGTGAACACCCAGGTACTTATAAGATGTCACCATCTCAATGTCTGTTCCCTGGATATTCACTGGTGCTGTGGGGGGTTGTCCTCGCCTGTGGCAGTCCAATACCAGTTCCTTGGTTTTCCTAACATTGATCTGGAGGCAGTTCCACAGGCACCAGTCTATGAAGTCCTGGATAAGTCCTCTGTACTCCACATCATCCCTATCAGAGATGTGGCCAATGGTCACAGAGTCATCAGAGAACTTCTGTAGATGGCAGTGTGGTGTATTGTGTGAAAAGTCAGCAGTGTAGAGGGTGAACAGGAAGGGAGCCAGAACTGGTCCCTGGGGGGGCCCCATACTGCAGATGATGGTATGAGACACACAGTCCTGGATTCTCACAAACTGTGGTTGGTTTGTGAGGTAGTCCAGGATCCACGATAACAGGTGCTGGTCCACTCCATGCACAGGAGCTTGTCCCTCGGAGTCACTGGTTGGATGGTGTTGAAAACACTGGAGAAATCAAAAAACATGATCCTCACGGTGCTCCCAGGCTTCTCCAAGTGGGACAGGGAATAGTGTAGGGCAGGGGTGTCAAGCTCATTCCATGGAGAGCCAAGACCCTGCAGGTTTTACCTCCACCCAGTGCCTTCAACAGGTGATTTCACTGAATGTCATCCCACTGATTGCTGATCAGTGAAAACACCTGCTGAAGATACTGGGTGGAAGTAAAACATGCAGGGTCTTGGCCCTCCATGGAATGAGTTTGACACCTCTGGTGTAGGAGGAAGATCACTGCATCATCCACCCCAATGCAATGCTGATAGGCAAACTAAAGTGGATCCACCGCTGGTCCCACCAGGGGGCGGAGGTGGCCGAGGAGCAGCCTCTCCAGTGTCTTCATTAGGTGTGATGTGAGGGCCACTGGTCTGTAGCTGTTCAGGTCCTTGGGGTGTGGAGTCTTCAGTATGGGTACCACGCAGGATGTTTTCCACAGCTGTGGTACCCTCCCCAGCTTCAGGCTCAGGCTGAAGATGTGCTCCACAATCCCGTACAGCTGGTCTGCGCAGGACTTAAAGAGCTATGAGCTGATGTCGTCTGGACCTGTAGCCTTCCTCGCCTTGATCTTCTTCAGCTCAGCTCTCACCTGGGTCTTAGTGAGGGTCAGGTTGGGGTTGGGGGCTGTGTGCTGGGAGTGGGGGGGATGCTGGGTCTGTGGGGGGGAAACAGCGGGGGATGTACAGGGGTGGGGGGGCCATGGACAGCGGGACTAGATGAAGGTAGAGGCAGCAGTGGTTGGTGGGCAGGCGGAGAAGAGGACGGTTGGTCAAACCTGTTAAAAAATAGGTTCAGGTTGTTCACCCACTCCCTACCCCCCGTGGCCTGGGAGGAGGTATTCTGGTGCCCAGAGATGGTTTTGAGACCTCTCCAGACAACGCTGACATCAGTCTGCCGCAGCTTGTCCTCCATCTTCTTCCTGTAACTGTCCTTCCCCTCTCTGATCTTCCCCCTTAGCTCCCTCTGGAATGAAATTGACATGACAATAGTGAAAAAGGTAATTGAAGGAACTGTTAAACCACTCACCCACATCTGTAACCTGTCATTTCAAACTGGTAAATTTCCAAACAAAATGAAAATAGCAAAAGTAATACCACTATACAAAACAGGAGACAGTCATTATTTCACAAATTACAGGCCAGTCTCTTTACTCTCACAATTCTCCAAAATACTTGAAAAAATCTTCACTAACAGACTGGATGATTTCATTGAAAAACACAATCTCCTTACGGACAGCCAGTATGGTTTTAGAGCAGATAAATCTACATCTTTGGCACTGATCGAATTTATTGAAGAAATTACTGGTTGTAGAGATAAAAAAAAGTTTGCTGTAGGAGTATTTATAGATTTAAAGAAAGCTTTTGACACCATTGACCACAGAATTCTACTAAGGAAACTGGAAAGATATGGGATAAGAGGGGTCGGACTGAGTTGGGTGGAAAGTTATTTAAGTAACAGACAACAATTTGTACAAATTGGTGAGCACAAATTACCCTTCATGGACATCACTTGTGGTGTGCCCCAGGGGTCAGTTTTGGGACCCAAACTCTTTATCTTGTATATAAATGACATATGCCAAGTATCAAAAATACTGAAATTTTTTTTGTTTGCGGATGACACAAATATCCTTTGCACTGGTGAGAATTTGCATCAGGTTTTAGAGGTGGTCACAGCTGAAATGAAAAGGTTAACATAGTGGTTCAACAAAAATAAATTATCTCTAAATCTGAAAAAAAAACAAAGATTATGTTGTTTGGAAATTATAAAATAAATCATGAAATAATGGTAACGATAGATGATACCAGAATAGAAACAGTACAGGAAAATAAGTTTCTGGGGGTGACGCTAGACAATAAAATCTGCTGGAAACCTCACATCAGTCACATCCGGGCCAAGTTGGCAAAATGTATAGGGATACTGGGGAAGACAAGACACATCTTGGACTATAAATCATTGGTCTTACTGTACAATTCACTGTTTCTACCTTATCTTAACTACTGTGTAGAAGTCTGGGGAAACACCTACAAGACCAACCTACAGTCAATATGCACATTACAAAAAAGAGCTATAAGGATAATAAATAATGTAGGATATAGAAACCATACCAATCCGTTGTTTTTAAAGTCACATGTCATAGAGTTCATCGATTTAGTTAAATTTAAGACAGCACAAGTCATGTACAGGGCAATTAATAATCAACTCCCAACTAATATACAAAAAATATTTAAAAAAAGAGACAATGATTATAATTTGAGAGGAGACTTAAACTTTACAAAATCCAAGATACGAACAACTAAGAAAAGTATGTGCATATCTCTCTGTGGGGTGGATTTATGGAACAGTCTGGAGCCGGAACTGAAACTATGTACAAACAGAAATCAATTCAAAAAGAGGTATAAACATTATTTGCTGAAAGAATATACTGTATGTTAGAAGGGTAGTATTCATATGTAAGATTCACTATGCTCACTCTGGGACACTATGGAATGGTAGTTGGGACAGCACTGTGTACATCTGTGTTGTTTGGGGCTGGTTTTGATGTATGGACGGTATGTATGTTGGGATGGATGGGTGTTAATGTTGATATGTACAAAATATAGTTAATTGTTTACTTGGGGTCTTAAATGTGGTAATTTGTATATATTTCACATGGGTTGTATTTATGGAAAAGAGGAGTTGGAATTAATAAGTGTTCACTTCTTCCTTCTCTCTTTCGAACACTGTATACTGTTATTTTATTGCACTTGACATTTGTTTTGTTTTTGATTTACTTTTTTGTTCGAAATAAAGTATCAATCTGACTTCCGGTCTGGACGCCATGGCGACTGCAGCTTAACACTGAAGCTCTCAGACCCAATCCAGGATAACACCTTGAAAATCAAACTTAACGGATTTTTGGAGGAGTGAAAATCAAAAGACAAAATCATCATGTCTAAAGGAAAACAGAAGAAACTGAAATTCTCCAGGCCAGGACACGTATCGGCCGGAGAATCTGAACTGGAAGATCTCCGTTCAGAAGACGAGGAACTGGTGATAGCTAACAAAAGGGTTAGCCTGAAATCACTATTTGAGGAGCTACGACGATTTCGCCGAGAAGTTACGGCCGAATTTCGGGAATTCAGAGAAGAATTGAAAAGGACAAACAGCAGAGTGGACCAGGCCGAGAACCGAATCTTGGAAACAGAGGATCGAATAAAAGTGCTCGAAGATTCTGTGCTAGACCTACGCAAAAGACAAGCAGCTATAGAGGCTAAGCTAACCGACCAAGAAGGAAAACAAAGAAGAGACAACATAAGAATTCATGGTCTGATAGAAGGAACCGAAAATGGTTTTAACTCAATGGCAGAATGCGTGGAATCCTTACTAAGAGAGAAATTGGATATTCCACAAACCACCGACTTGAAGCTAGAAAAGGCACATCGTTCATTAGCCGCTAGGCCGGCGGCGGAAGCGCCCCCACGTTCGGTGTTGGTAAGATTTTCCAATTTCAAAATAAAACAAGAGGTTGTAAGACTGGCCTGGCAGAAAAAAGGATTTATGCACCAGGAGAGAAAAGTCTACGTGGAACACGATTACGCCCCGGAGGTCCTTAAAAAGCGCAGGGAATACAATGACGCGAAAAAGGTGTTAAGAGAGAAGAAATTGCGCTTTCAGACTCCATTTCCTGCGAAGTTAAGGGTCTTCTACGGCGATGAAACGTGTCTCTATAATTCGGCGGAAGAAGCAACAGCTGACATGGCGAAAAGAGGGCTCCCGGTAACGGTATTTAAACCCGCAGCAGACCCGAGTGAGAAGATCAAAGCGCAAACATGG